>CM042242.1:42064088-43264088 GCA_023566225.1 Romanogobio albipinnatus
AGAATTCCAAACTTTTAATGATACCGTCCGCTGTACAATTACTCTGTTTACACATTACATTATTTTCTTATAGGCACTTCCCACCAACCTTCAATGGTTCAGTTGGAAAAATTGTCTACACTTTGGAGACAAAACTATCCCGATCAATGCGTATTTCCAGCAAAGCCAAAGCAGAGTTTCACTATGTCCCCGGTCCCGATGTGTCCAATCCTGAACTAATGGTGAGATTATAACTAAAATCCCATGCATTCTCTTTCTAATATATATACCATACGTTCCTCTACTATGTTTTAAGGTTCTGTCAACTCTGTTTTACATTTGTCTTGTTTAGGCGCCTCAGTATGGAACCAAAGATAAACAAATGAAGCTCTTCACCTCTGGGAGTGTCTCCATGAACATAAAAACTGAGAAAATGGCATACTGCCTCGGTAAAATTATATATATTATTATAACACCTCAGCAGTGTTCATGTTGTTGTGTATTTATAAATCTCAAAGTTTGATTATTATAGACAAACCATTTCTGAATCTTTGAAAGAAGATGAAATGTATATAAAATTGCAAACATCTCTGGAGTAGCGGATGGACATTTTCCATGAGTTTCTTGTTTACTCTCTGTAAGCACTGTTGTGTAAGCAAGTAGATCATGATGATAAATGTGGTCTTTTCAGATCATGTGCTTCAGCTATTATAATAATAATATATTATAAGTTACACATTTCATGCTTGAAATCAACCATCAAGTCCATCTGAACCCACGCACCACTTGTGGAACTGGTTCTACTTGTTTCATGTAACATGACTCTGTATTAAGAGGCATAATTTGCATTAAAATGCAGTCATGGTTTCTAGTGATATTTTAATTTATCTTATTTTGCCTCACTACAGGAGAGGGCTTGAAAGTTTTGGCTGAAGTTCAGAACAATTCATCCCGTGCTATCAAGCCAAAATACTGCCTGTATGAAAAATACAGTTTTTTCGCAAGAGGAAAGAGAAAAGTTCACACACATGACCTATTTAAAGAGGAAGGGGAACCCATTGAGCCGAGTTTAAGAAAAACCGTCACCAAAGTGCTGCCCATTCCTCCCAGCCTTACCATCTCTATCCTAAACTGTAGGATCCTCAAGGTTGAGTACAGACTCAGGGTGAGTTTCAGCATATAAAGCAATGGGAACAAACCCATTTGGTTGGCATGCCAAAATTGCATCTTTTTTTTAATCAAGGGCTGTGCTGATTGCTTATCTCCTATAGAGACACATTACCCACTCTTAATTTAATAATTTATAATGTGTGTGCTTTGTGCCTAGGTCTACCTGGATGTGCCGTATGCCTCAGACCCGGAGATCAAGTTCCCAGTAGTGATTTTACCTCTTCAGTCTTTATCAGGTGCAAATAGTGCTACGAACAGTGACTTTGGAATCTGGAATCAACCAGCAGGAGGCAATGTTTACACCAACCCACTTCCTATGCCCCCATCTGCCCCACCACTTAATGTTGTTGGGCAACCTGGTCAGTTTGGTGCCCCTGGCTACTATGGACCTCCTCTCAGTCAGTTTCCTGCTACTGGTTACCCTGGACCCCCGGGTCAGTGTGCTCCCCCTAGTTACGCTGGACTTCCTGGTCAATTTGGTCCTTCAGTTTCTCATCAGTCTGACTCATCAGCTCCACCTCCATATCTGGACTATCAACTATATCCACAGTTGCCAGACCACCCTGACAAATCTTAGAATCCCCTTCTAGGTTTCTTTTATTATTATTGTTTTATTTAAATTGCTATATTGATTTATGTTAATTAGGGCTTTTAACTAGGGCTGTCAGCATCTGTTTTTTCCCAGTCATCCTTTTGGCTAGAGTTACATTATATGACCACTCTCTTATTCATGCAAATGCTTTTAAACATTCAAACACATTAAGACACAAAAGAGAAACTCAGTGCACTAGTGACAAGCGTCTGTAAATCTCCTGTCTGTAAAGCCACTTCAGAGAGCGCTTGAACGGACAAAAACACATAAAATGTATAATTCTTAAATTAGTTAAATGAAGTCTCAAATGAACGTAGAGTTCCGAAAATGGCATTACAGGTCTTAAAAGCCTCATTCAGACTGTCAGTCCGAATCCAATTGAAATCTGATCAGATTTAGCAAGGCTGAACGGCCAAAAATCACATGAAATCATGAATTTTTACAAATCATACATTCATATTTAGTTTGAAATCACATTTCTGGAAATCCGTTTCAGTCTGACTGCTCTGATTTACGCCTGATACGTAAAACGTAAATGGCAGACGTTATAGAAAACATGCTGAAAGATGCTACATAAACATGGTTGTGTTGTTGCAAAGTTCCAGTCGAGCAGAAATTGACAATTTAATAGAGACATGTTTTGAAACTGGCAGAAACGACAGCACGGAATAAAGCCACAAATACCAGCCTCATACGGTTCTTCTACAGTAGTCCTGTGCGCGGCGGTTACACAATGTCATGTTGTAAGTATAAGACCACATCTGTATTGCAAACCCCTTTGTTGTTTTTGTTGTTGCTGTTTATTATGCATACCAACTCTACGTCATTGCCATAGAAACCAATGCAAACATCCCGGAAAACGAAAGAGCACAGTGTGGACAGTCAAACAGTAGATCGAATTTGGACTGACAGTCTGAACGAGGCTAAAGTGTCAGTTAAGGATAATGAAAGAAAAATAGAAAATCACTCACTGCTCTCTTGACTGAATAACTTTTGTAGCTTTAATAAGGATTAATCTATATTTCATTTATAATTGAATGCAGTGAAGACTGTGAAGTGTTTGATAACTTTACTGTATATATCCTAAACCTGCCTGAAAATCTTAAACCACTGTTTACAAGGTTACATGGGTCAAAAAAATAATGAAAACAATAACTTGTTTTTTTTTTTTTTTTTTTTTTTTGCATTTTGACAGGTCAAGTAAAAATCTGACCCGGTTTGACTGGGTCATTAGAAAAAAAAATAGCCTTGATCTATTGAAGGGCACAGGTTGATGTGATATGTATTATAATGGGTTTATGTGAAGATTGTTCTTTTAAATTTAAAATTATTATATTTTTAAAAGCATTATAAATGATAAAAATAAATAGTTTTAAATTATACTGTAATGCTGAATGGCTATAGCTAAAATTAAGATTTTTTTTTTTGTAGAGACACCAGTATTAGCATTGGTGATACTAATTTCATAAAAAGATGCCATTAAACAAATATTTAAAATGTGAGTTTAAAAGTGAAATTATTATAATATAAAAATCTATGAATAAATGTGATTTTAATTTTTAAAAAATCGACTGACAGCACTGATATTAATATGTAGCCTTTCATATTTTTATTTATTTTTATTTTATTTAACAATTTTTATTGTTATTAAGCTAAAAACATAGATCCTATACTGTTTATATTTGTCTTTCTAAACCTTCATAATGTTTAATTTTACATCCCTTAAAATAGACAAATCCTGCTTTATTTTTTTACGAAGTAGAGAACTGTTTCCAGAAATGTTTGGTGCCTTATATAGTTGCAGGAAAAAGTATGTAAAACCCTTGCATTTACTATGACTTTCTACATTAATTGTCACAAAAGCAGACAAACAAGTCTGCTTAAAACACAATCATATGTAACACTGTGACCCTATAGACTTAATCAGTGTTTTATATATATTTTTTTATGTATGAATGAAATGTAAAACTGTTTTCACAAACACGCATTATAGGACTAATATTGTAAACTTATGG
Organism: Romanogobio albipinnatus; assembly: GCA_023566225.1. Lineage (NCBI taxonomy): Eukaryota > Metazoa > Chordata > Actinopteri > Cypriniformes > Gobionidae > Romanogobio > Romanogobio albipinnatus. The sequence continues at coordinate 42,067,845 of CM042242.1, forward strand.
AAAAGCAGTAGTTTGAGTAGTTCATTATTAGTTAAATTATGTTTTGATATTGTTTGCTGTAAAAGAGTAGACTTTTTATATATGCTGCTCTTTAAAGCTACATGTAACTTTGGGCCATCTAAATAAAATGTTATATTCTATAAATATAATTAAATTCTAAGTAATATTGTTTGCATATGGTTTGTGGTACCGGTGAACAGATGAAAATCTAAAATATATAATCTGAGCAGGTGTGCCATACTGTATGTGGTTGTTTTGAATATTGGAAACATTATAATTTGTAAATAAATGTATCATAGTTTAACAAAACTTTATATATATATATATATATATATATAATCATACATGTATATATATATATATATATATATATATATATATATATATATATATATATATATATATATAATGTATGTATAATATATATAATGTATGTATAATATATATAATGTATGTATAATATATATATATATATATATATATATATATATATATATATATATATCATACATACATACATACATACGTGTATATATATATATATATATATATATATATATATATATATATATACACATACATATATACACATATACTATATTATACATACATATACATACATACATACATATATAAAAGGTTACTGTTGGTAACACACTAAGACGTCATGGTTTGAAATCATACATGGCACAGAAGGTTCCCCTGTTTAAACCAGCACATGTCAAGGGCCGTCTTAAGTTTGCCAATGACCATTTAGATGATCCAGGAGTCATGGGAGAAAGTCATGGAGACCAAAATAGAACTTTTTGGTCATAATTCCACTAAACGTGTTTGGAGGAAGAAGAATGATGAGTACCATCCTAAGAACACCATCCCTACTGTGAAGCATGGGGGTGGTAGCATCATGCTTTGGGGGTGTTTTTCTGCACTTGGGACAGGGCGACTGCACTGTATTAAGGAGAGGATGACCGGGGCCATGTATTGCGAGATTTTGGGGAACAACCTCCTTTCCTCAGTTAGAGCATTGAAGATGGGTCGAGGCTGGGTCTTCCAACATGACAATGACCCGAAGCACACAGCCAGGATAACCAAGGAGTGGGTCTGTAAGAAGCATATCAAGGTTCTGGCGTGGCCTAGCCAGTCTCCAGACCTAAACCCAATTGAGAATCTTTGGAGGGAGCTCAAACTCCGTGTTTCTCAGCGACAGGCCAGAAACCTGACTGATCTAGAGAAGATCTGTGTGGAGGAGTGGGCCAAAATCCCTCCTGCAGTGTGTGCAAACCTGGTGAAAAACTACAGGAAAAGTTTGACCTCTGTAATTGCAAACAAAGGCTACTGTACCAAATATTAACATTGATTTTCTCAGGTGTTCAAATACTTATTTGCAGCTGTATCATACAAATAAATAGCTAAAAAATCATACATTGTGATTTCTGGATTTTTTTTATAGATTATGTCTCTCACAGTGGACATGCACCTACGATGACAATTTCAGACCACTCAATGATTTCCAAGTGGAAGAACTTGCAAAATAGCAGGGTGTTCAAATACTTGTTTTCCTCACTGTATATATATATATATATGTATATGTGTGTATGTGTATATATATATATATATATATATATATATATATATATATATGTATATATATATATATGTATATGTATATATGTGTATATGTATATATGTGTATATGTATATGTATATATATATATATATATATATATATATATATCCAGCGTGACCGGTGCCTGAAATTACAATAAAAAAACATCAATCCTATTGACCGGCAACAGCCTATGATGTCATCAAGGTGCGACCAGGAAGTATATAAGGGCGCCTTGCCAACATGACAGTAGCTGTGTCTCATTTAATTTAATTTTGAAGGCTGCATCCTCTGGAGGACACATCCTGTGAAGGATGCGGTATACGGAGTGTCCTTAATCAGAATTAAAGGGGTGGTAAACCACGATTTCAATTTTCTAACTTTAGCTAGTGTGTAATGTTGCTGTTTGAGCATAAACAACATCTTCAAAGTTACAACGTTCAAAGTTTAAAGCAAAGGGAGATATTTGCTTTTAAAGAAATCGATTTCTAAGGACTACAGCAAACGGCCGGTAGGGACTACTACACATTCACCCAGGGTGTGCTGACATCAGCAGTCCCAATATTTACATAAACCCCTCCTCCGAGAATATGAAATAAGGGGGGGGGGGGGGCATTTTGTATCGCTGCGGGGAATAGTTGTTGTGGTTAGTAGGCTGGAGTGCTGTTGCCAATGCCGACGAAACGCTGTTATTTTCATCCGGATTGCAGGTCCACTTTCTTCAGCCTTCCTAGGGACGGGGCAGCGTTGCAGTGCGTTTAACATACAACGTCATATTCATGTGTGTAAGAGACATGAGGGGAACACGATCGCATTTGCATCGGATATATGCTGCCCATCATAAATCAAAGCACGAGACAGACAGGGGTAGGAGGAGAAGATCGGAAAATGTGACATAATGGACTATATTCATCTGTATTTGCAATACATGAGCCTTCAGCTGCACGAGTTCAGCTGCACGCGCGGCTACCGCGGCACATTCGCGGAGGAAAGCTTCCACAATCTTCGCGAGTACGGGCTACAACCTGTAAGTGTGATTTATTTTTCGTCGATGTGTTTTCCTGTAATAGTTCGTGTTGTTAATTGTAGCCTACGTTGTAGCAAGGAAGTAAACATGACAGCGCTGTTTGGCTCTGCAAACCAGTTTGTTAAATGCTCATTCATACTTAACGTTATCCGACAAACACCTAACGTTACAAACTGTTTAAAATCTCAACAGCGAACTTGGCATTAGTGTAAATTATTCTTTGATTAGAGCTTTTATGTATTGTTTATCTACAGGCATGCTAAACATGTTTCTGTGTTTGATTTGGCTACTAGCAATGTAATGTCCATTCTTGCGACAGATATTTGGCAAATCGTTCTAAAAATACAAAAGTAACAGTGCCATTCAGTAGCGATCACTATAGATCCGCAGTCTTTACTCTTGAGGACTGAACAGGTTCTGCTCGATTATCTTCACTAAAATTGTCTGGGTCTGATTCGGGCTCTTGGTATGGTTTTATTGACGCTAGCGTACACAAAGCCTGAGGCTACCTGTAGAGGTAAGGGGCGTGACGCTTTCGAGAAACGTACACTAGGCGGTTAGCGAATCACAGCACACTGGGCCAGCTAACCAATCAGAGCCCATTGCGTATTTTTGAGGGACTGGCTTCACAGAATCCGGAAACCATCAGACCGTTTTTACAAGGAGGGACAGAGCAGTGTAGAATAAAGGTAAAATATATGAAAAATACTGCATTTTTTTAAAAACGAAGCATGAACACATGTTACAGTGCACCCCACAAACACAATCAAGCCTTCGAAAGAGTGTGCTTTACCACCCCTTTAAACGAGACGTCCTCCGTAGGACACACTGGCAGGAAGTATCACGTTGCTATGCCAACACGTTCACCGTGGAGTTGCGCTCTCACACGTTATATGAATGAAAATTATTTATAACTTGAAAATGACTATGAAATGTTTTGCCTTGACAGCAAAGCACTGTTCTAAACGTTTAAAGGGGTGGTAAAGCACACTCTTTCGAAGGCTTGATTGTGTTTGTGGGGTGCACTGTAACATGTGTTCATGCTTCGTTTTTAAAAAAATGCAGTATTTTTCATATATTTTACCTTTATTCTACACTGCTCTGTCCCTCCTTGTAAAAACGGTCTGATGGTTTCCGGATTCTGTGAAGCCAGTCCCTCAAAAATACGCAATGGGCTCTGATTGGTTAGCTGGCCCAGTGTGTTGTGATTCGCTAACCGCCTAGTGAACATTTCTCGAAAGCGTCACGCCCCTTACCTCTACAGGTAGCCTCAGGCTACTAGCCTGAGCTTTGTGTACAATAGCGTCAATGAAACCATACCAAGAGCCCGAATCAGACACAGACAATTTTAGTGAAGATAATCGAGCAGAACCTGTTCAGTCCTCAAGAGTAAAGACTGCGGATCTATAGTGATCGCTCCTGAATGGCACCGTTACTTTGTATTTTTAGAACGATTTGCCAAATATCTGTCGCAAGAACGGACATTACATTGCTAGTAGCCAAATCAAACACAGAACCATGTTTAGCATGCCTGTAGATAAACAATACATAAAAGCTCTAATCAAAGAATAATTTACACTAATGCCAAGTTCGCTGTTGAGATTTTAAACAGTTTGTAACGTGAGGTGTTTGTCGGATAACGTTAAGTATGAATGAGCATTTAACAAACTGGTTTGCAGAGCCAAACAGCGCTGTCATGTTTACTTCCTTGCTACAACGTAGGCTACAATTAACAACACGAACTATTACAGGAAAACACATCGACGAAAAATAAATCACACTTACAGGTTGTAGCCCGTACTCGCGATGATTGTGGAAGCTTTCCTCCGCGAGGTGTGCCGCGGTAGCCGCGCGTGCCCGCCTGTCTCGTGCAGCTGAACTCGTGCAGCTGAAGGCTCGTGTATTGCAAATATAGATGAATATAGTCCATTATGTCACATTTTCCGATCTTCTCCTCCGACCCCTGTATGTCTCGTGCTTTGATTTATGATGGGCAGCATATATCCGATGCAAATGCGATCGTGTTCCCCTCATGTCTCTTACACACATGCATATAACGTTGTATGTTAAACGCACTGCAACGCTGCCCCGTCCCTAGGAAGGCTGAAGAAAGTGGACCTGCAATCCGGATGAAAATAACAGCGTTTCGTCGGCATTGTCAACAGCACTCCAGCCTACTAACTATACCACAACAACGCTTCCCTGCGGCGATACAAAATGGCCCCCCCTTATTTCATATTCTCGGAGGAGGGGTTTATGTAAATATTGGGACTGCTGATGTCAGCACACCCTGGAGGAATGTGTAGTAGTCCCTACCGGCCGTTTGCTGTAGTCCTTAGAAATCGATTTCTTTAAAAGCAAATATCTCCCTTTGCTTTAAACTTTGAACGTTGTAACTTTGAAGATGTTGTTTATGCTCAAACAGCAACATTACACACTAGCTAAAGTTAGAAAAGTGAAATCGTGGTTTACCACCCCTTTAAAAAAATATATATATATATCACAACACTTGTAATCCTGTTTACCACAACTATCTATTTGAGGTATATACAGCTTAAAAACAAAAACAGCTTTAAACTACTTAAGTTTAAACACCACATCTTCGCTTGCATGTATATCTGCCGGCGGCGCCATTTTTTCAAATAATATTTAAAAAACATGACGGTTGTTAATGGCGACGCAAAGAATTGTGGGTTATCTGCAGCAACGAAGGATACACCTCATGCACACTCCGAATTCCTGAAAGAAGGGTGCATTTGAAGGTCGCATTCGGAGTGTCCTACTAACTTTTTTGAAATAAGACGGCCTTCAGACGCATGCAGCCTTCAAATGCGACCTCCGGAGGATGCAGCCTTCCGAAATGAGACACAGCTAGTATCTACTCGTCTGAAGGGACTGTTTCGGCAGGCAGGCCCTGCGGCATGGCAAAGTGACGCAGCGTCTCGTTCCCTGTTCTCAGGGAACAATGGTTACATTTGTAACCTGAGACGTTCCCTTTCGAAAGGGAACTCGCGCTGTTGTATATTCTTAAATCTGAAAGTAAAAAATAAACACAGACTGTTCTATGGAAGTATTTTTATAGTTGATTTACAAATGTAGCTTGCACTGCCTCTCTGTAACCAGCTGTAAATAAATGAGAGCAGATTTTCAGTACTGCCGAATATTCAGGTGATATCTGAAAAATGAAGGATAATAATAAAAAATAAAAAAATACATTCAAAAAAATACATTCAAGCAGGCTCGGGTAACTCCACTGCTTAAGAAACCCACATTAAACTCATCACTCATTGATAACTACAGACCTGTTTCTCTCCTACCATTCATTGCAAAAACTATTGAACGAGTTGTTTTCAACCAGGTTTCATCCTTCCTATCACAGAATAATCAGCTGGACATCAACCAATCAGGTTTCAAAAGCGGCCACTCGACAGAGACTGCACTACTGTCGGTCACTGAAGCCCTGCGGATAGCTAAGGCTGACTCCAAATCATCAGTCCTCGTCCTGCTCGATCTATCTGCGGCCTTTGACACGGTCAATCATCAGATTCTTCTGTCCACCCTCTCATCACTGGGCATCACAGGGACTCCGCTCCTTTGGTTTGAGTCCTATCTCACAGGTAGGTCTTTCAAGGTTGCCTGGAGAGGAGAGGAATCCCAAATCACATCAACTGACCACTGGGGTTCCCCAGGGCTTAGTGCTTGGTTCTCTCCTCTTCTCCATCTACACTACTTCATTGGGACCCATCATTCAGGCACATGGCTTCTCATACCACTGCTATGCTGATGACACTCAGCTCTTCCTTTCATTTCACCCAGACAGGGTGGAAAGAAACACCACAGTAGCTGCACGAATCTCCAGCTGTCTGGCTGACATCTCTGCATGGATGAGAAAACATCACCTGCAGCTCAACCTGGCAAAGACTGAGTTTCTCATCTTCCCCGCCAGTCCCACCATACAACATTACTTCACCATCCAGTTAGGTACATCCTTGATTTCCCCATCAAAGTCAGTCAGAAATCTTGGAGTAACATTTGATGACCAGCTGTCCTTCAGAGAACACATTTCTAGACAGCTCGCTCATGCCGGTTTGCGCTCCACAACATCAGGAAGATTAGACCGTTCCTAACAGAGCACGCAACACAGCTTCTTGTCCAGGCCCTGGTTATTTCTAGACTTGACTACTGCAATGCACTTCTGGTTGGACTCCCCTCTTGTGCAATCCAATCACTTCGAATGATCCAGAATGCAGCAGCACGTCTTGTCTTCAACGAGCCCAAAAGGACCCACGTCACACCTCTCTTCATCTCCCTGCACTGGCTACCACTCGCTGCTCGCATCAAGTTTAAGGCGCTGACGCTTGCATACAGAGCCACCACGCGCTCAGCTCCTGCTTACTTTGACTCCATTCTACAAATCCACACCCCCACCAGAAGCCTTCGCTCAGCTAAGGAACGACGGCTTGTGGTACCATCACAGAGGGGGAAAAAAGCCCTTTCCAGAACATTTCAACGTTCCCAGCTGGTGGAACGATCTTCCCAACGCCATCAGAATCGCAGAATCATTGACATCATTCAAAAGCCAACTTAAAACTCAACTCTTCCGTGAGCACTTAACCTCATTAAAAAACAAAAAACAAAAAAAACACTTTCCTTTCCTCTTTCTCTTCCTTCTTCCCTCCCTACTCTAGCCTGTGCTACACTGAGCAATGTACACAGTCTCAGTATTTCAGGCTCTTATTGCGCTTCTCGACTCTTTATGACCAATCGCTTCATGTACCCCCAAGTTGTAAGTCGCTTTGGATAAAAGCGTCTGCTAAATGCATAAATGTAAATGTAAATTATATGATGGGGCCTCAGCCTCAGAGTCAGAAGATTACATCAGTAAACCACCTCAGATACACGTTTACATCTAGTAATACATTCAGGTCCAGAAAAGATTTAGTGAAAGCAACCATAGAATGGGAAATCAAGCATACCAAATCATGTGTCTTGTCAACCCTATCACACACCCCTCTCTCTGTGAGGAATAATACTATTGTAAGATGCTATGGATGCTAATAACTCATTGCATCTATTTACATTTTTAAATCCTGCTTCCTCATAATTTGGTTCAGTGGTTCTCACGCCCCCTTTAAACCATTAAAAGTGTGATCATTTTCACACCCCCTTTAAACCCTGAACATTTTTATGTCTTGGTTTAGCGGGTTAATTTGACACATTTTCATCTCTGAGTTGTCAGAAGTACCGGCTAACCAGATCTTTTTCTTGACATTTTGTGACTTTTTCTCATGTATATAAACATGCAAAGTGAGGATACATTGATGTGTTTTGAAGTGTACACATCATTTCTATTACGATTTTGATGTATATGGGTCAATTTGACCCACATATTTTTATGATCCATGGCAACTGTACAGAACCAAAATGAAACCATTACTGTTTTATGTTGGTTTTACAACCCTGTGAAGGTAAAAAAAGTAGCTTTTCCACACTATTTTCAGTACTGAAAAAGACTATCTGAAATAATATTTAACCTTTTTTTTTTTCTTGAAATGTTGTGAAATGTCTTTTTCTTATTTAGTGTCATGACCATGCATGCAAAGTTAGGATACAATAATGTGTTGTGGAATGTGCATATAGGCCTATGATATTTATATGACTGATGTCCGTGGGACTCCACTTGACCCTAAAGGTGTGCTGTGGTATCTGGTATCCAAGTTGTTAGCAGCAGAACCTTTAAGTTGTGAGGTGGGGCCTCCATGGATCGGACTTGTTTATTCAGCACATCCCACAGATGCACGACTGGATTCAGACCTGGGGAATTTGGAGGCCAAGTCAACACCTCAAACTCGTTGTGCTCCTCAAACCATTCCTGAACCATTTTTGCTTTGTGGCAGGGTGCATTATCCTGCTGAAAGAGGCCACAGCCACCAGGGAATACCGTTTCATTTAAAGGGTGTACATGGTCTGCAACAATGCTTCGGTAGTTGGTATGTGTATCCTGGTGCAACCTGGTGCCATGTGTTCTCCAGGTAAGCGATGCACGCGGCCATCCACGTGATGTGACAGAAACCATGATTCATCCGTCCAGTCCACCTTCTTCCATTGCACCATCGTCCAGTTCTGATGCTCACGTGCCCACTGTTGGTGCTTTCGCCAGTGGACAGGGGTCAGCATGGGCACCCTGAATGGTCTGTGGCTATGCAGCCCCGTATGCAACAAACTGCGATGCACTGTGTATTCTGACACTTTTCTATCAGAACCAGCATTGACTTCTTAAGCAATTTGAGCAGCTTGTCCAAAATGTAAACATTTCTTGGTTTTCTGTTGTTGTTTTTTTACTACCATGTGAAGGTGAAAAGGAGCTTTTCCACACTTATTCTAGAACTGAAAAAGACTTCTCAGACACTGGTAAAAATGAGCTATCATGTCTTTTTTTTTTTTTTTTTTACAAGCTTCTGAAATACCATTTAAAGACAGTGCAAGTAAGCAAGATTCAGAGGAATTGTCGTTCTGTGCCACTTTATAAAGGCAGAGCCAACCACCATTCACTCTAATGTATTATTAGTGCAATTTCAACATACATAGGAAACAGAAATATTCAAACAGTCTTCATATTATATGATTGCATATTAAGAAAGAGTATTAAACATTAAAATTCTAGATGTTTTTATCCATTTCTTATTAATAGACCCTGAGATTGTATTTAAATACAAATTCAATTAGTATTGTTAAAATTTGAACAGCAAACTTTAATGCTACAGTCAAAAGAAATACAAAAAAACAAAAAAACAAAAGGAATAAGAGCCCTCCAGCATTTCTATGAAATAAATATAAAGACAATTAGGCCTACAGTTTTACTTGTTAATCAGGTACACAGTATGCATACACTGTCAGAAAAAAAGGTACAGTGCTGTCACTGGGGCGGTACCCTAAGGTACAAAAGTGAAAAGGTACATCTTTGTACCTTACTCACCCCTACATGGTACATATTAGTACCTTAAAAGGTACATATCAGTACTTTAAGAGTGCATATTAGTACCTTAAAGGTACATATTAGTACCTTTTCGGTTTTGTACCTTAGGGTACCGCCCCAGTGACAGCACTGTACCTTTTTTTCTGACAGTGTAGAATGGGATATTCTGGGTTAAATAAAAGTTAGTATATTCTTTAGGGAAATACATACATTTTTAACTTAACCAGTAATGAATGCAGTAGGCGACACAGAGACATTACTCCCCCTGCAGGGCATAAAGATAAACACACCAAGATAGTATCAACTCCAAAATGTATTATTAACCTCACGTTTCACTGTTTCTGTATAGTGCAGTGGTGGTTGGCTGTACAAATTAAAAATGTGTACAAATCCCTCATTCCAGAATAATGATGTGTTTAGACCAACTAAATCACCAAAAATGAGATAACCAACATGGCAGCCCATTCAAGATGGCAACATGTGTTAGTAAGTTTTAAGCGTTGCTGCTCTGTTAACCTACACTGGATAAAGAACTTTTCATATATTGCATAGATGGATTTTACTTGGATTCGACAACTGGGATTTGAATCAGTACTTTTCTGCAACTAATGGAACATTTTACAAGAGGGCCGTTTTTTATTTTTTTTAACAAAAGTCTTCAATCAAGGCACCTGTCTTGGCTCTCATAGGCACTTTGATCAAGGTACAGTGTCATTCATTTTGCGAGACTGAGCTTTTTGAGTAGTAGTGTGTTTCAGCACGCATACTCCTAAGATTGTGTTGTTTTACTCCCTCCCTCCTATGCTACATTTGTACTTCGTGACAATGGAAATGAATCTCAATTTGTCAGATCACTGCCTTGTAGTTTTTGTGTGCTGTGGGAATGTTGGATCTATAGAAGAGATATGCTTTACAGTGGTTTATCAACACTTTAATTGTAGTTGATGACTTTCATAGTTGATTCAGATTAGGCTATAATGCTTGAACACCTTATTGAACATTTGGTGAATGTTTCTAAAATTGAAAGTTAATATGTAAATTATCACTTGATGGGAGATGATGAATTTACTTTGTTGGATACTTACAATTATTGCACAATATATTTAATTATTAGGCTATTTATCTGTTTTTTTTATGTTATCTTTTATGTTTTACATTGTGCTTATGATGGTTCCTTACACTTGGTTTGAACTGGCCAATGTGGCCATAGCTGCTTCTTTTTTTAATTTGTTTTTTCTTTCCATGGCGCCTTTTTCCCCGTATCCTTAGCAGACCACCCACCCAATGCCCATCACAGCGAGTCATTTCACATTGTATGAGACACATGCTTGCATCCAACTCATTCTAGCTTGTTCCTATAGGCTGCAGTTTAGATTTTTAGTCTGTAATTTCACTAGTTGCAATAGCTGTTCTTCTTGTTTTAGAGGAGTTTTTGATTATTGTTTGTGATTCCTCATCTCAATTTTATTTTGTGAGAAGGAATGTATGATAGGTGTCTTTAAATCGCATGATCAACACGTACTATTCCTCACTCTGGTATTGTTTTCATGTCATGTCTTTTTTTTCTTCTCCATTGTTTGTTTTACTTTGAAGCCGAGTTGTGTTTGCTATCACTAGTGTCATCGTTTGCTCAAGCTCATATCACTGCCTCTTTGATATTAATAATTGAACTGCTGTCTTGTGTAAATTTTCATCTGCACCTGTATTACACTTGACACTTGCAGTGTCAGGTTTGGTGATGAAGGTATATAGGCACATCATAGAATCATTTTATGGATTCAGTTTTAATAATTTTTAATTCCAATCAAATTTTATGAATTAAAGCTTATATGCTTTTATCAGTAGAAAAAATATCCCGTTAAACATGAAAATATATATGCAATTGTTTAAGACATTTCTCCTTAAATAAAAAACATTTGGCATAAAGAGTTCTTTAAAATTGAGTCAAGAAATTAACTTTTTTTTTCTCTTTTTTTTTTTTCTCTAAGAGTTTAGAACTCAGCCATTTGGGGCAGGATAGTTTTTCCCTTGTTTGACTTGATACTAGCAATATTTTTATTTTATTTTATTATTTTTTTTAATATAAATACTAAAATGTAATTTTACCATAGAATGTTATAAAACAATTGCTATTGGCCTTATTTGTTGATCATTTATTAAAAAAGAACTGCATAAGCTGTGTAGCAATTTGAAATACAATCTAAGATTTTACAGTACCAGGCAGTGAATCCAGTTATTCTTGTATTACTCTAGATTTCTTGGCATGTATTCTCAGTAGTATATTCATATTAAACATTTATATTGTTCTGATTAACAGATTGCATCCTCTCAACAAGCATACTAATGAGTAATGTGGAATTTCATGCATGCTTTGCCAAACATAATTTGGCTGCCAAGTTTGTTTCTGTTATATACACAAATATTGGCAAAAGTTCTGTATACTACATATTGCTTGCAAATATTTAAAGAACTGTGTCCATATACAGTTGACCCAAAATCTGAGACATTGAAAATCTGACATTCTTATCAACCCCATGAAATGAGAAAAGTTTTTGAAGAATAAATACCATATCATCAGGTTTTGCAAACCTTTAGAAAAGCAGTTTCATTGGCATTGCGGACCACATTGTACATGTACTGATATTGATATTCACATATTTTGTAATTATTTGACCCAACAGTGAAATAGCCCTAAAGCAAAGGATCAAATGTATCCAGGTAACCATATAATATCTGAAGTAATTTGCAAGTTCATTTATTTTCATGTAAACTCTGCCATCTACTGGCTGACACTGCGTACAATTCTTTTTAGCAGTTGCTTATATTAGAAGCCAATAACCAATTCAATGACTCTCTCACTCTCTCTGTGTGTGCGTTTATTGCTTCACCATTTGACGAGGGTACTTAGAAAACAAATTATTTAAAAAACATGTGCTGATGCTCAGCCTGTCCTTAAAGGGATAATTCACCCACAAATGGAAATTCTGTCATCATTTACCCTCCCTCAAGTTGTTCCAAACCTGTATGAATTTATTTGTTCTGCTGAACACAGAAGAAGATATTTTGAAGAATATGGGTAATCAAACAGTTGATGGTCCCCATTGACTTCCATAGTATGGAGGAAAAAAATACTATGTTCATTTTTGGGTGAAGTATCCTTTTAAGGTTCATCTTTTCTCTCCATTTCATCTTCAGTTCTCTGTTGAGCCAGATGGATAATGCTCTGTCAATACAAAGTATTTTGTCCTTCTAACTTTTTCCTGAAGTCTAGCTAAATGCACGACTACAGTGTTATATAAAGTCTCAATCCTTTTCCCAATTAATAAGCTGCACATTAATAGTTTAAAAAACCCATTGAAATACATGTTAATATCCAGCTATTTGCAGGATTAAACAAACCCTTGGTTGCTTCTGCCGCCGTCCCTCTCCACATTTGAACGTGGACTGTTTTTGGAACAGAGCTCAAGGGGTGTGGTTTGAGCTATCTCCCAACTCACAGCCGGCAAGTACCCATGACAACTATTTGAGCCTGCTGGCAACTCACTGTCTTCACATGTTGGGGTTGCCATAGCAACTCCCCGCGGGACTCCCCCTAGATCGACAGGAGGGGCGTCCAGTTGACTAACCCGTTCTTCATCAGAGAGCTGGAGGGAAAAGCACTGTTGTGGATCTGAGAAACCAAAACCTCAAGAGGTCTACGCTTACAGGCCTAACACTGACTCACCAAAACAAGCCGAGGGAACAACCAAACAATGGCACTCCAATGTTATGAGCTGGTGAATGAGCTTGTTGATATTGCTATATGAAACATTATTACTTACGTCATTTTAAAGTGCTAATAATTATGTGTTCCTAAATTGGGGGAAATAGTTTATTTTAAAAAATCACTTAAAAGAGTAACAAAACAATGTACAGAAAAAGATACCCTTTAGATTTAGTCATATGGTTTTACAATTAAATGAATACAGTAAGAATCATCATAATCAAGCTGTCATAACAGTGCAAAACAAATTCAAATCATATAGTGACAGATTGACTCTGTAGCTAACAATGAGATCACATCTCTGCCTTCCAACAGTTCAAGTATAGAATACGCTGAAAAAAAAAAAAACCTGAGCTTTTTTTAAGCAATTTTTACACCTTCCCTAAAGATGTCTCACATTAATTGAACTTAGATTAAGACTGTGGTTATTAGTGCCTTTTAAAATGGCAGACATTTCTCTATTCGAGTGGATTTTGAAGCCTTTTGAGACATCTAAATACTTATTTACCATATAAAAGTGTGCAATTCAAAGTCCTTTTTAAAACGAAAATACCAAGTGCACTATTTGACCAAAATCTGACTGCCTGGATAAGATCTGGTTTTGTAGGAAAATACACAAACCTGAAATAAAATTTGAAATACAGGCTCTTTTTTTCTTTCTTTTTTTTTTAGAATATTTATTTAGAAAAAAAAAAAAAGCATAAGTACTTCTCACAGAAAACATATGCCGTTTTAGGTGCCAATGTATGTGTTGAAAAGTTTTATTAATCCATAAAATGCATTTTTTGTTCATAATATAAAAAGTGACAAGGCCTTTTGTTGGCAATATGAAAGTCAATTGGATAAAACGATCTATGCTAACGCAAATGTATCATTTCTGGTTTCTTTACTTGCAAATCGTGCATTACTACAACAACTATTACTAGAGTACGATTACTAATCAAATCAGACTATGATTGGTACAGCACTTGCAGTGGTCACCTTTGGATAAGAAATCCACTGTTTTAAACATTTTCCAAACAAACAAACAAAATGTGGAAATTCTTGTTTAAAAACAAAAACAAAAAAATGCTCATTTATGGAATTCACTGAAGCACCCTCCTCTACACAGGTGCACGTTGCAGATCTTGCAGCCGAACACACTCTCATGTCTCAGGCCTTTGTTTGTGCAGTTCCGACAGCGCCGCGAGCGTTCTGACATGCGCTCGAGGCGGTGCCCGTACTCCAAGGGCGAGTCTGCGTGCCGTTTACGGGCTGCCCGCTCCATGCCCCTTGCCCCCTGGTAGTCACCAATCAGCTGCTGCGCCAGACGAATACGGAAATGGCGCTGTGTAAACTGTTTGCCATTAAAACCTGCTGGTGGCGACCCTCCTCGGCTTTCACGCAAAACCACGTATGCGTTGACGATGCAGAGGTTTACGTAGAACCACACAAAGTAGCGCCACCATTTTTTGCACGGCCTCCCGACCTGGTAGCACTCCCTTAGCTGGTCGCACAGGTCAACCCCCCTCATGTTCTCCTGGTATAAAAGCAGAGGAAGTGGACGAGGTATGCCAAGCCCCGCCAGTCCACAGTCTCCATCGCTTGCGTCTCCGTCCCGCTTACCTGGCCCAATTCCCACGATGCCAGGCGCAGAGTTAGAAGACACGCAGCTAACAATTTTAGCATCCCTTGTGACAGTGGCCACCAGGTTGCCGTGCTGACACTGATAGAACTCGCCCGGTGCTAACTTTCCAACGTTGCGAGGTTTGAGGGCGTCAGGATAACCCCCGCGACACGGGTTGGTGGGGCCGCAGGCATAAAGCCCCTGATGCAGCAGATTCTGCAGCAGGGGCACCGACGTGAAGAAGCTGTCCATAAAAATGTGGTGGTGTCTGCCCTCAAGCCCCCTCACCAGTGATGTCACCACCTTGTGGCCCACCGCAGCAGCTGCCAGATCGTCGCTCGGCTTACCGACATAAATACGAGTGCGGTGGCAGTAGCCTGAGCGAGAGTCACAAAGCATCCACACCTTCAAACCCTTCCGCAAAGGCTTCGACGGCATGTACTGCGTTGGCGAAAAGCGTCCCTTTGAGGCAATAGCACACTCATCGATAGTTAAACAGCGATTAGGCAGGTAGGAGTCCCACATGGTATTTCCAACCATATCCAGCAGGGGGCGTATTTTGTAAAGTCCATCATAGCCCAGCTCCCCTTTGGATGGCTCTGACTCACGGTCGCACAAGTGAAGGTTTTGGTTGAGTTTTTCGAAGCGCCGGGCAGTCATTGTTTTCTTAAAGCCAGCATTCCCTATGAAAATGTCACTGGCCCAGTACATGCCATAATCTGGCAGCTGATTGATGCCCATCAGGATGTTAAGGCCAACATATGCCCTCATTTCTCTAATGTCAGTGGGGTGCCAGTGCGTGTCTGATCTACCGCTTCTCCGTTGCCGGTAGAGGGCGTAGTTGTTTGTTTGTTCTACCATGTGTTCAAACAATGAATCTGGGAAGAGCAACCGGAAATAGTCTAAAGTGTCAGCATCATCCCCTAGCGAGTGCTGAGGGCCACTGTCAGCGGTGAAAGGCTCAATTGATATTACCTGGTCAGGCTCTCCCCAGAAATCCTGAGAAGTGCACTCGTCGTCCAAAACATCATATGTGCTGAATAAAGCTGGGTGTTCCTCCTCTTCTAGATCGGAAAAATCGATGTCTGAGTCAGTCGAAGAGGTTTCAGAGCAGTTATTGGAAGTCGCAAAATAGGAGTCCTCCTCGTAGTCCTCGTGCTTGATCCCATTTCCAGTGACTAAAATGATATTGCAGCCGCCTCCCGCGATGTAGCTGGCGGAGTCCGCAGTCTCTTCTGCCTCTGCCGACGCCGCCGCCGCCGCGCTCTCCAGCTCAGACTCCCCCTTGTTCTCCTGCAGTTCCTCGTCTTCCTCGTCCGACTCGGACTTTCTGAAAGGAATCTCGAACCACTTCACGTCGACGGGCAGATTTAATGGGCAGTCCTCGCTGTCGGAGAGCGCGTTCGTTTCGGTGTCAGTGCTAGTTTCCAAAATAGTAAAAAGCTCTCCTCTTTTTCTTGCCGCCATGTCGGGGTATTGAACTGCCCCTGCATGAGTCCTTTATTTATTTTAGCGGGGTAAATATTCGTCAAAACTAATCGCAAATGCAAAAGCAAGAGAAACGGTCTCGCATGTGCGCCCGGGAAACTCATGGGTGTCTAAATCGGGCTGTTTTGAAGGATAGTTTCTCATGGTTTCCGCTCTTGCTTTGGTACGCTTTGTAGCGCAGTGTGGCCGCAGACGTCAGAAGCTGCTCGCATGTCCTGCTTTGTAAGGGCGTTTTGCGACTGCAGCTGGTGGGGTTGCTGCTAGTTCGCTGGGCTGCCAGATGGCCGCTTGCTGTTGTAATGCCCGCTGGCACTTGCCACTGCCCAAGAGCACCGTAGAGACGGCAGATAAAAAGTTCAGGACAATAAATGTACCTGCAAACAGTGGCAAAAGTACCATGGTACTGCGATGTGTGTTTTTTTGGACACGTGTCATGGTAGTATCATGTCTTTTTACACCTATATCAGGTTACCTCTATAGTGGTAGTACTCTTTGATAATGCTACCATGGTAATACCATGGTATTCTTAAAATTGTCTATTTACATATCAGAGTACTCTCTGACACCATCACTATACAATTAAAGTAGGCTTTTTTTCTAAGTGTAATATGAAAATAATGAACCATTCTAAAGTAATTTTCATTTTTAAATAGTTATGATCTTTAATAGTAGTGTCATATCTGCTGTTTTTGTTGGGTATTCCAGATTTAAGTTGACTATGATGGTGACAAATATCACGTGCCAAGATATTGCTTAATAAATAATTACTATGATACACCTGCAATTGTTTTTTTTTTCTCAGCAAATATTTCATGAATGGTGCATCCTGATACACATCTTGAGCTAGCTAGGCTAAATCAGCACTCTGTAATAATTTAGTTTGATTTTACAAGGAAAAAAGTGCTCTCTTTAACCCTTTAACACTTGTCATAGTAGACCATCGTTTTGTCTTGTTGGGTCGGTCTTCTCATTTCTACGTTTTCACATTGAAGGGAAAGCGGAAGCATCCTCACAATGTCTGTTATTTTTGTAGTAATCTGCACAATAGGCTACCCAGTTCAGGTTTTTTGAAGTTCAAGATCCAGATGTGTTACTAAAGACTGATATCCTAAATATGAGGGATACCAGGTTTGGGATGATTCAGTCGGCTCATTCACCTGAACAAATTTAAGCAACAGTGTTTTGTTGCATATCACCACTGCTAATATAAAGGCAGTTGGGTGAAATAATTTAATTTACGTTTACATTTATTTATTTAGCAGATAAATATTTCAGTATAATTTAATTGTGTAATTCAAATACTTTAATTCAGTCTCTTTATGTTAGTCATTGTGGCTTTGTCAGAAAGATAAGTTGCCTTTGCAAGCAATTTGCAGTGCAAAGACAACAAAGCATGCCCGAATCAATATTTAGCATCATAATAAGATTGCTGTCAGGTTTTGAAGGTAGCCTATGCTTCACTGCTTATGATTTCCCACAATCCAGTGTGGTTCGATGGCTGGTGGAAAAGATCTGAAGGAAAGTTTGAAAGAAGCAAATTAATTTCTAAATATTGATAAAAACATTTTAATGCATGACTGCATTTCCTTCACATTGTCATTTGCTTAGACTAAATATATCTTTGTTCTGGATTATTAGATATGATGTAATGATGCCTGGAAGTCTGTCTGAAACCAATATCCTTATACCTCCATACACAAACCACTGTTATTGACTGACCAAGCAGCAAAGCAACTGGCGTAGCTTACAGACACAGTAATGCCATTTCTTCTTCCTTGGTCTTCATTGATCTCAACCTATGTCTTGAGGTCAGTCATTTTTTCATTAAAGCACAGAATGAAAAACGTTCAAGAATCTGTTATTTCACTCACTGAAATCGTTTTTTCTTTAGGTATTTCTGGTTGTGACTGTTAAAGGGTTAAGAACAATGAACTCAAAATGGCATCAGGTTCTTCAAATAACTTGATGCCAAATGACTGGAATAAGTTGTCAGAATAATAACAATCCAAAATTATAATATGAGCATCTCATTTCACTGTGCTTGGTAAACCCCTTGATGTCCTCCACTGTAGGCTTAATATATTATTTTCTTTATGCATAAGGAATTGCTCTTTTGAAAGTGAAGTGACAAACGGAACTTGAACCGAAGCTTGAAAAGAAATAGAAGTGCACTGTAAAAAAAACTCCTCTCTCCAGCATAAGCCCCTAGAGTACTAGGCTGCTGCAGTCTCCACAGAGACTCTATTGGCAGGGTGGAGGGACAGTGACCAATAGGGGCACCGAGCACATGAATGGGTGGAGAGAGGAAGGGGAGGGTGTTCATGCTGGTTAGGAGAGAGTTGAAGAAAATTAGAGTTAGAGAAAATTTGTGTTTTTTTTTTAAATTTTTATGGAATATTGTATTTATTATAAATGATTTATCAGTGCACATCGTCATCATATATATATATATATATATATATATATATATATATATATATATATATATATATATATATATATATATATATATATATATATATATATAATATAATATACATATATACATACATTATTTCACACACCCTTAATCTTTAATCAAAAACATCTATTCAATGATGACGTGTTCACTGGTGCAGGTATGATGTCACTTTGTAGGCCACCTGGCATCACACTGGCCCTCGATAAAAACCCAATAGGATTTTCCCATAGGCTTTTGGATTATTGCAAAAAACAAGCTCTGTGATCAACAAAAGTTTATGATACTTTCACATTTTGTCCATCAAGATAATTATCACAGATTAACACGTTTTATTTATTTTGAAGCCTAAATAAGCTACAGTCGCCCGAAGTAAAAAGCTAAAACGGACTACACCATGGTCGCTCGACTTCAACGTTACCATCACTAAGCTTCCGACAACTCTTTCAGTATTTCTCAAAACATTTTTCAAGAACCTTTGAGTTAGGGTCGTTTATAAGAGCACAATTGACCTATCGGTAAGCCCCGCCCCCCCTTAGTTACTGTTGCTAACTCGGACAGACAAATGGAGTTGCTAACTGTCTTACAATGACAGCTGTCAGTGTGAAAACCTTATCCCAAGTTGTTTTTGGACACAGAATGTAGCAGACCCCCTCCGAATGATGGCCAAACTTTACTGATGGTTTATGAAGTTTGTTACATCGTTTTTCACTCCAAAAAAAAAAAAAATCACAGCAGACTAATGCAGACCTTAAACATATCTAAACTCACAAAAATGTATACAAAAACAAATTAGAAGATAAATCACAATAAAGTCTGTGACACAGACCACCTCTCGTTGAGGAGCATTCAAGTGGGACTTAAATATATAAAATATTTTAAAATAAATATGGTGGGAGATTAATTTGGAAGCGAGGGTTTACAGATCACAATGCAAACGGGAGAAGCCTCATGTTACGGTCGTCACAATCGCAGATGACAGCATCCAGGATCAACACTGTTCCTGAACCACAGGGTAAGATTAAATTAATTTACATTTAACCAGTTTAATATGAAGAGGCACTGAAATGCATACCTTCGTTTATGTGTTTTTGACCTACGCCGTTACATGACGTGAGAACAGTTAGCTAGTTATTCGGTTTGTACGTTAGCAGGGATCTTACTCTCAATAAGTTATGATTATAACAACCAGAAAATCCTCTCAGGATACCTGGAATCAGTGTTACAGTACCCCAGACACATCGTTTTACCATTTTTGTAGCATAAACACCATCAAACCGATGGGAGCTTCGGATTTTCCAATGTTTCTCTATGGCGCTGAAACCTAAAGACGTCTGAGTTGCTGATATTCAACTGCCATTGGCTTATCTGCGTTCGAGGAATTATGAGCATAATGAGGCTGTAAAAGTGGACTGAGTTTACCTTTTCGGCGTGATGACGTTTAATCTCCCCAACAGCCTCTGTAGCCCCATTTAGCAAGTCACTTGTTAGCAATCACCTTTTTCATGTATTTTAAATTGTCTTGAGCTTGTATTCAACACAAACCTTATTTCAGCAAAATCACATTTAAAAAGCCCATTGACTTTGGGACGATGGAACCGGAAGTGCTCAAATGCTGACTCGCTTCCGCGTTTCGGGCTACAAAATTATGTCATACCTGCACCGCTCTATAGCAAACCCCAAACGATCCAATCAGTTCCCGATGGACATATTCAAGTCCCGCCCTACATTTTTTTTTCTTGTTCGAGAAGCCGTTTCACTTGGATATACATCACAATAGGGAAGAAAAGCCTTTCCCAACTTCTGTTTGATGCTGACCTTAAATTACATGTGGAACTGTAACCTCTTACAAATCTAATCTATGTTGTTCCCATAATTTATTATATTTTCTTGCTTTATTTATTACTATTATTTTCAGGCATCCGCCCTTTTCCATGTTACCATATCATTGCCATATTCATCCCAAGGGCAAAAGAAGGTTTATACTCTTCTTCTTGTGACTCTTGATCACTCTGACTGTGCCAATACAAGAACCTTCCTGGCAGTGACCTTCCCATGGCACCTTTACAATAGCAGCAGATGCATCCTGGTCCCTGTGAGTGGTGTATGCCTCATACTCTGCATGGGCGTAAAACATGCTGAGGCCATTTCTTTGCACCAGACAAATGCCCCCTCTTGTCAGACACAAAAAAATGCCTACCTGCATTGGATAGCGCACTCTGTGTCCGGCTTAGCCCGCTTGTCCCTGACTAGTATGTCTTCCCTGAAGAAAAATGCGGAAAATAAGAACAAATGTAGATAAAGTAAGATGAATGTTTTGTCTTCTAATCCTCTTGTGAAGTTATATAGTGATATAAATGACCCACTGGGTTTTGGGGCTCTTTTTTTTAGGCCCATTCCTATTCTCTAGAGATATAAGCCTGCTCTAAAATAGGAATGAATACCCATGAGATTTACATAGGCTCTGCCAGAGAATCCCTTACACTTAATTACATCAGTGTTCCTTCACTATCTGTTTTATGTTCCAGCTGAGGTCTCTACTCAACTGAGGACTTGAGTAAGCAAGACCAGAGATATACAAACCCACTCTTCCCTGCAGTGCTGAACAGCACTGTGTATGTCAGCATTAAATGTTTACCTTTGATAACCATCAGAATGATTGAGATACTCGGAGGTCAGGTTTATTATTTAAAACAACAGTGCTTCTTTCAGAGTTTCTTGTAGATTGATTCAGTCCATTTATGTGTATCACACACACGTCTTGTTTACTATCTTTGTGGGGACTCTCCATAGACTTAATGATATTTATACTGTACAGACTGTACCCCCCTTACACTAACCCTGCCCCTAAACCTACCAGTCACAGGAAACTCTCTGTATTTTTACATTTTCCAAAAAACTCATTCTGTATGATGTATAATCTTGTTTCCTCATGGGGACCTCAATTCAGGTCTTTGTGCATTTAGTCTGTGTGCATTTAGGTTGAATGCACCGGGATAGAAAAACATAGGGGAGAGCAGGGCACAACATAACACTTTTTGACTGTCTCAGTCTCAGACTGTCAAGTGTAAATCCACTTGGGGTTCAGGGTATTTATTTTTCCCACATTAATTTCCCACATACTGTATCTAGTACAATTATATGGTTTTGTTTCATTGATACAGTGTTTACTTTTTTCTTGATTTACCCTGAAAGAATGGAAGTGAAATGTGACAACATGCCCCATAGGTGGGGTACATTGTAACATGTGAGGGGCACATTGTAACATGACCGAATAACAGCTTAAAATGTTACCTGATATAATTAAAAAAATATCCAAGACAAACTAAAATATTTTGTCAATAAAATACAATTACATATTTTATGACATTTTTATTCATTAAAAATATTTTTTTTTTGAGTTTGACAACACATCGCTACATACAGCTATACTATTTCGCAGAAGTGGACAAAGTACACAACTCTATTACTTGAGTAAAAGTACTACTGGTCAAATATTACTCTGTTACAAGTGAAAGTTCTAAAAACAGATTTTTCTTGAGTAAAAGTACAGAAGTATTTGTTTTTAAAAGTACTTAAAGGAACTGTATGTAAGAAATGTATTTCAATTAATCATAAAATGGCCCTAATATGTCAATAGACATTAAGAAATCATGTTAATTTCAAATACTTATATCACTGACAACAGTTGTCCGGCCAAGATATTGTCATTTTAAAATTGAAGTTGCAGCCCTCAACTGATGTTGATGTTGACATGTTGTGTCATGCCTGAAGCGCCGCCCTCCACCTATCTACCAATCACGAAGTCAGTAGTGTTTCTGCATTCGGGTTGCCAGCTCTGCTAGTTACCACAGCTGCAGCTACAAACTTTTTGGATAAACAATGTCTAACTTTACGAAACCTAAACGACCTCGATATGAATCAGAAAAACGTTGTGACAGTGTCCGAAATAAAACAAGGATTTGTATAGGAGATGCCTTTGAAAGATGGAGACGGCTGAAAACGGAGAAGAATTTGAAGACTGACGCCAATGTTGCTAATTTTCTCCTGGACAGGTAAGGTTCATTATTGTTTGGCTAACTTGTACTTAATGTAAATGGACATTTCAAATATTCACGACAGTCGAACAAAGTTGTGCATGTTCATGCAAAGTAACGTTAGGTTAGCGCAGATGGAGGAGGTGGGTCATTGAAAAGGTAACGTTAAGGAATTGTTTGGTAAATAAAAATGGCGAGTCGTCATTGCTAACATTAGTAATACATTATCATTATGCTGAGACGCTGATGAAAACAACATTAGCACGCCTATTATGGCAATGTGAAAACGTATTTGAGACAGTAGCCTAACGTTACCTCGGTAAAAATTATTCCTCATTCTTTCTTCGTATATATAGTGGATAAAACATGCTGCAAGTTGACCTGTATGACCATTGCAAATGTTATTTAGTTACTCTCAATCGTTTCTGATGGGACTGAAATCAACCATGTGAACCATGTGAAATCAACCACGTTACTACAATTTACTGTAGCATCTTTACTACAGTATGGTTCAAAAACACTATAGTATTTACTAGATTCATTTTGCTGTAATTTTAATATAATATACTATAGTATTTTTCATGTGGGAATGTACTGTCACATACAAGCGTTCATATTTACGATTATATTTGGCTAATCGCCATTAGTAAATTTTTGCGATTCATAATTACTTCACAAAACATCGCTCTCGAAGCATAAACATAATAAAAGGAAAGAAAAAAAACTTACTGTGTACGACTCGTCACTTGCCATTGAAAGCTCTGTGTAGCAGCCCACGTTCCCGCTGGATCCTGCAGCCTATCTGGCAACCTCGAGTCAGGGGGGAGGGGTAGAGGGATACACCGCACTACAGTAATTTGAAAGTGATTGCAGTACCAGTTTTGGCCACAGTCCTACATACAGCTCCTTTAAGTATCAAAAGCAAATTTCATTTTTTATGTCAATGCATTATTTTATTATTGTTGCATTGTTGTATAAATGCACATTATGCCACCATGGTGGTTTAAGCCAGTCAGTGATGCTCCATCCGACATGCTAGCATACGACTACCTTAAAATCATTCCAATACTTGTGTAAAAGTTACAAAGCTCTTCACAAAGCTGCTGTCACTTTAAGACCAAATGCACGGATCTAATACACTGATACACATCCAATGTTCTCCCAACTGTTTACATTTATTTACATTTACATTTATGCATTTAGCAGACGCTTTTTATCCAAAGCGACTTACAACTTTCGGGTACATGAAGCGATTGGTCATGAAGCGATTGGTCATTGGTCGAGAAGCGCAATAAGAGCCTGAAATACTGAGACCATGTACATTGCTCAGTGTAGCACAGGCTAGAGTAGGGAGGGAAGAAGGAAGAGAAAGAGGAAAGTGTTTTTTTTTATTATTTTTTCTTATGAGGTTAAGTGCTCACGGAAGAGCTGAGTTTTAAGTTGACTTTTGAATGATGTCAATGATTCTGCGTTTCGGATGCCGTTGGGAAGATCGTTCCACCAGCTGGGAACGTTGAATGAAAATGTTCTGGAAAGGGATTTTTTCCCCCTCTGTGATGGTACCACAAGCCGTCGTTCCTTAGCTGAGCGAAGGCTTCTGGTGGGGGTGTGGATTTGTAGAATGGAGTCAAAGTAAGCAGGAGCTGAGCGCGTGGTGGCTCTGTATGCAAACGTCAGCGCCTTAAACTTGATGCGAGTGGTAGCCAGTGCAGGGAGATGAAGAGAGCTTACTTTTCTCTTTCTCCCAAACGTTAACATTTTTGATCAGTTGTATGCCAACTAAACTAATCTTTAATCTTTTCAGAAAACTGAAACATACTTTTGAAGTATGGCCATGGGTGCACACACTGCGCAGAGGAACCACCTTCTTCCATTTCGCTATAAGCTGATCAGTGTTCAAAAAATGTTGGGAAACTTCACATGACCGTATACAAGAGTGATTACTGATAGGCTGTCTGAAAAAACAACAACAACAAAAATAAAATAAAAATCATCCACTGACTTTCAAAGTTGCTACAGAAATTACTTTTGACTTTGAGGACCTTGATAGAAATGTAGTGGAGTAAAAAAGTACGATATTTGTCTTTCAAATGTAGTGAAGTTAAAGTCAAAGTTTCCCTAAAAAAATAATACTTAAGTAAAGTACAGATACAAGTAAAGTGTACTTAAGTACAGTACTCAAGTAAATGTACTTAGCTACTGTCCACTTCTGCTATTTCAACTGTTAAAATATTTAAAATAAACAAAAAACCGAGAGGAAAAATAAACTTAAGAAATGTACTTTTGCTGTGGTTAAATAAATGTTCAGTGATATCTTCCAAATTGTTTTTATTTTGGCACAATTTTTTTCTCTAAATAATGTTATGGCAACTAGTAAGTACACTAGGTTTCGTCATCCTGGCATGTGTGCAAAGTTTTAAACCATGTGTGTTACAACTAACGCTGCTTTAGTTGTGCCCCGCTCTCCCCTACATACACGCACACACACTCACTCACTCACGCATTTCGCAGCAGAGTTACCGCCCTGGTGGCCATCTGCTCTATGAAGTGATGAACCGGCACTTTGACTCCGAATGTTGTTTTATACAATCGTGTGATATGGGAACATTAAAGGTTCTGTGGTGAATCAGCTGAAAACAGCCGCGACCATGTAAATACATGACGAGGTAAATTGGAAAACAGCAATACACACCTACAAACTTGTCACTCTAGCACAACCAAATTCAATAGTTTATTATTATTTATTTATTTTCGAAACCATATAGCCTACCTATGGTAATGAGGAGCATGATTTGACCTGGACTACCATGCTCATACAGTTAAATGAAACTGGCCTACAGTTAAACTCTGGATAAAAAAGCCTGGATCCCATGAATTAAGGACAAAGCTTTTTTTTCTCTTTAAATGTTTTATGAACTTTTTAATAGCTCTAATGAAATTTAACTAAATGTTATTTCAATGAGAACCTCATGAAAGATATATCATATCAGTGTGTTACATAAATTAGGTGTTAACTCTTGAACATTTTTATTGTTTTTAAAGGGGTAGTTCAACCCAAACATGTGAACGTTTACTCACCCTAATGTCATTCCAAACCTGAATGAATTTCTAAATAAAATAATTTGAGTCTTTTTTTGTCCATACAATATTCAATGGTATAGCCTATGGTTTGGTTGCCAACATTCTTCAAAATATCTTCTTTTATGTTTCACGGAAGAGAGAAAGTCATACAGGTTTGGAACGAAATGAGAGTGAGTAAATGATGACAGATTTTAAAAGCAGTAAATTCACTTTAATGTAGCCTATCCTAGCTCAAAATCAGTGCTTTACTGTCAAGTGCACTTCTGTGTGACAAAAGTGCAATATTAAGTTTATCTGCATTTGCAATAAATTCGATAATATCCATCATAAGTTGTCCCTGTCCTAGATGTATTTATTTACTCCAATTTAAGGCCCTAACCCCAGCAAAAACATTCAAGAGGAACTCATGGGCCAGATGTGCTGGGTTTGCCAGGGCCGAGTTTTAGCCCCAGTCCAGCCCTGATGGCCACTAGAGAGCGCTATAGCGCAATTTATTACAATAGCGACGTCGTCTTGCTCTGGTTATTACAGGAAATGAGTAGCTTATAATCTCCACTTTTATGTTTTACATTCTGACCAAGGAATTGAACAGAACTGATTAACTGAAGTATAGCTTTGCCTCATTCTGGGAAAAAAAAGCCCTTTGTAGGCCTACAATTTTGAAATCTGCTTGACTTGACTAACAATGCAAAATATTTTCAAAGCATTTTATAAATAGGCCTATTAGTTAATGTTACTTTAATATTTACTAAAACATTTTTAAAATCAGAAGTTATATCTGTTAATATTTAATGAACCTGAGCTAACGTGAACTAACAATGAATAGTAGGCCTAGCGTATTAATTAACTAACTTAACTATTGGGATCTTATTGTAAAGTGTAACCCACATTGTAAACCGGTGTCCATGTTTTCTAATTGTGTTACAATTTAACGCTAATTTACAGTTCAGGGTAGGGCTGTGCGATATTGAAGAAAAATGCGCTATGCAATACCTTGTTAAATAATGCGATATTCAACATGCGATACGATATTGCTTTAAGCAGGGCCGTTTCTAGCCATTTTGACGCCCTAGGCGAAATCCTTATTGTCACCCCCCAGCCAAATCTTAAAAAGCAACATGGTATTACTGGTATTAATTTTAATCCTTATTAACAAATACATACATACATACCATTTTGGAACTGTAATCCTTAACAAATATATACAAATACAATTTGGAAACTACACATAAAAGCTGTTCCAGTCACATGAAAGTAACAAGAATAAATATTGATTCAGTGCGGCCTTTGTTTCTCATTGACGCTTAAACTTTCCCTTTTAAATAACGCAACGCTATGCCCTGTACGACACTATTAGAACTGAATGAATACCAGCTGAGGAGCATTACGAACCATTTCTTCTTCACTTGTGAGCCGATCTACACTCTTCACACACACAACGCTCCTCCCCCCTGCACTATTTACATTTTACCGGCTACAATTGAGTTCTCGCGGGACTTCAGCGCGAGACTACAGCTTGCCGTCTAAAACACTACTTCGGTGAGTTTAAACAATGGCAAGTTGCTAAACGCATCTCGTTGTCATTTAAGGGCCCTGTTCATGTTGGACAGACATTTTAATTGCATTTTGTGTCTGTTAAGAGGCACAAAGACACTCTTTATGTATATGCCCCCATAGCTGCCGTGTTAGCTGAGTGTGAGCTCTGGGCATTAACTGCAACAGCTCCGTGTTGCAAGCACCAATCCGGTTTGTTTTTTCTATAGACAGTACTCACAAAGGTATAACGATCAAGATTAACTTAAAAATTCACCGGAGTTCTCCTTTAAAGGAATTAGTCACTTAACCAGAGTACCCGCAACCGCTGTAAAATAACCCTTACCTTAAGGATAGTACCTGGTACCCTAACTTTACATTTAATCTGAAATTTAAGTTATTCTCATCTGGCTATTATAACTCAGACCTCAAAACAGTATGACATTTTCTCACATACAGAACAGTATGAGCATTTTTTCTAACATACTATTCATCATTCACACGTTGGTTCTGCAACCAATTCATCTCTCAAAGTTTGCTAATCACTGAGGTTGGTTTTGGACTCTGTGTATGCATCTAGGACCTGGTTCTTGCCCAACTTGCACATTCTCAGTGAATCCATCCAGTGTAGTCTCGTTGTTCTCACTGATACAAGCTAGAGTCTCCTTTGAGAAACGTGGCAGCTTTGAGGCATTCCATTTCCGACCATTGCTGAGAAAGTAAGTACTTGGTCCAAACTTCTTTACGACTGTCAAAGGTTCTGTGTATTTGGATGTCCCCTTGTGGGCATGTTCCGGTCTCCGGACTTGCACGGCATCTTTCACTTGGAAGGTGGGCACTTTTGCTCCTCTCTTTCTGTCTGTATACTCCTTACTGTTTTGTTGATTTTTTTTTTCACAGTTTCTTTGACTTGTTTGTGTAATGCAATTTTGTGTGAGACAGGAAGGATGTTCAATTTGGTGTGCATCTTCCTATTTCTCAGCAGCTCGAATGGAGTAGCTCCTGTCGTAGCGTGCGGTGTGGCATGGTAAATCTGTACCAACTCTGTAACTGCTTGTTTCTACGGCTTGTGTGTTCTTTCTTGTGTGTTCTTTCTGGAGCGCAGATGCTTTCTCTCTCTCTCTCTCTCTCTCTCTCTCTCTCTCTCTCTCTCTCTCTCTCTCTCTCTCTCAGAAAATTAGCAAATGCATGGGAAGTAAACTGACATCCATTGTCAGAGACCAGGCAGGTCGGATTTCCTTCACGACTGAACACTGTAGCTAAAAACCGAGTAATCACCTCTGTTGTGACTGTAGAGGCAAAACTACTTCTGGCCATTTGCTGTAGTAGTCTGTGAGGGTGATGGCGTAACGACAGTCCCATGTAGCAAGTTCGAAAGGACCGGTTATGTCAATGGCCACCTTTTCCCATGGTCCATCTGGCAGTTCGACGGGTGTAAGTGGTGCAGGTGCCGTTTTCACAGTTTTGTCATCGTATTGGCACGACACACATGAAGCTATCTTACTCTGTACATATTTGTCCATTTGTGGCCACCAATACAACTCACGCAGTCTCTGTTTAGTACGCACCACTCCCTGGTGCCCCTCGTGTGCGAAGTCCATCACTTTGGATCGCAGTGATGTAGGCACTGTCAAGCGGTCTGTACCTCACATGACAAGTGTTTTGTCTACAGCCAGTTCGTCTCGTACACTGAAGTATGAAACCAGCTTGTTTGGTACGTTCTTTCTGCATTTTGGCCAGCCTTTCTGAATTTGCCGTCGCAACTGAGTAGGTTCAGGACAAGTGTCACATGTGGCGGTGAACTTCGACAATGACATGGCATGTAAAGACTCCCTGAAAACGGTTGCTACTATGTCCGGTTCAACTTCGGCTTCTCCTGTGGTAGTGGAAGCTGGGACAGGCAGTCGGCAGTCACATTCAATTTCCCCAGGCGGTAAGCGACATCATATGTAAAGCAAAGCAGTCTTGCAGATCACCTCGCAATTCGCAGTCCAGCACGGCCGGTATCCTTGGATGTGAGCAGGGTAGTAAGCGATTGATGGTCTATGCGTAACACAAAGTGATGTCCCCATAGATAGGTTCTCCACCTTTCTACTGCCCAAACACATGCCAGTGCTTCACGTTCAACAGTGGAATATTTCCTTTCAGCAGGAGAAAGTGTTCTGGATGCAAACGCTATGATTCTCTCTGTGGTATCTGAATGAAGTTGGCTAAGTACACCCCCTAGCCCATAGTCAGAGGCATCCGTAGTTACATATGTAGGCAGTTCAGGGTCATATAGTGCTAGGGTGGGGCTCCCAACAATCAGTCTCTTAGTTTTACGGACATTATGCTCAGCCTCAGCAGTCCAGTTGAACTGCCGTTCTGTAGACTCCCTGAGTGTTTGTCATAGAGGTTCAACAACAGTAGAAAAGTCAGGAATAAATTTACCGTACCATGATGCAAGACCCTAGAAGGATCGCAGGGAGGTTGTGTCATGTGGGGCAGGTGCATTGGCCATGGTTTTGATCTGATCTTGATCTGGGTGAAGCCCCTCTTTGGTTATGGTGTGGCCTAGGAACCGCAAAGAAGTCTGGTTGAGCTTACACTTCTGCATGTTCAGCTTAAGTCCAGCCTCGTTCAGGGCATGCAGCACCCTCCTTAGGTTGGCATCATGCTGCTGTTGAGTGGTTCCGTAGCAAATCACATCATCCAGGTATGCCTGTACTCCTGGTATGCCTGCTAGTATGGTTGTCATCATCATCTTCTGGAAAGTAGCTGAAGCAAGGCCAAATGGGACCCGGCAGAAACGGAAAAGTCCATCGTGTGTGATAAAAGCAGTCATATCACGGCTGTCCGGATGCATGGTCGAAAAGACTGTAGCTCCTCTCAGTTCAGAGAACTCGTCCATATGTGGTAGCGGATGACAGTCACTGACAATGACTTTGTCAGGTTCCCGGAGGTCAACACATGCGCAGTTTTCCTCCATCTTTTTTCCCTGTCACCACTATGGGAGAAACCCATGGAGATGCATCAATGCGTTCTATGACGCCCTTTTCCTGTGTGTCTTTGAGCTCATTGCCTCACAGAGAAGGGAAGTCTTCTGAGTTTTTGTTTTTTTGGGTTGAATTTTGTGCACAAATCCCTTAGCACAGCCAATCTCCTGTACCTGGATCTCAGGTGCAGTCTGTGGTATTGTGCGTGGTACAGTAGGTGTCCTCTGTGCAGTAGGACTATCAGAGCTGTCCGCTGTAACAACTTTTGTACCCTCAATACGCATGTGCAATGCCACAACTAGATCTAGCCCTAATAGAGCAGTGCCTGACTTCACCACTACGAATGAGCCTGTAGTAGAAGGCCCATCATGATTAACTGTGGCATGCATACACCCTTTAACAGGTATTTTCGCTCTTGAATATGTGAATATATTTTCTCTCCGTCTGCTTTCTGCTGGCTCAGAAAGTTGACATGTAGGAAATAGGGTCTGGTAAATGCTCTCTGGAATAATAGAAACTGATGAACCAGTGTCTACTATTAGCTCAACGTCATGCAATGACCATTTGCATTCACTTGCACAGTACAGATAATTTCATCTTGCACTGTATCAGTCATATAAAGCACAGTCAGTTCATTTATCACTATTTCATGAACCTCTTTTTGTCCAGATCGACACACTTTGGAAAAATGTCCCACTTTTCCACATGAAGTGATGGTTTATTTGCTAGCGGAACCTAGCAAAAGGAACCTGGCTAGTGGATCCACAACGGTAACATGAGCGGCGACTAGTTGTAGACGTCATTGATGAAGCCGGTGTCTTTTGTTCTTTTCGGCGGGTCTTCCTTTGCTGTTTATGTATGGCCCTCACCGACGCAGCAGCATCAGTAGCCGTTGGGGTAGTGGCATTTGTAGTATTGTCGGAGAGAACGTGTCACGAGGTGACAAAGTTGAGGCGGAACTAAGTCCCGCTAAAGTTATTTTCCCCCGGGGCGATGCCATTGTAACACCGGGCCGGTTCCGGCTTTGTATCTGTCACTATAACAACGGCGGCTAATGACAGATAATCGTCAGGTGTGGGGGATTTACGCTGGGATGTGTGACGAGGCCGCGTAGGCAAATGGAGTGCATAAAAGGAAAGTGAAGAGACAGTTGGAGTGGTTCTTCCCCGGATAGAAGTCGTTTCTTTGGTGTTGCTGATTGCGGAGGCATCTGGAGAGTGTGTGAGGGCTCGGCTGTATTGAGGGCTCGGCTGTATTGAGGGTGAAACGGCGATTGTGTGAACACGTTGGGAAGAAGTCAAAGGCTGGAAGAGGAGTGAGTTCTGGCGATCGAGTGAAGACTGGAGAGCGTCAGAAGGGAGATAAGTAGTATGAGTATCGGATCTTATTGAATGCATGCACCTGCACTGAGCTGGATATGAAGTTGTGAAGTGTATTGATCACGAGCGTAATTGTCACTTGAGAGTGTTTGGATCGAGTTATCGCTGAACTTTTGCTTTCTCTTCTTCTGAGTGTGAGTGAGTGTCGAGGAAGCTTTGTCCACCATGCCCGTAAGAAGGCATCTTAATTCCCTCGTTATTTGATGATAACGGATTCAGTACGACAGTGGAAGAATCGATCAACAGGTGAGTGCTGGCCTTATTGCACTGAGAGAGAGAGTGGATATGCAGTGCCTGAATTGATGTGTCACACAGTATTGAGTTGAAGTGAGGTTGCAGTGTGTGGGGATTATATACATTGACTGCCGTGTGCTCCCCATTTCCATCCGCTGTCACTGAAGAGGGATTTCAGGTGTTGAATGTGAATATCTCATCGATGCATGTGTGGGAAGAATACACGTACTTGTATGACTTACTCTGTCTGCTCAATAGAAGAATCTCTCTGTCAGTACTTCCTTATGTGATGTCTGCCTGAAGGAGAGACACCCATTGGACATACCTCCGTCTGCTTTATAGAAGTACACTCCAGCCGTTAAGCCCTTGTCTCTGTACTGAGGAAAAGCATGCATGTATTTGTATAACGTACTCTGTCTGTTCAATAGAGCATTCCTCCGCCAACGGCCCCTCATGTGATGTCTGCCTGAAAGAGAGACACCTACTGGACACACCTCCGTCTGCTTTATAGTACACTCCAGCCGTAAGCCCTTGTCTCTGCACTGAGGAAAAGCATGCATGTATTTGTATAACGTACTCTGTCTGTTCAATAGAGCATTCCTCCGCCAACGGCCCCTGATGTGATGTCTGCCTGAAAGAGAGACACCTACTGGACACACCTCCGTCTGCTTCATAGTACACTCCAGCCGTAAGCCCTTGTCTCTGCACTGAGGAAAAGCATGCATGTATTTGTATAACGTACTCTGTCTGCTCAATAGAGCATTCCTCCGCCAACGGCCCCTTATGTGATGTCTGCCTGAAAGAGAGACACCTATTAGACATACCTCCGTCTACCTTATAGTACATCCCACCCGTAAGCCCTTGTCTCGGTACTGAGGAAAAGCATGCCCGTACTTGAGTTACTTACTTTGTCTGTTTAGCAGAAGAATTCCTCTGCTGCAGCCCTCCTGGCTATCAGCTCCCGTACCGGCCACGCCCCGGTTGTCGACGGTTCCACTTACCGGGATACTCACCTGCCAGTTCAAAGAAGGACTCTCCTCGATTACGAGACCCTGTCCTGCTCTACATCTTAAGAAGGTATACTTACCGGGATACTCACCCGCCGGTTCAAAGAAAGACTCTCCTCGATCACGAGACCCTGTCCTGCTCTACGTCTTAAGAAGGTATACTTACCGGGATACCCACCTGCCGGTTCAAGGAAAGACTCTCCTCGATTACGAGACCCTGTCCTGCTCTACGTCTGGAGAAGGTATACGTACCTGGATACCCACCTGTCAGTTCAAGGAAAAACTCTCCTCGATTACGAGACCCTGTCCTGCTCTACGTCTTAAGAAGGTCTACTTACCTGGATGTCCGCCTGCTTGTCGGGCTGGTGACCGACTTCCTCCTCCCCTAGTCGTCACGTCCTGGCACTGGTTGCCTCGAAGAAATCCACGTCTTCCTTGGAGTTCGAGGTTCAGTCTCCGCACCTGTTGGGTGGACCCAGAGGTTCCATTAGGACTTTTAAAGTAATTTTATTCAGTAAAACTTGTCAAACTTTATCCACTGTCTGTCTGGTCTTTGGCACGCTCCTCGAGGTGGTCCTGGGTTTTAGGGGTGGGTACAGTCTGGTTTGACCCCCCCCCCCGACCTGTGACAAACGCCCGCATTCCGTAGCCCCGCCTCCATCTGCAATGCCAGCGAAGTAGCTTTAGCCAGGGTTAGATCCGCATCTAACAAAAGTCTGTCTCGCACGTGTGTATTGGCAACACGCTCTATCAGCTTATCTCGAAGCATTTGCTCCTCCATAGCACCAAACTCACACAGTGCAGCTAGCTCGCGCAATGAAGCTAGATACTGATTTATCGACTCATGCGCCCTCTGTGCCCTCTGGCGAAATTTGTGACGTTCCGCAATCACGTTTACTTTAGGAACGAAGTGATTTCTAAGTCCATCCACTGCAGTAGCATATGTAGTACCTGTATCTGGTAGTGTGTAAAACAATCTTTGTCCCTCTGTGCCAAGTTCATGGAGAAGAACAGCACACTTTCTTGCCTCAGGCCACTTCTCTCCGTTCACATCGATTACTAACATATAGTTCTCAAACATTTTCAGCCATGTAGGGAAGGGAATAGAAGGTTCGCCTGGGCAAGGCATGAATGGTGTAGGTAAAGGCACATTAATAGCCATCCTCATCGCCAAAATGTGGTATCTTGTACAGATATAGTAGAAACGAGCCGAGAGACATATATCACAGTTTATCCAACTTTATTCTTCTCCTTCCCTGCACACATAACATTTGCCTGTAACCTCACTGTGCACTCTAGCACCCTCCGTGTTCACTAACAGTTATTTACAGGACACAACATAATACAACAACTAGGCTACAGTTAGGCTACACTCATTAAAATAAATCTCCAGTTTTCCCTGTTCACACCACTTCTGATTCACTGTGGCTCATCATGGAAAACCCAGGTGATGTGTGTGAGTAAGAAAACTTTAGTCTTATCTATAGTCAATATCAGATAGGGGCCTTTTGAGTGAATCCAGGTTTCACCATTTCAGCATGACTAATTCATTAATCTTCTCAGACAGTGAGTAAAAAGAAAGCGATTGACCAAATTTTATGGGAAAATAATTCTTATGTTTGTTTTTGCACATGAAATGCAAAGTGATGCAAATGTTTTGTGTTTCTTAAGAGTGTTGGATACCAGACTTCTGTAGCACAAAAGTCTTTCACTCTCAATTTAATGGCTACGCTGAAACAGGGCAGCAGTAAATATAATCAGTCCTGTGCCTGTCATATACACGTCAACCATTTGTCATTTTAAAGGGCTTGAGAAATTTGTGATGTCAGTGTCGGAGAAAGACATTTATACCATTGTGTTTTGAATCAACTACACCACAGATGTCCTGGGTCTATTTTCTCTGTCTGACAGTTTTATTTGTTTTTATTACCACATATTGCGCATGAAGTGCATTATTTTAATTAAATATTCTTGTTTATGACCATCCTGAAATTAAATTTAAAGCCATGTTACTTTTTAATGTATGCTGTTTGTTATGAATGATGACATGTCAGACATTTCTATGACACAAAATGTGTGTATATGTGTGTGTATGTATTATATATGTTAACATTACTGAATGAATGCATAGACATCAACTAACATTTATCAAACTTTTACACATTAACATTAGTTATTTTAACAAACTGGAATTAGCATTTATGTCTTCATATTTGTTCTTCAGACATTCCTCTTTTAATACAATAAGTATAAGCTTTATAAAAAGTTTTTTTTTTGGACCATTGGAAATCTATACATTTGAACAATTTACTCATATAGCCACATTGAGATCCCTATATCTATCTCCCTATGAACCATACAGAGCCATAAAAATAAAGATACCAAAATAAAAAAATTCTCCATTTAATACGGAGTTAGCCCACCCTTTGCAGCTATAACAGCTTCAACTCTTCTGGCAAGACTTTCAACAAGGTTTAGGAGTCTGTTTATGGGAATGTTTGACCATTCTTCTAGAAGATCATTTGTGAGGTTAGGCACTGATGTTGCAGGAGAAGGCCTGACTTGCAGTCTCCACTCTAAAGCCCCGTTTCCACCGAAATTACCTGGAACAATTTGTGCCAGGAACTTTTTTCCCCCAGACCTGTTACTGTCTGTGTTTCCACTGCAGTCTAAAGTACCGTAAAGATTAGGCAAATTAGTAATAGACAGTAATCATTTTTGTGCGATACTGTCTGCAACAATAACAAGTATGGAGATGCAAGCAGCGCTGCTTTTGCTAGTTATGTATTGGTTTACTAAAGAGGTAATTAATAAAACGGCGGAAAAGAGATGAGCACTGATACTAAAGCGTATTCTGAAAGTTCATAAAGCTATATTTAAAATAAGACAACGTATGTTATTATCAGAAATTATGGACATAGACTGTGCGATTGCTGAGACAACGTGCGCCATCGGACAGAAAGAGCAAGACTGATATTTACTGAACGCCGAACGAACCTCGCAAGACTTTTAAAAATGCCAGTTGAAATAAAATGCTGCGTGAGCTCAACCAATCAGCATATTCAGCGCACAAGTCCCACCCCCGAAAGTTCCTGAACTTTGAAAAAGTACTACCTCGCAAGCACGGCTGTTTGGAGGGGGAACTATTTACCCAGAACTTCATTTAGACCCTGGTTCCCACAGTCGAGTACCACCCCAAAGTTCCAAGTTCCTGGGTAAAGTTCCTGTGGTAGAAATGCAGCTTAATTCATCCCAAAGGTGTACTATCGGGTTGAGGTCTGGACTCTGTGCAGGCCAGTCAATTTCCTCCACACCAAACTCTCTCATCAATGTCTTTATGGACCTTGCTTTGCGCACTGGTGCGCAGTCATGTTTGAACAGGGAGGGGCCATCCCCAAGCTGTTCCCACAAAGTTGTGAGCATGAAATTGTCCAAAATGTCTTGGTAGCACTAAGAGTTCCTTTCACTGGAACTATCCTTTCACTGGAAGCCCAACCCCTGAAAAACGGACGAAGGCTGGCCCGTGTGGACCGATCAAACAGACAAGCTACTGTAGCTCAGATTGCTCAAGAAGTTAATGCTGGTTCTAATGAAAAGGTGTCAGAATACACAGTGCATCGCAGTTTGTTGCGTATGGGGCTGCATAGCCATAGACCAGTTAGGGTACCCATGCTGACACATGTGCGTCGCCTACCTGGGGAACACATGGCACCAGGATGCACTATGGGTAGAAGGCAAGCCGGCGGAGGTACTGTGATGCTTTGAGCAATGTTCTGCTGGGAAACCTTTGGTCCTGCCATCCATGTGGATGTTACTTTGACATATACCACCTACCTAAGCATTGTTGCAGACCATGTACACCCTTTCATGGAAATTATATTGCTGGTGGCTGCGGCCGCTTTCAGCAGGATAATGTGCCCTGCCACAAAGCAAAATTGGTTCAGGAATGGTTTGAGGAGCACAACAATGAGTTGAGCCTCAACTTCCCTGGTTCTCAATCCAATCGAGCATCTGTGTGATGTGTTTAACAAACAAGTCAGATCCATGGAGGCCCCACCTCGCCCCTTACAGGGCTTAAAGGATCTGCTGCTAACATCTTGGTGCCAGATACCACACCACGTCTTCAGGGATCTAGTGGAGTCCATGCCTCGATTGGTCAGGACTCAGGGCTGTTGATGGCAACCAACACAATATTAGGAAGGTGGTCATAATGTTATGTCTGATCAGTGTATATACATGCTGGAAACATTTGATTTTCATTATTAGTTCATGAAACCTAATAAGTGAACACTGAAATTCTGCAACACTGAGACAAATGAGAGTTAAAGTCGCTCAAACAAAAGCATTACCATTAGACAGATTTCATGTATAATTATGATGCCTGTTTGTCTTTGTCTCTGCTTCCCTTTGAATGCAATATGTTACTGATTTTTCACATTAGCAAAAAGTTGCCTAATGAACTTTTCCAATAATGTATCCATATCAAAGTTAAAATTTTTCAATATCAAAGACTTCCTGTGTTTGATAATTTGCACACAAGTCAATCATTACACATGAAGTTTTAATGTACACACTTATGTCTCCAGAGTTGATACAAATATTTGGGACTGAAAACCGCAAGCAGCTTTGTTTGTTTATGACTTGCACAGCTAACCACTAAAAAGACTGAGAGGGTGTGGGTCAGTAGGTACATTCATAAGTGCATTAACATTATCTTCAGTGTTTTAGTTTTATTCCACAATATGTTGCATGTGTGCAGTTGGCTCGTTTAACCTCTAACCTGCCTTTTATCATTTTTACTTTTCTCATTTTCTGTTTAGTTATTTCCCACAGGACAGAGCACAAGAAGTCTGCCCGTCTGTCGAGTAATTACCCCCCTCAGGTTCTGAAGGAAGCAGGAGGAAATGCAAACATGTGTCATTGGTTAGAGTACGAGTTTGCTGAAATAAGAATTTCAGCCTGAAAAGTATATAGGCTTGACTTCTATTATCTATTTATTTTTCTATTTATAGTCAAAAACTGTAATATGGTTACTATTACTAAGGGAATTTTTAATTTTAATTTTACATTTTTAATTATCATGTACTTTATATGTTTTATTTATTGATGATGCTAAATGTTCAGTATGATGCAACGAAAGCGTGAAATATTATTGTGAAATATTATTACAGTTTAACCCTTAAATGTTTCGGCAATCATTATTACATATTCGGGTCTTTATATATATATTATCTTACTGATCACAAACTTTTAAATGGTAGGGTATTTTTAGATGGTATTTACAACAGTCACTGACAAAAGCTTTATCTAATGCCTAACAAGCACATTTCTACTATTCAGAAAGCTCTTCCTCTGCCTGTATCATCCAAAGGATACACTGTTCAATGCGGTTTCACACTTTGACTTCCGACACAATTTTACCATTAAAACATCTAAAGCACAGCAACTCAGTAAGAGAATAGGCAGCATAATCAGATTCAAGCACAAGTAGTAGAATCATGGGAATTTCTTTGGGTCTCGACTCTCTGACCCCAAAAATAACCTGATTGGCAGTTTGTATCCAAGTCAACAAACAAAAAGGACGTGTTTATTTTGCTGGGAGCCAGCGGTAGAAACTACAAACACAATAAATATGGTCTTTGAACACTAATTCACAACTTTGGGTTGTAAAATGTTTGTAAACTTTGGCCCTCATCATAAAGGAGCAATTTGGTTTGCATGATCAACAACAAACCACCTAAAAGAGTCTTTTAGCTCATTAATCTTCATCTTAATCTTCCTGTGATTTAGTAATACAATGTTGCTTCAATCATACTGCTTCTAGGGAAGAACATAACCTGTTTTCCTCATGGTAGATTTATGAATTCTAACATTGGGTCTTATTTATGAAATGCAAGCGGAACACATTGTTTGTACTGCTGGATAGTATTGGATCCTAGTTGTCAAGTTTTTAAACATTGATCAAAGTTAGCATAAAAGTCAGTTAAATCATGGCACATAAGTCAACTTTATTTTTCATGTAGCTACTCAGTCTCTAACTGGCCTCTCAACTCTTAAAAAAACATATAAAGATGCTTGCATATTTAGCTTTTTGGTCTGCTGAATTTGGCAAAAAACATACATCACTAAGTGCTAAGCATTTTATTAGGCAGACAATTGTAACTAAACACTAGAAGAATCCATATTTATGAGTGTTTATGGACTATGTTTTAAAAATGCAAGGAAAAAAGTGTCTCTAACTGTCGTGTCTCATGCAATAACTGGCCTAATCAAACAACTAAACACATTATTGAAAAAATAAATTTTTTTAAACAGCACAATTAGTTTTATATTTATTTTTGATGGGGGTTTGACCACCATAAAGAATAATCAATTCCTCTGGAAGGACATCAAAGCAATATTTACCTGTACATATGAAGATACTGTATGTTTCTTCTTTCTACCTCTAATGATTTTAAATTGTAATGTTGGCCACCCCTGAAATGGGTCATATATACTATTAACATTACTTGAGCAGTTGATGGAAACACTTTAGTTTGGAGACCGATTTTCACTATTAACAAGTTGCTAATTAGCTTGTATATTACTAGGATATCGGCTGTTTATTATTAGTTATAAAGCACATATCAATGCCTTATCCTGTATGAGCATATTCTACATCCGTTAATCCTACCTCATCTCTAAATTTAACCACTACAACAACTAGCTTACTAACTATTAATTAGCAGTAAATTAGGACTTTACTGAGGCAAGAGTCATAGTTAATATGAATGTGTTCCCCAAACTAAAGTGTGACATATGGTACAACGGGGCTAAAAGCACACCCAAAGAAAGATTTGCATTTCACTACTCCTATATGACTGTTCGATAAAACATATATTTTTTCTTCATCGATGGAGCAACAGATTTTGTTTAAAAATATTTTTTGTTTTGTTTAAAAATCTTATAAATGTATGAGGTGGCATGGGGCAAAAGGCAAGTATTTATAAAATGCAAATACTTATGTTTAAATATGTTTTTCATAATGTTTAAGTTAATGTCATGTTGAAAAATGGAAAAGTCAACCAGCTGTTTATTATCATGTTAATTATTGTGCCTTTTGCTCCAACAGCAGGGGCGCCTTTTACCCCAAAATACCATACTTTTACATATTCTTACATTATTCAAATTGTTGCTTTAATTACCTTGAACAAAACTGAAAATCATTAACAAGACCTTTGTCTCAAAATATAAACAATAATTTGATTGATTCTCATTTGTTACATCGATCTACAACATTATAAATAACATTAAATATTATATAAAATTAGCGCAGAATCAACTTAGCATTGCTGCAATTGCCTCAAAGATCAGCCAAATTTACATGTGCATGGTCAAAAGCGGTCAAGAAAAGTGCTGAGCGGATCTAGTGGTTTAAAAGAGAATAAAGTAAAATGCGCCTTTTACCCCAGTGCACTTTTAGCCCCATTGTACCCTATATATGGTCCCCCCCGACCTCCCCTGAAGATCATTGCGTAATTTGCACTCTGAGCACAATATAGAGTGCACTGTAAATATTGTAAGATGGTATTAAAGGGGTGGAAGGAAGAAGGAAGAAGACAAGCGGTCGGCTTTCTGGGACTCGTAAGTACTCTTTTATTTATTTGTTTCTCAGTCAACAAGCGGTGTGCACATCGCACAAACATAAAAGTTCTCTTTTCACTTCATCGGTTTTATCAGCAGTTCCTCTCTGCGTCTCTTTGGCTACGAGTCCCAGCGTGTCTCTCTCTCCTCTCTCTCTCTCAGGAGGGGCTTTTATGCGGTCTCTCCACGCCAATTACTGCAATGAGACACGGGTGTTTGTTATCTGCACTTGACCTACTTACTCACCGCTCGGTCCCGCCCTCTCTCTCCCGCTGCAGACCTCGCGAAACCACGCCCCCTCCGCCACATACCCCCACCGCTTGTACCAGACCAGGGAGCCATCCGGTCTGCAACCCCCATCCCCCCCCCCCCCCCCCCCCCGTCCTGGAGAGGAAGTCCACCACAGCCATCTGAGCACCCGGCCTGTGGATCACCTTGAACTTAAAAGGCTGTAAAGCTAGATACCAACGGGTGATCCGCGCGTTGGTATCCTTCATGCGGTGGAGCCACTGTAAGGGGGCGTGGTACAAACTCCCGGACAGAGGGTGAACTCCCGACCGAGGAGGTCACAAGTCAGTGCTACCCAAGTTTCACCAGCATGTTTCCTGCCACACCAGAGGAAACAAAACCTTAGACCATGTTTACACAAACATGGCGGGAGCTTACGTTGCAACACCCCTCCCCCACCTGGGACAGTCAGACCACCTCTCTTTGTTCCTCAGCCCCAAATATGCACCCCTCATCAACCGTGTGAAGCCATCAGTGAAGACCATCAAGGTGTGGCCTGCGGGGGCAGATTCCACACTCCAGGAAAGGTTTCTAAACACAGACTGGAGTATGTTTGCTTCTCAGGCCACCCGTGGCGCTCACACGGACATTGACTCATACACCTCCTCTGTATTGGACCATATCAATACCACCATTGACAGTGTTACAACCCAGAAACAGATCACCACATACCCAAATCAGAAGCCTTGGATGAACAGGGAAGTGCGACTCCTGCTGAAGTCACGCAATACTGCCTTCAGATCAGGTGATGCACAAGCCTACAGCACATCCAGAGCAAACCTGAAGAGGGGCATCAAAAAGGCCAAGCACTGCTACAAGCTAAAGATAGAGGGACACTTTTCCAACTCTGACCCTCGACGCATGTGGCAGGGCACTCAGGCCATCAGTGATTATAAACCCACCCGGTTCACCCCCGCAGCCACTGATGTCAACTTCCTGAACGAGCTAAATTACTTTTATGCTCGTTTTGAAAGAGACAACAGAGAAACTGCCACCAAGCTCAAACCCTCAGCTGACCATCCACCAATCACACTCTCCTCCACAGATGTCTGCAAGGCACTGAGCCGGATCAGCACGCACAAGGCTGCTGGACCAGACAACATCCCTGGTTGTGTTCTCAGGGCATGTGCGGAGCAGCTCGCTGGGGTTTTTACAGACATTTTCAACCTGTCTCTTGCCCAAGCAGCTGTACCAACATGCTTTAAACGCACTGCCATTGTGCCAGTGCCGAAAAGCTCTAGCCCGAGGTGCCCTAATGACTACTGCCCTGTAGCACTCACACCCATCGTCATGAAGTGCTTTGAGCGGCTGGTCCTGGAACACTTAAAAGACTCTCTACCATCCACATTGGACTCACACCAGTTTGCCTACCGCAGCAATAGGAGCACAGAGGATGCAGTTTCCATGGCACTGCACTCTGTGCTCACCCATCTGGACCATAAGAACACTTATGCACGCATGCTGTTTGTTGACTTCAGCTCAGCATTCAACACTGTTATCCCATCCAAGTTAATAGCCAAACTTGGAGACCTGGGCATCAACACGTCAATGTGTAACTGGATTTTGGACTTCCTAACTGACAGACCACAGAATGTTCGATCAGGATCCACCTGCTCCACGTCCATCACACTCAACACTGGTGTGCCACAGGGCTGTGTGCTAAGTCCGTTTCTCTACTCCCTCTTCACCTCCGACTGCAAGCCTGTGTATGGATCTAATTCTATCGTCAAGTTTGCGGACGACACTACGTGATTGGTCTCATCAGCAACAACGATGAGACTGCCTACAGGGAAGAGATTCAGCACCTGGCCACATGGTGCGCTGATAATAACCTGCTCCTCAACACCACCAAAACGAAGGAGCTCATCGTGGACTTCAGGAAAGAGTCAAGAGGCACACACGACACCATCCACATCAATGGAATGGCCGTTGAGCGTGTCTCCAGTTTCAAGTTCCTGGGGATCCACATCTCGGCGGACATGTCGTGGACGACCAACACCTCCAGCCTGGTCAAGAAGGCTCACCAGCGCCTCTTCTTCCTGAGGACACTGAGGAAGAATCAGCTCTCCTCGGCTATCCTGGTGAACTTCTATCGCTGTGCAATAGAAAGCATCCTGACCAACTGTGTCGCAGTATGGTATGGGAGCTGCTCTGTTGCGGAGCGCAAGGCACTGCAGCGGGTGGTGAAAACTGCCCAGCGCATCACACGGACTCCACTACCTGCCATCGAGCACATCCAGAGGAAACGCTGTCTGCATCGAGCTTGCAGCATCCTCAAGGACTCCTCTCACCCAGCCCACAGACTATTTTCTCTCCTGCCCTCCGGCAGGCGTTTCAGGATCCTCCGGACCAGGACTAGTAGACTTAAGAACAGTTTTTTCCCCAGAGCTGTCTCTTTACTGAACTCAAACCCCCGTTGATCCACTTCCCTCATAAACTGCTAACTCTCCTACCTCACATCTGCCTTCACTTTGTTATTTGTTATTTACCGACTGTTTATTACAGTAACAACTGTTTACTTATGCATTTTGCACCACCATATCTTAACTGGATTATGCTCATTTGCACTGCCGACTGTATTTATAGTACCAATGTTTACATTTGCATTTTGCACCATACTTCTAACTGTAATATGCAACCACTTTCCACTGCACTTTTACACTTTTATTCAGATAGCTCTGTCCATAATTTATTGTAATACCCTAATCCACTGCTATATTCCTCATATTAGCCTAACATATTATTGTATACCTCTATCTGTAAAATTCTGTTTAAAGTAATAGCCATCTCTATATTATATTCATAGTACATATTCACCTGTAAATTCTGTTTATAGTAATAGCCATCTGTATATTTATTCACTGTACATATTCACCTGTAAATTCAGTTCTGTTAATAGTAATAACCGTCTCTCTATTTATACATATTTATATATATTCAGTACATTTCCATGTCCTGCACTTACGCAACCACTGTATATCCTGCACGTGCTGCTATTGGACTTCTGGTTAGACCTAAACTGCATTTCGTTGCCTTGTACTTGTGTAATGACAATAAAGTTGAATCTAATCTAATCTAATCTAATACCGAAGGGTGAGAACGGCCCACCTGATGGCTAAGCACTCCTTTTCAATGGTGCTGTACATAGTCTCTCTCTTGGAGAGCTTACGATTAATGTACAGCACCGGCCGCTAGGGATGGGCGATATGGACTAAAAAAATTATCCCGATTTTTTTCTAGTATTTATTGCGATAACGATA
The DNA here is from genome assembly GCA_023566225.1 of Romanogobio albipinnatus. NCBI lineage: Eukaryota > Metazoa > Chordata > Actinopteri > Cypriniformes > Gobionidae > Romanogobio > Romanogobio albipinnatus. The sequence continues at coordinate 42,112,186 of CM042242.1, forward strand.
TCAATGACGATAAATGTAGTATCATTCCCCATGTTTTTGGATACAAGTGAAAGCTGCATGCATTCTTGAGAGACTCAGAAAAACAAACAATGATCTAGTAAAACTGTACCTGTCATCAAATAGGCTCCTATAATACATAATACATAATATATATATATATATATATATATATATATATATATATATATATATATATATATATATATATATATATATATATATATATATATATAATTATATATATATTTTTTTATTTATTAATTTTTTTTATGTAAAATTCCACACCAGCCTTTTCAGAAATGGAAAAGTTGCAGATATAATTGTCTTCTGTAAAAGTGCAGGTAATGTTTAAATAGTGCAACTGTGCTGAAAAACATCACACAATACAAACAATAATAATTAAAAATCAATGACAAGTTTTAAATGTAAACCGATTCTGTATACACTCATGGTGCAAACAGTGGTAAAAATAGCAGAAACAGCTAAAGTAATTATCCCAAAAATGTCTTCAGATTACAAAAAAGTTGAAAATAATGATTTAATGATAGAACTTCAGTAATTTGAGTTAATAATACCACAGATTCTTCTACTAATAAAAATAAACTGGACTAAGGAATAATGAGCTTCTGGGTTCATGAATATTAATCATGTTGTCAGTGCTCATTCAAACTGATTTGCTGAAATCAAAACAGGCACAGTAATAGGTGCGCGCCAGCCAATGAGATTCCCGTTTGTGCATTAGTTTCTTCCTGTTCATTAAAGGCTGAATAATTCCAAATAAACGCCATTATTTTACAGGAAAATACAACACAGGATATTGTTTACATGTAGCACATCAATTCTGTGTGGTATAAGACTCTCGCTCTCTCTTTGAGTGTGTGTGAAACACTGAGCGCTCTCAGTCGCGCGCCTCACACTAGTGTTTGCGGTGCGTCAAATACACTGCGCATTCATTGAGTTGAACAGAAATAGTATGCTTTACCGATCGATTGAGACCGAGCGAATCTCTTAAGCGCTCAGTTCAAGTGCTCAGCGAGTGAAATACATCTGTATGTACAGGTTCAGATTGCCCTCAGGTAGCCCCTCGTTTAGCTATGAACTCTTCCACAGCTTCCACCATAGTTGTTTTCGCTCTGCACGTGAGATGCGGATTCAGTGCCGTCCCATCACGCGCTGCGCTTAGGGCACCAAGTGCTGCGGGGGCACCACAAGAAAATCCTCTCTCCAACCCCCGTTCATCTATACAAAGTGACGAACGCAGCCACCGCGGCCATCATAAAGTAATAACGCTTTAAGCATCAAGAGACGGCCAGCGGCGGCACGATGCGGATGGGGCGCGCCATCAACTAGGCTTTATCGTTATTATCGCGGGAAGACAAATTCTTATCGTGGGGAGAATTTTTACCGGTATATCGCAAACGATAAGATATCGCCCATCCCTACCGGCCGCTCTTCACCCTCCACCTCCTGGGACAGGACCGCGCCCAGCCCTCTGTCCGAGGCGTCCGTCTGCAGAGAAAAAGGGAGAGAAAAGTTAGGGGCCTGAAGGAGCGGTCCACCACACAGAGCAGCCTTTATCTGGGTGAAGGCCTGCTGGCACCGCTCTGTCCCCTGAACTGTATCTGGCACTTCTTTTTTAGTTAAATCAGTCAGCGGGCTAGCGAGGTCCGAATAATTAGGTACAAACCTTCTGTAGTATCCCGCTAGCCCCAGGAACTGTCTAACCTCCTTTTTGGTCTTAGGTCTTGGACAGGTCGCAAACGCCGCGGTCTTATCAATTTGGGGACGCACCTGACCATGACCCAAGTGGAAGCCCAGATATCTTACCTCCACCCGCCCAACCGCACACTTCTTTGGGTTAGCCGTGAGCCCTGCCCTTCTCAGCGACTTCAGGACAGCCCGCAAGTGCTGCATATGTCGCTGCCAGTCCGCGCTGTAAATTATGATATCATCCAGGTAGGCAGCGGCATATGCAGCATGCGGCCGGAGAATTCGGTCCATCAGACGCTGGAACGTGGCAGGAGCCCCGAACAAACCGAAAGGAAGCGTGACAAATTGGTGCAATCCAAACGGCGTGGTGAAAGCGCTCTTTTCTTTGGACATTGGAGACAAGGGGATCTGCCAATATCCTTTAGTTAAGTCCAGTGTCGTGTAAAAGCGAGCGGTCCCTAGCCGATCAAGCAGTTCGTCAATCCTCGGCATTGGATAAGCATCAAACTTTGACACCGCGTTCACCTTACGATAATCCACACAGAAACGGACCGAGCCGTCAGGTTTAGGCACTAACACAATCGGGCTCGCCCAGTCACTGTTGGATTCTTCTATCACCCCCATCTCAAGCATAGCCTCTAATGTGTCATGGCCGGCTGCGAATCACAACTCCCGGCTCAGTCTCAACGTGGTGCTGGATGAGATCGGTGCGACCAGGTAGGGGCAGGAACACGTCAGAGAACTCCGCTTGTAAATGCCTGACGTCAGTGAGCTGCGAGGGCGAGAGGTGGTCTCCCCCTGGGGCCAGAGCGAGAGATTGAGATTTTTGCACCGCCTCTGGCCCGAGATCCTCCTCTCAACTCACCACTGTCGCGAGCATCATTGACTTCGCCTCCGACCATTTCTTTAGTAGGTTGAGGTGGTAAATTTGACGTGCCCCGTCACTATCTGATCGAATCACCTCATAGTTGAGATCGCTAATTCGCCGTGTGACCACAAAGGGTCCTTGCCACTTTGCGAGTAATTTCGACCTAAGGGAGTTAACAGGGAGTAACACAAGCACCTTATCTCCCGGAGTGAATTGACGAAGCCTAGCGCCTCTGTTGTATAGCTGTCTCTGTTTGTCCTGAGCCTGTAACAAATTCTCCAATGATAGCCGCCCCAAAGTGTGGAGTTTCAGGTCCAGGACATACTGAATTTCATTCTTACTCGCTGAAGGTCCGTCCTCCCAAGCCTCTCTAAGGACATCCAACACCACCCAAGGTTGGCGTCCATAGAGAAGCTTGAAGGGGGAAAACCCTGTGGAGGCTTGGGGGACCTCGCGGACAGCAAACAACAGAGGCTCCAGCCATTTATCCCAATTTTTGGCGTCCTCGTGAACGAACTTACGAATCATGGACTTCAACGTGCGATTAAATCGTTCCACCAGCCCGTCTGTTTGTGGGTGATAGATGCTGGTGCGAATCGATTTAACGCCCAATATTTCGTACAGTTCGCGGATCGTCCGTGGCATAAACACCGTGCCTTGATCGGTGAGAATCTCTTTCGGGATTCCCACCCGGGAAATTAATGAAAACACTTTTCGCCGAAATAGTGCGGAGTGGAACTGCTTCCAGGTATCGCGTTGCATAATCCACCAGGACTAATGCAAAGCGATGCCCCCGTGCTGACCGCTCTAATGGCCCGATGAGGTCCATACCAATTCGTTCGAAGGGGACCTGCATCAGAGGAAGAGGGCACAATGGTGCTTTTGGAGTGGCCGGTGTATTCACCAACTGGCATTCACGACACGACGCACACCACTTGCGTACATTCTCGTCAATGCCTGGCCAGAAGAACCGGGCTATGAGGCGGTTTAATGTAGCTGTGTGTCCTAAATGCCCGGCCATCGGGTTAGAATGAGCCGCCTGGAAAAGCATTTCCCGGCGGCTCTTTGGAATTAACAACTGGGTTGTATCCTGCTTTGACTGGGCGTCCTGGGTCACCCGATACAACCTGTCTTTTATAATCGCAAAATACGGAAAGGAGAGTGGTTGCCCATGATGGACGAGGCAGCTGTCGATGGATCAGCGTATCATCCTGGGACTGTTCCAGGGGAAAGTCATCGCGATCTGTGAGCACCGGTGCCCGCAGCTCGCTCGTTTCCCCTGAAACCGCCGCCAGAGGTCCCGGCTCCGCCTCGCCCACGTGCGCCACCGCCACTCTCCTTTCCGAGAGCGCGGGGGCTGTGGAAGAGAGATAGGGATCCGGCAGTGCAGTGCCTCCCCTGCACTGGCTCCGCCCAACCTACATCGCGGGAGCGGCCTGGGCGCTACGCCGCCACGGGACCTAGGGAGAGGGACAGGTCTAGAGACAGCAGGGGTGGGGGAAGAAGAGGGTAGAGAGAGAGAGAGAGAGAGAGAGAGAGAGAGAGAGAAGCCGATGGCAGGGGCTCGCCGACCCCGTGGCACGCCACCATCTGGTCCTCCGTCAACTGGATGGCCTGGCTCAGCGACGTCGGGCAGTGGCACTGGACCCACTGCGCGGTCTTTCGCGGGAGCCGCGCAATGAACTGTTCCAGCACCACTCGATCGATGATAACCTCGACGTCGCTTCCGTCGGCCATCAGCCACTTGCGGCAGGAGTCTGCATGGCGGCGGCGTTCTTCTTCCCTCCCGGGTTTCGGCACCAGTGTAGTAGGGGTTCGGATGTGGGTATAGGAAGGAAGAAGACAAGGGGTCGGCTTTCTGGGACTCGTAAGTACTCTTTTATTTATCTGTTTCTCAGTCAACAAGCGGTGTGCACATCGCACAAACATAAACGTCACTCAATCAAGTTCTCTTTTCACTTCGTCGGTTTTATCAGCAGTTCCTCTCTGCGTCTCTTTGGCTACGAGTCCCAGTGTGTCTCTCTCTCCTCTCTCTCTCTCAGGAAGGGCTTTTATGCGGTCTCTCCACGCCAATTACTGCAATGAGACACAGGTGTTTGTTATCTGCACTTGACCTACTTACTCACCGCTCGCCCTCTCTCTCCCGCTGCAGACCTCGGGGGTGAGGCCATTTTGTATCGCCGCGGGGAAGCGTTGTTGTGGTAGGCTAGTTAGTAGGCTGGAGTGTTGTTGCCAATGCCGACGAAACGCTGTTATTTTCATCCGGATTGCAGGTCCACTTTGTTCAGCCTTCCTAGGGATGGGGGTGCGTTGCAGTGCGTTTAACATACAACGTTATATGCATGCGTGTATGAGACAGAGGGGAACACGGTCGCATTTGCAGCAGATATATGCTGCCCATTATAAATCAAAGCACAAGACAGACAGGGGTCGGAGGAGAAGACCGGAAAATGTGACATAATGGACAATATTCGTCTGTATTTGCAATACACGAGCTGCGGTTCAGCTGCACGAGACAAACACTGCCAGTGTGAGACGGGCACGCGCGGCTCCCGCTGCACATTTCACGGAGGAAAGCTTCCACAATCTTCACGACTTCAATGCAGGATTCTTACAACAGCTTGTCCTGAAAGATGGATTTAAAAACAGAAGCTGTTTACGGGCCACAACCTGTAAGTATGATTTATTTTTCGTCGATGTGTTTTCTTGTAATAGTTTGTATTGTTAATTGTACGTTGTAGCAAGGAAGTAAACAGATGACAACGCTCATTTGGCTCTGCAAACCAGTTTGTTAAATGCTCATTCATACTTAACGTTATCCGACAAACACCTAACATTACAAACTTTTTTTAAAATCTCAACAGCGAACTTGGCATTAGTGTAAATTATTCTTTGATTAGAGCTTTTATGTATTGTTTATCTACAGGCATGCTAAACATGGTTCTGTGTTTGATTTGGATACTATAGTAAAGCCAATGTTTAGTGTTCGTTCTTGCGACAGATATTTGGCAAATCGTTCTAAAAATACAAAAGTAACAGTGCCATTCAGTAGCGATCACTATAGATCCGCAGTCTTTACTCTTGAGGACTGAACAGGTTCTGCTCGATCATCTTCACTAAAATTGTCTGGGTCTGATTCGGGCTCAAATTGGTATGGTTTTATTGACGCCATTGTACTACCCAAAGCACAGGCTACCGGTGAAGGGAAGGGGCGTGACATTTCCGACAAACGTGCACTAGGCGGTTAGCGAATCACAACACACTGGGCCAGCTAACCAATCTGAGCCCATTGCGTATTTTTGAGGGACTGGCTTCATACAACCAGGAAACCATCAAACCGTTTATACAAGGAGGGACAGAGCAGTGTAGAATAAAGGTAAAATATATGAAAAATAATACAATTTTTTAAAAACGAAGCATGAACACATGTTACAGTGTACCCCACAAACACAATCAAGCCTTCGAAAGAATGTGTTTTACCACCCCTTTAAGAATCATAAACTGATACTAATGCTGTGTTCCCACCTCCTAAATAACGCTTGGAACGAGCTCGAAGTCGGACATCTGACCTTTGAACTCGGGGTGGATCGATCAACCCTGATTTCTGTTCCTTCCAAGATGGCGACATCATGGTAAAAATGGTAAATGGACTGCATTTATATAGCGCTTTTAACAGACCAATGGCCATCCAAAGCACTTTACACATTGCCTCACATTCACCCATTCATACACCGACGGCGGTGTCAGCCATGCAAGGCGCCATCCAGCTCGTCTGGAGCAGCTGGGGTTAGGTTTTTTGCTCATGGACACCTCGACACTTCCACTTACCAACCTTCCGGTTTGTAGACAACCTACATGAACCACTGAGCCACTGCCACCCATCATGTGGTCAACGTGACCATTATGTGTGATTGACTGGAGCATTGAGGTAAAAAGAAGGATATTTCAACTTCCAACCTTGTCTCTATCGCGACATTAAACTTGGGTTGCGCAAACGTGCTATGTGTTGCCTCCAATGCCCTAAACGGTTCTCACAGGAAAACCCATCCAGAACAAATAAAGACTCTTTGAAATGTTATGAGAGACACTGATATATTAAGATTAATTTACCTATGGATGGGCACATTATTCAGAGACACCGTTTGGAGCAACGATATGCTGTATGTTTAAATAAGTTTGCCAACAACCTTTATGTGTGTGGCATGACCTTCCAATCTGACCTTTGAACCCTGCTCTGTATTCTCATATGAGAACAGGATGTTTATGTGTGCCTAGAAAGAGCTCACTTTACATTGAGATGGCAGAAGAAACAAGCAAAGACCACACTATTGTACTGAAAAGAGGAGATGGACACATTGAGGGCTGGGTCAGGGATGTCATGGTGAGCTCTTCCTGGGTTTATTATGGTTAACATGAACTGTGATCTTGCTGACCAGTAGGTGCCAAGGCAAAACGTGCTGTGCGTGTGCTTCATGACGTGGCACATTTGAAACCGTTTATCTGTTAACCAGTTTTTAACTGTCTTGACGGTTCCTTTTATACTTTGTCATAGATTTTTTTTTAATATGTACTAAAAGGAAGCAATGAACTTGTTTTTATTGCATAAATTAATCCGCCTGTTTCCAAGTTTATGGCTTTCATTCCCACCACTTAATACAATGAGAACCTGGTTGCTTAAGGCTGTTTAACTACTGCTGTGCAAGCAGGATCCTGTCCTTGTGCTTAAGCTTCAATGAGTCTTTTGTGTTTATGTGACTATTGCGGTCTATTTAAATATATACACCAAGTATAATGCAACTTTCTGCTGGAAGTATTACAGCTTCCTTTGTTGAGGGAATTTTGCATGATTATAATAAAGGTTTTACCTCAGTTGACTGACAATAGTATGTCTAGTTTATCTAAATAATAGATTGGTTGATTGTATTCTCAGCCAATAATTTCTTGGAAGATATTTAGACAGCATAGGTGAGAAAATCTTTACCCTTCTCCAAGTTACTGGTTTCTGGTGTGGTATATTAAAGCAGAGGTGCCCAAATCTGCTCCTGGAGGGCCATTGTCCATGCAGAGTTTAGCTTCAACCCCAATTCATCAACCTGAAACAGGTAATTAAGGTCTTAGGCATACTAGACATTTCCAGGCAGGTGTGTTGAGGCAAATTGGAGCTAAACTCTGCAGGACATTGGCCCTCCAGGAGCAAGTTTGGACCCCCGTGAATTTCTTATCACATCTTCATAAAAGAGAAGTTTGCTGAAACTACTGATAAGAGGAGAGCAAACTTGGAGGAGAACAAAATACAAGCATCTTTATCACTTAAGATACACTATGCTGGATAGATGGAAACACCAAGATCATTTCCTAAATGTGCATACAAAAATAAATTCAGAGATGAAAAAAGTCATGTGACTGAATAATTCACTCAGATCTTCCATAATGGTTAAACTGCATTTATGGGTCCACATTGGTCCCACTTTATATTAGGTGGCCTTACTATGTACTTACATAAAATATAAGTACAATGTACTTATTGTGTTCATATTGTATTACAAAACACATGTTGATATCGAGGTGGGATACGAGAAGGGAAGTGGAAAAGTGTCAGGAAGTGTCAACAGTGTAACTATAAATGTAACTAGAATGTACATTTCCTGAAGAAAATGTGAGTGGTGCTTGCCGTGGCAAAACTCGCCACCCGGATAATGCAAAAAAGCCAAGCAACATGTCTGTAGGATGTTCTGGGGCTGAGATATGGCTTATTAATGTGTTTGTACTGTTGCTAGGGTACTGTACATGGTTGCTAGGGTGTGTCTATACAGTTTATGGGGTGATATTGAAAGACAATTGACCAGTCTGAGTCAAAAGAGCCCACCCTCATGACTGTAGGATGTTCTGGGGCTGAGATATAGGTCTTGGTAAACGGTTGCTAGGGTACTCTGTTTGGTTGCTATGGAGGTGCTTGGCAGCATCCAATGATGATACTGCTTGTTTGTATGAATGATATAAACCAACCCCCATGTCTCTATGATGTTCTGAGGAAGAGATATAGGTCTTGGTATATGGTTGCTAGGGTACTCTGTTTGGTTGCTATGGAGTGGCTTGGCAGCATCCAATGATGATACTGCTTGTCTGTATGAATGATATAAACCAACCCACATGTCTCTATGATGTTCTGATGCAGAGATGTAGGTATTGGTAAACGGTTGCTAGGGTACTCTGTTTGGTTGCTATGGAGTGGCTTGGCAGCATCCAATGATGATACTGCTTGTCTGTATGAATGATATAAACCAACCCTCATGTCTCTATGATGTTCTGAGGCAGAGATATAGGTCTTGGTAAACGGTTGCTAGGGTACTCTGTTTGGTTGCTATGGAGTGGCTTGGCAGCATCCAATGATGATACTGCTTGTCTGTATGAATGATATAAACCAACCCCCATGCCTCTATGATGTTCTGAGGAAGAGATATAGGTCTTGGTAAACGGTTGCTAGGGTACTCTGTTTGGTTGCTATGGAGTGGCTTGGCAGCATCCAATGATGATACTGCTTGTCTGTATGAATGATATAAATCAACCCCCATGTCTCTATGATGTTCTGAGGAAGAGATATAGGTCTTGGTAAACGGTTGCTAGGGTACTCTGTTTGGTTGCTATGGAGGGGCTTGGCAGCACCCAATGATGATACTGCTTGTCTGTATGAGGGTCAAAGACGAGACGTCACAATTTTGGTGTCCGCATCAAATTATGTTTACAAAGTCATTTTATATACATAAAAAAACATGTTAAAAGCAAGTAAAGTGTCTACTTTACTATTTCAAATAACTTTTGTCAAAATAAAATGTCAACATTTAGGGGAAATAATGTTCCAAAGTGTAAAATTGTCATTCAGCGTAATGGTCCGGACTTTGATTTTGCCATTACATCTTTAAATAAATGTATAAAATAACAAGTAAAAAAATATATTTGTTTTCTTGGCATTTTCAAATATGTGTTGGCTGTGTTATATTAAAAGGACTATGTCTTATTTATTTTTTTAAGTATTTAAATAACCAGGGGACTTCTGTCCCAAAAATCCAGTTTGTAAGAGATCATTCAGTGTAACAGGATCAAGAAGCCCTTCTGAAATCATATTAAAAAACAGATAGTCATTCGACAGTCTGTGACATCATCAAAAGGCACCCTGAAGACCATTTGGTACTGCAGAAAAGTGAATTCATTACTCTTAAATATTTGATAATTCCACCTTTTCATGGTGTGGTATTCTAAGATACAAAACCGCATGTCATTCAGTGAAATAACAAAAAACATTTATATTGTTAGATTTTTTGAAAAATAAGTAGATGATGTGAATAATTGTGATTAACTTTACTGGTCAAGCTCACTGTTTGATACAGGTGGCCAGCTGATGGCCTGCAATATAAGCAGAAGTAGATGTTTCGTCATTCAGGGTAATGCTTTTTTCATTCAGTGTAATGCAAATTCTCTGTTACACCACAGTGTCATCCATTACACTGAATGACAGTATCACTGTATAAATAAAATTTTTAGCATATTATTTATATTACAGATAAATTAGGAATGTTTAGCATGAACAAATATGTGTTAAACTTAATAAATATGAATATTTTAATGCATTTTTGTATTGTTAATCAGTAGTTTAATCAATTATTGATTCATTTTAGATGCCCATGACCAGAGAGAGTTGAAAGGCACTGTAAAATGCCAAAAACCCAAAAAGTAAATGCAGAGTAGCTATTATCACACTCTTAAAGCTCATTCACACCAAGAACAATAACTATTATGATAATTATAAAGGTGACCATATCAGCATCTAAACAATAACACTGCATTCTAAGCATGTACTGCAGTTTTGTCGTCTGCTGCTTTAAATTCTCCACCCAAAATACCTATCCTGATTATATCATTTATGTTGTAAAATAAAAAGTATTCATAAATATAGCTGCAAGGAGTCACTTTTGGAGCAAGTCAGAGACACAAAGTGACAAGCTAAGCAAGCAAGGCAGAGAGCATCAGAACAGTAGAATAAAATGCTTATTATTTTTCAACATCTGCTTCTGCCATCATTTACTCAGGAATATTATTCAAACTAATTTAATAATACAGACTAATACTAAATACATTGCAATTATGGAATCAATGGAGATATTATCTCCCTTTTTGTCAAAATGTCATTCAGAGTAACAAACCATGGTCATTCAGTGTAACAGATATATTTATGTAAAAATTAAACAATATACTTATTCTAACCTGTAATCAATAAAATATATAAAATAATATGTGATTACACTAATTTATTTTATTTTAAATGATTTTCACTTCCTTACAAAAACTTCTCGCTGGCAAATGGGTGAACCTAGTGGTTTGAAGGATAGTGGCAAAGTATAAAGATTTAAAAATTACAATGAATTAGTATTTGTGGGCTGGACTTTGATACTTAAAAGAGAGTATTTTAATATGTCATCAAATGATTCCTGTTTTAAATATGCCTAATAAGATTTTCTGATACATAAATATTGTTACACTGAATGACATTTTAGTGGGTGTCTTCTGTAAATCATGGTAAAAAAATGTGTGATAGTCATTATTTTTTGCTCAGAAAATTTTAAATTAAATAGGACACATTCTAATGTACAGGAAAAAACAAAATTTAAAGCTGTATTACACATTTATTTTTTTGATGCTTGAAAACCCCTGTTTCGTCTTTGACCCATGAATGATATAAACCAACCCCCATGTCTCTATGATGTTCTGAGGCAGAGATATAGGTCTTGCTAAACGGTTGCTAGGGTACTCTGTTTGGTTGCTATGGAGTGGCTTGGCAGCATCCAATGATGATACTGCTTGTCTGTATGAATGATATAAACCAACCCCCATGTCTCTATGATGTTCTGAGGCAGAGATATAGGTCTTGGTAAACAGTTGCTAGGGTACTCTGTTTGGTTGCTATGGAGTGGCTTGGCAGCATCCAATGATGATACTGCTTGTCTGTATGAATGATATAAACCAACCCCCATGTCTCTATGACATTCAGATGTGAAGATATTCCTCTGTGGATTTGGGTTGCTAGGGTGCTTTATAATGGTTGCTAGGGCGTGGCTAGTAAGTGTTGAAAGTGATTTTTGATTGGCTGTCGATTCCCTGAGTCAAACAAACCCACCCTCGTGTTTCTATGACACTGCTATCAAAAGATATCCCTTTGATGTTTTTCAATGGAAGTCTATGGGATCAGTTGCTAGGGAGCTCTAAATGGTTGCTAGGGCGAGGCTTGATAGGGTCGTAGTGATCCTGAGATAGTGATTGCTTGTCTGAGTAAATTGAGCCCACCCCCTTGTCTCTGAGACACTCTGAGCCAGAGCTGTGGTCAATACAAAATCCCTATGCAATTTCCCATAGTAGGATAAACGCATGAGTTTAACGGGACGTCCCTCCCCATTATAAGTCAATGGGGCAAATTTGGGCAGCTCCTGCGCCCCAGGGGTACAACTCACACCCCATTGCAATGTGTCTTCTGACAGGGCCTGTCAGCCTCTTCAAATGTGGTAAGTCACGAGTTTCTACGAAATCCTCGCTCGAAGCTACGAGGGGTCAAAGTTGGTCGCAATGCAAAGCGCATGGGATTTTTTGGGCTACTTTTTCGCCCCTGGGGCGAACACCGTACCCCCGATCGCTTATAAAAGTCATAGCACACCATTCCCGAATAAGCCGGTCGATTTGACACCTCATTCATGGGTCTGTGACAAACGGTGCGGGATGAGTTACGCGCCGAAATTCACGCGGAAGAAAAATATATAATAAGCCCACAGAATAGTAATAGTGTGCTTCGCCTTTACAGGCAAGCACCACTAACTAAAGAAATTACATGCCACTGGAAAAAATAAAATAATACAAAAAATAGACCTATTTCAACTAAAGTTCAGTTGCTGCCTTCAATTTTAAAGCTAAAACAACTTAAAGGCCTGTACACACCGGGACGAATATCGCGCGCGCTTATCGCCAGCGTTTTTCGTGCCGTTTTTCGGCGCGTCTTGAGTGTTCACACCCAAGCGATTTTCACTGGCGCTGCGCCGAGTGAACGTGCACATTCAGTCGATGCGCTCCCGGTACACAAGATGGTGCTGCGGCACTTTAAGCCTCTGACACTCGCTTGTCACACAGAAGGAGAAGAGAGACAGTATTTACGTGCTTGCCAAAACCATAGACATATTATGTATATGGACAAAACCATTCACACACTTTTTGCTAACTGGCAAGCAGCATTAGCAGCTCATCTTCTTCTTTGTCTACTTACTACTTCTTCGTCGTATCAATGTGTGCTCGGCAAGACCGTTTTGTGCTTGAGCGCCACCAAGTCGTGTTTTACTGTCACTTCAGCAGCTCCAGGCACGTGAACAAAAGCGCCGATCTCATTGGTCGGACAGTTTTTTACGCGCCGCGTCAAAATAAAAAAACGAACCCGAGGCGTTTTTTTAAAAATGACGCTTTTACGCCTGGCGTTTTGCGCGTCGGTGTGAACACTCACATTGGCGCCCATTGTTAAGTCCCGAGGCGTTAAACGTCGGCGATAAACGCGTGCGAAAATCGTCCCGGTGTGAACAGGCCTTAAAAGTAAAATTTCACATCACTATATTACAATTTACATTACACTGACTTACAATTTTGAGTTGAATCTTGTATAACTTAAATTAAAAGTTTGATGAGTTAAATTAACTTAACATATGTTGTCATAACTTATTGATCCAATCATTTTTAAAATGTAAGTACAATGTAAAAACATGTATGTACACAATAAGTGCATTGTATCAAATTATAAATGTGAACTGTTAGTATTTAAGGCCACCTAATATAAAGGGGGTCCATTACGTTTAATAAAAGACAATGACTTTCCTAGTGGATGCAATTCCATTTCCATTTTGCACCCAAACAAATTTGCAACTTGAAAACAGACAACTGTGCTATATTTGTGCTACATTTTCCGGACTGATTTGGTAAGTCTGAGCATTTGTGAAGGAAAGCAGCTGTATTATTGCATTGGTTCTTGCATGTGGAAGTTGTGATGAAGAGGGAAACGCCACAATGACAGAAATCCCTTTGATCCACCTGCTGCCAGCAGTTCTTGCTCCAGCTGGCTGGAAACACTCATTTTCAGAAAGGTTTTTTTTTTTTTGCACAACTTTTTTAATATATTTTTTGATACTTTTATCAATATTTTTCAGGGATAAACATTAGGTGGGACAGTCAGATCTTTGCATCACCCCTCCATATGTTCGCAAGAGAAAATTGTCTATGGTGTTCTATCTGTTATCATTCACTCTCTCTGTTTATAAGCACTGCACTGGTACTATATATTTAACAGTATCAAATGCTTGGAGAGAATGTAAAAGAATTGCTGTGTCATTGAATTATCTTGGGAGCATCTGTGTTGACCAATTCTAAGCAGATTGCTTTGAAGGTCTCTGTGCTTTATTCCTCCTCTTCGAACAGAGCTGGCCATGGCTGACTCAGGGCTTTATCAGTGTGAGTGGGCTTTCAGGCTGTGTGGGAAAAGCTTGTTAGCAGAACCTCTACCCTGGAGCCCTTGCCGCAGTAGGGCAGTTTGGAGTAAATGTTAAGGCTTCAAAGAGAACATGCAGAGCCTTCCTCTTCAGGCTATGGGCCAGTGACCCAGAAGATGCTCTCGTTAATTTTATGTCAGTAGCTACATCTGTTAACATGATGGGTCAGTGAGTTAAGAACATCCTTAGATGTAGTCTGAATTAAGTTACCAATTAATTCTGACTGAGCAAAGTGCTCAAGTGAGACAATTGTTTGCAATTCACTACATTTGTGTTGGTTTTAGGCAGATCAGGTTAAATGTTTGTGAATCTAGTTGTTTTTTTAGTTTTCGACATTAGTGCACAAAAATCAGAAATATATGGTCCATGGTCTATACTTTTGATCTTGTTTATTGTAAAACTATTTTTGCCTAACAATGTATTTTCGACGGTCCACTTTAGACATTCTAATAACTATAAGTAACTTTTCAACTACATGTCAACTAACTCTCATTAGAGTATTAGTAGTGTAACGGTTACCAGCTGGAGTGCCCTTGAGAGCCACCAGAGGGCACTCCACACATAAGACTATGATCACTCACAAACTACATTTCCCATAACTCACTGCCCGGACTCATCATCACTTATCACTGATCACATTCACCTGTACCTCGTTCACTGATTGCATTCACCTGTGTCTCACCATCCTGTTAGTCTCTGTCTATTTATACCATGGTCATTCATTCACTCACCGCAAAGTCTTGTTATAGTGTTACACTGCATTTCTGAGCATTCTCCTGGTTTTCTTGTTTCTTGGTTTTTGGATATCTTGCCCTGTTCCCTGGATTATGGTCCCTGCCTGTTTTGTTTGTTTGTTTGTTTGTTTGTTTTGACTGCCTGCCTGTGTATGACTCTTGCCTGTATTTTGGATTACGCCTCTGGATTGCCCTCAAATAAAGCTGCAATTGGATCCACCTTCGAGTCTCGGAGCAGTTCGTAACAGAAGACTTCGCCAACAATGGATCCAGCAGCCGTCATCCTTGTTCGACTACGCCAAGGAACTCACTCACTCGAGGACCACATCAGAGACTTTCTGAATATCTCAAACACCACCAACCTCCCAGACTTTATGTTGATTGACTTTTTTTGCTATGGACTCAACCAACAATTACAAACCAAACTGATTCGTGATGGTCCTCGAGGGTCCTTGGGTGAGTTTCTTGACTATGCCCTTCAGGTGAGCAGCTCTACATTTACTGTGGGTGTCGTGGAGGAAGTTGATATCTATGCAGTTCACGCCATGTCACCGTCTGCACTTCACGCCAGTCCAGCCGAGCCTGCAATTCACGCCAGTCCAGCCGAGCCCGCACTTCACGCCAAATATGCCGAAGCCAAGGCAGTATGCGTCATGCCCGCCGCCCCTGAGACTGAGAGCGCCATGCCCGCTGCGCTTGAGACAGCAAGCGACATGCCCGCCAAGCTAGAGCCTTCACCGCTGGTACTGTCCAGCTCAGAGTCCTCTTTGCCGCTGGTCCTGTCCAGCTCAGAGCCCTCTTCATCGCTGGTCCTAACCAGCTCAAAGCCCTCGCCGCCGCTGGTCCCGTCAAGCTCAGAGACGCTTCACTTCCTGCCTGCCGAGCCAGAGCTTCACGTCAGTCCTGCCGAGCCAGAGCTTCACGTCACGTCAGCCGATCCAGAGACTGAGCTTCACGTCACGTCAGCCGATCCAGAGACTGAGCTTCACGTCACGTCAGCCGATCCAGAGACTGAGCTTCACGTCACGTCAGCCGATCCAGAGACTGTACTTCACGTCACGTCAGCCGATCCAGAGACTGAGCTTCACGTCACGTCAGCCGATCCAGAGACTGAGCTTCACGTCACGTCAGCCGATCCAGAGACTGTACTTCACGTCACGTCAGCCGATCCAGAGACTGAGCTTCACGTCACGTCTGCCGATCCAGAGACTGAGCTTCACGTCACGTCTGCCGATCCAGAGACTGAGCTTCACGTCACGTCTGCCGATCCAGAGACTGAGCTTCACGTCACGTCTGCCGATCCAGAGACTGAGCTTCACGTCACGTCTGCCGATCCAGAGACTGAGCTTCACGTCACGTCTGCCCGTCAAGAGTCTCGCACCACCTAGCCAGTGTCTCCGTACAAGATGGCCGCCGCCGAGCCAATGTCTCCATACAAGATGGCCGCCGCCGAGCCAGTGTCTCCGTACAAGATGGTCGCCGCCGAGCCAGTGTCTCCGTACAAGATGGCCGCCACCGAGCCAGTGTCTCCGTACAAGATGGCCGATCCAGAGACTGAGCTTCACGTCACCCGATCCAGAGACTGAGCTTCACGTCACGTCAGCCGATCCAGAGACTGAGCTTCACGTCACGTCAGCCGATCCAGAGACTGAGCTTCACGTCACGTCACGTCAGCCGATCCAGAGACTGAGCTTCATGTCACGTCAGCCGATCCAGAGACTGAGCTTCACGTCACGTCTGCCGATCCAGAGACTGAGCTTCACGTCACGTCTGCCGATCCAGAGACTGAGCTTCACGTCACGTCTGCCGATCCAGAGACTGAGCTTCACGTCACGTCTGCCAGTCAAGAGTCTCGCACCGCCGAGCCAGTGTCTCCGTACAAGATGGCCGCCGCCGAGCCAGTGTCTCCGTACAAGATGGCCGCCGCCGAGCCAGTGTCTCCGTACAAGATGGCCGCCGCCGAGCCAGCGTCTCCGTACAAGATGGCCACCGCCGAGCCACTGTCTCCGTACAAGACGGCCGCCGCCGAGCCAGTGTCTCCGTACAAGACGGCCGCCGACGAGCCAGTGTCTCCGTACAAGATGGTCTTCGCCGAACCAGTGTCCCAGGACAAGATGGTCTCTGCGGAGCCGGTGTCTGTTCCTGTTCCTGAGCCGGTGTCTGTTCCTGTTCCTGAGCTGGTGTCTGTTCCTGTGCCAAGGTCGCTTCCCTGGCCGCCTGAAGGGTTGTCTCCGCCCTGGCCGCCTGAAGGGTCGTCTCCTTCCTGGATGCCTGCACAGCCTGATCCGCCCTGGTCGCCTGAAGGGTCGTCTGCTCCCTGGCCACCTGAAGGGTCGCCTCCTTCCTGGTCGTCTGCACAGCCTGATCCGTCCTGGTCGCCTGCACAGCCTGATCCGCCCTGGTCGCCTGCACAGCCTGATCCGCCCTGGTCGCCTGCACAGCCTGATCCGCCCTGGTCGCCTGCACAGCCTGATTCGTCCTGGTCGCCTGCACAGCCTGATCCATCCTGGTCGCCTGCACAGCCTGATCCGCCCGGGCCTCCCATCTTGCCGCAGTCTCCAGGTCGTTATCCGGTCCACGGGCCTGGCCCTCCATCCCACCCCCGGGTCCGCCTCCGCTCCTCCTCCCTCCTGGACAGTTTTTAGGAGCGTCTGGAATCCGCTCCTTAAAGGATATATGATAGACAAATTTCTTTTTTCCAGTATTTGCTACAAGTGGAAACAGCCAAAACTGTCTGCAGAGTGCTAGAGCACACAGGGCCTGAGATATACACTTTCAAAAATGAATTTATAACCAATAAATCAAAAAGCACAGACAACATGTACTTGAATGTTTATCTGCAGAGTTTAGGAGATTATAGTTAGTAGAATGTCTAAAGTGGACTATTGAAATAAAGTGTTACTGATACATTTATTTATTTATTTATTGGGGTGGCAGTGGCTCAGTGGTTCATGTAGGTTGTCTACAAACCGGAAGGTTGGTGGTTCAATCCCCGGTTCCACCTGACCAAGTGTCGAGGTGTCCATGAGCAACCCCAGCTGCTCCCGACGAGCTGGATGGCGCCTTGCATGGCTGACACTGCCATCGGTGTATGAATGGGTGAATGTGAGGCAATATGTGAAGCGCTTTAGATGGCCATGGGTCTGTTGAAAGCGCTATATAAATGCAGTCCATTTACCATTTATTTATTTATTATAGGCCTATATTATAACTGTATTTGATAGAATACACATGCATACATTTGGGTTAAATCAAATCAAAATCAAATCAAATCACTTTATTGTCACTCTACCATATGCACAAGTGCAACAGTAGGTGAAATTCTTAGGTGCAGTCCGAGCAAACATAGTAGTCATGACATGACATGTACAACATTTAAGCAACAACAGATTACACATCTGATGCGCAAACAATTACTCACAGCACAGTATACACTACAATAAACAATAAATAATTTACACAATGTGAGTGAAATCCGATGTACAATAGATGCTATATGATAAATAAATGTGTATATAATGTGTGTGTATCTCCAGTGGTTTGTGCTGAGTGATATTCTGTCCAGTGTGTGTTATGATCCTGATGGATCAAGAGTTAAGTAGTCTAATTGCTACTTAACAGCAATAATATACATAATAATAATATATATACTATAATATATATACATACTTGGTACAGCAATAATATACATTTTAATAGTCAATTCAGGTATATATAGCTCCTTAATTATAGTGTTATTACAGTGTAGTTTTTCTAACTATTGATTATGTTTAAAATAGTTTATAATTTTACATTATAAACAAGCAGGACCTTGTCTTGAAATTTGAATGTAAGCAGTGTTGTGATTTTCATACAGTACTGTATATGTGAGGAAAATATGGGTCTTCATACTTCATAATGACTTGACTTCATACTGGGCACAAAAGCAAGTAGACCTACTTTTCAATGTTTTATTTTCCCTTAGTACCTTTGTATTAAATTATTCATACCCTACAGCTTGCTTTTTGAAAGGATGGGTTTTTTTTTGGCCCTCAGGCCTCTGCTGGGCTGAGTTCATAACCTCACGATTTGGTCTCTTGCTGAGTTAAGTTAACAGTGAATTGGTTAATTTAATGAGGAATTAATGAATGCAACTCATGCCTGCTTGACTTAATTCATTTTACTCATTACTTGTCATTTATCTGCTGCCCAGAAGAAATGCGACTAGATGGTTTTTACTGGGGACTTGATTTTATCCATCAGGATGTGATTTGGATCTTGAAAAGTAGACATTACATACCAAACTATGACATAAACATCCAATAATATCTGTCTGCTTCTTGGTTAACATTATCCAGTAGCCTGCGTGACCTAAGTGAAGTCAGCTGGCAAGGAAAGTTATTTTGATTAAAGTTTATCAGGAAGTAAAAAATCTGGTGGTCAGTGATGGGTAGAACATTAACTTCTAAAAAATATGTTTAGGTAACAGTTAGTAGCAGATAAGAAACTACATTAGTAAAGTCTGTAGTAGACCATAGTTACATGAATGATAATAACAGGCCTACTCAAAGAAAATGTAAACATATTGCTGCTAAAGCCACCAGAACTGAACACATTGATGATGTTTTTGGGTAAAACGTCTTCTAAAGGAACATGTCACTGGACCCTGTTTAAACATTAGGTGCCTTTGAGGATTCTGTGCCATGTGACGAATGTTTAAATTATTGGTCTTATGTTTGTTTCTACAAGAGTAATTTTCCTTAAAGAATCACATGCGATTTTCATACAGCTTTGCTCTTTGAAGAGGTGAGGTGGGATTTAGTGGTGGTGTAACAGATGAAGTTGTTCTTGATCTCTCTTTGCTTATAAGGCCCTGTTTACACCTGATATTAAGATGCGTTTTGGTCAATCGGATCGTAAGAATTTACACATGAACACGACCGGAGAAAACAGAAAAACACATGGAGACCAGTCGCTTTAGTTACTGCTCTGATAGCCGCAAGACCACACCGAACACGGTGAGTGTGGTTTAGAAATCTAGAATGGCGAGAGAACATTGTGCTTGGTACATATTTTGTCTTCAAACCAAACTTGGGTCTCCAGCCGAAGTTTAAATCCCATTTGGCCAGCACGCTTCCCATAATATATATGCATTAGGTCAGGAGGCAGTGAGTAGGCAGTTTGAACACATTCGACCACATGAGCATCTACTCCACGAAAGCAATCTGCTCTAATGTGTTTTCAACTACCTCTGGAAGTGGTTAAACAAGCTCAAAACACTTTAGACCCTGTTTACACATAATTTAGCATCATCCACTTGTGATTCAATCGACCAAAACACATCTTAATACCAGGTGTAAACAGGGCCTAAAACGGCAGCAGCATTTTCCTGTAAATAAGAAGAGGAAAAATTGACAATTACCCATCTAGACATTCATCTTTACCTTGTCTCTGGTTCTTGTCATTCTTTCATATGATAGCTGAAGTGACATCTCTACTCCATGAGCAATGTGTCTACGTAAGACCTGATAAACTGTGTATTACCATTAAGGTCAGTGGTTGGGCCTTCATTCTGGAATGTGCCAGAACGGAAGGGCTCAAATATGGCTTGTCTGACAGGTGCAGCTGCAGACAGGACAGTGGTTCCTCATCTGTCCTGTGATGTGTATTGCCTGTCAACACAACAGGGTCTCCACTGTATATGAGGAAGCAGAGGTTATCAGACACATGCTCTGCATTCTCACGATAAGATTCGGAACGTCATGGGTTTGTTTTGGCCACCTTCAGCTTCACTGGTGAGTTTGAGCAGTGAGAACTGCAGTCAATGGATTTTACTACTGACAAACCTTTCTGCTATAATTCTAGACAAAAACACCCTTCTTCATCCCTTCAAAAAATCATCACCATTAAAAAGTTTAGAGTATGTATTTTATGCTCAGCAAGGCTGCATTTATTTGATCAAAATACAGTAAAACAGTAATATACTGTGTAGTGTACATTTTACATGAAATAGTTACTGGATACTTTGCATACACAAATTACATATTTGGCTTTCTAGTGTCGCAATTTAGTCAGCTCAGGTTAATATATGGCTAATATTTTAGGTAGTTAATTAATCCCATGTTAGAAATTGTACAGTAATAAGTAGTTTAAACATTTTTCTGAAAACAACGTGAGTGGTAATTTCTTTGGGGAAAAAAACAATTGAGAAAAATGTGAAACAAATGCTTTGTGGTTTTAACATATTGCTATGAGGTTGCTAGGTTATGGCTGGTTTCTAGCGAATTGCAAGATAGTTTCTAAAATGTACTGAATGGTTGATCGGAGTTTCAAGTCTTTATGATAGTCCCTCCTAAAACATGCTATAAGTCTATAGGATTCATTTTTGTCCACTTGGTGAAAATTTGAACTCTAATTAGTGATGCTGATTTAGTTGAATTTCTATATGAATTTTGAATGAGTTGTTCTCTACTACTTGATCTACTACTTAACCTAACTATCTTAGTGAATGACCTGGTTTCAAGAATCTCTCTAGCATCTGGACTTTTCTAAAGGACATAAGTCTGCATTGCACTGGAGGTGATAGTGCTTTATCTGATATTCTGGAAACATGTCAGACTTCTGTCCTCAGCTGCTTCTTAGCAGCACTCATTCTATTTTTACTGTGTTTAACTGGCAATTTTTTTGAAGTTCATCAGAGGCTATCACAGAATAGTTTATCCAATGTAAATATCAAACGTGTGGAGTAAAGTTTAAGGAAGTACAATTTATGGAGTAAGTTTTATTTAATGCCTACATGAGATTCCACAGACTACTTTGTCAGACAGTGAGTCAGCACTTCCCATGCAATTGAAGTAAACCACAGAAATAGTTTGCTCATTGATTTACTGGAATGTGTGCACACACATGCAGGCAGCCGTTATTGTTCCAACTGTGTTTTCTTGAAACACTCAAAAACGGTTTGTAAAAGTAACTAAATTGGCAGATTAAGCCTTCCAGCAAAATTAGCGCATTAACGCATGCAATTAATTCAGCATCCATTTTCTCTGTCATCCTTGGTCTAGCGTTACATTATATGATCACGCTTTTATTCATGCAAACGCTTTTTAAAAATTCAAGCGCAACAAGAAAAAAGAGAACATGCTGTCTGTGAATGACTTGTCTATATGACATACAGCGCGCCAGAATCAAGTTCTCTTTTGTGCTTGAACGAAGCGGCAGATCTTAAAGTCACAGCAGCCTAATAAACCAGTTGCTGTGATATCTATCATTAATGTTAATCGAAGAACAAAGGTAATCTATATTAATCTATATTTCATTTATTATTTATGCAGTGCAGACTAAAGTGATAACTTTATCCAATTTCTGTAGCCAAGGCCACAGGTAAATATGACATTTTGGGTTTATGTGAAGATTGTTTTAATTTCACTTAAATAATTTTTTTTAAAGCGTTATAAATGTTGATAAAAATGTATATACAGTAGCTTTCAATTACACTGTAATGTTGAATGGCTATAATTAATGTTCAGTGCCCCGTGTAAGCCTCCTAAGCTCTTTTACCTGATGAGACGGGGCTCACACAGAGAAGTCCAGTAGCTATTGGATAAGACTGGGAAAGCGTGCCTTGTAGTAGGAAGGAACACTGTTCCGGCCCTACTGAAAGAAGGGTTCTTGGGCTTCCATTTAGGAGCAACTGTGAACAAATATATGGGACCCCGCAGGGTCACTCATACATACTCACCCTAAGCCCCACAGTTCAGGGCGCAGCAAGCCGACAAGAGCCTGGGTCTCTCAGTGCTTTTACTTTTTTGAGGTGAGAACACAGGAGGATACCGGCTCTACACAAACGCTATAAAATCTAGCTAATGTGTTGGGTGTCACTCAGCCCGCAGCTCTACAGATATCTGACAGCAAAACACCACGTGCCAGCGCCCAGGTGGATGCAGCACTTTTAGTTTAGTGTGCTCGCACCCTGAGCAAACAGGGCACACCTTGTGCTTAGTAAGCCAAGGCGATGCTATCCACTATCGACTATCCTCTGCTTGAAGATAGCCTTTCCCTTCTGCTGGCTTCCGTGACAGACAAAGAGCTGATCTGAGTAGCAGTAGCAGAGCGTGGACGGGACAGAGCAAAGCCAGGGCTGGGTCTGCCTCTTCCAGGGGCAGCGCTTGCAGGTTCTCTACCTGGTCCCTAAAGGGAGTCGTAGGAACCTTGAGCACATAGCCAGGCCGGGGTCTCAGTACCACATGGGCATCACCCGGCTCAAACTCTAGGCATGATTCGTCGAACGAAAATGTCTGCAGGTCCGGCTGCAGAGGCTCATATGGGGCATTCTGAAGTGCTCGGAGCACCAGAGCAAGATCCCAAGAGTGTACAGAGGGAGGTCGAGGAGGATTTTACTATTTTGCCCCCCTAAGGAACCTGACGACCAGGTCGTGCTTCCTAGCCAACTTACCTTCCATGGGGTCGTGATAAGCAGATATTGCGGCAGCATAAACTTTGAGGGTGGAGGGTAACAGCCTTCGCTCCAACCCCTGCAGCAGGAAGGAAAGCACAGATACGATCAGGGCCTGAAATTAACATCCGACCAAGGGCCAAATGCGGGTGAATTTTGCAATTGGCGGGTAACACTGTCAATCTACCTGCCACATTGGCCAATGACAATTTAGTGATTCATTGGGCAATTTGAGAGGATGCGACTACGTTCATGCAATCGGAAAGAAGATGAGGCCCTTCTCTGACTACGTTTGGTTGTGCGAGTGTTAAACTGTTGGTGAGATGGGACGAGATAATGCAGCGCTGACGTAGGCTACAGTACAATGACAGTTGCACAGATGTGTGTGCGTCGTGTGCGTGTGCATGTTGGGAGTTGGGAAGCAGTGAGAAAATGTCCGGTACGCGGTAGTTTACCAGTAATAATAATATTAATTTAGTTCTGTTTAACCGTTCCTGAACGTGACTAAATCATCCATCAACACAGCCATGTGTGATGTGTTCACGTACGAGCTGCGGTAGGGCTATATCTAATGTATAATAAACCTATGGTAACAATGCTGCGCTGTTGATGCTCGCGCAGCTTCTCGAGGAGGAATCAATATTACTGAATCGTTTGTATCAAAGATTCAATAACCTATTCATAAACGACTGCCTCATTCTTGAATGAATCAGCTGTTTGAACGAATCGACTCAATGACTCACTCATTAAAATGGTCACCTGCTGCCACCTACTGGTGGTTTACTTTCATGTTTAAACATTCTTTCCAACTTATTTGTATATTCTAAAATATTTAAAACAATCTCATAAAATATCTCATAAAATGCAGTTGTAATTTTTCAGTGTAAATTATTTAATTTGACTGGTAACGGCCCTACAGTGTCTTATTATTCTAATTTAATTTATAGATCAAATTTAAGAATATAAACTGAAAGCTGAAGCATAGCCTATATTTAATAAGATTATGGAAAAAATGCCCTCTATAAAAGGTAAAAATATCAAAGATATGCAGATTTAAATATGTCAAAGCTGATTGAACACTGTTGAGAATATTTCTTCAGAATAAATTATATTTACAACACACACAAAAAATCCGGACAAGCACGTGAACAGGCTTAATGTCGAGGAGAAAAAAAAGTGGCTGCTAAAAAGTCACTGTGGCAGGTGGATTTTTAAATCTTTGAAAACAGGTTCCACTTCAAGGCATAAGCCTGTCTCGTAGACGGTGCTCGTGCCGAAGTGATGGTGTTAACTACCTCCTGGGGTAAGTCACCTAGAACCTTGGGTGCCATAGGGTGCCCCATCTCTGAATTCCTTCCTGAGAGGAATCTGCCAGGGAGGGGCTGTCATGAGGAGCATCAATTCTGGGAACCATGTGCGGTTGGGCCAGTACGGCGCAACAAACAAAACCTGCTCCTCGTCCTTCATAACTTTGCACAGGGTCTGTGCAAGTAGGCTCACTGAGGAAAATGCATATTTGTGCAGGCCCAGTGGACAGCTGTGTGCCAGTGCATCCTTGCCGAGTGTCCTCTCGGGCAGCGAATAAAACAACTGACAGTGTGGCGTTTCTGGAGAGAAGCAATCTCAGATGCATCTGACTCCAGAGAAGGAGATGTTAGGTGAGTTGTGACATGTGACAGGAGAGGACATGTGTCGCAGTGTTGTCCATGCGGACGAATACATCTTTGCCCTGTAGCGGCTTTTTGAGGCGACTGAGTGCAAGATGTACTGCTAGCAACTTGAGGCAGTTGATGTGCCAATGCACAATGCAGGTGCGGGCCCGTCCAAACCTTTAACACTGCATGCCCATTGTACGTGGCCCTCCAGCCCATGGCAGAGGCATCTGTGAATACCACAGCATGCCTGGACACCTGTTCTAAGGGCACTCTGCCCCAAAGAAACGAGAGATCTGACCACGGGCTGAAGGTTTAATGACGGTGTGTTACTCACCCCGTGAGTGCCGCGCTGCCACGTCCATCTTAGGACTCGGCCGCAAAGCCAATGCTGAAGCGGCCTCCTATGAAGCAAACCGAGCTGTGTTACTGCTACTGCGGCTGCCATATGCCCCTGGAGCCTCTGAAAATGTTTCAGTGGGACTGCCGTGTTCAGGCAGTTCAACATCGTCTGGACACGTTCCTCTGTGAAGCGTGCCATCTGTTCAACCGAATCCAACTCCATACCAAGAAAAGAGATCCCCTGCACGGGGGCGAGTCTGCTCTTTTCCCAGTTGACCCATCAAGGGAGAGTCGCTTCAGGTTGATCGCTGCAAACCAATCTCGGGGACGGATGCATTCGAAAATGCATTTCTGCATGAGCATCTTGAACTGTAGGCTTCATCTTGTGAAGGCTCAGATTCAAAACTCGCAGGTCCAAGATTGGCCATAACCCATCGGTTTTCTTGGGTACAGTGAAGTACAGGCTGTAAAACCACGTCTTCATATCAGCTGAAGGGACTGGCTCTATCGTGTCCTTTGCCAGTAGGACTGCAATCTCTGCTCGCAAGACATGGCCATCAACAGCTTTCACCGAATTGAAGCGGACGCACATGAACCTAGGGGGGACGCTGGTCGAACTGAATTGCGTAGCTGAGCCTGGTGATCTGAATGAGCCAGTGACTGGGGAGCACTAGCCAGGCTCACAGAGACTGTAAAAGTGGGGCCAAAGGGACCACTGGCTTACCCACAGTGGGGCATCGAGGTGGAACGCAGGGAATGTGCTGGAGAGGCTCTCTCTTGGAGGTGGCAAGCGGTGGGGTCAAACAAAATCTTACTGAAAGCAAATTTTTTGATATATCAACCTAAAACTTTGACCACAACTTGTTCATATTTCTGGATTTGATTGTCTTGTAGTTTTAGAGTAACATTTTATTATTTAATTTTATAATAATTCATATTATTATAAAAAATTATTATAAAAAAACTATCTAAATCAAAACATTCATTTGGCATTTGATTTAAACCAGGTGAGTTTGCAAGTTTACCTAGCATGATGGCTATAATATAATACACACTCATTCCTGAATATGAGTGCTATTTTTTAACGTTTAATCTTCAGTGATGCTGAACTTGCTAAGCCAGCTGTGTGTCATCATCTTACCCAAACATTGGAGTGTCCGTGCTCAACTAAACTAGCCATAAGGCGGAGGCGGTATCATGCAGGTGAACCGAACAATGGTGTAATGATTCAGTTCGACTCCCAAGACAAGACGATGCTCACCCGACTGGCCAATAGGAACGTGGCCCCGCCCATGACACAATTCTCACAGTGAAATCAAAATCTGACACGAGAGCAAGAAATTGCATCGAGAGCAAAGAAAAGCGTTTCGAGAGAAACGCTTTTTTTTTTAGAGAAAATGTTTTCACACTGATAGCAAAAATATATATATTTGAGAGTTTTTTCAAAGTATTTTGAGAGAGATTTTTTTTTCTCAGAAATAATTAAAAAAATTTCAAATGTATTTTTTTTCATGTTCTATGAGAAAATACTTTCTCTCAAAACTTTTTTTTGTCTCAAATATTATTATTTTTTGCTATTGGTATGAAAACCTTTTCTCTCAAATGTTTTTTTTTCTCTCATGAAATGCTTTTTTGCTATCATTGTGATAACTTTTTCTCTCAAACTTTTTTTTTTCTCTCGGATCATTTATTTTATCGCATGTAATAAAGACACAAATCTATCTCCATAGAATTACAGCCATTTAAATTTGGATAGTGCATTTTCATGTCTATGCGAAAAAACGGGTGGCGGTTATTTAAACCTGTTTTTCTAAAAATTCCGTTCCTAAAAATCATAGCGATCAGCCGACTTTAGATAACCATAACTTCTGTTTCAGACAAGCCTTGAAGAAATGAAAATATTTCTGAAAAGGGCTTCGTCCCAGCTTTCATATGGTATCAAAAGCTGTAAAAGGTAAAATTTCACCATGTGTTGGGTTTTCACCATGTGTTGGGTTGTGTTGGGTAGATCACATCACATTTTAACTCTTTCTCCAGAAGTCTAATACCACGAAATGTATCTCTTTTAATATGTATGGACATGGTTTGTGTTACAAGTGAGAAAAGAAATGGTGAGTAAGAATGCCTTTACTGATTTTAAACCTGGATGACGTTCCATATGATAACTTAACTGAGCTGTTACAGTCATTGTATAGTGTTTGGATAGCTTTTTTATAGCAAAGTTATGATCGATAGTATCAAATGCTTTAAAAACATCAACAAATAAAACAAAACTATTATCTGTAATACATTTGTTGTAGTTAATTAAATCCAAAATGAGCCTAATATTATTGCAGATGTGTAGACCTTTCATAAATCCTAAATGATATTAATCAATTATAGGATCAAGACAAATTCGGCAAATATTTGTACAAATTCTTTTTCATCATTATTGATTAGTGTAATCAGATTCCAATTTCCTAAAAATAATATATCCTTATTGAAACCTTATATCAAACCTTGTCTCAATGAATTTGATAAATAACCTTGTTGTAGCTTCTATAAATACAGCTAACAAAAAAGGTGATAATTCTTTTTGAAAGAATTATATCAAACTTATTGTCTTTGAGTTTGTTAATACAATGAAATACTTAATTTAAAGAAATCTCTTGGTCACACATTTTAATAGAAGACTCACTTATCTTTTGAATGTCATCTTTAATCTATGTCATCTTTTGTATCGTTCTACCTCGTTAAGCCTGGAATCAGATGTTTTTATTAGTCTTTGCACGTGCACTTTATAAACACGGGGGCGGTACTTCTGCCTATGTCTAGTGTGACCTTTCCGACGTGATTACGTAATCCGTGGCACACTGCAGAGCAGCAAAAGATGAGCCATTTAGGTTTTTTTTTGTTGAAAATGACAATCATTTCGCTAGATAAGACTCTATTCCTCGTCTGGGATTGTGCAGAGCTCTTTGAAGCCCTTTGAATCTGCATTGATTTGGACCTTCAACCTGTTGGTTGCCATATAAATCCATTATGAGGAGAAAAATCCTGGAATGTTTTCCTCAAAAAACATAATTAAGAATAAAAAAAAGGCATCCCTGACCTCGTGGATCGCCTTCATGTTTTTCACGTCATCTTTGACATCCTTTACTTCATTCAAAAGGAATTCCGTCTTGCCTAATTGCCTTGCACTACATATGCGTGCACTCAGGCCCAGATTAAGAACACGTGGGACCCTGGGGCTATAACAAACCCAAGGGCCCCATAGTAGCCGATCTTGGTGCCACAACGTTTTTCTACCACAGAAATAATTAGTATTTTTAAAAAACAAAATCTTCAAAGCACAGAGATACAATGAGTATATAGTGTCTGAATATTCAATTTTACTATTACGTAGGCCTATATATAAATATTCCAGGCTGCAACACATTAACAGCATAAATGCATTAACTACAGATATGAGGTTTCCAGAAACAGCAACAACCTTGAGATTTCTCTGATCTATATATGTGCATTTTAAAGGGGTCATGAACTGCATTATTTTATGTTTTTTTATTTTTTATTATTTTAATTATTTTATTTTGATGTTTCCTGGGGTGCACTTATAATGTTAGAATGCTTTTTACATCGAAAATTGTCATAATTTATAAATAAAAGGCATTTTCCTTCCCTGATTTTAGTTTTATGGGGCATGTCTGCTGTGAGACTTTTTATTGTTTATTTAGGTTCTTACAGACAATTTTTTAAATAAATAAAACTAAAAATATAACAAATATATATATATAACAGAAAAATATACATAAACGAAAAAGGTGTAGGCTGAAGCCACTGCTTCCTTTATACATATTTATCTAATGAGCATATTTTTTTTCTAATGGATTAGATTAGCAGCCTAACAAGCCAGACCCACATCAAGAAGTTCTGAAGAAGGGTCTGGGAACTCACTATTGGCAGGGCTCAATCCGAGGGCCGGGATAAATGGTTATCTTTCAAATTCCCTCTGCACGCAAGATAGCGCTACAACCAACCAGAAGAAGCATGGGACGTAGAAGGTGAAGCGGAGCTAGTTGATAGATCCGTATCCGGTCTGCAAAACTCTGAACACATCTTCCTTTGTTAAGAATGACTTCAGTGCCGTTCTTTTCTCAAAGAAAAGCTTAACTCCAAGTCTTCCAGAGTCGCGGCCAAAGCCGATTCGAAAGACTGCTGTTCGCCAGCTTCTTTGTTTACAAGTAGCACGCAGAACCGTCACTATGTTAAGCCCGCCCACCATCACGATGTGATTGGCCTGGTTTTTCCAGCTTGCAAGCAAACCGAGAGTTGCTAGACTACCCTGGCTGCGTATATATTTCTAGGCTATTACATTAGTACACGATAAACAATATAGTTACATGAGACATTTCCCAAAATGTACAAGGATAATTAAAAAAATAATATACATTTATACTTTTCAGATATTATTATGATAAATTAAGTATTGCATACACCAATTATTTATATTGTGATATAATTATTTATCAAATTTACCAAATTAATTATTCCGTATTTTACCAGTTTTGACAGATATAGCCTACATCTATTTTTTATTTTAGTTCTTGACCTTACTTTTTTGAACATATGAATTCCTTTTAGTTTATATTGACTTTCTCACATTTCGAACAGCTTCTGAATACAATTTGGAAGTAAATTATGATATACTTTATATCTGTGCAGTATAAAAATCAACTAAATCTACAAATTTTAAAGCTTGTAAATTAATAAACAATTTATTTGTTGGTTGATCTAGTTATTATACATGTTCTATATAATGCATTTTTATTTTACATGCCCTCTCTATTCCCTTAATGATCCATGGTTTGTCATAATTTATGCGCTTCCTTAAAATCCTCTTAGACAAACTATGCTTATCATATTGTTCAATTGGTATGGTTAAAAAAGCATCATAGGCTCTATTAGGATCTTAATTTACATAAACCAATTTTTGTTTTTGTTATCTGTCATACTTGCTCTCTCCTCATTTCATCACTCTCATTTCCATCACTCTCCTCATTTCCATCACTCTTTTGCTCTTTCTTTTTCTCTGTCTCCTTCTCTTGCCCTGTCTCTTCCCCTCCTAAAGCTGAGCTCTGGTTGATAGTCTTTTCATTGTTTAACATTTCTATCCTAATACAGCTGTCAAATATGAAATGTTTAGTTTAGCTACTTACATCTCGCACCATTTACTGAAGTGCCCAGCAGCTTCTGTGGACATAAAACCCGCCTACTTCAAATGGATTGGTCATCTCAAATATTTTGACATTGACGAGCAGTGACAGACAGCAGGCAGGGCAGCTCAGATAAGAAGATATCCGTGCAGCACTAAATTAGTGTTAATACTCTAATATTATTTAATTATTTCACAACATTTATTATGTACACCTCTGACAAATACAGAGGTCCGGACCTCAGTGACCTCATAGCTGGCTACGGCCATAAATACAGTCGTGCAGGCAGCCTATAGTTTACTTCAACACTTCGGTTTACATGGTCAGAGCTCTTCAGTCTGGTTCAGCTATTTCGCTACAGAGCCTTTATTGTACACATGATGTTGCACTTGTATTAAATTCAAATGGATAAAGCGACTGCCTGGCACTCGTTATCACTTCAATACAGCGGCGAAAGCGCTGTGCGGGAGACGATCCAGCTGCTCTCGCGCAGCGACTGCTGGATGCACGTGCGGTTTAATCAGGTAGTGCCGTTTCATTACCTGGCTTTTGGTGTTTGTTCCCATGCACCCGTAGCACTCCAGTAAATAACAGTGTTTAATATGTGAGGGCGTGGTGGGGTTTGGTGAGCGGCCCACCAGGAAAAGTTTATGTGCTCCCGATTGACTGTCAATCATTTCCTTGGCCAATCACGGCCCCCTCCGTGCTCTTATTTTAATTCGGCCCTGCGTGCACTGTTTGAATGTCAGTGCCGCAAATGTGCACTTCATCATCTTTGTTCTTTATCTTTGTCAGTGGCTTTGTTAGGCTTTTTTCTTTGATTTTACTCCCCCTCTCTTTTAGTTTTTTCGCCATTCAATGCAGTTTCTCTGTGTTAGTTACATTAACAATAAAATTACCAATTTACAGCAACTGCCTGGGTTAATTATTTGGTAAATAATAAGATCTTACATTTAGATGTCCGATCTGTCAATTTATTTAACAAAAAAGAACAATTTGAGGTGAAGGAACAAACTTTTATCCTCAGTTCCCGACGAATTGGGATCTGATCTCAGAGACCAATCTACTCCGAGTGTGTTAAAAACGAGCCAATGGAAATTGGCATGCGATCCACGCATTCCACGCTCCGCCCCGCAGTGCGGGTGTAAATAAGGAAGTGGAATGCTAGATCATTGCTTTCTACTGCCGAACAGTGAATGTTTCCTGTTTCGCGTCTCAGCAGGTGGCCGCTTCAACGGAGATTAAAGAGTTGGTTCGCTGGGCATTTCCATTTTTTGAGTGCACACACAGGCTTGCACCTTTGTACTGTGTGGTGCCGCGGTCATCTCCCTGAGTGCTTCAGCACATAAAAAGAGCAGTTTTCCTTTCTAAAAGAGCAACACGGTTTGACCCTGCGTCTTTTTCAAGATGTCATTCAAACCGTGTGTTTCTGAATGCGGTCGATTTTTGTCCTCAGTTGACGGTCACGTTCGTTGTCTCACGTGTTTGGGCGTTCAGCACGCTAAGGCAGCATTCGTGAATGACTCATGTTCCCACTGCGGGAACATGACCATCGCAGTTTTACGTTCCAGACTGCAATACCTTGAAAGGGGTGGAGTGCCATTGCGTATCCCCCGATCTAGTGGCCCTACCGCTGCAAAGCAGAGGGCTGCTTCTTTGGCTGATAACTTTGGTGGCTATTGAACGAGTTGTTTTCAACCAGGTTTCATCCTTCCTATCACAGAATAATCAGCTGGACATCAACCAATCGGGTTTCAAAAGGGGCCACTCCACAGAGACTGCACTACTGTCGGTCACTGAAGCCCTGTGGATAGCTAAAGCTGACTCCAAATCATCAGTCCTCGTCCTGCTCGATCTATCTGCGGCCTTTGACACGGTCAATCATCAGATTCTTCTGTCCACACTCTCATCACTGGGCATCACAGGGACTCCGCTCCTTTGGTTTGAGTCCTATCTCACAGGTAGGTCTTTCAAGGTTGCCTGGAGAGGAGAGGAATCCCAAGCACATCCACTGACCACTGGGGTTCCCCAGGGCTCAGTGCTTGGTCCTCTCCCCTTCTCCATCTACACTACCTCATTGGGACCCATCATTCAGGCACATGGCTTCTCATACCACTGCTATGCTGATGACACTCAGCTCTACCTTTCATTTCACCCAGACGACCCCACAGTAGCTGCACGAATCTCCAGCTGTCTGGCTGACATCTCTGCATGGATGAGAAAACATCACCTGCAGCTTAACCTGGCAAAGACTGAGTTTTTCATGTTCCCCACCAGTCCCACCATACAACATGACTTCACCATCCAGTTAGGTACATCCTTGATTTCCCCATCAAAGTCAGTCAGAAATCTTGGAGTAACATTTGATGACCAGCTGTCCTTCAGAGAACACATTTCTAAGACAGCTCGCTCATGCCGGTTTGCGCTCCACAACATCAGGAAAATTAGACCGTTCCTAACAGAGCACGCAACACAGCTTCTGGTCTAGGCCCTGGTTATTTCTAGACTTGACTACTGCAATGCGCTTCTGGTTGGACTCCCCTCTTGTGCAATCCAATCACTTCGAATGATCCAGAATGCAGCAGCACGTCTTGTCTTCAACGAGCCCAAAAGGACCCACGTCACACCTCTCTTCATCTCCCTGCACTGGCTACCACTCGCTGCTCGCATCAAGTTTAAGGCGCTGACGCTTGCATACAGAGCCACCACGCGCTCAGCTCCTGCTTACTTGGACTCCATTCTACAAATCCACACCCCCACCAGAAGCCTTCGCTCAGCAAAGGAACGACGGCTTGTGGTCCCATCACAGAGGGGAAAAAAAATCCCTTTCCAGAACATTTTCATTCAACGTTCCCAGCTGGTGGAACGATCTTCCCAACACCATCCGAAACGCAGAATCATTGACATCATTCAAAAGTCAACTTAAAACTCAGCTCTTCCGTGAGCACCTAATCTCATAATTTTTTTTTAAAAAAATTCCTCTCCTCTTCCTCTTTCTTCTTCCTTCCCTACTCTAGCCTGTGCTACTCTGAGCAATGTACACGGTCTCAGGATTTCAGGCTCTTATTGCGCTTCTCAATTCTTCATGACCTATCGCTTCATGTATCCCAGGTTGTAAGTCGCTTTGGATAAAAGCGTCTGCTAAATGCATAAATGTAAATGTAAATGGCGACCTGAGGGTTACACGTTTTGGTAGGGATCCCAATTCGTCGCTCAGTTCCGACATACGTCTCCGTTCCCTCCTTCAGGGAACGAGGGTTACATACGTAACCGAGACGTTTCTCAAAACTACCTCCTCACCGGTTGCCATCTTGCGCGCCTTTTTTAACTTAAATTGCTCACCTTGCACTGCTCTGTGATGCGCCGGATTACATAATCACGTCGGAAAGGTCACGGTAGACGTAGGTAGAAGTACCGCTCCAAGTGAACATGCAAAGTTTAATACACAACCAAGGGGGTAATCCAGCACCCGGAAAGCGTACCTTCCATAGGGGCAGCCATTGCTAACCAAGCCATCACCTGCTGTTAGCATCCCATTCATTTTGGCGTCACTTTGACAGCGAATAACTTTACATCTGAGGCGTTTAAAGACTCCATTTGTCTATTGTTTATTTATAAAGAAACACGACAATGTATAAAAGGCTCCATTACATTTTATCTTACACTATCGCCCAGTAGAAGCCATTTTTGTAGAAATAGGCTAACGATTGCGTCATAACCACACGACTCCCTGTTTCGCATAGTGGAGAAATTACCATATAGACTGGAGGAGAAGTTTGCAGGCAATCTTTTACTGTCTATGAGGCAATCGGGGGAATGTGGAGGCATAAAGTCTGATAAAGTCAAGGGAGAAGCATGGGGAGAAGCCCATAGAGAGCCAAAAGCAATGGGACAAAATATTTCAACAACGTGATTCAGATTTCACTTTGCAAACTACTAGAAGACTTACAACTGTCAGACTGCTTGCTCACGTCACATCTACGTCGTCAAGCTCAGTCTGAGGCTGCGCAGTACGCTCAGCCATCAGGAAGTGAGTGCTTCTAATTGACTTCACTTTTCCCCATCGAATTTTACTGTCTATGATACAAACGCCCTTTACCAAAAAATCCTCTATCTTCAACTTCAAAATCGCCCAATATCGTTGTTTTACCTTTTTTTACTAAAGGATTTTTGTATTAAGGCCATTACATTCTCCGCAAGAATAGAGAAAACGTTTTCGCTCCCAGGGCAAGTAAATTTTCATTTTGAAGTGAACCAATCCTTTAAAGGTTCAAACCCCACACACAGTTCCGTCATTGGGTTAATTTCTCTAAGATTTCCGTCACTGGATAATTCCTTTCAGTTTTCCCAATGGTAAGCCACTTTGGCTTATAAATCATTTATATACAATATTTTCATGCACACTGAGAGATATGATTGAAAAGAATGTTATATGTCATTATCTCTTGGAATGGCGACACTGACTTGAGTTGCTGCCAGATCAGAATAATTTCTCTCCTCATTTCCAGTGATATCTTGTGACATAATAACATCTTGAATCCTTCATGATTGTCAATGGCTTCAACATGTTTCACATATGTGAAACTTTTTGAAGCCACTGACAATCATTTAGAAGGATTTAAGATGTTATTTTGTCATTGATCCATGATCCAAAATACATTTAAAGAACTTGTTCATGTTTGTTATGCTTGTGGAGCCCAACTGATCAGTTTGATCATTATTACCTTTACAGCTAAATATTATAATTTTGATACTATTATTATCT
The DNA here is from genome assembly GCA_023566225.1 of Romanogobio albipinnatus. Taxonomy (NCBI): domain Eukaryota; kingdom Metazoa; phylum Chordata; class Actinopteri; order Cypriniformes; family Gobionidae; genus Romanogobio; species Romanogobio albipinnatus. Next base: position 42,147,447 of record CM042242.1, read on the forward strand.
TAACAACGTTTAACTTTAGACAGGAACATTACATTACATCTGATATTTAATTTATTGTCATTCAAATGCAACTACAGGTTTTCAAAGAAATTGTTATTATTATTATTATAATTTAGAAAAAGAATGTGAGTGGATTTCAGAGTTTTATTTTAGGTCTATGACCTTGTCAAAGTATTTGCAGGAACCACCATTTCAGGGTTTTAGTGTATTTTAAACGATTTTAGATAAATAAACTGCACCTAAACACCATTTATGTAACATTACACTTCAATCAACTGTAAGTAAAAGCAATTTGTTAGCTTCTAAATGCTAATCAGATTAGGTGCATCTAAACTAGCAAAAAATAATAAAACTATGCCAATTTTCTCTGTTAAAACTTAATGTGGTTTAGACTCATAATATTGAAATCATTAGCGAAGCTTCCGAATGGCTTTCTCTTAAGCTCCCCCCTTTGTCAAACTACAGCTTTAGTTGAGTGGAACATGTTGAGAATGTGAGTTAATTACACCGTTGACTAGCTGCTCATGTGTGGTGACCATGTTCTGTATCATTAAGCAGCTATTCATCAGAGAAACACCTTGAATTAGTGACTGACATGGTGTTTAACCTGACCAGTGTTCTCATCTTCATAAATCACTCTCACAGGACAAGCCCTCGGCGTACTCTTGCTCTGGAGTCAGCATCTGTTAAAGCTTTAACTTGGAAACATCCGAATTTATTGACTGTTTTATCGGCCATGTATGGTAGTCTCTGGTTTATTGAATATTTTCCATGGGCTGATGTGAATATTTTTTAAATGAGCAAAAGCAGGGGCAGGAACCGAAATCATGCCTGCTTCGTTGTATACTGTATAGAGAGAATGCAGGGGATTGTTTACTCATTTTAATGCTGTTCTAAGCTATTATATATTTGCCTAAGACATAGCCACCTGATTAGGATTTTTACGAGGGGAAATTTAAATCTTTAACAATATCGAGAAAATCTATAAATTCAAAACACATTTAACCCTTAAATGCATGAATGTTTCACCAATCATTATTATATGTTCGGGTCTTTAGCGACCTCAATCTATATCTATAACACGGATGGATCTCTTTCTGTCGCAATAATATAAAACTCTCCTGATATTATGGTAAAAATTACAGAAGAATAAAATAAAGGAAGGGTTCAGTTTGAGCAGAGGTTTATACCACCATGTTTGTCTTCATCAGAGCTCATTTCCCATACATTCAGCTCATATTCGCCATCTCCAGAGATGTATAGTAACGAAGTAGAACTACTTCACTACTGTACTTAAGTACTAAAAGGCGGTATCTGTACTTTACTAGAGTATTATTTTTTTCTCCTACTTCCACTTTTACTTCAGCACATATTTTCGATGAGTTTAATACTTTTACTCCGATATTTTTTTATGTGCTGCATCGTTACTCGTTACAATTATAAAAATGTTACGAATCATTCCATTCCAAACCCACATTAGCCTACCACTGCCAAAACGGTAGATGGCAAGTTTGATGAAGCTGGCACATCATTGAGCAAATCAAGCGATTAAGTAGACCGTGCATGCTCCCGTTCTGCCTTTTGATCAGCTTAAAAGATGGACGAACCAAAAACACCACCTTCCACCCCTTCAACTTCAAGTGATCGTGGCTGTGAGAGTGAGGAAGGAGACCGCCCTGGCCCTACTTAGAGTCCATGTTCTTATATGTCGGAGTGAAAGATAATTCATATAGAATGAAGTGCTTACTCTGCTGCCCGAAAGGTTGTGAAATAATAATGGCCTTCAAAAATTCACCGTCAAATTTGAAGAAACATATCAAGGTATGTTACAAATATCATCACAATCACACCAGCTTGAGCTATAAGTAAGCCCTTTTGCTAACTAGCGACATGCTGCGGTGTTCACATAACGTTAACTAGCTGGCTATCATAAAGGCTGTCACGCAGCGCGTTAAATTGTGTTTTTGACCCATCATCACTAATGTCAACTTTCTCTTATTTTATGACATAGCCTACTGTTGCCAAAAATAAATCGTAGAGCATGTCTCCTTTGGAGCTGCTTAATCACACGGCAGTTTTTATAGTGTAGTAATGTTTTATAGGTTAATAGTAGTATAGATTGACACTGACAACTAATGCAGGAGTTTTCCTGCATTTAAATGTTTTTGGCGGCCGCCAAAACCATATTTGTTTGGTGAGTAATGTAGAATAGAATTAACTAAGATTAACAAAGATTAATAAATACAGTAACAAATGTATTGATCATGGTTAGTTCATGTTAGTTATTAGTCTAATACATTAACTAATGTAATGTTAACAAATCAAACCATATTGTAAAGTGTTACAAACAAATTATTTACTTAGAACACCTCTTGAAATGAGAATATAAGTGTGCTTACCCCATTTTTTTTTAAGTAAGAGTGGTTAGTAAGATTTAATCTTAATGAACTACAATATTTTCAGGTTATTTATATGACAATGTGTAGACAAATTACCTAAAATTACCTAACAACATTGTTATTGTCCTTTAGGTTAATCATTTAAAATAATAAAAACAATATGATGTTCAAACTTTTGACTACTTTCTTTAATAACTGCATAACACAATACTTTTACTTTCAGTACTTGAGTAGTACATTTTAAAATAAACCTGCAATACTTAAGTATAAAAAATGTTGAATACTTTAGTACTTCTACTTAAGTGTGGTGCTTAAAGAGCACTTCAACTTCTACTCAAGTCACTTTTTTGATAGAGCACTTGTACTTTTACTCAAGTCTGGGTCTCTAGTACTTTATACATCTCTGGCCATCTCAAACATATTCTCAAAACTATCATTTTCAACATCTTCAATATCAATATTTTGATCACTGACAGCTTATTCACCATCTGCAGGTGACAGTGACACTAATAATTTACTGCGTTCTTTCTCTGCAGTAAATCGCTGACCGCTCACTTGAATAGGTGAATAGGAATGTTTCGTGTTCTCCAGAGTGCAAAATAAAACGCAATGTTTGCCAAATCTGTTTCTCCAATAATATTATTACAGTATCAACAGAGGGTGCTCTGCTTTCGTTTCAGGGTACTTGTATTTGAATTTGACTTTGTGATGTTTTCTCCCCATGTTATATTTTTATCAAAAATTTTTTTTTGATAAAACATTCATTGGCGGACCCCCTAGAGTACCGCTGCGGACCCCCTTAAGGGTTGCGAACCCCTAGTTGAAGACCCATGTCATTGTGTATCAGTCATTGCCACCTTGTGGGATAAAGGTGAATTGCACTTATTGCCCTCAAAGGTTCAATCGTTGTGCAGAAAAAAATTACTTACACTGTTACATACCTCGGGTTGTTAGCGACCCTATACCTTTTTTTTTTTTAATACAAAAACATTAATAGGAAAACAAGCATTCTTTTATAAGGCATTTCTTGTCATATTGTTTAAAATTAATTGATTGTGGAATACTAAGAAGGATGATGTCTAACTTAAAAAATTTACTGAGGAGGAGGTTGGTGAATGACGTCCAGGATCATTAAAGACCCGAGGTATGCATTAAGGGTCAAATCAAACTCAATGTTGTCTAAATACACCAGCAATCTATAACATCAACATATACAATGCACACTGATATATCAAAAATCCACTAATATTGAAAATGAGACATTTACAATTCATTTAGTCAATTAAATCAAACTCATAGTTGTCCAAATACACCAGCAATCTATAACAACATCTATAAAAACACATTGATATATCCAAAAACCACTGTAAAAAAAAAAGACATACAATAGGCTAGCCTATATTATAAACGTATATAATATATTAACAAACACAATATATCGGGGGAAAAAAAACAATTATAGCATCAAAAATTATCCAAAACAACGCTATATTAAAAAAACATACACTATATCCTAAATCTAATATACCATATCCAAAACCATCAAGAATAATGTAGTAAATTACATATTACAAAAAGTCTACAAAAGCATATAAAAGTAGTCGTAGTGACGCTATACCTGCCAGTGAGTCACTGTACTTCTACACCTTAACCCTACCCATAAACACCACCCACGCAGAAAACATGCAGCATTTGTACATTTTCAAAAAACATAATTTCATATGATAAGCTGTTTTCAATATGGGAACCAAAGAAAAAAGTCCTCACAAGGTCAAAAATTATACCGGTATTACAAAATATCCCCACAACATAGTGTTTACCAGAAACCAGAAACACACACACACACACACACACACACACACACACAAACACACACACACAACACACACACACATAACACACACACACACATAACACACACACACACACATCACACACACACACACACACACACACACACACACACACACACACACACACACACACACACACACACACACACACACACACACACACACACACATCACACATCACACACACACACATATCACACACACACACACACATATCACACACACACACATATCACACACACACACACACACACATATATCACACACACACACACATATCACACACACACACAAATATATCAAATCAACCATAAAGTACACATAAACACTCACAAACACCCACAGGCATATACACACATACACATTCATGTAGCAGTGTGCTATACTTATTATCATACAACAATCTTTTTTCAGTCCTGGAGACCACCTGGAGGAGATTTCTACATTGAAGAAGAGCAAATATCAAGTGGGTAATTTCTTTTGCTCAGTGGGGGAAAAAAACGGTCTGACAGGGACAATGGCTCCACTACGCATTTCTCTTATGATACTGGCCTGGGAAAGTCTATTACTATTTTAGTGCTTTTAACATGAGTGGTCATTTGACCACAATCATACACTTTGGTTTAAAACAGCTAGAAGCAAAAGTGGGAGGAAACATACCATTAGTGAAAACTGTTCACATACAGAGGCTTGAGAGCATTACACCAAAGGGGCTTGATGTTTTAGATGTTTGAAATGCGGTTAAATTATATTGACAATTAAATATGATAAAGGTTCTTTGTTGGCATATGGTTCCATGGAGAACCTTAACATTAATAGAAACTTTGCATTACACAAAATATACTTTTTAGTGGAAAGGGGTTCTTTAGATGATTTAACTTTTCTTCACCATATAATAACTTTTCAGAACTGTTCACTGAAAGGATCTTTGGGGAAAACAACATTTCCATATGTGTGACACATTCAGGCCTGGCTTTGACATTGGTTTTGTTCAAATTCATCAGTTTTCATAATTGGCCTGATAAGAGACTTAATTATTGAGAGCTGATTGCTTTAATATGACATATCATGACCCTTACCGATATTTTCCTCCCACAGTTAATGAAGCACCAGAACCATGACACTTGGAAAATATAAACATTTGTTTTTTTTGTTCATTGTTCACACTTGGACTTGAAGTGACCAATAGGACTTTCTCTATGTGCTGAAAGTCACTGGGGTCCCCTGTTATTCTAATGGTGGAGTACGTTTGGATGATTGATAGCCTCTTTATTTGAGCTGTAAAGTTGTCTGAGATGCTCCACTATTTGCTTTGAAGAACTACTATGATCCCCCATTCCATGGTGGTAGCACATTATTTCTTTCATTTGTCTGCATGTCTGTCATTATGACGGTGTCATCTTACCTGGTGCAGATGTTACTGTTACTAATGAGTAGCCAGGTTCATTTTATGAGGTTAAAGTTGAGAATGCGGGGTCAGGCTTAATCTAGAGAAGGGGAGAATGATCTGTTATACTGCTTCAATGCCACCTTGTCTTGTAGCGCAGGAGAAAGGTGCTCTCACTTTGAAAGAAACATTACCACCATTCATGACCAAAAGTGCCAGCTGACAATTTTCCTGTCACACTGTCTCTTTAGACACACATACACTTTACCTGCAACTCTCCATTTAACTCTTCACATGTACACTATAATAAGACCTTCCGAGGGGCATCCAAAGCCACAGTTTGGGATGAAATAATTGTATTTAAAATAATCTATTATGCAGTACACACACATTTAGCACTTTTATATTAAACAGCAGTTACAACATCACATGTTTGAATGTGATGCTGTAGGCCAGGGCGCACTCAACAACACAAATTGTTGAGATTACAAAATAGACTATTTTGCCACAGTCTGTGTGTGTGTGTGTGTGTGTGTGTTCATGTTTTTATATTCCGTGGGGACTTCAACCTGAATGCACACTGATTCATGGGGACTTGCATCACTGTGGGGACCTAAATTGACATACAGAATGAGTTTTATTTTTATTTTTTTAAATGTAAAAATGTTTTCTGTGATGGGTAGGTTGTGGGGTAGGATTAGTGAAGGGGATAGAATATACAGTTTGTACAGTATATAATACAGATGAGACCCGGCAGAAAATGAATAGACACAGAGGACTTATATACACATACAAACAAGGATAATTAATTAAATGTGTTATAAATGTGTATACAAATGTGTGATAATTAATTAAACATGACAACTTACTGTGCAACTAACTGTGGAAAACGGTGCATGTCCAAACTCAGTGAAACTGTCACTGTCACTGTATGTGTGTTCTTTTAAATGTATGTATTATTTTTAAATTTCATTTTCAGATTTTTCTGACAAAGATAATAAGAACATGACCTCACAGCAGGTCTACAGTACTGCTTTATATCCTAGATAATAATTACAATAAAATTTTCTCATGGCAGAGATTTGACGAATAAGAAGGAAAGTCCAGTATTTTTTTTTTTTTTTATTTATATAGTGTTTATTATTTTTTATTTATGTGTGTGTATATATATGTGTATGTACACTCACCTAAAGGATTATTAGGAACACCATACTAATACTGTGTTTGACCCCCTTTCGCCTTCAGAACTGCCTTAATTCTACGTGGCATTGATTCAACAAGGTGCTGAAAGCATTCTTTAGAAATGTTGGCCCATATTGATAGGATAGCATCTTGCAGTTGATGGAGATTTGTGGGATGCACATCCAGGGCATGAAGCTCCCGTTCCACCACATCCCAAAAATGCTCTATTGGGTTGATATCTGGTGACTGTGGGGGCCATTTTAGTACAGTGAACTCATTCACTCATGTTCAAGAAACCAATTTCAAGAAACCAAAATGATTCAAGCTTTGTGACATGGTGCATTATCCTGCTGGAAGTAACTATAAGAGGATGGGTACATGGTGGTCATAAAGGAATGGACATGGTCAGAAACAATGCTCAGGTAGGCCATGGCATTTAAACGATGCCCAATTGGCACTAAGGGGCCTAAAGTGTGCCAAGAAAACAACCCCCTCACCATTACACCACCACCACCAGCCTACACAGTGGTAACAAGGCATGATGGATCCATGTTCTCATTCTGTTTACGCCAAATTCTGACTCTACCGTCTGAATGTCTCAACAGAAATCGAGACTCATCAGACCAGGCAACATTTTTCCAGTCTTCAACTGTCCAATTTTGGTGAGCTCGTGCAAATTGTAGCCTCTTTTTCCTATTTGTAGTGGAGATGAGTGGTACCCGGTGAGGTCTTCTGCTGAAAAGGAATTTGGAAAAAAATCCAAGTCAAGGCACTCAATAGGATGCAAAAGTAAAAAGCCTTTATTAGTAGGGCTAAAACATTAAAACACCAACGCGTATCGGCCCATTGGCCTTCATCAGGGTGTTGGTAACAAACAGACAGGATCGAGCAATACTTATAGTTGCATTGGTTTCAGGTGTGCCACTCTGTCATTCTGCTGTTGTAGCCCATCCGCCTCAAGGTTGTGCGTGTTGTGGCTTCACAAATGCTTTGCTGCATACCTTGGTTGTAACGAGTGGTTATTTCAGTCAAAGTTGCTCTTCTATCAGCTTGAATCAGTCGGCCCATTCTCCTCTGACCTCTAGCATCAACAAGGCATTTTCGCCCACAGGACTGCCGCATACCGCATATATATATATATATATATATATATATATATATATATATATATATATATATATATATATATATATATATATATACATACATATTGTGACAGGGCGAGGAAGTACACGACACGAGGATAGAGGGAAGTTCCCCGAAGGGTGGATTTTATTAATCAACAAGGTGGGGAAAATGTATATATATATATATGTATATGTGTGTGTGTGTGTGTGTGTGTGTGTGTGTGTATATGTATATGTATATGTAAGTGAACACCTTGACCTCAAAGTTGTGTTAGAAGCAGGAAAAATGGGCAAGCAAATTGGCCTATAGGTAAGCCCCTCGCCTCGAAAGCAGGTGAGCCAATGGCAGTAAAGTATGAGTTGCACGGGGACTGGAACTCTGACATCTTTAGGTTTCAGTGCCATAGAGAAACATTGGAAAATCCGAAGCTCTCATCGGTTTAATGGTGTTTATGCTACAACAATGGTAAAACGATGTGTCTGGTGTACTGTAACACTGATTCCATGTATTCTGAGTGGATTTTCTGGTTGTTATACTCTCATTAAGTTACGATTAAAGTTAGTGAGTCCCAGTTAACGTACAAACCGAAATAACTAACTGTTAGTTACGTCATGTACAGTGTAGGTCAAAAACACATGAACAAAGGTCTACATTTCAGTTACTCTCCATATTAAACTGGTTAAATGTAAATTAATTTAATCTTACCCTGTAGTACATGAATATTGTTGATCCTGGATGTTGTCATCTGCGATCGTGACAACCATAACATGAGGCTTCTCCTGCTTGCATCTGTAAACCCTCGCTTCCAAATGAATCTCCCTCCATATTTATTTTAAAATCTTTTATATATCCCTCCATGGCATATTTAAGTCGGACATGAATGCTCCTCAGCGAGAAGTGGTCCTTCTGTGTAACAGACTTTATTGTGATTTATCGTCTAATTTGTTTTTGTAGCCTATACATTTTTGATATTTCTGTGAGTTTAGATATGTTTAAGGTCTGCATTATCTGTCTTACTAAGGAGGGACTCCTATTTTTATTGGTATTATAGTCTACGGGAAGTGAAAGGGAGAGCTTGCAGTTGTTTTGCAGATAATAAAGTGTACAGTTTATTACACAAGGTCTGTATATGTTTGTTTACTGGTCGTTGAATGAGTGTTTTTGTATAATTTGCTGTGTATGTTAATGATAATGCAATAGAGAGAGAGAATTTGTGAATGAGATGTTAATGCCCACTTCTTATGCTTCTTATGCTTTTTTATTTTTATTTTTTTTGGAGTGAAAAAGAATGCAATAAACATCATAAAACATCAGTAAAGTTTGACCATGATTCGGATGGGGTTCGCTACATTCTGGTGAACTGGCGATAGGGTCATGGGCGGCCAAGACTCATTGATGCATGTGGGGAGCGAAGGCTGGCCTGTGTGGTCCAATCAAACAGACAAGCTACTCTAGCTCAGATTGCTCAAGAAGTTAATACTGGTTCTGATAGAAAGGTATCAGAATACACAGTGCATCGCAGTTTGTTGCGTATGGAGCTGCATAGCCGCAGACCAGTCAGGGTGCCCATGCTGACGCATGTCCACCGCCGAAAGCACCAACATTGGGAACATGAGCATCAGAACTGGACCACGGAGCAATGGAAGAAGGCAGTCTGGTCTGATAAATCACGTTTTCTTTTACATAACGTGGATGGCCAGGTGCGTGTGCGTTGCTTACCTGGGGAACACATGGCATCAGGATGCACTAGAACGCAAGCCAGTGAAGGCAGTGTGATGCTTTGGGCAATATTCTGTTGGGAAATCTTGGGTCCTGCCATCCATGTGGATGTTACTTTGACACGTACCACCTACCTAAGCATTGTTGCAGACCATGCACACCCTTTCATGGAAACAGTATTCCCTGGTGGCTGTGTCCTCTTTCAGCAGGATAATGCACCCTGCCACAAAAATGGTTCAGGAATGGTTTGAGGAGCACATCAATTATTTTGAGGTGTTGACTTGGCCTCCAAATTCCGCAGATAGTATGTGGGATATGCTGAACAAACAAGTCAACATCAAACTATGGAGGCCCCACCTCGCAACTTACATGACTTAAAGGATCTGCTGCTAACATCTTGGTGCCAGATACCACAGCACACCTTCAGGGGTCTAGTGGAGTTCATGCCTCAACAGGTCAGGGCTGTTTCGGCAGTAAAAAGGGGACCAACACAATATTAGGATGTTCCTAGGTCGTAATGTTATGCCTGATCGGTGTATAGATACACATTATTAGTGTATATGTATATTTTTTGAATTAGTTTTTATTTTTGTTTTCAGTTTTTATTTAGGTTTGTTTTAGTTGATTTGTTTTATTTCGTTTTTCAAATATTTTCTTTTAGCTTTATTTTTTATTATTATCATTTCATTAATCTTTTTTGTTTTGTTTTAGTAATTTAAACTTATTTATTTATGTATTTGTTGTAAATAGGGCATAGTAGTCAATAAGACGCTGATTGTAACTACTTTGGCAAAAGAATGATGATGGCAGTGTTGAAGTATGACAATGAAGATATCACTCATCTGGAACAAATATGGCACACTTATTCACTCTCAGCAGAGCTCTCCTTTCACACCAGACAACATCTGTTTGTCAATTAGTGGTCAACTACAGTGTAGTTAATTTCCTCAAATTGTGTATAGAAGTTGGTGATCAAGGTTTTGCAATCTGTAAAATATATCATGCAGATGTGCTGGGACACATTAACAGTGATGTATACCCTCGCCCAGGCAACCGAGCATTTCTTTATGATAGAGCAAGTATTTCTTCCTCATTAACCAGAAACTGTCTTACTAAACAGCACTTCTCAGACTATGCAACAGACCCTTTCCCAGGCCAGCAGCAGAATTACTGAATCTTTACAACTAACTACTTATTGTTTCCCCAACATTTGGATGGTCAGAAATTATAGTTGCTCAACTGAGGATAAGTTAGAACATCTGTTGTTACAGATAGTATAAATATATTGACGTAGGACCCCATGCAGAGAGGGATTTGGTTGCTTTCCAAAATCTTTGTTCTTTGTGAGCTGTTTAATTTCATTTACTGGTGGTCACTGATTATTTCCAAAAACGGTGAGCCTCCCAATTGGCTTTTGCACACTGTTCTTGATCATAAACTCCAACAACCTCACACAGATGCGAACACAAAGACAAACACTTTGCCATTTTATACTTTCTGCTTATGTTAATTAGCCATGTATTACTATAACGCACAAACAATCACACAATTTTATGTCTAAAGAGATAGAGGAAGTGGGAAAGAGTAATAAAGGAAGGATAACTGCACAGCTGTCCTTGGAATGGACACCTGGGCTCTCTGTAGCCCCGCTCTGATTGGCCAGATGAAAGATAGCGCAGGTTTGGTGACAGATTTGCCCACGTGCAGATGTTGTATAGATCTGTATGCAGGGGCAATTATGAGTCTTCTACTGCGACTCTTTGTGAACAGCTGGGATCTGACTGATGCCCACCTCAGCAACTTTCATCAGCTTACATTCAGCGTGCTCCCGGAGACAAGTCTTCACAATTAAGGAGTTGAAAGATGCGAGTAGAACTCAAGATTGCATTTGTGCAATTTTAAATTGACATAACCTGAAAACATCATAATTTACACACAAATGACTAGTCTTAAATTGCCCAATAGTTATGATTTAAAACCAGGTTACTGTTGATGATACAGACATTTAGTGCAGGACAGGGTCCTCAATAAACCTGTCTCCGATCTTTTGAATATTCCTATCTAATATTTGCATCATCGACACGTCATCCTCAAATAAACTTGTCTCCGGCGTGATGACTCCGATCTTTCGAATATTCCTATCTAATAAATGCCTCATCGACACGACATCCTCAATAAACCCGTCTCCGGTGTGATGACTCCGATCTTTCAAATATTCTGATCTAATATGTCTTCTGACCTGTAATGTTGCCAGAATCATAATCATATACTGTTTGTTCATTGGCCAGAGGAGAACTGGCCCCCCTGACTGAGCCTGGTTTCTCCCAAGGTTTATTTTTCTCCATTAGGTCACCTGATGGAGTTTCGGTTACTTGCCACTGTCGCCTTTGGCTTGGCTTGCTCAGTTGGGGACACTAAATTTTCAACTAAATATATATATAAAAAATGTAACTAAATTACTGATCTTCCCGCATTGTCACTATATGATAATTGAAATGAGCTGGATGACATCACCGTTTTCTCCAGAGCTTCTGTACAGCGTCCTGTTTAACTCTGTGAAGCTGCTTTGAAACAATCTGCATTTTAAAAAGCACTATATACTGTAAATAAAGATGACTTGACTTGACTTGACTTGACTTGAAATCCTTGTATGGGTATGTGTGATTATTAAGTTGGATTGGTCCAAGGAGTACTTCCTTAGACATCTTAAATCTACAAGTAAAAGGGTTGTAAATCTTTTCAAGGACCTGCAGATAAAAAAACTAAAATAACATGTATTGCCTATTTATATTATGACTAAAGATAACCATTTTCCATGCAGAGACCAGAATAAATGACGGCTAAAGACTTTTAGAAGTAAGTGAATAAATCAAACCACATGTGACCAATAAGGCTGGAAGTGGTATTAAACGCATGAGTTCCGTTTATGTCTGTTTTAAGCTTTTTTAAACCTTCTTCTTGATCTAAGCATGAGAAAAGTATTAGATCAAGCATCAGGATGTAAAGAGTATTAAAGGGAGTTAATAAAAAAAAAAGTCATGTATTCACCACTTCACACCTGTACAACTTTCTTCCATATATAACACACGCACGCACGCACGCACGCACGCACGCACGCACGCACGCATGCATATGTGTTATGTGTTTTAATATAGTAGAAACATATTATGTGTTTTAATATAGTAGAAATACAGTGAACATAGTGATAGTCAATGCTGTTTCACTCCAACAATTCAAAACACTTAAAAATGTATTTTGCGTTCTGCAGACTATGGAGAGTCATACAGTTTTGAAAGACATAAAAGTAAGTAAATGATGACAGGATTTTGACTTTTGGATGAACCTTATGCCATCAATGCCTGATTTTATTCCTATCACCATTTGCACTTTTTCTGATAAAGGTTTAACATATTTGCATATATGGGAAAAATATTAGAGAAGTATCAAAATATAAAGCAAATTAAAGGGATCTTAAAGGGAGTTCATCCAAAAAACAAAACAAAAAAATGATATTGTCACTCTCGCGTCATTTAAATGTACAACCTTCTTTAACCTGTTAGCCTAACCTGTTGCTTTTGAAAAAATCCTAAAATGGCATATAAAACCGATACAGTTCATGAATCCTTTGCACTAAAAGCACAAGTATGGTCTCATTTGAAAGCAGACACTTGGCAGTTTACCGTAAATTCAAAATTATAATTATTTTCATAATCAAAAATAGCTATAATAAGCTTCAAAGTTTTGTAAAGTTATTAGAAATGTATTTGTATGAAATATCTTTATGAAAATAAAATTGAAGTTGGCCTTGTAGGAATCTAGAAATGCACTACAGCTAAAGCCACATGTCTGACCATTCAAATCTGAAGATGATAAGTCTAAAACGTATTAAATGTTTTTCAAGATCATGTCATGTGATTTTATTTTGATATTTCTCTATATTTCTCTAATGTTATCTGATGTTTATTGCCATCTTCTGAGCTACCATTCAGTTTCTTGTCTCTATTGTTTTGAGGTGCAAACTGCCCATTCAGTTTCAGTCTCCCCAGCACACTTTCACACCTCTCTGGCCTGGTTATGGCTCTAATTATCTTATTCTTTTGTCTTTATTGTAATCACTGATGACTCTCTATTCAAACTGTTCTATTCATACCTCATTTCTTTGATCAAACTTCTCACTTCACCTTCTAAACTGTTGAAAATAGAAAACATTTCAGTGAGTTTTTCATTTCAGTCGAACACTTTGTGTTTTTAATGCAGTGGCCATAGAGTGATAGTCAATTGTTTCACTCCAACAATTCAAAACACTTCAAAATGTATTTTGCCTTCTGCAGACTTAAGAAAGTCATACAGGTTTTGAACAACATGAAAGTGAATAAAACAGAACTTTTAAATGTTTTATGAACCTTATTGCCATCAATGCCTGATTTTATTTCTATCACCATTTGCATTTTTTCCTGAAATGGAAAGGTTTAACATATCTGCCTATAGTGAACTAATATTAGGGTACAGTCCAGACACAAGCAAGTTCCCTTTGGAAGAAAAGAGAAAAGAAGACAACAAAACAGGTGGTGAACTTAACCTCACATTAATATTTTATGCATATTACCTTTGAAGTTGATTTGTGTAATGTGGGGTTCGCTTCTTTCTCACAGGTGTTTAAAATGACTCCTCTACACATGAAAGAAACCTCCAAAAGGGCTCTTTGGTCGCTTCCCCATGAGAAACTTAAAGTCCAAATAAGGTGATCCAGTCAGGTAAACACCGTTAAAGGCATCAGTTTTAAATGTTTGACTTAATATCCTCTTTGTGTTGCATGGCATCTAATTCAGTGCTTGTGCTGGTATGTGTGTGTCTGTAGGTTTGTTCGTGTGGGCCTGTGTGTTTATAACAGTTTGTAATATGTGTGTTTCCAAATGGCTCAACCTCCTCACCTGGCCTAATCACACATGTGCACAGTACTGGCTAAGATGACCTCTAATATTCTCGAACAACATCAACAGTAAGAGATATGTGTGTGGATTCACCAGGTGTTACTGTTGAAAAGGAAGAGGATGAAGAAGTCTGTCCACCTGGCTGAGAGGAGCAGTGTCCCAAACACCTGTGTTGGATCTTTCACTAATAGTTTAATGGCTTTATACAGCTGATAATTGCTGCACTACATCACATAGTTGTTGGACTGGGGTCCAATAACTTTTAAACTTAAGAGACAATCCAGCCCCTTTGTGTCCTGTCCATTCTTAAACATGTATGTGCACCTGGTGCACAGTGGCTGTAACACTGATATAGAAAAGGGTCTTTTCTTTAGACAAGGTTTGTTATCTCTGCTAAGTGTAGGCCTTTACACAACGACCTGATGCTGTACTACAGCTTGACAAAGGCTGACATAAAAATAGCCTGTTTTTACGCATGTCGCTGATAGGGTTAAGTTTATGTCTGAGAGTGTGTGTGGCATAGAGGGAAAATGTGTGAGTGTGACTGTGTGAGTGAATGGTGACTGCACTGACAGGGCCACCCATTTAGTCTCAGCAAGTGGCCCACCAGAGGAGGGGCAAAACAATACAACCTCCATGTGCACCTTTGCCTTTTGTGATCTGTCCTTACCCAACCCCAATCGTGCAATTACACTACACAGTCTAATTACCGGTATTACTCTGTTACACTGACCCAGTTCCCAGACTGTATAAGAACACAGCAGTTATTATATCAGCTATCAAGTGGTGCAGGAAATGGCAATTATGTATGTCCCAATCAAGTCAAATAAAACATTATATTATCCTTATGTATGCCTTTTGTACACAAATGTTCATTAGTTCTTATAACTTCCTTCAGATTAGCAATAATACAAAATTAATGATGCCATTGCTCTGACACATTTTATTTACCAGTTACACTTTATTTTGATGGTCCCCATTAAATATTCTGTTTACTATAAGTAATGTTGAACCTACATGTCAACGAAATCTCATTAGAGTGATAGTATAGTATTAGTAGGTTAGGGTTAGTAGAGTAAGTTGACATACTCTAGCAAAGTTACTTATAGTCAGTAGAATATAAGTTGGGGACCACCAAATGACGTATTAGCAGATCAGAGAGTCTACCAATACTTTATTGACTGGTAGTTGACATAACATAAAATAAAATAGGTGCAACATTACTTATAGTTAACAGAATGTCTAAAGGGGACCATCAAAATAAAGTGCATAAAATATTTACTATAAGCAGACCCCATGGTTAGTAGGTTGAGAATTGTAACGAATTTAACAAATCAGGTTCTATTAATGATTCTTTTAGTGAGTACCTTTATGAGGAAAAAAATGCAGCAATGCAGAATTTAATGAAAAACTTTCTTCACAGAATTTTAAGGATTTTTCAGTCTTTTTAGAGGTGGTTTAAATGCAGTCCAGTAATTCTGACCTTAAATATTAATCAACAATGCTAAATCAACCAAAAATATTGTAACTTATTTAATGTATTAATTTTTCTAAAATATAATAAAAAAAAAAAAAATTCTTATAGTTTTCAGCTGTATGTGTTTGATTCACTAACAAGAACCAACTTAGTCATTTGTTCGGCAATTAGACTCCATGGATACGCTGCATATGTTTAGTTTACAAACACGAACTGACTCAATAGAGTAATTTGTTCAGGAATCGGTCTACTTTATTCACGTTGTCTGTTTTGAATAACATAGTAAACAATGTCGGAAACAGTATTTTTCTGCTGTTGTATTTCGTCCGCATAAGCGGTACAGTAGACATGCAAAAATTGAACCCATCATCATTCAGATCTGGTATATTTTGAAAATGGAACTGGTTCTGAATAAGAAATAAGTTCTAAATAAGAACTGCTTCTTGATTCCCAGCTAAGCTACAGATCAAGTGATGACAATAAGAAAGACCACCCTTAGTGTGACACCACCAATTTGTGTGGGTGTGAGAGAAAGGCGAAGAGATGGAAAGAGAAAACACTGAAGTCTGAGATAAAATTACAGGTTGTATGGCTGTGCATATTTGTCTACAGTTGATGCTGTATTATACCCTGAACCCTTAAATGCATGAATTTTTCACCAATCATTATTACATATTCGGGTCTTTAGCAACCCAGATCTATATCTTACACCAACCCGAATGGGTTGCTAACACGGTTGTTTGCGACCCAATACAATTTTGACAAAAAATAGGAAATATTTAGAATAGGAAAATATTTTTTATTTTTATAATGAATTGATTGAAGTGTACTAAAAAGTTTGATGTCTAACTTTAAAAATGAATGAGGAGGATGGTAGTGAACGATGTCCCGGGTCACTAAAGACCTGAGGTAAGCATTTAAGGGTTAAGATGTAAATTATGAACAATTGATAAATATACTGTAAGTTGCTAAATACAACTTTTTGGCTTGAATAAACAAAACACACACACTTATCTGATATTTCAGTGCAAAATCCTGCATTTTCTTCACTAATCACCCTTAATCCAGTATAGCCTGTAGACGTGTGCTAAAATTTCACAGCATTAATTATGCCAATGGTCAAAGAGTCAGTGCGTAAGAAAATACTAGAAAGGATGTTTTCATTAGATTTCATCTGAAGTTTGTCCTTAATTTACAAAGAAAACACGAAGTGGTCTTGAATGGGACTTTGAGGAAGTAAGGAAATGTTTATTTAAAGGCTGTCTCTCCTACTGTTGTTCTGAGGGGTGAGTAAACAGCCAATCATGTGGCCAGTGACAGAAGCCTCTGCTGTATCAACAGCGTCAATGTGAGCAGCAGCTGATGGAGGCCAACATAAACACCGAATGACGGTTGTAGCACTGCAGAAGTAAACGGTCTAAACGGTCTTCCTCATCTGTCTAAGATGCACAAGCTCTGACTGAGACCGAGAATGGTTAGTGGTCAGTGCTGTAAATTTACCTAAACCTAAAACCTAAAATTTTTAATTCTCTCATCATGGCCAGGAGCGATGGCTTATAATTGAATACAGAATACATACATGATGGAAATAACAAGTTAAATAAACATAGTTGCACACACCCACAAAGAAGACATTAAACACACACATGCAATGGGTTTTCATGTTTTATGGGGAATTTCCATAAACAGAATGATTTTTATACTGTACAAACTGTATATTTCATCCCCTAACACTAAACTTACCCAACACAGAAAACGTTTTGCATTACATTTTCAAAAAACATCACTTGGTATGATTTATAAGCTGTTTTCCTCATTGGGCCCTACCAAAATTTTGACATTTTACTATCTTTGTGGGGAAATTTGGTCCTCTCAATGTAAGTTAAACAAGAACACACACACACACACACACACACACACACACACACACACACACACACACACACACACACACACACACACACACACACACACACACACACACACACACACACACACACACACACACACACACACACACACACACACACACACACACACACACACACACACACACACACACACACACACACTCTCTCTCTCTCCTTTTTCACAGAACATTTTGGTCCCGGAAGCCATGAGACGCTAGTGAGAGATAGTGTTCTCCTGGCGGATCGGGACATTTTCCACTCTTTATCTGCCTGACGCCTCTGCAAGGTGGGTTCCCAGACTGAGGGGGCACACTTTCCTTTTGATACTCTTCTTCTGGTAAAAACACCCCCACCCTCCCATCCACCCACTCCACACATACATTAAAATCTGTTTGTTTATCTTGAACAGATATCGCTCTATTTTCAGAACGGGGAACAAGCTCCGTGCTTACTTTGTAGATTAAGGATGCCAATTTCGTACTTTGTTGCTGCGTCATATTCTTTGACAATGTTTTTCTTTCTCTGTGTAAACATTAGACATTTCCCATTGTGAGATTTACTTTATATTGGCTATTTAGAGATTGCGTAATATATATCTCTCCGCCAACACACTAACATCAGTGACCTGCTACAATCTCCCATTTGTGCTGGGGAGTGGGTATTTCAAAATTTAACATGAATCAATGAGAGTGATAATGACACATTGTTCCTCTCTGCTTGCATAGGAGACTCTGGGACGCGGTAACAATCGGAAACTGATGATGAAGCATGCATTTTTCTCTTGCACCCACTGTGTGTTATGGTAACATTTTTCCTGTTCTGAATTTCTTTTCTTTCACACCTACAGTTGAACAGTCCTTTCTCAGCTGGTCTAAAGGCCACGGGCCTCCCCAAACTGCACTCTGATAAAGACTGATTTATGCCACTGCTTGAAGGAGAGCAGCGTGGGCAAACACCCTGAGCTATTGCCCAGAACTCTTCTCTTTTCCACTCCATTATTAATGGTCTAAATTTCAGAATGGGGCTTTCAGTATTACTAAACAGTGTCAATTTTGATATGATTAGTATTATTATTGAAGTGAAATTAAATTATTGGGACTAAAGTCATGTTCAAACGTAGTCAGTATACCAGCTGCATGAACTCCAAAGGTTTGTGTAAAACCTGATGATTTTAGAATTAATCTGAGAGCATCTTGTGATTCAGTGGATGCAAGAATATCGCCACCGTGGAATTATAAGGTTCTATCTGCATCCTGAGTGGTTTTGCGTGGTTTTGATATTGAGCTTCAAAGTTTGCATTCCATTCGACTTTAAAATCCCAAAATGTACACAACTTCACAATGTAAATAAGAATAGAATAAGATTATGTGAATAACTAAATTTTGACAAAAATGTCAGATAGACCCTTATAATTCCAATTGTGATTATATCTGTACGTCTGTACAAAGTCATGTGATCAGTCGTGAAGATTTTTTTTTTTTTAAGAAATTAGCCTAACACTTTTATTCAGCAAGGATGTATTAAATTGATCAAAAGTGACATTTAGGTATCACTATTAAATAGTTGCTTATTAGCATGCATATTACTAGCATATTAGCTGTGTATTAGTACTTATAAAAGACATTTTAATGCCTTATTCTGCATGACCATATTCTAGATCCCTTAACCCTACCCCATACCTAAACATAACCACTACAATAACTACCTTACTAACTATCAATAAGCAGTTAATTAGGAGTTTATTGAGTGAAAACTCCTTGGTAATAGTGAATATGTGTACCCTAATCGTGTGAGCGACATTTATAATGTTATAATGTTAATGTTTCAAATAATTGCTGTTTTGAACTCTCTTTTCATCAAAAAATCCTGAAAAACAAACAAAAAAGTAATCACATTTTCCATGAAAATATTAAGCAGTACAACTGTTCTCAACATTGATCAGTTAGTCACCTTTATTCTTCTAGCGCTTTATACAGTGCAGATTGTTTCAGAGCAGCTTTACAGTGATACCAGGAAAATAATGAGGCAAACAGAGTCTAATTTGGCTTTAAAATAGCTTGAAAAAGAAAAAAAAAACTGAAGTCAATTTGGCTATAAAACAGCTGATAATAATAAGAAAGCAGCCTTGCTGAGCATAAGAGACTACTTTCAAGAACATTAATAAATCTCAGATTTTTAATGTGGTCTCAGACTTTTGTAAATCAAGATCATATACCTCTGTATTTGTAGAACAAGATCCATGTTTTACACAAATATGCTTTGTACAATACATTAATTTGCACCCAGTGGCAACATATTTGCCCTCAATTTTTATGTTTGTAATGTACAATGTCAGTTACTGTTCAATATTTATGTGATGGAGGAGCCAACTCTTTTATACTTTTAGAACACTTTAGATACTTTTAGGCTCTTTAGAACAACCTCTTAAAGATTCATTGTAACTGGTTGATAAATCCAGCACATTTTATATGGTGTGTAAAGCAAGTATGTATACAGCAGCTATTTGCAATTCATCGCAGGTATGTATTTGGTTTTAATAATTCATTTCACATTAATTTACAAAACCTACAAACTACATAGTCAAAACATACACCAAAAAAGCATGAGCTCATCGAGTTCCCTCACCCTCTAACAGCTCACAGAATGAATTGTCTTTGGCCTATCCATCTACCCACAACCAGCTGGCCTGGCAAACAATTTAGATTCAAAAGATTTAAAATGGCATTAAAGCTGGAAGTTTAAGGTTAGGGAAAAAATACATAATACTTTGGTCTTGAGATTTGTTATTTTAGCTAAACCAAATTACACCGATCAGGCATAACATTATGACCTAATATTGTGTTGGTCCCTCTTTTGCTGCCAAAGCAGCCCTGACCCGACGAGACAGACCCCTGAAGGTATTCTGTGGTATCTGGCACCAATATGTTAGCAGCAGATCCTTTAAGTCCTGTAAGTTGCGAGGTGGGGCTCGATTGGATTCAGATCTGAGGAATTTGGAGGCCAAGTCAACACCTCAAACTCGTTGTTGTGCTCCTCAAACCATTCCTGAACGATTTTTGCTTTGTGGCAGGGTGCATTATCCTGCTGAAAGAGGCCACAGCCACCAGGGAATACTGTTTCAATGAAAGGGTGTGCATGGTCTGCAACAATGCTTAGGTAGGTGGTACATGTCAAAGTAACATCCACATGAATGGCAGGACCCAAGAAACATTGCCCAAAGCATCACACTGCCCCAGGTAAGCGATGCACACGCACCCGGCCATCCATGTGATGTCAGACCAGGCTGCCTTCTTTCTTTGTTCCGTGGTCAAGTTCTGATGAATCACGTGCCCACTGTTGGGTCTTTCGGTGGTGGACAGGGCATGGGCACCCTGACTGGTCTGCGTCTATGCAGCCCCATACGCAACAAACTGTGATGCACTGTGAATTGTTACACCTTTCCATCAGAACCAGCATTAACTTCTTGAGCAATTTCAGCTACTGTAGCTTGTCTGTTTGATTGGATTCCTTGGTCCAGTTTTGATAGATACTGACCACTGCAGACTGGCAACACCCCACAAGAGCTGCAATTTTGGAAATGCTCTGACTCAGTTGTCTAGCCATCACAATTAGGCCCTTGTCAAACGCTTGCCCATTTTTCCTGCTTCTAATACATCAACTTTAAGGACAAAATGTTCACTTGCTGCCTAATATATCTCACCCACTAACAGGTACCGGGATGAAGAGATAATCAGTGTTATTCAATTCACCGGTCATAATGTTATGCCTGATCAGTGTATATACTGTACATGCATACTGAGACAGAGATACACACAGAAGTCATACAAACACAAACTAATCACACCCTTGTGACTAATAAGCTGTTGGATAACAATGACAGTTAATACATTTGATTATCATACGCTTGCCCTTTAACAGGCTGCAGAAACGATGCAATGTCAATAACAGAGTAATGGCAAACATATGACATAAGCTTGTGAGTAATGAGTATACTTGCTATTGACAAATCAAAAACAGTGGGAACTTGTAGTGATGTCTGTGATTGAGGGAACTTTCACACTTTGTTCGATTGCCTGGACCGAACCAGAGTTCGATTGCTCCCCCCTCCTGCCCCCGCTGGACTGTGTTCAGATTACATTATTTGGGTCCAAACCATGGTGCGTTTGCATTAAAGCAGCAGAGTTTTACCCCATTGCTTGGTAATGACGACGAGCGAGAAAGTGGCGAAATGTATATCGTTGCTCACCTCACATTTATATTTTTGTTTTTGAACCGTTGGTTTTGTTACCAAAGCTTCATTATGTAATGGCACTTGCGTCTATCTGCCGTGAATGTACTGCAAATGCTCTAAAGAACGCTGAAGAAGAGAAGAAATGAGATCTACAGCTCTGCTTGCAGTATGTCAGTCACGCTCGCCAGGGAAATGAGTGAAACACACACACAAACACACATTTTTATCAAATAATACGTCATTAATAGCGGTTCACTTCCGCGATTTAGTACGATTGCATTCACATCAGCAGCAAACCGTACCGGAGTTCACATGGACCACCCTTTTTAAGCGGACTCGGGTACGGTTCGCGCGTGCGCACCCAAGTTCGGAAGACAGCGTTCACATCATCCAAACGAACCGAACTCTGACGCCAATCGAACCTGTTTGCGCACCAAAAGTGATAGTGTGAAAGCACACCCTGAAAGTGCAACATTAGCCAGGGAGATTTTTGAATTTAGTTTTAATTAATGATGTTGCTAACTGCAGGCTACTTTATATTTTCTTCTCTTGCTCTGTCTTTTTTTCTCAGAAAGGATTTAAGGAGTTAAGGATTAACTCTATTGGATAGCCCTTGATGTCAACATTTGTTACAATAGGTGTTTATGTGGACGATGCTAGAGCTCAACTACGTTAGAAATAGAACTGCAGACCTATAATCATCCAGCCCAATCACAGAGGTCAGGAACTGGAAGATATTTCCCTCTGGGAAATGATTAGTGACTCTCATTGTGGGGAAATGTAAAGATGTTAAGAGGGACATTTTGAGGAGTATCTCTCATAAAGAGAGTAGTCACTTTTAAGGTAAGTAATCATCCATCATGGAAAGCAATGAAGCTAGTCAGACTTGCTCAGTAACCAGTGATTTACTTCAGTCTTATAAGTCGTTTGTTGTCAGGTTAGCATTAAGTACAAGACAACTGTGAAGGCTTCTCATGTGTTTCAAAAAGGTGTTCCTTTTGGATGAGAAACGTTTGACAGGTGTCCAAACCAGGGCTCTGAACCGGTTCAAGGAACGAAAACGAAAACCGGAAACGAACGAAATTTTAAGAGGAACAAAAACGGAAACGAAATCAAAATCAATTTGAATCGTTCTGAACAGAAACGTTAATTTGAAATGACCATTAACCGGTTAATAACGTTATTTTATCGTTCTCTTTAATATTTTAATTTGGCAGTGACCAATCATGAAATGAGTAGTACAGCATGTGATGTTGACGGATCAAGCGTGAGTGAAATGCCCGCGCACCATCATCTATGAATCTACCGGTAACGTAAGTCAGTAGAGCGCGCATTTTCATGCCTCAAGTACATTTCTTTCCCCGCTGAGGTCTACAATGAATGTGCAGGTATTGGAGGACATTCTTTTCGAACGTTTAAATAAGCAGAACGGACTTTAAACTCAAATAGTCTGATTTAGGCTGATTTAGTTTATGGATTTTGTTTAAGCCTGTCCAAGTAGGTTACTTGCATCTATCAAACATTTTTCCTATAGTCTTTCAGATTGCCAATACAGGACAGGTCAATGTTTTCTATATAGACGGTTGATGCTTCGTATTAAATGGTATGTTATATTGCATTAAATGATCAAGCTTTATTAGCTGACTGAATTTGATTATGATGCAAGAACGTGTTGCGCAGTGTTTGCTTTGAAATTAGCAGTTGACGGTGCATTAAAAGAGCAATGGTTATCCAGTTTATTTATTCTTTATTCATGCATTTTTTAAAACAAGTCGTGTTGAAAAAAAGTTATGTACAAAGAATGTTATCACTCTTCTGAAAATAATTCGGCATTAGAGGCCACTTTCGATTGTCTAACGCTCCATTAAAACAGGTCCGCTGTTTATGCCTTAATTAATGCATGTATTTCTGGTTTTAAAAATGTTATTAAATAAATATTCAAGTTTAATTACCATGTGTTATATTATTATTGAGCGAAAATAAGTCTATTTATACATATTTGTTTAAAGTATAGGCTTAATTAAAATAACGTTATTAACCGGTATTTTTTCATATCAAACCGTTTTCGGAACAGTATTGTTTATTGAGGAACGCAAAAACCGAAACGCTATAATATCGATTCTGCTCGGAGTGAACCGATTGATATTTTTTTCCGTTTTTAAGCCCTGGTCCAAACCCTTTACAGATGAGACGTTTCTTTGGTCATGACACAATCCATTGACACAACAAAATATTTAGGGCCTCATGAGGGGGTAAGCGCCTATTTAAAACGTACCCCCTCAAATTTTTGGAGCCAAATTAATTTTGAATACAACTTCCAAAAGACAAAATATAAATATTTTTACATTAATTAATGAATTATGGTCCATTGTAGGTACAAAATGATCAGTGCCTCAAAGTTGTCGCCTTATGTAATTTAGCCTATGTGATTTGTTTTGTGCCTAGTTGTTGCAATCGGGTAGCCATTCGGTAGCTCGTTTTTGGTTTAGTATTAAATAAAGTTACTGCTGAGTATAGATCCTGCCTCAACTATTCCTTCCTGTAACCCTTGCTGACTGAAGACTGAACCTTAAAAAAAGATGGATCTAGCAATAAAGAGGGATCGCTCCCTCAAGGAGCACAAACAAAGGTTTTTAGATCTCGTTCATCTTGTGACTTACGACTATTACTCTCAACGATCTGACAAAGTCAAGGATGCTCAGAGATGGTCCTCAATGAACATTTATGCAGTAAATAATAATAATGATAATAATACATTTATTTTATATAGCACCTTTAAAAGTTGCTTTCTCAAAGCGCTTTACAAGCTTACATAACAACAGAGAAAACAACACACTTTAAATACAACAAGTAAAATGAATAATCAAGTAAAAGCAACCCTAAAATAGAATGTTTTGAGAAGAGATTTAAAAGTCACTAATGTATTTGCTTCCCTGATGTCGGCCGAGAGAGAATTCCAATTCTTAGGAGCATAAGAAAATGCTCTATCACCCCTAGAACAAAGCCGTGTCTTGGTTACTGCTGCCTAACTAGGGGATCCAATGTGGTGAGGAGGAGGGAAGGATCTCAACCAACCGGCAGTCCACTTCATCCACCCTTCTCAATTAATCCAGCCGAGCCATATTCGATATTCGCCGAGCCCACCGCGGATATTGAGCCAGAGCCTTCAGCCTTGTCCATCCCAGAGACAAAGCCTGCTGCCCAGTCTGACCAGATGTTTGAGCCGGTTCCTACATCTGTGCCAGTGGGAGTTTCATGGAGGTGGATGATGAGATGGGTGGTCACCCCCATCCTCCAGCATTGGAACTCAGTTTACCTCATTTTGGAGGGATTGATTTCCTGTGCTCAAGCCTTTCCTCTTCCGCTGGTTCTGCTCTGCTTCAAGTCTTCTTCATCTTTTCTTTTGTCTCCGCCAGCCCCACCCAGCTCCAAGTCTTCTTCATAACTGCTGGTTTTGCCCAGTGCCAAGTCTCCTTTATCGCTGATGGTTCTGACCAGCACCAAGTCTCATTTGTCACTGATGGTTCTGCCCAGCCTCCCACTCCCCATTCTTCCAAGTAAGCTGTTCTTCGTTAGCACCTGGTCCCATCCAGCTCCTCTGCTCCTTATTTTATACCTCCGGCCTTATGTTCTATTGTCAATATGGCTGCAAACTGCTTCAATAAATCAGCAATGACTTAAATACAAATAAGGCAACACACAAACATGTCTATTTTGGCATAAATTGACATTAACTGCAATTTTTGTTTTATTTTCAGAAGTTGTTTTAAGATTGCACAGACTTTATCAAAATGTGACTGTAATTTATCTAAGAGAGCACTGTAGTTTCTGTCAACATGTTGAGCAATGGTCACACAAGAGTCTAATTTGTTACCATGGTGATCAAGGGAAAATTCAAGGTGGTGTATCTGTTTTGAATAAGTCAGTTCAAGAGTTTGGTGTGGTTCAGTATGGGAGAGCTTGAGATGGCTTATGGTCTAATTCAACGTTGAAAACAAAGTTAATATGAGGCTGTATTATACGAGAACGCATATTGATTTGCAGAACAGTTTTGTATTATGAGATGTTTTTATTGGCTCACAGCTTTGTGACACGACTTGATGGAGAACCTTGGGATACAAGGGAAGGGTTTGGCATTCATGTCCAGCAGGGAACTCTGATACTGCCAGCTCTGCTTCCAAACATATTGAGCTTGATTGTGGTTTGAGTACTTGGGAACTGCTTGACATTGGTTTTAATCTTTTGTTGTTAGCAGAATCTTCATCTTCAAGTGTTGCCAGTTTTATTCATGCTATGGTTTTAGGCATTCTTGTAGCTCCATTAGTAGAGCATGGCACCCAGCAATACTTAAGTAATGTTTTTGAGCAGAAAATGTCAACTGTGGATGCACTTTAAGGTATTTTGGACAAAGGCATGGACAGTTACATCATGATAACACTTATTCACTACTTTTGCGTTTGCATACTGTATACAGTATGGGCTAGGGTAAGCAAATTTGTGTATGTGTCAACATGTGTATGTGTTGGCGCTAGTTATTCTCTTGAGAAGCAATGTTAGGTCAGTCCATCCTCCCAGGCCAGCTTTGTTTGAGGAGAGTAGGCAGGGAGTCATAAACACATCTCACTCTGTTTAAACAAGATGACTTAGAGTCTCCTATTACTCAGATGAGTGCTCTCTCTCCCTCTCTCTCTCTCTCTCTCTCTCTCTCTCTCTCTCTCTCTCTCTCTCTCTCTCTCTCTCTCTCTCTCTCTCTCTCTCTCTCTCTCTCTCTCTCTCTCTCTCTCTCTCTCTCTCTCTCTCCCTCTCTCCCTCTCTCTCTCTCTCTCTCTCTCTCTCTCTTTCTCTCTCTCTCTCTTTCTCTCTCTGTCTCTCTCTCCCCTGTTGTTACTGTTTCAGAACAAAGAATGATTCACAAATAAAGTGAGAGAAACTTTGAAACTATAATTTGGGAACGTTATAGTTGCATTATAGAAGCAGAATATAATTGATAACAATGCCCATCACAGTCTAGAGGGTGTGTGAGTCATCCCTAAACCTTGTCCTGCAGGAAACGTACGTTGTAAAAGAGCATTAGTTCCTCTTATGTTCTGTAGTGGATCATTTGGTGACATCTTAATACATCCTTTTTATGAGATTCTGCATGTGTTATTGAGAGAACAACTGAGAACAGGCTCCTGGACTAAAGCGACTTAAAGACACTAATTTATATAGCTGGGTGGTCTCCCCTTCCAGGAGAAGATTGTTTAAATAGTGGTTTATCATGTCTTGATGTATTTGTAATGAGCACACTGTAATGCTTGTTTTTTTTTTCTCTTGCTCACAAGTAGTGGGTGTCACTCGCAAACTCCATTGTCTTGTGTATCTGGGATGGGGATTCTGATTATTTCTCTGATTCTGTTATTTTTTGGCAACCATGGTCTAATGGTTAGAGTCAGACTGGTAACCTCAAGGTTGCGGTTCGATTCTCAATACCAGCAGGAAATGACTGATGTGCCCTTGAGTAAGGCACCTAACCCCCAATTGCGCAACAGCAAAAATGACTGACCACTGCTCTTGGTGTGTGTGTTTACACTACTCATTACTCCTAATGTATGTGCACTAACTTGGGTTAAATGCTTAAATGAGGACAAATTCAGAGTATGGTCAAAAGTTTGGGGTCAGTAAGATTTTTGTTTTGTTTTTGAAAGTCTCTTATGCTCGCCAAGGCTGCATTTATTTGATCAAAAATAAAGTGAAAACCATATTATTGTAAAATATTATTACAATTCGAAATAGCTGTTTTCAGCAATCATTACTTCAGAATTCAGTGTCACATGATCCTTCAGAAATCATTCTAATATGCTGTTTTGGTGCTCAAGAAACATTTCCTATGATCAATGTTGAAAACAGTTGTGCTGCTTCATATTTTTTTTGCAGAACAATTTTTCATAATTATTTGATGAATATAAAGCTTTTTATATTAAATTTGAAATAGATGTTATGCATCCTTGCTGAAAACAAAAAAACTAAAATTCTTTAAAACAAAAAAAGAAATCTCACTGGCTCTAAACATTTGAACAGTGGTGTATATGTTGTACCATTATAAATCACTTTAAAGCAGCCTTTTCCAAACATCACAGAGCTCTTTCTCTTTTATCCGACTGTTGCACACCTGATCTCTACCCGCTAATGTACTGTAGTCAGTATATCAAGCTTATGTCATAGCACATGAGAATCACACAGCTGTGAATGAGAGGAGAGCTGAAGGAAACAGGGAAGAGCGTTCACACCGCCGCCGGCGAGAGCGTCAAACTTCGCTCTGGCCGCCCTGCCATCGACGCTGTGAAAGATCTGTGGACTCGCTGCCGCTCTGACGTAGTTCGAATGCTTGGTCTTTTTTAAAACTGCATTTAAAGGGGCCGCAAAGCAAACAATCATGTTCGCATTTTTAAAAGCGGCATTTGTGCAGACTGACCACAGTAGGGTATACCCATATAAGATAACATCATGAAATAATTTAAAAGTGAAAGTTAACTTAATTATAGTTGCATGTTTGCTAATGAAATAAACCATTTAAAAGCCATTTGTGTGGTGTGGCTTTTGTGTTCTTGGAAGTGCTAGTCTAATTTCAACAAGTTTATAGGTGCTAGCCTTGGTCTTTAACATTAACATTAATTTGTGTGCAACCTACTTTACAATAACTGTCCTGGTTTAAGTGCAGCATTCATGCAATTAGTCAAATCGGTGTTGTTTTGAGCAAATTAATTGAATTCCCGCTGAAAAAAAAGGCTTTCTAGCGCGAAAATGTTGCATATAAAAGGCGTTGCGCAGAATATATATAAATATATTATAGGGAAACCCGCTACCGCAATGATCAACCTCTCCTCCATTTTGCTTGGGAACTAATGTGGTCGGAACCAAAGTTTACAGCACTGCGTTCTCTGGAATCCTCTCAAGCGGAGCACTTCTATATTCCCATTGGTTGCCGCCGGTTGCCGCCGAACCGCGTCATAGCTCATTAGGCTACCATAAAGTTGACCTGATTCCAACTCTCCTCGACGCCCAAATCGTCCAAGACGCGCCGCGCCGCTCTCGCCGGAGCTCGCCGCCGGGCTCCCATTGAAAATGAATGACTTCCGGCCACTTTGACGCTCTCGCCGGCGGCGGTGTGAACGCACCATTAGAAAAATGTGGTCAAAAAGGTTGAGAAACACTGCTAAATTGGTTAAATCAGGAGTAGTCCTATTTTATATTATGGTTATATAATTATATATACATTTTTTAAATATATCTTCAAAGACTTAGTATGTCTTTAGTTAACTTCAGCTCTCCTTACTGTAATGAATCTCTTCTGTATGTGCTGAAATGAGACAGTGGAGTGACTAAGAAATGTATCCCACCCTGTGCTTACAAGCTGACTTCATTTCCCTATAAGCAGCCTTAGACCATGAGGTAGCGTATTTTTTAGAGGCTCCGGTTCTCTCGACTAATGTCACTTGCAGCACCCATCATGACATGACAGAAACCATCAACTCTTTTGTAACTCAGAAAAGTCTAGTTTTACATTTTTGATCAACCATACTGAACCTCTACAAAATCTGGCTTGAGTATGGTGTTTGTGTATGTGTCTGAGGCTGCATGGGGTCTCCTGTTTACATGGCGAGGGAATGGAAATATGTTTCTAAGCTGTCAAATTTTAAAGGACAGGATTACATGGATCAGTGAGAGAGACAAACAAACAGAGAAAACTAAGCTTGATTTAATGGAGTCAATCATCTCAGAACAAGGTTCATTTGTCACTTGTGGGTGTGTGAGGGAGGGAGGAATAAGACATGATATTAGCTTATTTTCCCACAACTTTTTACCATTGAATCATGATGCATTTTATGGCAGCATGTTTGAGTTTCTAAACATTTCAAATTTTGTTTGTAGCCACGCTGGTAGTAGAGACCACTGACTCACAAAATATTTTTCATGTTTTGTTGAGGAAAATAAAATGTACACAGTTTCTGTATGTTTCCCAATGTTTGATTCAATTGTTGCATATTGTAAGGTACTGTTTCATGAAAATACTTTTGATTACGCACTATTTTGATGGTCCACTTCAGACATTCTACTAACTGTGCAACTACCTGTCATCTATCTCTCATTAGAGCATTAGTATACTGTAGACTGTAGTAGACTGTTAGGTTAGGTTTACGTGTTAGGGTTCGGGTTAGTAGAATAAGTTGACATGTAGTTGCAAATATACTTATTTAGTAGAATATCTAAAGTGTTACAATATTTTTTGTCTTCTGATTTGAAAACTTTCTCTGGTAACTTTTATTCAGATGTACAGTATTTACTCCACTCTGAGAGTAAAGTCTGTGGACTAGTCAATATCTCTAGAGCATGTTTTGGATTTTTCAAATGTTAATCAGACTACAGCCTCTCTCTGAAAACCCACTGAGTATATGGACACAAACCTTTCATAGTAGGGTAGAAGATGGACCCCTCCTAGTGCTGTTGCTGATGACTTCTTGGAAATAGCACATTAAATGGGCCATTGAGTCTTCAATAAATCAGCAATGAGGACGAATGGTGTTAATTATATTCACAAGGCAACATGTCTTATTTTGGGAGGGGTGCTGTTGAATGATCATTGTCTAATTTTAATTGTCTTTCCTATACACTGTGGTGGTTGCTTTAAGACTGCATGGGCATCCCAGGATATTTCAAAATATCAAAAAGTACTCTAATGTCACTGACGCATATTGAGTGTATTTTGTATTGAGCTGAAACAGTGATGTGCATTGTGGACAGTATTTGTAATTTAAAAGCACCACTGTATAAAGAATGCTAGGAGATAGGCAAACCAAAATTGTTTGAATTTTTAACGGTTCAATTCTCTCAAGTCTGCCCTCGATGCATCCTCAATATCAAGAACACATTCGAGTACTTATGAATTCTCTGTATATTCGATCTTGAGTATTGGAACTGGACTTTGATTTTTGATGATGACGTAGTATGAGAACACAAGGATGCAAAATCTCACTTAAAGGGGCACTTCAGTGCTGGGAAGATGAATGTATTTAAACGGTGTCATTTATGTAGTATAAATGTGAAATTATTTTTGAATTTGGTGCCTTCTAGACTGAGAAAAGACAGAACATTTATTTTTTGCTCATGTGGATGAAAGACAACAACTCCCAGAATGCACTTGCTTTGCTGCCCTACGAGGCCACTCCCTACACCGCCCCCAGCGTTGTTTTGATCTGTTTTGATTAAAAACTGAATGTGTCTTTTTAATAAAGTGTGAGTGAGCCGGACGAAAGTCACAGGACAAACGCAGCTAAAGGAGTCAGATTTCATTCATCACGAGAGCGAAGAGCTGAGCAGAGCTGAGGTAAGCGTGTTAGTCATTCTCAGCACTTGTCCAGTCTGGCACTTGAATGTCGCATGGTTGTTTGTGCCAGACGTGCTGGTGTATTTCAGAAACAGCTGATCTACTGGGATTTTCACGCATAACCATCTCTAGGGTTTACAGAGAATGATAAAAAAAAAGAAAATATCCAGTATGCGGCAGTTCTGTGGGTGAAAATGCCTTGTTGATGCCAGAATAGAATGTCCAGACTGGTTCAAGCTGATAGAAAGGCAACAGAAACATACTTGTTACAACCGAGGTCTGCAGAAGAGCATCTCTGAACACATCAAACCTTGAAGCAGATGGGCTACAATTCACATGGTCTCACCAAAATTGCACAATAGAAGATTGGAAAAAGGTTGCCTGGTCTGATGAGTCTCAATTTCTGCTGTAATATTCAGATAGGGTCAGAATTTGTGTAAACAACATGTAAGCATGGATCTATCCTGCCTTGTATTGACGGTTCAGGCTGTAATGGGGGATATTTTCTTTGCACACTTTGGGCCCTTTAGTACCAATTGAGCATCATTAATGCCACAGTATTGTTGTTGACCATGTCCTTCCCTTTATGACCACATGTACCCATTGTTACAATACAGATACATGGAGAACAGGAGATGGAGATTATGACAGTTTATTTGAGTGACCAGATTGCAGAGTGGTTCAGGTGAGCAGTCAGAGAGATGAATGGCAGGATAATGCAGATAACTGGATGATATACTCAATATATTTCGTAGGAGAACCAGGAGGACGGTACACTGGAGCCAGGGAGACAATGGAGACAGGAGACGAGGACGAGGGAAACATACTGGAGACGAGGAAGCAGGTAAGTAGCACAGGAGAGTCCTTAAGGTAAGCAAACAGGTAGTGTTGTGCAAACGAGACCTGACAGTGAGTGTGTGGGGCTTAAAGGTCCCGTTCTTCGTGATCCCACTGTTCAAACTTTAGTTAGTGTGTAATGTTGCTGTTAGAGCATAAATAATACCTGTAAAATTATAAAGCTCAAAGTTCAATGCCAAGCGAGATATTTTATTTAACAGAAGTTCCCTTTCAAAGCCTACAATAAACAAACTACAGTTACGCAGCTGCTAGAGTTCTTACTAGGTCAAGAAAATATGATCATATAACACCAATTTTATCATCTCTACACTGGTTACCTATTAAGTTCCGTATCAATTACAAAGTATTGCTACTGACCTATAAAGCCCTAAATGGTTTAGCTCCAGTGTATCTAACAGATCTTCTATCGCCCTACAACCCATCGCGCTCTTTAAGGTCACTAAACTCTAGGCTTCTGGTCATTCCTAGGATATCCAAGTCCACTAAAGGAGGGAGGGCTTTTTCACATTTGGCTCCTAAACTCTGGAATAGTCTTCCTGATATTGTCCGAGGTTCAGACTCGCTGTCCCAGTTTAAAACTAGATTAAAGACACATCTCTTTAGCCAAGCATTCACATTATAATTACCTTTTATACTACAGTTAAATGGGAACAACAGCATTAATATAATATTCTGAACAGCAGCTACGCTAATTATTTCCCATCTGCTTTTCTGTTGTTATCTCGGGACACTAGTCCCGAGGTAAATAGTTCGTCAGCTCCAGTTTGTATCCAGCCTCTCATGAAGACTTCGGATGCCCCAACACCTGTGATGAGACGACTCCACGCTTGTGAAGAGACGACTCAACGCCAGCGTTGTTATGGCCTAAATTAATTACACGACTGATTATCTTTTTCGAACATTGTTCTTTAACATTGTGTTTCTAACATTTTTTATACTGTTCATCTATGAAATGCACTTTCTGTAAAGCTGCTTTGAAACAATGTGTATTGTGAAAAGCGCTATACAAATAAATTTGAATTGAATTGAATTGAATACAGTGAACGGCTGGCTTGGACTACATCCTGGTACTTCCTTCATAAATGACGTCGATAGAACAGTAGAACAGACTAACCTCCGCCCACAAGAATACGCGCAAAAAGGGGGCGTGGTCTTGTTGCTGTCCCACGTGGAGAAGAGGAAGTGTTGCGTTTGAGTGCGTTTGTCGCCATGTCGTCGAGACGCTGTTATTTTCATCCCGGAGTCAAATCACCTTTGTTTGGCTTTCCCAGGGACGCTGTAGAGATCATTAAGCGCATAGCCATGCATCACCCCGTTAAGAGGCATGACCTTTCCACGTGCGCTAAGCTGCTGTCGAATCACAACACAGGAACCGTGACACGTTCGCTAAGGTGCGGTCAAATCCCAACACGGGAACCGCTGGCTCAATCAGAACTCGTTAGGTATTTCTGAAGGAGGGACTTCATAGAACAAGGAACTCATCAACCCGTTTTTAGGACAGTGAAAACAGCGGTATACAGATAAGCACATTGTGTTAAAAATACTGTTTTTTTTTACACACGAAACATGAACACATGTTATATTGCACACTGTAAACACAATCAAAGCTTCAAAAAACACGAAGAACGGGACCTTTAAGTGCAGGCAGAGATGAGGTGATGATGAGCAGCAGGTGTGTGTGATCAGTACCCGGGAGAGGCTGTGCATGGTGCTTGGGAGTGGGTGGAGCCTGGCATGCTGGTGACACCCATCTTCTGATGGCTACTTCCAGCAGAATAACACACCATGTCACAAAGCTCAAATCATCTCAAACTATACTCAAATGGCCTCCACAGTCACCAGCTCTCAATCCAATAGAGCTCCTTTGGGATGTGGGGGAACGAGAGATTCACATCATGGATGTGCAGCCGACAAATCTGCAGCAACTCATGTAAATATGGGCCAAAATCTCTGAGGAATGTTTCTGGCACCTTGTAGAATCTATGCCATGACATTTGCTTAAATTTGGCTAAGGAAAACGATTACTCGCTGGTTTTGGAGCCACTGTGCGAGTGGGTCTATGGGAAATACACCATTCAGACAATTAAGATAAAAACACAGTGTAACTGATGAATGGACTTTAGGAGAACCTGATCAAAAGTCATTTGAAGACTTCAGATGCGAAAGCCTCTAAGTCCGTCTGACGTTTTTATTTAAAATAAGCTTTTTTGTCAGGCTTCTATGTATAGGTCTCTACCTAAGTACCGGTACTTCTGAATGGGCTGAGGCTGGGATTTATTGGGTTTGAAGTTAAAGTATTTTATGAACGTATACTAAATGCAGAGAGCATTCATTCAGTATCGTTATCTCATTTTTGACCGAAGGGGCTTTTAGAGGCTTTTGTATCTGAACTCTTCATTTGTTCCTATAGTGAGCAGTAATTGTGGGAAAATTTGAGACAACTTCATGCTGTCAGTAGACTGAAATACATGTGCATGAATAATTCTGAAAATGTGAGAACATGGTAAACACGTTTTCTTTCATGACCCGCACAAAGATCCAGTTGTTGTATTTTGTCAGGGCTATGTGTATGTACTTTGAGCATTACATCAAGTATTTCACAAGAAGATGTTTCACTGAGCTCATGGAGCTAATTTCCAGGACATTGAAAGTGTTTTCAGGACATTAAGTTCCACCTTGATTCCTAATATGACTCAGAAATAGTTTCAGATTCCCTCAAAAATATGACAAATAACAAATAAGTTGTCTTATTTAGCTGTTGCTTATTTGTTTCTCTTTGGACTTGTTTCTCTTTGTACAGAACACATACATATTAAACTAATATAAAGATCTTAAAGTAATAATAGTTGAATAGTATATGAATATCAACTCACTGGCCACTTTATTAGGTACACCTTTTGCCTCCAGAACTGCCTTAATTGATTGTCACCCCCGCTTTTGTAGAATGCTAGATCAACTGCTTCCCTGGAAGGGTGTCAAAACTGGAGGTCACAGGGAGAATGGTGTCAGTGGAGTCACTAGGGTTATCTTAGGTCACCTTCCCCTAAATCACAAAATGATATTCCTCAAAGCAAATGAAATGAGGACACTTTTGCTAACCTTTGCATCACCCATTTGTAGGATACTTAAAAAAAAAAAGTATTATAAAGAGTTCAGATGCAAAAGCCTCTAAAAGCCACTTCGGTCAAAAATGAGATAGCGATATATATATATATATATATATATATATATATATATATATATATATATATATATATATATATATATATATATATATATATATATATATATATATATATATATATATATATATATATATATATATATATATATATATATATATGGAAATATTTTCTTCTGTAAAATTAGTTTACTAGTTTACTGTTTTGACATTTATTTGACAAAATTGTGACTAGAGGATTTAGAAATAATTTGAAAAGAATTCACTTCAGTAACAAAATGATGAACAGTCTTACAATATATAACTTACATAGTTATTACAGTAAATGTAATGTTAATTTAGACTGTAATACAGATTTACTGTATGTCTTGCCAATGGGTTTAATAATTTCTATAGCTCAAGACCTTATTCTCCTGAGTCCACCCATAACAAAGAAAACCTCTTAATTACCTGTTAATTACTTTACAGCCACATTGGCAGAAGCAAGCAAGACATTCCTACAAGTGTGAGCCGT
Source organism: Romanogobio albipinnatus (assembly GCA_023566225.1). Classification (NCBI taxonomy): domain Eukaryota; kingdom Metazoa; phylum Chordata; class Actinopteri; order Cypriniformes; family Gobionidae; genus Romanogobio; species Romanogobio albipinnatus. Next base: position 42,183,581 of record CM042242.1, read on the forward strand.
AAGACAGGCGTGACCAGACAGAGACAGTGAATACAGATTCACAAGTACTTGTCAATGTAAGGACCGTAGTGTAGTGCTGGTTTGTGATGATCACTGTGGACTACTTACAAAGATACAGAAGGCAAATGCAATGGATTTGCGCTTAGCAGTCGAGTGGTACTAGTTATAAATACTGGGTCCTGCATCTGTAATGGAAATAAATCCCCTTTCTGAGGCTATTCGCTAATACGGTTTAGGATATTAAAATAGCTAATTATAATAAAACTTAATCGATGAGATTCATCGGCGTAACTTGTATTTGCATGTCAGGTTTTCAATGTAGGCCTATATGGTTTCCCCTTCTTTTTAAATAATGTAACACTTTGAATGCTTTTTTTTCTCTCTCTCTCAAGCAAAATGTAGAATCTTGAATACATCTTGTGGGCTTTCTTTGGTGAGTATTTTTGGTATTGATCCAAAATAGCACTATACCATTAAAGTATTGCTGTAATTTTTGCTTTTGAGAATACATACACTGCCTGGCCAAAAAAAAGAAAAAGAAAATTGCTGTTTGGATTTAAATAGGCAAATGCTCATGTTATATGTTTGGCAACAGCTATTTTAACTCTAGTTGATGGATTGTGTAGCTTACAACCATGTAGGAAGACATATCATGGCCATATTTCAGGATAACAATGTCAAGATTTATCAGGCTCAAATAATGGTTGTCAAATAATGGTTGGGAGTGAGCATTGTGAATCTGTGTGAATTTGCACACATGAATTGGCACCTCTGAGTCCAAACTGTAAAAATTCATTGAAAGTATTTAGGATGTTCAGGAGGAGACTTTACAGAGTGTTTGACTCTTACATTGTCAATACAAGAAAATTGATGCACCTCTTAATAGAAATAACATCACAACTTTTTTTAGTCAAGATCTTGTGAAATGAAAAGCTACACAATCCATAAATTAGGGTTAAAAGAACTGTTGCCATACATATAACATGGTAGAAACATAATAATCACTGCAATGATGATCCAATCATAGACTCTTAAGCATTTGCCAATTTAAATCCAAACAGCAATTTTTATTTTGGCCGGGCAGTGTATATGCATTAAACAATAAATGTATACCTCATGTCAAATGGAGTGGCATTCAAACATTTTTAATTTAAAGCAGGCTCAATGAAATGCCAAGGTTAGGTTGCATTACGTTGCGTTGCATCGAATGACGCTATGGGAACGCTTGCGTGATGAAGTCATGAAGCACATATGAAATCAGTCCAATAGTGTGAGGGGACGTCAGAGGCGGGTGACATCATGCACCAGGAAGTTATAAAGCCTGCCTGAAACAAAGCCGCGCTAGCTTCGTAAGTCTGAAGTAATCGCTTTGACAGGCATGTAGGAGATATGGCAGGACGATGCAATGCTCGAACCGAGGTTACAGTCGTAACCAAGGTGTTCCCTGTCAAGGGAACTTCTGTTGCATCGAATTATGCTATGGGAACGTCAATACCAATGCCACGATAGCGAGAAGTGCCTGTCCAGTGTGAAAAAGAAAGCAGCACTAGGACAAAAGCACCTGTGACCCTGGTGCAGAGTCCAAGTCCAGAGAGTAAAATCTAACAAATGTATGCAGTGAGGACCATCCCGCCGCATCACAAACATCCTGTAGAGCCACTCCTGACAAAAGGGCCTTAGAGGCCGCCATACTCCTAATAGAGTGGGAACAGACAGCCATAGGAGAATGCTGTCCGACCGACTCATAAGCAAGTGAGACAGTCTCAACCACCCACTTGCTCATTCTTTGCTTAGATGCCGGGGACCCCTTGTTAGGGGGCCCAAAGCACACAAACAGTTGTTCCGCTTTACGCTTTACAGCTCTGTGGACATACGCATCTAAAGCCCTAACTGGGCACAGCTGGTCCATATTAAGGTGGAGGACAGAAGCCCTGTACCACAATAGATCTAAATACATTAGTAGGGACCTTCAGAATATAACCTGGTCTAGGATGAAGGAAGGCCTTGACCATGCCACATGCAAACTCCAAGCACGAGGGTGCAACAGATAAAGCCTGAAGATCTCCTATCCTCTTAAGAGATTTTATAGTGAGGAGGAACAAAGCCTTCAAAGTTAAAAACTTGGCCTGAACCTCCTCCAAAGGCTCGAGGGTAGCCTGGGACAGGCCCTGGAGGACCATGGCCAGATCGCACGTCGGCACCCTAGTGCAAACTACAGGCCTCAGCCTCAAAGTACCATGGAGGAAACGAGACACCAGCGGATCTTTACCCACAGATAATCCCCCCAGAGGAGTGTGGCAAGCACCAATGGCCGCCACATACACCTTCAAGGTGGAGGAGGATAGACCTGCATTAAACCGTTCCTGCAGGAACTTCAGCACTGTACCAACCGGGCAGTTAACTGGGTCCTGCTGACTGTCCACTTCAGAGCGTAAAGCTTCCTCGTGGATGGAGCTCTGGAGTGAAGAATGGTCTCCACAATCTCGGTTGAGAGACTTGACCTTATGAGCTGGGCCCCCTCAGAGGCCAACTTACATTCTTACATTGACAACTGAAGTGGACGCCCGTCAACGAGAGACACTACATTGGGAAACCATACACTGCCCGGCCACCACGGGGCTTTCAAAATAAGGCGCACTTGGTCCCTGTGAACTATCTCCAGATCTTCCGGGAGCAGAACGATCGGGGTAAAGGTATACAGACACAGCCTCGGCCACGCCTGTACCATAGCATCCAGCCCCAGGGGAGCCGGATGCATGAGGGAGAACAAGAGTGGACAGTGAGACGTCTCTCGAGACGTAAACAGATCCACTTGTGCCCGGCTGAACACCCTCCATATTTGCTCCACCACCTTGGGGTGGAGCCTCCATTCCCTGGGCCTCAGCCCCTGCCTCGACAGGATGTCTGCTCCTATATTCTGGGCCCCAGGGATATTGGCCGCTTTTAGTGAGAGGAACTTCCCCTGGGACCACAGGAGGATCTGGTGTGCCAACTTGCAGAACGGACGTGAACGCAGACCCCCCTGGTCATTTATGTAGGCGACCACTGATGTGTTGTCTGTGCAGACGAGCACATGATGGCCCCTGAGGTCTGTGAGGAAATTCTTGAGGGTAAGAAAGACTGCCAACATCTCCAGGTGATTGATGTGCCATGAGAGATGATGGTCTCCCCACAGACCCTGAGTTGAGCAACCCTCTAGGATCGCTCCCCAGCCTGCGAGAGAGGCATCTGTCGTTAGCATCTTGCGATGACCAGAAGCTCCCAACATGGGACCCTGGGATAGGAACCAAGGTTTCTTCCACATAATCAGGGCACGTAATCAACGCCGCGTGACCCTGATCATGCGAAAGGGGTTGCCCCTCGGGGAAAACCCTTTAGTTCTGAGCCACCACTGTAGGGGTCTCATGTACAGCAGTCCAAAAGGTATCACGTTGGATGCTGCTGCCATCAGACCCAATATTGACTGGCTTAGCTTTACTCTCTTTACTGCTGACAGTTACCCCTTTTCCACCAAAGCAGTGCTAGAGCTAGATCGGAGCCAGAGCTAGTCCCAGTTCATAGTTGGTTCAACTGAGGAGCCTGCTAAGAACCGTTTGCTTTTCCACAGGCTAGAGAGCCACAACAGAGCCAGGTCTTACGTCACTGTATACGTCTCATCTTTCTCAGTAACGCTAGCGGGAAACACAAACACACCAGGCTTGTTCGAGATGCATCGGCGCTGCGCAGACCGATCCACGTATAATATTTTAAAAAACGCATGAGTGAATTAAAAGCATAAGGAGTCGTGTGCTCTCGCTGGACTCGTTATCATACGGCGATCGGTCTCTGCACAGCACCGCTGCGAACAAGCCTTCCGTCAACAATGCAAACGTTGCGTTACTATTGATTCACATGGCTTTACGACCCTACATCGGCATTAAAACACAACGAAAACACAGCGAATCCAACGCATTCGTGCAGTTTGCCGAAATTTGTATAGACGGAGATTACAAACGAGCAGCAGCTGTTAGCTCCATTAGCTGCTATTTCAACAATGGCGGATCTCAAGTCTGTGTTCGTCTTGTTGACCCCGCCCCCAGCGCCTGACGTAATCGGTTCTTACTTCTAGCCCTGTTCTAGCCCAGCAATGTTTTGGTGCTACTTAAGAACCACTTTTCCGTGCTCAGAGCTGGGGCTTTGGGTGTGGAAACACAAAGAACCGATTTGAAACTAGGCTCTGGCTCCGATCTAGCTCTAGCACTGCTTTGGTGGAAAAGGGGTAAGTATGGACTCTATACATGCCGGTGATTGAATCCCACACCACGCCTAGAAAAGTGGTCCTCTGTAGTGGAGAAAGTACACTCTATTTGGCATTCAGCCATAACCCCAACTCCTTCATGTGTGCGAGAACGACATCTCGATGCCGAATCGCTAACTGATGCGACTGAGGTAGAATCAACCAATTGTCGATGTAGTTCATAATACGAAACCCCTGCAGACACATTGGCGCCAGGGCTGCATCTACGCATTTCGTGAATGGGCGGGGTGATAGTGCTATACCAAATGGAAGAACTCTTTATTTCCCCCAAAAGCAAACCTTAGGAACTTCCTGTGATATGGAAGGATGGAAATGTGGAATATTGCGTCCTTGAGATCTATCGTGACAAACCAGTCATCGGACCTGATTTGTGGCACGATTTGTCTCAAGGTTAACATTTTGAAGTTGAGTTGCATGACCGCCTCGTTCAGCACCCGAAGATCTAAAATGGGACGCAAGTGCAGATGTAGTACGAACTGGCTTAGTGGGTAATGCTGGGGCCTTTAGGGCAGATGCCAAATCAGGAGATTAATAGCTTGCTAAATTATCTTCAATCTTAGTCTCTTCCCATAACCGTGCTCTTTGTAATTCATTATAGTGAAATAGTTGGAGGTCTGGGAACTATACACTCTGAATGAAACCTGTTTCTCCCATAATCTCGACACCTCATTGTGAAGATCAGGGAAAAACGGCAGGCCCCAGCGTTGAGGTTGTGACCATGTTGGCAGGAAGCGTTTGTCTAACTTGCTCTTAGAATGAACGTCCTGTTTATCTGCGGGCCAGTCAAAATTTAAACGTTCTACAGCCCGCACCACAACCACAACCAGCTCTTCATATGCTTGTGACTGAGGTGACGAATCCTCTATTTCTCTACCACAGCGTGTGCTTCCAAACCCAGAGAGAAGGCACTGGATCTATCAGGTGAAGGCAGAGACCCATCTCTATCCTTGCTGATAGATCCATTTGTGAACTACAGGACAGCGAGCCTGAACGTCCTCGCGAAAGAACGTCAAGCAGGATCGGAGCGTCCGCAATGGAAGCACCTCACAGTGCTCACAACCAGCACCCTTGAGCGCTGACCGTGCATGCTCCTCTCCCAAACATGCAACACACAGAGTGTGTGTGTCCCCACCCGTAAGGAAACGAGGGCAAGGGTGCACACACACTATAAACTGCTGCTTATCCGCCATAGGTTTTTGTTTAGCTTTTATTTGACTGAACTAGAAAAAACACTTGAAAAACCACTGAACAGATATCCCACAGAGAGCTACTGAAGACTTGTTTCGGGCTTTATAACTTCCTGGTTCATGACGTCACCCGCCTCTGATGTCCCCTCACACTATTGGACTGATTTCACATGTGCTTCATGACTTCATCACACAAGCATTCCCATAGCATCATTCAATGCAACGGAGTTCCCTTGAAAGGGAACTTCAACTTAGCTGGATCTCTGCTAACTACGTTGACTTTTTAAAATATAATGTATTTTAAAGTTTGGTATGGGGGCTTCTGGTAAATTGAGACCATTTACACCAAAAACAATAACTGTTGTGATAAATTTGACCATAACATATAAAAAAATTTATTTGACAATTTAAGAATAGAAGACTCCACACTACAACACAATATTGTTGAAATCAATTTCAGAATGTTTTGTTTTTCCATCTGGTGAACAGAAAAAAACATTGACAGCCAATCAAAATACATCAGACTTTGACGTAACAACATAACATTTTCATAGTTATTGATATAGTTTTCATTCTTGGTGTAAATAGGCCTTTACTTCTATATGAATGGGGGGAGGGGGGTGGGGTGGGGTCAGAAAGCTCTCTGATTTAATAAAAAATATCTTAATTTGTGTTCCGAAGATGAACGAAGGTCTTACAGGTTTGGAATGACATGAGGGTGAGTAATTAAAGACAACTATAACATTCATTCTGGCCTATCTACTTTATTTTAAACTCAATATACTTCCTGCTTTAGTCATTTACAGCTGTTGTGACTACATGTGCTCGTTGTGACGGAGTTCCTGCTTTCCACAGACAGGACGGTAAAAATGGACCATCTATATTCTTCTTCATCTCCCAACTTTCTATTCCCCTTAATGTGCTCAGGCAATTGTGAATAGAGCTAACAGAGATTACTGACACACCTGTTCAGAATACAGTCAAATCTGGAACAACTGCCTCACTCTGTGAACCTGGAGGAGAATGTTTAAGACAGCATCAACATAGTTGTTGTTTGTAATTATAGTAGTTGCATTATTGTTTTTGCATTTATTGTTTTTCCAAAGACCATGTTTCCCTAACAAAAGTCATGTGATTATGCAGCATGCCTGGACACAAACAGGTGAGGGTTGTCAGGGAAAGTGACAGAACACTTGTTGCTTGCTGTAACATGCATGTTGTGCCTTGTTATACTTCTACACAATCACAAATGTAGCTTGTATGTATGGGTCAGTGAGAGTTACCAGTGAATGAAAAGACAATTTCTAGCTGTGGCCAGATTTATCATCTGTTTTGAGCTAATATTCCATACCTTGATCCACTGTTTGACAACCAGGCAGATCTACCTGAGAATCAATGGTTTGTCTGGGTGATATGACATAAAGAAAAAAATTGTCCTTTATGTCTTGGAAATAATGGCAAACTGGGAGTTGTCAGTGTATAACATAAACGTCAACTTAGATCATTAAATAACACCATGAACTTACCTTTCTGACCTCATATAGCTGTTCTTTACAGTTTCTTTGTATTAGAAAGGTCATGCAAGTCCATAACATTGTATTACTAGTAGTGCCTTTTGGAAGTGTGTTATAGATGTTAGGTGATTATAGGTCAAAGGTGACATCCAGTTTGACCTGTCAATGAGATATATAGAGATTCTGTCTGAGATAGGCTACAACAGGATGACCATTTCTAGTTGTAATTGGAAGTGAGTAATGCTTAAAACACTTACCCATGTGGTGAGGGTATGGATGACGAGTGTGAGATATTCCAGCTGAAAATGAGATCTGTTATCTTGGAAGAAAGTAAGGCAGAAAAGCACTGACCTGGAAATGCACCTCTCGACCAGTTTAGAGATTAACTGTTTGTTGCAGTAATTATGAAGTGCTATCTGAAAAAAAAAAAAAAAAAAAAAAACACTGTGATTAGTATCTATATCTAAATGATGATGCAATCTATATTCTGTTCTCTGATATAGTGATTTTTTTTGTGTAGGTCTAGATCAGTAGCTAATTGGGTTATGCAAATGTATTTTATCTAAGAGTGGTTTTGCACGTTGGTTTCAAAGACCTTATTAAAAACAATCTTGATAATATTTTTTATTATTATAGCCTAACTGTTTGGTAAACAAGTGAACACAAAATCAGTGTGAAGTAAAATGAAGGTGGATTTTAACTGAAAGGTTGAGCCGTGTTCTCAGGACAAGTTTTATAAATTCAATACTTGCAATTTAATTACAAATCTAAACAAAACTAAATGTCCACATCAAAGTGATTTATATTAAGCACTGTCATTTAGTGAAGCGTGAACCTTCCTCAAAGTTCAGCGAGTCACTTTATAACCTTTTAAATCCAGTTGGTCTGTCAAAGCGACCCCGAAATGCTGTAAGTAGCGCGGTCTCTCCCCCGTGTGGAGGGGCAACTCTCTGTTGATGTGATCCAAATAACCGTTGAGATCACATTTTTAGACTGATAATAAAGCGTGTTAACATGCAAATAAATGACTTGGAGGAACAATCACCTGGATGTTTTAATTGGCACAGGCCTTATTAAGACTTTTAGTTTTATTCGACTTGTTTTGAAAACGGAGGCAATTATTTGAACTTATTAAACATAACGGGAATTGGTTTCATGTTTGTTTGTTTCTTCCTTTCTTTTCAATTAAATTCACATGTATTTGTATATTTCACAAAAAATGCATGCATCTATTAAAATTGAAAGTGATTGTTATCAGAGGAGACTGTCCAAGTTATGTATTTCAGAAAAGTACATATACAAAACAGTTAACTAACAATATATAATGGGCTCAGTGTAATAAGAATACATGTTGTTAACAATGATTAGGGTATATTTTTTTTTTAGCATTATCTATTACCAAGAGCCACAACAAGAGATGGTGCAAAAGGGCTTTTACATTTATTTTAAATAAATGAATAGCCTACAATGATGCTATTTGAGGCAAACGTTGTATTTGCTGTAGGCTACATCAGTTGCAATATTATCAGAGTAACATCTTATCAAGGTAAGTGTTCTGCACTGGTTCGCGAATAGGGCAAAGTGGCACTTTCTTTTCGTTCGTCTTTAGTTAAAACTGTTCTGTTCTTTTATTGTGTCTGTGTGTGTGTGCGCGCGTGCGTGCGTAACACATAAAGTCACTTTCCCCGCACCTCCTTCTGCGTGGTGTCCACTCACTTTCTAGGGTGGGCAGTGAGCCCCTCCTCTAAAACCATGACGAAGTTATTTAGGGTGCAAAATGGATTTGAATTTGCTTTTAGCTTTCACATTTTGTGTCCGGACCAACAAGCAACATACGGTCCAAGAAGGAAATTTAAACTGCCATAAGGACACGTATGAAGGTTTCATGTGGACTCACTGTGAACTGGGATTAAGTAACATTGATTTTCGTTTGGAATTACAACTTTCAGGAAAGGTATAGTATTTCGTTCATTTTTAAAATTTGCTCTGTATTTATTTATGACGTCAGAGTTTGTGTCGTCAGTCAGAGTGATTCAGTAAATTGCTAAATGTATGCAGTCAATTTATGCATGATATGGTTACATTTGAATATTTGAATCAGAAACTTATTTGCATGCCTATATGGGATTGTTAAAGAATGTTTTAAACATTCTAATGATTATCATCCTATTTTATTTTGCCAATTTATTTCAAATTATTATTATTTTTTTTTTTTACAACATTCCAAGTGGATATGGAGTAATAATATTCTACAATATTTGAACGTAGCACGGGAGTAGGCTACTAAAATTTCCCATGACCTCACTCAGTGGAGGATACAGAATTATCCAAAGAAGCAACTGAAATAGTAGTATCAAAGACTCGCTAACAGCCTTTCTCATCTCTGATGCTGGCCGTAGACTAGCCTACATCATTGGGTGACTAATAGGTTCCAGCTCCGTTATGCCAGGGCCAGATAGTTCTGAATCTCTTTTACAGATATTGTTTGACTATTAGACATTAACTGTATATAATCTAATTATTACAGAGTGAGGAACTTCCAGCTGCAGTTACAGGCGCGAAAGCAAGAGCGCGTGTGTGAATGTGATGAGTTTTTGGTTGACAGAATTGTAATGCATATTGGTTATTATTTTTTTATTTTTTAAAATAAAAAACTCTATGTAGCTGAGATTTTGTCTAGTAAGGATTATTTTAATACACTGTAGATTCGTTTTTCCATTGTAGCAAAGGACACATTTTCCATCCATTTTTTGTCACAATTTCTGTAATTTACTCAATTTTATGCGATTTCAGTAATGAAAAAAGTGTGATCACTTTATCACTGCAAGTTTTTGATTTTATCCTTAAACGTATTAGGCGGCAATTATATTATAATTGTATTATACTATTATAATTATCTTATTATCTCCATGCTGTAGGTAAAACGAACAAATGCACGAAGTCAGAATATACTGATGTCAGTACAATAAAACAAATCTTAATTTTCACATACATCGTCTTTTAACTTAGTTATATTTTGTTTAGATGTCTAATCTAAGAATGGCTGTTTTACGTCACTTTTCATTTACATACGGTCAGTGGGTAGTCTCACGAGCCCCACATTTGTAGTGGTGCGGTGGCAAAAGTTTGTGCCTCACCCCCCGCAGGGGATTAAAGCAACTGAATACTCAATTCCGCCACCCACCCTCTGAGAAGAAACACTCTCTATGACCACCACATCGTCTCAGTCAGATGAGTAAAGCCGTTCAGCATCTGTGAGTCTTAATAGATAGCAAATGTCTCCGTCCTTCGGCTCAGTTTACAGCTAGATTTTAGTGATTTATCAAATCAGTGATTCAATGATTCTTCTCTTCACCTCCTAGACAGGAAGATGTTGCTAAATATAAGACACATATTGTGGCTGATCTGCATATACCAAACATCGACTGGACCTGGTAAGCTTTTCATGTTTTTTTTTTGTAGTTTTTTTTTCTGTTATATTTCATAAGTATTCATCTGGTAGGCTATGATTTATGTAAGAATGGTGTTTGCATGTGTCTAAAGTAATATAGGCATACTTTTCTATTCTGTGCTGCAACAAAAATCAACTTAATTGTAACATTTATTTAAATACATCTTCCATGTTGTGGAGCAGACCTTAAAGGCATATTTCACCCACAATTGAAAATTCTGTTTATTCACCCTCAAGTTGTTCCAAACCGGCATGCGTTTCTTTCTTCTATTGAAAACAAAATAAGACATTTTAAAGAATGTTGGTAACCAAAAAGTTGATGGTAGCCATATTTCTCCTACCATGGAAGTCAATGGCTGCCATTTGATTACCAACGTTCTTTAAAATATCTTATTTTGTGTTCAACAGAAGAAAGACACTCAGCCAAGTTTGGAACAACTTGAGGGTGAGTAAATTATGACAGAATTGTCATTTTTGGGTGAACTATCCCTTTAACCCCGCATTCCCACAAACTGTTGTCCCCTAGCTGCCACTAATGGTTTACTTCCAGGCACCTATACCTTTTAATTAGGAACTTCTTGTAGTCTGGTGCAAACAGATGGCTTGACTTTATCACTCTGAGAGGCCATGCTCACACACGGTGGTGTGCTACCCTCAGGGGTAATCCCACCTGTCCAAAGCATTTCTCACATTGTTGGTCTGAGCATATAGTGATTTTCTGACAGCTATGATCCTTTCAACGTCCCCCGTTCAAGGTTATCTGTCCTTGTACAGAAAAAATGTTCCTGGTATACTCACCCTTAGGCTTCACAGAGGCAGTAAAATAATTCTCAGCTCAATTACCATAAACACAGTGAGGCATGATTTCCTGTGCTTTTTGCCATGGATGCAGCTGTGTGTATACGTCTCATGCCTTTCATTCTCTCAGTCTCTAGCACATTATTGGTGATGCGTCCTGTCAGCGGCTTGTTGTCCGGGAAAGTGACCCTTCCATGTTACTTCTCCATCATCCCCACTGTTGGACCTAGGAACAGAAATGCCTCAGGAACAGATTACCTGCGCATCAAATGGACCAAAATTGAGGGGGGTGTGGAGTCGACTGTACTTGTCACCCAAAATGGCGTCATTAAGATTGGTTCGGGGTACAGGAGTCGCGTATCTGTGCAGAGTCACCCGGAAGACATTGGCGATGCTTCCCTAACTATGGTGAAGCTTCGGGCAAGTGATGCTGGAACATACCGCTGTGAAGTAATGTTTGGGATTGAGGACACGCAAGACACAGTCAGTTTAAATGTTGATGGTAAGATTTTTTATCACCTTTGTCTTCTCGCTTTTCCGATTTGTCTTGTCTTTTTAGAGACAACATTGTTGTATCTGAAGCACATATGCTGCCAATATGGGACATTCCTTACAGCTAATTGAGCGATGACAGTCATAACCAAAGTAAATTATAGATAAATAAAAGTTCAGTCTGTTAAGTGGAGCTGTTAATGGGAGAAAACCCACAAGCACAGATTATCTAAATTGTTGAGAGATTTTAAGGTTGTTTTGGACCCTCCCAGATTACAGTTGCAGTGCACTCCAATAAACTTTGCCTCTCTTAATGTCTTCCCTCTGCTTGGATACGCTGTGATGCTGGGAGACATCTTGTATGGGATGATTTATGCACAGGCCATGTGAAAGGATGGGATGGGTCAGCCCTGAACTGCTTTGGCTCTAGAATTGCAGCACCACCCTGCTCTCAGCAAAGACACACTGCCATTTTAATTAGATCCATTACTCATTTAATTTGAATTTGTTTCAAAGCGACAATTATGGGGGTGGATGGAATGTCCCCTCATTCAAATGAATGTCCCAACACTGTTTGCTTTAATAATTTGTTTATAAGCAACTTGCAGACCTCTTCAGGACTAAAGCAGTTTATATTAGTCTTCATATAAATGGCGGTCACTGGCAACAATGAAAGTAATACAATATGCCCCTATTTAATGAAACTGTTAATGAATGGAATGGTCCAATTGTTAGGACATGTTCATTTTTGTTTGTTTTATTTGTTCTTTTGAACAGGCGTGGTGTTTCACTACAGGTCAAAGTTCAGCAGATACATTCTGAACTATGCACAAGCTGTGCAGACTTGCAGTGATGTTGGAGCCACCATTGCTACAGCAGAACAGCTGAGAGCGGCTTATGAGGATGGATTGGACCAGTGTGATGCTGGCTGGATTGCAGATCAAACAGTGAGGTTAGAAGCAACACACACACACACACACACACACACACACACACACACACACACACACACACACACACACACACACACACACACACACACACACACACACACACACACACACACACACACACACACACACACACACACACACACACACACACACACACACACACACACACAAAAATGACCTGCACTTCTATATCCTCTACTGGCAATCTCAGTAATAAGTTCTAAACAAAATGTCAACATGTTGATATAAAAAGGAAATCACAAAAGCTAAACAACTGATCATTTTGTAATTTTTTTAGTCGTGAGAAACTTTTCTCTCTGTGTGGATTGCTTCTATCTGTAGATATCCAATCACTAGACCAAGGGCTGGCTGCTTTGGAAATCTGCCTGGAAAACCTGGTGTCAGGTCATATGGTAAACGCAGGCCCACAGAGACCTTCGACGTTTACTGCTATGTGGATAAGCTTGGGGGTAAGGGTTTAGTATTCTTGTTATTTCTTACAACTTATTTATTTTCAAATAATAAAATTAAATAATAAAATTAAATTAAAATGGTTGACAAGGCCAACAGTGCTGTGGTAATGTGAAAGAGCTGTAGTTTATCTGTTATATTTGCTCTATGCTGACATATTTAATGAGGTTTTAAACTGCGGTTTATGACCAAAAATGAATATTAACCATATTGGCAATGAACATCTTTGGTGTTACACATTGAAATGGAAGCTTTCAACATTTTTGCTGCCACAGAAGAGAAGTTTAAGTTACTAATAATGATGAGAAAATGTTGTTTGTAGAGGATTCTAGTTCTTTCAAAACCAAACATAACAAAAAAAAGTTACAATATATAAAAAGTTATATATTGTTAAGAGACTTAGTATTCTTAATTCTAAGTGCTATATCCAGCTCAGCGTTGTGACAAAAAAAACAGCTAACATCAGAAACAGCAAATGGAAAATGGATTCATGAAATGAACACCCTGTTGTATGTTGTGGTGTTTAATATGTCTCATTCCCTCACGAAAGAAGATTTGGGAACGTTTTTACAGTTCTGCTGTAAATTACTTAGACGTCATGAAAACAGCAACACCCAAGGCTGCGCGAAAACAACTCCCCCTCGGTTTTATTTTCATCCGATTCACCACAGCATTTGCTAATGGGAAATATCTTTTTCTTTTCTGAAACTGTTTAATTAATTTGCGTTTGTTATATAATTTAGGGTATTCCTCCTCCTCCAAGATATGGGTTTTGATTCATTTACAGGCACTTATTTTTACTTATGTGTTAGCAAGACTTTAATAACTATCATTATTGCTTCTGAACATGTAAGCATTTTTATGACAAACTCAAAATCCAGCTAATTTCATATATAATAATACTAAATGTTTCTTTTGTGTTTTTACGTCAGGTAATGTTTACTTTGCGCCCACAATGCGTAAGATGACCTTTGCTGAGGCCAAGGTGGAGTGTGAAAGCATGAATGCAGAGCTGGCATCACCTGGTCAACTCCACGCTGCCTGGAGACAAGGCCTAGACCGATGCGATTATGGATGGCTCTCTGATGGCAGTGCCCGCCACCCTGTCTCCGTACCCAGAAGTCAGTGTGGTGGTGGTCTGCTGGGTGTCCGCACCATGTACCGCTACCGAAACCAAACAGGCTTCCCAGATCCCAGTATGAGGCTTGGAGCGTACTGTTTCAAAGGTAAAGACTTTTCACTGAGCTCATGAAGTGTTTACGGTGTAATAAACGAACACCTGAATGGTTGCGAGAACAGCCACTTTACCAGCTGCTTTGACGTCATTTCTCTCAGCATGCGTATTATGAAGCCCTCACCCCATTACACATGTAAACTTGAGTTCCAGACTTACTGTAAATGCCTCTTAAGGGCAGTAAATCAAAGAAGAATATTAGTTAGAGTGCGCCACTTTCTGTTAATTGAAGTTCTTTTAAGTTGAGACGCCGGGTATGGAAAAGTTTACATGAGAGTAGCTCATTCTCCAGTGATTCACTGACCTCACTCTGCTGCATTCTGGGTTACCGCCCGTTACTAAGGAAACCAAAATGGGCTTGGTTAACAAGAAGGTTTAAACATTCAGAGGTCCGTTATGCCACTGTAGTGCTTCATGGCTAAAATGACAGATGCTTGTCAGACTTTGCTTTGTGGTGTTGTAGGTACTGAGACTTCAGAAAGACTTGATGTTCTCATTGGCTTAGATGACCTCACAAGAACAATATTATGCAACCAGGGGCATCATTCTCAAAAGATAAACAGCACGGAGACACGTCAAAGTCAAGTTAGTGTACAGCTAACTAGTCTAACAGCTCTGAGCAGCTATTTTCTATGCCAGTAATAGGCATATTAACTAGGGATGCATGATATATATATATGGTATATCATGGTATGACCAATATTAGAGTTTTTTTATTAATTTATTTAGCAGCCAAAACTGGATATTTGAATTGTAATATTAAAATTAAAATTTCTCGTTTTTACATTTCAATGACCTTTCTCGTCATCTAACGCAAACCTAAAGTTAATAGCACTAAAAACACTAATAATTTATTAACACTAGTAAATGTAAATGTCAAAATGAATATCCATTTTTCATATTGTGCATAATAATGTTTTGATGCCTAATTTTGTAGCGTACTTGTAGCATAAAAAAAAAAAATTGTAATGTTTAATTTGTTATTTTATTATCAGAAATCAGCTGATTTTCAACATGAAAATAATCATTGGCCAGAATTTTTTAAAACAGTGCATCCATAATATCACCTGATAGCTAATTGATTGAAAAGGCAAAGACCAAAATCTCCAAAATTATTTATAAAGATTATAGATTATCTATAAAATCTGACAACAGTAGAGTTATAGATTGTTTTACCTTGGCTCAAATCTTGCCAACAAAATCATGCAGGTCTAGGTTATGCATTTATTTTAGTTTTGTTTTAAATAAATCAAATGTAAAGTAATGTCCCAGTTACACTTAATGTTGTCACATTTCCTGATTAAATATTAATTTACATTCTATTGTAATGAATGTTCTTAATTAATTTAAAGTTTGACTTTGGTGTGACAAAAAAAAAAAAAAAAAAATCTAAATGGCTAAGCTGTTTACTTTTTAATTAGCTTTTCAATTAACACCATAATTTTGTTCATTTGTTCAATGTGAGCCTGGACCACATCATAAGTCTCACAGGTATATTTGTGGCAATAGCCAACAATACATTGTATGGGTCAAAATGATCGATTTTTCTTTTATGCCAAAAATCATTAGGGTAGCTTATTTATGAATTGACCCCTCAATTGACCCTTATGACTGGTTTTGTAGTCCAGGGTCACATTCGTGAATGCGCACAAAAACAAGAGGTGGGATTTATCGCGTGAACCAATCATATCCAATCATGTCCAATCATAGCACGATGGAGGCATTGCCTCCCCTATGTGACTTTCCCCATTCATTCTCTATTACCCCCCACTAAACCCACCGCACGCTTTAGAGACTATTAAGTCAATGGGGCACAGGGTAGGCACGAGAGACGCAGATTCCCACTGTAACTTTACCTGCTGGTGTCGCTGTTGGATAGTGTTACTTTAGAAAAGCAAGTGATTTGTACACTTTTTAATGTCACATTTGGTCATTTTTGCGTGGTTTTATTTTTGTAATATGGGTTATTTTGCCATCCAATTTTTTAAAGAGACACGGCCTCCCTTGCCTCCTCAGAGAAAATGCCCCTGGCATATACAATTGTCTCTGGAAGGTAGGGATTCCTTTCTTAGAGTCACAATTCATTTTTATGAGCCATTAGAACATTTTGTTGAATTATTCCAAGCTTATAGCTTTTCTGTAATTCAGATGCACAAACAGCCCCTACAGCCATCAACACACTTGAAAAAGTGCTTAGGTGTTACCTGCTCCTTTTCCGCCTTTTTTCACTATCAGACTTTCTGTTCTTCCTGTCATTTGCACCAGCACTTATCTGAACAGACATGCAGATAAAGGAGAACGCTACTACAAGAGCTCTAAAATCAGTGGGTCTCGCTAACCCCTGACCTGGGGGGTTTATCTTTTCAACTGAGGCTAATTTAGACAACCTACCCCCTGCCAGGCAGGGCACTCACCCAGAATGACAGCCACTGACTGCTGTGATAAGTAATGGACCTGGGGTTCAACCTAAATCTCGACACTGTGACCTCTGAGTTTGTTTGGCCTGTTTCAAGTCTGTAAAGCTTCTCTGATCCATGTGGCATTGAGTGCTGTTCAAGTGTTTTCTCTTACATGATGAGTTTGGTTCTCATGTTCATTTGCCCTGTGATGACTAGGAATGTTTTATACAGTGACGGATGTGCATGAAATCACATGAGCTAATCAGGCTGGATTAGGATGACAAATGTTAGGATGTCTTTGCCCCTCACCACACCTCGCAACATCCCACAAACCATCAGACAATGCATCAAATGAATGACAGACATTTTTCTTAAAGGAAAAAGTACCTCATGGCTGACATCAGAATGAATAGAAAGAGCCTGGAGATAATAGAGAACAGCTGGAGCCTTGGCTGCTAGCCTGTTGTATTTGAAGATTAAGCTTTTTTTGTGAACACAGGGTAATTAAGGGCTAAACAGTCATTAAGAGCATGTAAGCTGTTTGTGTGAATGAAATTCAATTTGCAAACTATTTGTGAGGTTGTTGGAACACCATTCAGATAAAAGAAATCCACTGAATAGTTTGAAGCCAAGTAAATCTGCATTAAGCATTGCATACAATTACATGTTTAAAGAGCTGCCTGTACCTAGAAAGCTTTGTTAAAATGACCCATATTTTCCTTTTTAATGGAGTGAAGGTGAAAATCACTTTCAGATTGCAACAATTTAAAAAAACTTTATCAGTGTTTCAACAATTGTTAGGAATATAGGCCTCTATGTGACTCTGAGAACTTTATAATCAAATCATGCCTTTTTTCTACAATACTGGGAGGATGTTTCATAATAATGTTATTAAAATAATCATACAACAAGCATAATGTCCCAAGAGATGTACTGACAGTGCAAGGTGCTGTGAAAACTGAAAGATTCCCATAGCAGAGATCTATCTGAAAATCCTGTTTACAATAAGTTAGATATAGTGGCAAAAAAGTAGACACTGAATTTACACGTTTCACAATTTACACAAACAAAAGAAAAGTTTTAAAATATGTTATGTTTACATAACAAAAAAGATAAAATAAAATAAAATAACTCAGATTGGTTGCAAGCTAATAACCTACACTACTGTTCAAAGGTTTGGGGTCAGTAATATTTTGAAAAAACAAATGTTTTTGAAAGAAGTCTCTCATGCTCACCAAGGCTGCATTTATTTGAATACAGTAAAACAGTAGTATTGTGAAATATTGTTGAAATTTAACATTTTAATTTCAGTTTTCTATTTTAAAATGTGATTTATTCCTGTGATGGCAAAGCTGATTTTTCAGCATCATTACTCCAGTCTTCAGTTTCACATAATTCTTCAGAAATCACTCTCATGCTCATTTCTTATTATTATCAATGGTAAACAATTATTCTACTTAATTTTTTTGTGGACACTGTGATACATGTACAATACATTCAGCATTTATTTGAAATGGTTTTTTATACAATTCGAAAGCCTTTACTGTCATTTTTAAACAATTTAATGCATCCTTCATGAATAAAAAAAGTTTGAAAGGTAGAGTATGTTGATATGCATTTTGATTGTGTGTTTTAATGTATTTTAATTAAATGCAGGATTCTGCTCATGTAAAATGAATATAACACAAAATATCAAAATATTGGGTAAATATTGTGACTTTTTTTTCTCCTTACAGGCCCCTCTAAGTTTTTTTTCAACCAGTCTTCCTGGGTGGATGTCACAATCCAGAGTGGTACAACTCTGGAGCCCACCACTGCGTTCTTTGCCACAGGGACCACCAGAGGCCAGACTTCTGAGGCCAGTCCCTCTCATGCATCACAGGCCACCTCTGATGATGACCTATCTCCTACCTTCCCTTCTATGTTTTCTACAAGCATGACACCACCAAAGACAAGCCACTTCCCTGACAGACTAGAATCTGTCAACACACCATATGCAGCAGCGGTCAGTGTGAAATCTGAGGAAAGCTTCCCCATGACAAAAGTTCCAGATTTTGATATTAGTGATTTTGGCACTGAGAAGGCTTATGATGAAGCCAAAGTTCGTGGAGATGTGGTCCGTGAAGAACTTACTACTGCAGCCCCCATAGCCACAGAAGAACCAATGGAGGAACCAGAGGATAAGAGTATCATTGAAGTGAGGACTGTTCTTCCTGATATTTTACTTTCAGCCTCACTAAGCACAAATCCAATGTTTGCAGTCGGGAAAACGGAGGAATCTATCCTGACTGATATTACAACAGACATAGATTTAGAACCAGAGGCCTCTGTAGTAACATTAGTAAACACAGTAGAATCTGGATACAAAGCTGAATCGTCCTCACTTAGCGAATTCATCACCGAAAGTGATCACGATAAATTCACAACCCAGATTCTGATTCACTCAGCTAGTGAGACCAGTAATGGTAAAGACGAAGCTGAATCACATGCTTCCACAAAGTCATCCTTCTTATTGGCAACAGAGGCCACTTTTTTTGAGAGTGCCAAGTCTACTGTTTTCTCTGAGTATGAGGATGAGACTGGTGTTGGTGTTGTTATGGCGGACCCCCCACCTCTGTCTACATTGAGATCCACAAGCTCAGCACCTGAACCTTCAGAGACCTCCAGTGGAGTTACCATCACTGATTCTACAGATACATCCACTGTTTTTATGCAAAACTCACAACCTGGAGAAACATCTTCAGGAACCTCAAAATCTACACAAATTGTGTCTCAAACATTCACCAGCTATTCAGAAAGAGATACTGTTGAATTGACTGACCGTTTTACAAAGACACCAAGTTTGACTACACCTAGTTCAGCCACAGTTGCTGCTGGAGCAGATATTACAACATCTTCACTTACTGACCATGGAACATCACACGAAGAAGCTGCTTCAGGCCCATCAGTGGCACCCAAGGAGACAGAGGTCACACACACCACCACTAATTCTGATGACCTAGGTATGATTTACTTTCTTTTGTTTTCACATGCTTTCTGAAAGTGACTTGACTTTTTTTTATAAAATAAAATGTAAGGTAGGGCTGCTACATCATATTTTAAAAAGGTAGTTATTTCCAGAACTATATAAAAATATGAACATGAAACATGAAAAGAATAGTATGTTCTCATCCGCAGCGATTTTCATTTATTATCAGTTCATTGTCTGATCATTTTCATTGTTCATTGTCGGTTTATTGTCCAAAAAATGATTGTATCAGAATAATGGTCAGAATAATTTACCACTATAAAGTAATTGTGGTTCAATTTCAATATGCCACAAAACCGCTAAAGGACTGTTTACACTAAGAACAATAACAATAAAGATAACTTTGATGTCCACACCAACGGACGATAACGTTCTATGTATTATATGCACATGCTGCACTTATGCTGTCTGGTGCTTTAAATGCAAAACAAATTTTAAAGTTAGGTAGATTCTGATTGGCTGTCAATGCTTTTATCATTCATCAGCTGGAAAAAAAACTATACTGTCATTATTTCTATAGCTGGGTTGTGGATTTCAAATTTTTGTTATAGTTATCATCCTTGGTGTGAATGGTGCTTACCAGTGCTGTCCAGGGTCCTAAAAAGTTGTGCTTTATACATTGAACATTTTTATAGAGAGGCATTTAGCTGTACCAAAAATCCCTAATTCTGTCAAGCTCTGAGAACTTCCTTAGCACTATCAAATTCTGGATGGATTTTGGATGGATACCACAGTATAGCATAGCAAAGATTTAGTCCTGTGTTCTTTATATTGCATTCAGGAGTACTATGATTTTGACACTGTGATTCTGAGAAAAAAAAGTAAATCATAAACAAATGTGTAGTCAAACAAAAAACATACATTTTCATAAACACACACATATATCCTTGCTGTGATGAATTTATGATTGCAGTAACCATTACCTACAGGTGTAGTGATCTGATATGGCAGGTCTCATCTGTTAATGACAGACTGTTTGCCTCCATATGGCATGTTTTCCGTACAGATGATGTGGATCCATTTAGTTTAGAGAGCTGTTTATTAGGGGATGCCCTGGCAAATCTGTTCTTCCAGTGATTTCTGTCAGTTACTGCAGGCTTGGCAGAATGAGGCTTTGGACCTTTACCAGCGTAAACAGTTCTGTTAGTGCACTGATGTCTGGACACTACAACATGGCTGATGTCATCTCTACAGCACAGTCTCATATGTATAGAGTAAGTGGTAGTGAAGAGAATGTGAGCATTGCATTTTTCTGTTGGCATATTTGTTTGCTTGTAAGAAATAAGCAAGACCAAAAGAAAGTAAGGGTGTAATAATGATATATTACACATTTTATGTCAAAATGTTATAGCACAAAGAATAAACTAATGAGTTCAGGACATTACTCAGGATGCTTAGGCCAGTGAGGTAATGATTTAGATACAAAAGTACATTTGTGCCTGCCTTCAGCCCTATGCACTGCTCCCCTTTTTGAGCACACTCCAGCTTGTTTTAACAGATGCATAAAAAGATGCTGGGAACTTTGAGTTTGACCATTCCCTTGTGTCTGAAAGTTGGCCTATAGGCAAACGAATGAGACGTTTTTTTTTCTTTTTTTTCTGTATTCTTAACCAGGTGTCTGCAGACATTAACCTCTGTCCCTGCAGGTGTTCGCAACATCAGCTACTAATCTGGACAAGTTTGGCTTGTGGGAAACACTGGTCCTTTTCTGACCTTGAAATGTATATCAGTAGCTGTGTGGGATGTTTAACTGATATGACCAAGAAGATGAAATGGTAGATATGTAGGGCTTTAGTTTGTGGCAGCCGGTCATGTTTACTAACCGGATGTCTGTCTTTCTCTGATGACACAGTCATAAGGAAGTTTTGTGGAGAGGATCAGTTGTTGTGAGGTCTGTTAGTGTGCATACAATGAAATGCCTAATTGTGTTGATGGTTGTGAGGATCCTGTACATAACTTTTAAAAGTTTACTAAAAACATTTGCCATTTCTTTTTGTCTTTATTGAGCCAATGTTTTTACTATGGCATAAATACACAGCCTCTAGTATTAAATCGTGTGAGATTACAATGTGCCTATGCATTTAAAATAATTTTGTCACACTTATGAACTTTTGCACAAAAAAGGGCCAATTCATTTAAAGCCATATTTCTTTTTTTTTGTTCAACAGTTAATCCAAGTCCAATGCCTTTTGGAGTACAACATCCTCACATTCCCCAGTTGGTAGACATTCCTCAGATACCGGATGATGATCTTCCTGTTGATCGGGAGACTGTTGTGGCAAGTGGGGATTTATTGTCCTCTCTAGCCATTTCCATGACCCCAACAGTCAGCTTCATAAACGGCAAGCTTGAGGTGACACTTCATCCTAAAGATGTGGCAGAAGAAGTTAGAGGAGATACGTTTGGAAGTAATTCCCTTGGAGTAAACAACTTAAGTGAACAAATGGAAACAACATTTGATTTTGATAGTTCATTAGTGGAGGCTGGCAGAACACCACATGAATCATTGGTGTCAGGATCTTCAATGGTGTCTCCCTTGTTTTCCACAACCCTTGATCCAGACATAGATTTTGGTTTAGGAGAAATAGTAGTAGAATCCACTCCACCATCACCTCCCATAGCAATTAGTGAAGAGGAATTGCTCATATCTGAAGGAACTGTCATTACAAGCATTTCAACCTCCACAAATGAAAAACAACCTTTTGTAAAAGCAGTAGACCCAACAGGATCAACAGATATTCCTTTGGATCATGATGGCATTACTAAGTCATCTATATCTCGTTCAGTGCACAGTACTAGCTCAATAACAGAAGACAAACCCAAAGATACAGCTGATACAACACATGTCATGGGAATAACGACTCAGAAAGATGATTTGACTAAAACCACAACAGTTGTTTCTGTCTTAGAGTCTACTTCTGGACATATGGACCATTTGAATACAGATGAAGCAGGCATAGGTGTTCAAACATCTGAAGTGTTCACTTTGACACTGCCAAATCAAGTACATAGTACAACAAGTAAACTGGACATACCATTTACACTTAGACAATCATCAAGTGAGACTGTTAAAATGCAGAAAGAAGCAGCTTCACAATCCATATCATCAACAGAGAATTTAGAGATGACCACAGTAAAAGATGAGCTTTCACCATCACATTTTTCATCAGTTTTACAGTCTTCAGAGTCTGAAGCTTCAGGAGATGAGACATCTTATATGTTTAGCACCACAACAAAAAGTTCAGCATTATATACAATGACCAAATTAGACCAAGAGCTCACCAAAAAAGCGATCTCAGCACCCAGCTCAACAAATGCTGAGCCTACAAGAGACCAGACAACTGAGGCACAACGTAGAGAACCCTTTTCCTCTCTTGAATATACTGTAACTAGTACTGCACCTACATTTACATCATTGAACACTGGGGTCTCAACAGGAAAAATAGTCACAGGTCAAGATGTTAATTCACATTCAGCAACAACCACAGTGACTGTGATTGAGGACAAAGTGCTGTCAGCAAAACCTTCTGAGTCCACCATCATTGATGTTTCAGAGACTCTGTTCTCTTCAACAAAAACAGAATATATCAATGAAAAAACACAAAAAACCACAACAACTGGCAAAGCTCTTACACAGCCAAGTTTTTCTTCAAGCTTGCCATCAACAGAGTCTATAGCATCAGTAGATGACACCTCTGAAATGTTTAGCAAAGATTTCACAAGCAGTTCCACATTTCATACTACAACAAAATCAGATCGAGATCTTACTAAAACACCATCTGACACAACAGAAACAATCTCAATGTCCATCTCATCAGATACTGTAGTTACGCAAGATCAGACAACTGAGGAACATAGTAGAGAGCCTGTTTCCTCTCTTGACTCTACTTCATCAAGCACAGTACATACACTTACATCACTGAGCACTGAGCACTCAACAGGACGAACAGTCACAAGTCAAGATGCTACTTCACATACAGCAACAACCACAGTGACTGATATGGATGACAAAGAGCTGTCCGCAAAACCATCTGAGCCCACCATCATTGATGTTTCAGAGACTCTTTTCTCCTCTGCTCAGACTGAACATTTAGACAAGCTATTATCTGAAAGCACTGTCACAATAGCCTCCGAAAAGACAACTGTCAAAGATGCTCTTACACAGTCAAGTTTGTCTTCAAGCTTGCCATCAACAGAGTCTGAAGTTTCAGGAAATGAGACCTCTGATATGTTTGTCAAAGAGATCACAACAACAAGTTCTTCAATTTATACTGCAACCAAATCGGACCAAGAACTTACCCAGACACCATCTGATAAAACAGAAATCGCAGTGTCTTACTCAACAAATGCTGAAGCTACAACAGAACAGACAACTGTAACAGATAGTGGAGAACATGTTTCCATTATTGACTCTACTGAAACTAGTACCATGCATACATTTACATCATTAAGCACTGGGGAGTCAACAGTACGAACAGTCACAAGTGAAGATATTATATCACATACACCAACAACCAACCTGACTGTGATTGAGGACAAAGAACTGTCAGCAAAACCATTTGAGTCCACCATCATTGATGTTTCAGAGTCTCTGTCCTCCTCTGCTCAGACCGAACATTTAGACAAGACATTATCTGAAAGCACTGTCTCAGTGACCTCAGAGATGACTACTGCCAAATATTTGCTGTCACCATCAAGTTTTTTTTCAAGCTTGCCATCAACAGAGTCTGAAGCATCAGGAGATGACACCTCTGATATGTTTAGCAAAGATTTTGCAACCAGTTCCTCACTTTATACTACAACAATATTAGATCAAGATCTCACTAAAACACCATTTGACAGAACAGAAACAGTCTCAGTGTCCATCTCATCAGATGCTGTATTTACACAAGATCCAACAACTGAGGCACATAGTAGAGAACCTGTTTCCTCTCTTGACTCTACTTCATCAAGCACAGTACATAGTCTTACATCACTGAGCACTGAGCACTCAACAGGACAAACAGTCACAAGTCAAGATGTTACTTCACATACAGCAACAACCACAGTGACTGATATGGATGAAAAAGAGCTGTCAGCAAAACCATCTGAGTCCACCATCATTGATGTTTCAGAGACTCTTTTCTCCTCTACTCAGACCGAACATTTAGACAAGATATTATCTGAGAGCACTGTCACAATAGCCTCAGAAAAGACAACTGTCAAAGATCCTCTTACACAGTCAAGTTTTTCTTCAAGATTGCCATCAACAGAGTCTGAAGCATCAGGAGATGACACCTCTGATATGTTTAGCAAAGATTTCACAACCAGTTCCTCACTTCATACTGCAACAATATTAGATCAAGATCTCACTAAAACACCATCTGACACAACAGAAACAGTCTCAATGTCCATCTCGTCAGATGCTATATTTACACAACATCCGTCAACTGAGGCACATAGTAGAGAACCTGTTTCCTCTCTTGACTCTACTTCATCAAGCACAGTATATAGTCTTACATCACTGAGCACTGAGCCCTCAACAGGACAAACAGTCACAAGTCAAGATGTTACTTCACATACAGCAACAACCACAGTGACTGATATGGATGACAAAGAGCTGTCAGCAAAACCATCTGAGTCCACCATCATTGATGTTTCAGAGACTCTTTTCTCCTCTGCTCAGACTGAACATTTAGACAATATATTATCTGAGAGCACTGTCACAATAGCCTCAAAAAAGACAACTGTCAAAGATCCTCTTACACAGTCAAGTTTTTCTTCAAGATTGCCATCAACAGAGTCTGAAGCATCAGGAGATGACACCTCTGAAATGGTTAGCAAAGATTTCACAACCAGTTCTACATTTCATACTACAACAAAATCAGATGAGGATCTCACTAAAACACCATCTGACACAACAGAAACAATCTCAATGACCATCTCATCAGATGCTGTAG
Source organism: Romanogobio albipinnatus (assembly GCA_023566225.1). NCBI lineage: Eukaryota > Metazoa > Chordata > Actinopteri > Cypriniformes > Gobionidae > Romanogobio > Romanogobio albipinnatus. Next base: position 42,209,344 of record CM042242.1, read on the forward strand.
TTACGCAAGATCAGACAACTGAGGAACATAGTAGAGAGCCTGTTTCCTCTCTTGACTCTACTTCATCAAGCACAGTACATACACTTACATCACTGAGCACTGAGCACTCAACAGGACGAACAGTCACAAGTCAAGATGCTACTTCACATACAGCAACAACCACAGTGACTGATATGGATGACAAAGAGCTGTCCGCAAAACCATCTGAGCCCACCATCATTGATGTTTCAGAGACTCTTTTCTCCTCTGCTCAGACTGAACATTTAGACAAGCTATTATCTGAAAGCACTGTCACAATAGCCTCCGAAAAGACAACTGTCAAAGATGCTCTTACACAGTCAAGTTTGTCTTCAAGCTTGTCATCAACAGAGTCTGAAGTTTCAGGAAATGAGACCTCTGATATGTTTGTCAAAGAGATCACAACAACAAGTTCTTCAATTTATACTGCAACCAAATCGGACCAAGAACTTACCCAGACACCATCTGATAAAACAGAAATCGCAGTGTCTTACTCAACAAATGCTGAAGCTACAACAGAACAGACAACTGTAACAGATAGTGGAGAACATGTTTCCATTATTGACTCTACTGAAACTAGTACCATGCATACATTTACATCATTAAGCACTGGGGAGTCAACAGTACGAACAGTCACAAGTGAAGATATTATATCACATACACCAACAACCAACCTGACTGTGATTGAGGACAAAGAACTGTCACCAAAACCATTTGAGTCCACCATCATTGATGTTTCAGAGTCTCTGTCCTCCTCTGCTCAGACCGAACATTTAGACAAGACATTATCTGAAAGAACTGTCTCAGTGACCTCAGAGATGACTACTGCCAAATATTTGCTGTCACCATCAAGTTTTTTTTCAAGCTTGCCATCAACAGAGTCTGAAGCATCAGGAGATGACACCTCTGATATGTTTAGCAAAGATTTTGCAACCAGTTCCTCACTTTATACTACAACAATATTAGATCAAGATCTCACTAAAACACCATTTGACAGAACAGAAACAGTCACAGTGTCCATCTCATCAGATGCTGTATTTACACAAGATCCAACAACTGAGGCACATAGTAGAGAACCTGTTTCCTCTCTTGACTCTACTTCATCAAGCACAGTACATAGTCTTACATCACTGAGCACTGAGCACTCAACAGGACGAACAGTCACAAGTCAAGATGTTACTTCACATACAGCAACAACCACAGTGACTGATATGGATGACAAAGAGCTGTCAGCAAAACCATCTGAGTCCACCATCATTGATGTTTCAGAGACTCTTTTCTCCTCTGCTCAGACCGAACATTTAGACAAGATATTATCTGAGAGCACTGTCACAATAGCCTCAGAAAAGACAACTGTCAAAGATGCTCTTACACAGTCAAGTTTGTCTTCAAGCTTGCCATCAACAGAGTCTGAAGTTTCAGGAAATGAGACCTCTGATATGTTTGTCAAAGAGATCACAACAACAAGTTCTTCAATTTATACTGCAACCAAATCGGACCAAGAACTTACCCAGACACCATCTGATAAAACAGAAATCGCAGTGTCTTACTCAACAAATGCTGAAGCTACAACAGAACAGACAACTGTAACAGATAGTGGAGAACATGTTTCCATTATTGACTCTACTGAAACTAGTACCATGCATACATTTACATCATTAAGCACTGGGGAGTCAACAGTACGAACAGTCACAAGTGAAGATATTATATCATATACACCAACAACCAACCTGTCTGTGATTGAGGACAAAGAACTGTCAGCAAAACCATTTGAGTCCACCATCATTGATGTTTCAGAGTCTCTGTCCTCCTCTGCTCAGACCGAACATTTAGACAAGACATTATCTGAAAGCACTGTCTCAGTGACCTCAGAGATGACTACTGCCAAATATTTGCTGTCACCATCAAGTTTTTTTTCAAGCTTGCCATCAACAGAGTCTGAAGCATCAGGAGATGACACCTCTGATATGTTTAGCAAAGATTTTGCAACCAGTTCCTCACTTTATACTACAACAATATTAGATCAAGATCTCACTAAAACACCATTTGACAGAACAGAAACAGTCTCAGTGTCCATCTCATCAGATGCTGTATTTACACAAGATCCAACAACTGAGGCACATAGTAGAGAACCTGTTTCCTCTCTTGACTCTACTTCATCAAGCACAGTACATAGTCTTACATCACTGAGCACTGAGCACTCAACAGGACGAACAGTCACAAGTCAAGATGTTACTTCACATACAGCAACAACCACAGTGACTGATATGGATGACAAAGAGCTGTCATTAAAACCATCTGAGTCCACCATCATTGATGTTTCAGAGACTCTTTTCTCCTCTGCTCAGACTGAACATTTAGACAATATATTATCTGAGAGCACTGTCACAACAGTCTCAAAAAAGACAACTGTCAAAGATCCTCTTACACAGTCAAGTTTTTCTTCAAGATTGCCATCAACAGAGTCTGAAGCATCAGGAGATGACACATCTGAAATGGTTAGCAAAGATTTCACAACCAGTTCCACATTTCATACTACAACAAAATCAGATGAGGATCTTACTAAAACACCATCTGACACAACAGAAACAATCTCAATGACCATCTCATCAGATGCTGTAGTTACGCAAGATCAGACAACTGAGGAACATAGTAGAGAGCCTGTTTCCTCTCTTGACTCTACTTCATCAAGCACAGTACATACACTTACATCACTGAGCACTGAGCACTCAACAGGACGAACAGTCACAAGTCAAGATGCTACTTCACATACAGCAACAACCACAGTGACTGATATGGATGACAAAGAGCTGTCCGCAAAACCATCTGAGCCCACCATCATTGATGTTTCAGAGACTCTTTTCTCCTCTGCTCAGACTGAACATTTAGACAAGCTATTATCTGAAAGCACTGTCACAATAGCCTCCGAAAAGACAACTGTCAAAGATGCTCTTACACAGTCAAGTTTGTCTTCAAGCTTGCCATCAACAGAGTCTGAAGTTTCAGGAAATGAGACCTCTGATATGTTTGTCAAAGAGATCACAACAACAAGTTCTTCAATTTATACTGCAACCAAATCGGACCAAGAACTTACCCAGACACCATCTGATAAAACAGAAATCGCAGTGTCTTACTCAACAAATGCTGAAGCTACAACAGAACAGACAACTGTAACAGATAGTGGAGAACATGTTTCCATTATTGACTCTACTGAAACTAGTACCATGCATACATTTACATCATTAAGCACTGGGGAGTCAACAGTACGAACAGTCACAAGTGAAGATATTATATCACATACACCAACAACCAACCTGACTGTGATTGAGGACAAAGAACTGTCAGCAAAACCATTTGAGTCCACCATCATTGATGTTTCAGAGACTCTGTCCTCCTCTGCTCAGACCGAACATTTAGACAAGACATTATCTGAAAGCACTGTCTCAGTGACCTCAGAGATGACTACTGCCAAATATTTGCTGTCACCATCAAGTTTTTTTTCAAGCTTGCCATCAACAGAGTCTGAAGCATCAGGAGATGACACCTCTGATATGTTTAGCAAAGATTTTGCAACCAGTTCCTCTCTTTATACTACAACAATATTAGATCAAGATCTCACTAAAACACCATTTGACAGAACAGAAACAGTCACAGTGTCCATCTCATCAGATGCTGTATTTACACAAGATCCGACAACTGAGGCACATAGTAGAGAACCTGTTTCCTCTCTTGACTCTACTTCATCAAGCACAGTACATAGTCTTACATCACTGAGCACTGAGCACTCAACAGGACGAACAGTCACAAGTCAAGATGTTACTTCACATACAGCAACAACCACAGTGACTGATATGGATGACAAAGAGCTGTCAGCAAAACCATCTGAGTCCACCATCATTGATGTTTCAGAGACTCTATTCTCCTCTGCTCAGACCGAACATTTAGACAAGATATTATCTGAGAGCACTGTCACAATAGCCTCAGAAAAGACAACTGTCAAAGATCCTCTTACACAGTCAAGTTTTTCTTCAAGATTGCCATCAACAGAGTCTGAAGCATCAGGAGATGACATCTCTGATATGTTTAGCAAAGATTTCACAACCAGTTCCTCACTTCATACTGCAACAATATTAGATCAAGATCTCACTAAAACACCATCTGACACAACAGAAACAGTCTCAATGTCCATCTCGTCAGATGCTATATTTACACAAGATCAGTCAACTGAGGCACATAGTAGAGAACCTGTTTCCTCTCTTGACTCTACTTCATCAAGCACAGTATATAGTCTTACATCACTGAGCACTGAGCCCTCAACAGGACAAACAGTCACAAGTCAAGATGCTACTTCACATACAGCAACAACCACAGTGACTGATATGGAGGACAAAGAGCTGTCAGCAAAACCATCTGAGTCCACCATCATTGATGTTTCAGAGACTCTTTTCTCCTCTGCTCAGACTGAATATTTAGACAAGATATTATCTGGAAGCACTGTCACAATAGCCTCAGAAAAGACAACTGTCAAAGATGCTCTTACTCAGTCAAGTGTTTCTTTAAGCTTGCCATCAACAGAGTCTGACGTTTCAGGAAATGAGACCTCTGATATGTTTGTCAAAGAGATCACAACAACAAGTTCTTCCATTTATACTGCAACCAAATCGGACCAAGAACTTACCCAGACACCTTCTGATAAAACTGAAATCGCAGTGTCTTACTCAACAAATGCTGAAGCTACAACAGAACAGACAACTGTAACAGATAGTGGAGAACATGTTTCCATTATTGACTCTACTGAAACTAGTACCATGCATACATTTACATCATTAAGCACTGGGGAGTCAACAGTACGAACAGTCACAAGTGAAGATATTATATCACATACACCAACAACCAACCTGACTGTGATTGAGGACAAAGAACTGTCAGCAAAACCATTTGAGTCCACCATCATTGATGTTTCAGAGACTCTTTTCTCCTCTGCTCAGACCGAACATTTAGACAAGATATTATCTGAGAGCACTGTCACAATAGCCTCAGAAAAGACAACTGTCAAAGATCCTCTTACACAGTCAAGTTTTTCTTCAAGATTGCCATCAACAGAGTCTGAAGCATCAGGAGATGACACCTCTGATATGTTTAGCAAAGATTTCACAACCAGTTCCTCACTTCATACTACAACAATATTAGATCAAGATCTCACTAAAACACCATCTGACACAACAGAAACAGTCTCAGTGTCCATCTCGTCAGATGCTGTATTTACACAACATCCGTCAACTGAGGCACATAGTAGAGAACCTGTTTCCTCTCTTGACTCTACTTCATCAAGCACAGTACATAGTCTTACATCACTGAGCACTGAGCCCTCAACAGGACGAACAGTCACAAGTCAAGATGTTGCTTCACATACAGCAACAACCACAGTGACTGATATGGATGACAAAGAGCTGTCAGCAAAACCATCTGAGTCCACCATCATTGATGTTTCAGAGACTCTTTTCTCCTCTGCTCAGACTGAACATTTAGACAATATATTATCTGAGAGCACTGTCACAATAGCCTCAAAAAAGACAACTGTCAAAGATCCTCTTACACAGTCAAGTTTTTCTTCAAGATTGCCATCAACAGAGTCTGAAGCATCAGGAGATGACACCTCTGAAATGGTTAGCAAAGATTTCACAACCAGTTGCACATTTCATACTACAACAAAATCAGATGAGGATCTCACTAAAACACCATCTGACACAACAGAAACAATCTCAATGACCATCTCCTCAGATGCTGTAGTTACGCAAGATCAGACAACTGAGGAACATAGTAGAGAACCTGTTTCCTCTCTTGACTCTACTTCATCAAGCACAGTACATACACTTACATCACTGAGCACTGAGCACTCAACAGGACGAACAGTCACAAGTCAAGATGCTACTTCACATACAGCAACAACCACAGTGACTGATATGGATGACAAAGAGCCGTCCGCAAAACCATCTGAGCCCACCATCATTGATGTTTCAGAGACTCTTTTCTCCTCTGCTCAGACTGAACATTTAGACAAGATATTATCTGAAAGCACTGTCACAATAGCCTCCGAAAAGACAACTGTCAAAGATGCTCTTACACAGTCAAGTTTGTCTTCAAGCTTGCCATCAACAGAGTCTGAAGTTTCAGGAAATGAGACCTCTGATATGTTTGTCAAAGAGATCACAACAACAAGTTCTTCAATTTATACTGCAACCAAATCGGACCAAGAACTTACCCAGACACCATCTGATAAAACAGAAATCGCAGTGTCTTACTCAACAAATGCTGAAGCTACAACAGAACAGACAACTGTAACAGATAGTGGAGAACATGTTTCCATTATTGACTCTACTGAAACTAGTACCATGCATACATTTACATCATTAAGCACTGGGGAGTCAACAGTACGAACAGTCACAAGTGAAGATATTATATCACATACACCAACAACCAACCTGACTGTGATTGAGGACAAAGAACTGTCAGCAAAACCATTTGAGTCCACCATCATTGATGTTTCAGAGTCTCTGTCCTCCTCTGCTCAGACCGAACATTTAGACAAGACATTATCTGAAAGCACTGTCTCAGTGACCTCAGAGATGACTACTGCCAAATATTTGCTGTCACCATCAAGTTTTTTTTCAAGCTTGCCATCAACAGAGTCTGAAGCATCAGGAGATGACACCTCTGATATGTTTAGCAAAGATTTTGCAACCAGTTCCTCACTTTATACTACAACAATATTAGATCAAGATATCACTAAAACACCATTTGACAGAACAGAAACAGTCTCAGTGTCCATCTCATCAGATGCTGTATTTACACAAGATCCAACAACTGAGGCACATAGTAGAGAACCTGTTTCCTCTCTTGACTCTACTTCATCAAGCACAGTACATAGTCTTACATCACTGAGCACTGAGCCCTCAACAGGACGAACAGTCACAAGTCAAGATGTTACTTCACATACAGCAACAACCACAGTGACTGATATGGATGACAAAGAGCTGTCAGCAAAACCATCTGAGTCCACCATCATTGATGTTTCAGAGACTCTTTTCTCCTCTACTCAGACCGAACATTTAGACAAGATATTATCTGAGAGCACTGTCACAATAGCCTCAGAAAAGACAACTGTCAAAGATGCTCTTACACAGTCAAGTTTTTCTTCAAGATTGCCATCAACAGAGTCTGAAGCATCAGGAGATGACACCTCTGATATGTTTAGCAAAGATTTCACAACCAGTTCCACATTTCATACTACAACAAAATCAGATGAGGATCTTACTAAAACACCATCTGACACAACAGAAACAATCTCAATGTCCATCTCGTCAGATGCTATATTTACACAAGATCCGTCAACTGAGGCACATAGTAGAGAACCTGTTTCCTCTCTTGACTCTACTTCATCAAGCACAGTACATAGTCTTACATCACTGAGCACTGAGCACTCAACAGGACGAACAGTCACAAGTCATTATGTTACTTCACATACAGCAACAACCACAGTGACTGATATGGATGACAAAGAGCTGTCAGCAAAACCATCTGAGTCCACCATCATTGATGTTTCAGAGACTCTTTTCTCCTCTGCTCAGACTGAACATTTAGACAATATATTATCTGAGAGCACTGTCACAATAGCCTCAAAAAAGACAACTGTCAAAGATCCTCTTACACAGTCAAGTTTTTCTTCAAGATTGCCATCAACAGAGTCTGAAGCATCAGGAGATGACACCTCTGAAATGGTTAGCAAAGATTTCACAACCAGTTCTACATTTCATACTACAACAAAATCAGATGAGGATCTTACTAAAACACCATCTGACACAACAGAAACAATCTCAATGACCATCTCATCAGATGCTGTAGTTACGCAAGATCAGACAACTGAGGAACATAGTAGAGAGCCTGTTTCCTCTCTTGACTCTACTTCATCAAGCACAGTACATACACTTACATCACTGAGCACTGAGCACTCAACAGGACGAACAGTCACAAGTCAAGATGCTACTTCACATACAGCAACAACCACAGTGACTGATATGGATGACAAAGAGCTGTCCGCAAAACCATCTGAGCCCACCATCATTGATGTTTCAGAGACTCTTTTCTCCTCTGCTCAGACTGAACATTTAGACAAGCTATTATCTGAAAGCACTGTCACAATAGCCTCCGAAAAGACAACTGTCAAAGATGCTCTTACACAGTCAAGTTTGTCTTCAAGCTTGCCATCAACAGAGTCTGAAGTTTCAGGAAATGAGACCTCTGATATGTTTGTCAAAGAGATCACAACAACAAGTTCTTCAATTTATACTACAACCAAATCGGACCAAGAACTTACCCAGACACCATCTGATAAAACAGAAATCGCAGTGTCTTACTCAACAAATGCTGAAGCTACAACAGAACAGACAACTGTAACAGATAGTGGAGAACATGTTTCCATTATTGACTCTACTGAAACTAGTACCATGCATACATTTACATCATTAAGCACTGGGGAGTCAACAGTACGAACAGTCACAAGTGAAGATATTATATCACATACACCAACAACCAACCTGACTGTGATTGAGGACAAAGAACTGTCAGCAAAACCATTTGAGTCCACCATCATTGATGTTTCAGAGTCTCTGTCCTCCTCTGCTCAGACCGAACATTTAGACAGGAAATTATCTGAGAGCACTGTCTCAGTGACCTCAGAGGTGACTACTGCCAAATATTTGCTGTCACCATCAAGTTTTTTTTCAAGCTTGCCATCAACAGAGTCTGAAGCATCAGGAGATTACACCTCTGATATGTTTAGCAAAGATTTTGCAACCAGTTCCTCACTTTATACTACAACAATATTAGATCAAGATCTCACTAAAACACCATTTGACAGAACAGAAACAGTCTCAGTGTCCATCTCATCAGATGCTGTATTTACACAAGATCCGACAACTGAGGCACATAGTAGAGAACCTGTTTCCTCTCTTGACTCTACTTCATCAAGCACAGTACATAGTCTTACATCACTGAGCACTGAGCACTCAACAGGACGAACAGTCACAAGTCAAGATGTTACTTCACATACAGCAACAACCACAGTGACTGATATGGATGAAAAAGAGCTGTCAGCAAAACCATCTGAGTCCACCATCATTGATGTTTCAGAGACTCTTTTCTCCTCTGCTCAGACCGAACATTTAGACAAGATATTATCTGAAAGCACTGTCACAATAGCCTCAGAAAAGACAACTGTCAAAGATCCTCTTACTCAATCAAGTGTTTCTTTAAGCTTGCCATCAACAGAGTCTGACGTTTCAGGAAATGAGACCTCTGATATGTTTGTCAAAGAGATCACAACAACAAGTTCTTCCATTTATACTGCAACCAAATCGGACCAAGAACTTACCCAGACACCTTCTGATAAAACTGTAATTGCAGTGTCTAACTCAACAAATTCTGAAGCTACAACAGAACAGACAACTGTAACAGATAGTGGAGAACATGTTTCCATTATTGACTCTACTGAAACTAGTACCATGCATACATTTACATCATTAAGCACTGGGGAGTCAACAGTACGAACAGTCACAAGTGAAGATATTATATCACATACACCAACAACCAACCTGACTGTGATTGAGGACAAAGAACTGTCAGCAAAACCATTTGAGTCCACCATCATTGATGTTTCAGAGACTCTTTTCTCCTCTGCTCAGACCGAACATTTAGACAAGATATTATCTGAGAGCACTGTCACAATAGCCTCAGAAAAGACAACTGTCAAAGATCCTCTTACACAGTCAAGTTTTTCTTCAAGATTGCCATCAACAGAGTCTGAAGCATCAGGAGATGACACCTCTGATATGTTTAGCAAAGATTTCACAACCAGTTCCTCACTTCATACTACAACAATATTAGATCAAGATCTCACTAAAACACCATCTGACACAACAGAAACAGTCTCAGTTTCCATCTCGTCAGATGCTATATTTACACAAGATCTGTCAACTGAGGCATATAGTAGAGAACCTGTTTCCTCTCTTGACTCTACTTCATCAAGCACAGTATATAGTCTTACATCACTGAGCACTGAGCCCTCAACAGGACGAACAGTCACAAGTCAAGATGTTACTTCACATACAGCAACAACCACAGTGACTGATATGGATGAAAAAGAGCTGTCAGCAAAACCATCTGAGTCCACCATCATTGATGTTTCAGAGACTCTTTTCTCCTCTGCTCAGACTGAACATTTAGACAATATATTATCTGAGAGCACTGTCACAACAGTCTCAAAAAAGACAACTGTCAAAGATCCTCTTACACAGTCAAGTTTTTCTTCAAGATTGCCATCAACAGAGTCTGAAGCATCAGGAGATGACACATCTGAAATGGTTAGCAAAGATTTCACAACCAGTTCCACATTTCATACTACAACAAAATCAGATGAGGATCTTACTAAAACACCATCTGACACAACAGAAACAATCTCAATGACCATCTCATCAGATGCTGTAGTTACGCAAGATCAGACAACTGAGGAACATAGTAGAGAGCCTGTTTCCTCTCTTGACTCTACTTCATCAAGCACAGTACATACACTTACATCACTGAGCACTGAGCACTCAACAGGACGAACAGTCACAAGTCAAGATGCTACTTCACATACAGCAACAACCACAGTGACTGATATGGATGACAAAGAGCTCTCCGCAAAACCATCTGAGCCCACCATCATTGATGTTTCAGAGACTCTTTTCTCCTCTGCTCAGACTGAATATTTAGACAAGATATTATCTGAAAGCACTGTCACAATAGCCTCAGAAAAGACAACTGTCAAAGATGCTCTTACTCAGTCAAGTGTTTCTTTAAGCTTGCCATCAACAGAGTCTGACGTTTCAGGAAATGAGACCTCTGATATGTTTGTCAAAGAGATCACAACAACAAGTTCTTCCATTTATACTGCAACCAAATCGGACCAAGAACTTACCCAGACACCTTCTAATAAAACTGAAATCGCAGTGTCTAACTCAACAAATTCTGAAGCTACAACAGAACAGACAACTGTAACAGATAGTGGAGAACATGTTTCCATTATTGACTCTACTGAAACTAGTACCATGCATACATTTACATCATTAAGCACTGGGGAGTCAACAGTACGAACAGTCACAAGTGAAGATATTATATCACATACACCAACAACCAAAATGACTGTGATTGAGGACAAAGAACTGTCAGCAAAACCATTTGAGTCCACCATCATTGATGTTTCAGAGACTCTTTTCTCCTCTGCTCAGACCGAACATTTAGACAAGATATTATCTGAGAGCACTGTCACAATAGCCTCAGAAAAGACAACTCTCAAAGATCCTCTTACACAGTCAAGTTTTTCTTCAAGATTGCCATCAACAGAGTCTGAAGCATCAGGAGATGACACCTCTGAAATGGTTAGCAAAGATTTCACAACCAGTTCCACATTTCATACTACAACAAAATCAGATGAGGATCTTACTAAAACACCATCTGACACAACAGAAACAATCTCAATGTCCATCTCACCAGATGCTGTAGTTACGCAAGATCAGACAACTGAGGCATATAGTAGAGAACCTGTTTCCTCTCTTGACTCTACTTCATCAAGCACAGTACATACACTTACATCACTGAGCACTGAGCACTCAACAGGACGAACAGTCACAAGTCAAGATGTTACTTCACATACAGCAACAACCACAGTGACTGATATGGATGACAAAGAGCTGTCAGCAAAACCATCTGAGTCCACCATCATTGATGTTTCAGAGACTCTTTTCTCCTCTGTTCAGACTGAACATTTTGACAAGATATTATCTGAGAGCACTGTCACAATAGCCTCAGAAAAGACAACTGTCAAAGATCCTCTTACACAGTCAAGTTTTTCTTCAAGATTGCCATCAACAGAGTCTGAAGCATCAGGAGATGACACCTCTGATATGTTTAGCAAAGATTTCACAACCAGTTCCTCATTTCATACTGCAACAATATTAGATCAAGATCTCACTAAAACACCATCTGACACAACAGAAACAGTCTCAGTGTCCATCTCATCAGATGCTATATTTACACAAGATCCGTCAACTGAGGCACATAGTAGAGAACCTGTTTCCTCTCTTGACTCTACTTCATCAAGCACAGTATATAGTCTTACATCACTGAGCACTGAGCCCTCAACAGGACAAACAGTCAGAAGTCAAGATGTTACTTCACATACAGCAACAACCACAGTGACTGATATGGATGACAAAGAGCTGTCAGCAAAACCATCTGAGTCCACCATCATTGATTTTTCAGAGACTCTTTTCTCCTCTGCTCAGACTGAATATTTAGACAAGATATTATCTGAAAGCACTGACACAATAGCCTCAGAGATGACAACTGTCAAAGATGCTCTTACACAGTCAAGTTTTTTTTCAAGATTGCCATCAACAGAGTCTATAGCATCAGGAGATGACACCTCTGAAATGGTTAACAAAGATTTCACAACCAGTTCCACATTTCATACTACAACAAAATCAGATGAGGATCTTACTAAAACACCATCTGACACAACAGAAACAATCTCAATGTCCATCTCATCAGATGCTGTAGTTACGCAAGATCAGACAACTGAGGAACATAGTAGAGAACCTGTTTCCTCTCTTGACTCTACTTCATCAAGCACAGTACATACACTTACATCACTGAGCACTGAGCACTCAACAGGACGAACAGTCACAAGTCAAGATGCTACTTCACATACAGCAACAACCACAGTGACTGATATGGAGGACAAAGAGCTGTCAGCAAAACCATCTGAATCCACCATCACCAATGTTTCAGAGACTCTGTTCTCCTCTGCTCAGACTGGACATGTTGGTATTTTCACAAGTACAATGCAACCAAAGAGGACAACATCCAAAGATTTTCTGTCACTGTCAAGTTTAGCTTCCGTTTTGCCATCTTCAGAGTATGATGGTTCAGGAGATAACACCTCTCATATGTTCAGTAAAGTGTTCACAACAAGTTCATCACTTCATATTACAATTCAATCAGATGATGAAATCACCAGCTCTACAGCTCCTGTTAAAATGCAAAAAGAAAAAGCTGCCACACTGACTCTTTCCACAATACCTTCAATTGACATGATAAATGCAAGCTCAGTGTGGACTTCAACTCATGCAGAGATCCCAGAAACAGAATCCCTTTCCACATTTCCACAGACAACTAAATCACATGATCATTATTTTGTAGCCACTGATGAGGCAGAAATTCATGAGACTGACCAAACATCAGAAACAGTGAGGTCTGAAAGTTCTTCACATTCCATTTCATCCACAACAGAATTGTTTTCTAGCACAGTCCAAACAGTGGTTACAGACTCGTCTTCTGAGCAAGGCAGTGGAGAACTGTCTGAAAATGAAGTGGTTGAAGATGGTGGCTCTGGTGAAATATCTTCTGCTGTTGTAGAATCAATTCCTCCCCAAGTTACATCATCAGAGGACAAGACAACTGGTGTTGGTTTTGATTCAATTGCTGCTTCTGGAGTGCAGCCATCAGAAAATATAACTGCAATAATAGATGTTAAAAAAACCGTGAGTGGAGATGCTAGGTCAAGCTCATTTTTTACTCTCACCATAGCTCCATCATCTATGATCAAAACAGTCACAAGTCAAGAGGTCATGACATCTCAAAGAGAGATTGTCTCCTCAGTAACTGAATTTGAATCAAGTTACACAACAACACAGCCTGTTAATAGAAGATTCACACAACCTGTTGTTGCCACCCACACAGCCCCAGTGTCTTCCAGACCTTCTCATACTATTACAGAATCACAGTTGACTGAACAGACCACAGAATCAAGTCATACTGCAATTGGATCAAGTAAACTAAGCCACACTTCAGTGGCAACAGTTGAAACTGGCCACACTGTACCTTTAGCTATCCAAACAATGCCTGGTTATTTTAAACACGGCCAAACATCAACAGTCACTGAAAGTTATGAAGCAACTTCAGCTCCTCTCAGCACAAGAACAATGTTTACACCATCTTCTAGCAAAAGCCTTAGCAAGCACACAACAATCTCATCTGTAGATTCAAAGGATGACACAACAGACGATGAAGGATCAGGGGAGTCCCCTGTCATGCATGTTGCATCAGCAGCCATCAAAATGCAGACTGGTTCTCCTACAGTTCATATAACCAACACTGGCTTTACAGAGCTTGACAGGGACATCACTGTAACACAAAGTTTGAGCTCCATTACATCTACTTTTGTAGACAAAGAGGGCTCTGGTGGTGTTGAAGATGACCAGGAAACCACTCAACAAGAGGGTTCTGGTGAGGAGGACGGAGTGAGTCCAACAGCTGAAATGTATGATAATTATTCTGTGGTCACAGATAAGGCGGAAATCAGTGAGGCTGACCGCACATCAGAGCCAGTAAGTTTTTCAGGTTCCTCCCTTTCCACATCCTTCACAACTGAATCGACATTACTGTCTAACACTGCCCAAACAGCAGTGAGATCATCTACTGAAGATAGTGAAATCACATCTGAAAGTGAAGTGGATGAATATACTGGTTCTGGTGGTGAAATATCCCCAGCAGCTCTTGAGTCACAACCTAAGAGAACTGAAGCTACACCTGTTGCAGTAGTGTCACAAAAGAGTTCCTTACCACCAAGTACTCCAGAAATCAACTTCAATGGGTTTTCATTATCAACCACGGAGGATGACAAGGATTTTTCCTCACCTGGAGATCCTACTGATGAGATTTCCAGAACACCAACATATGAGTCATATGAGGACCTATCTGTAAGAACTGATGAGGCAGAAGTATATGAAACTGAGGATAAAACAGGTTTCTCAAGTGTTGCATCTGTCACGGGCAGTACAGATTTCATGCATCAGTCAACTTTATCCCCATTTCCTTCTATCCTGAGCTCCACCAAGTCAACTGTAACATTTACAACTTCACTTTTAGAGGATGGCAGTGGGGAAGACTCAACAGATGGGGATGGAGCAGAAGATGATGGATCAGGTGATGACACAACTCCTGTGACATCATCACCTTTGCTCTTAAAATTTTCAGAAACAACTATTAGCATGACACCCTTTAGCTTTACTGCTCCTGAAACACATTCTGATGTGGTAACCAGCCACACTGCAATACCTTCTTTAGTGACATCTCAAGGTCATGTGTCCACCCCTACTCCATCTGTCTTCTCTAAGGACAATGCTGATCACCAAGTCTCTCCAACAAGCCCAGTCTTAATATTCACAGAGGAGGTGGAAGATGAAGATAAACTGTTTTCAACTGTAACAGAAAGTATGAGAGATCATAGCATCAAACCAGATATTATCACTAAGGATGCAATTATCCTTGATGCAGATACTATGTCTGTTTTGGAGCAGTCTTCACCTTTTGCCCCTATAATTGTTACAGAAGAAGCAGGAGGAGTAACCCCAATTGTCATGATGGCATCAAGCATTATGACAGAGGAACCAGAGGGATCTGGAATGGATGGCACAGAGTTACCTCAGTTACATGTGTCATTTGAAACCTCCACAGATGAGTTAATAGTTCAACAAACAACAGCAATCCCAGACATCCTGCAGAGCAGTTCAACGTATGTAGATAAGGAAACACAAGCAATACAGACAGAAACTCCTGAGGCTACTGCTGCAGATGTAAATGAACACACAATAGATCGTCAGACCTCCACAGAATCCAAACAAGTTACAATGGAGACACTGACTGATGACTTCTCAGGAGACTCTGTGTCTACTAAAGATTATAATCTAAAAACATCTACTTTAACCCCCAAGTCATCTCAAATGTCCAAAGACATAGTCATAGAAATAGTTTCAGCTGAAGAAGACCATTCTGAGGATGTTCTAAACATTCAGACCCTATCAACACAGGCTTCGAAAAAGGAAACGATGTCACCAACAACCCTAGAAAGAAAGACAACACCTCTACCCCTTCATACAATATCTTCAGAGGTGGAAGCTTCAAGTGAACTAACAGACCAATATGAACCAGTTCAAACAACTGTGAACTCCAGTCACCGTTTCACTTCATCCATTGCTGTTACAAGCAGTTCTCTATATGTTGATTCTGTTTCACCTGAAGAATCAATTTACTTTACTGAAAATGATGCAATATCTGCCTCATCAATTTCTGAAGTGAATGTTTCTACACAACATTCAGATGAGATCACAGACTCTGAACTGTCAGTCTCTCCAGTATCAGATTTTAAAAGCACTGCATCCGTCCATAATGAATCAGATCAAATGTCTGTCACAGCTTCAGTTACAGTACTTATGGATTTAGAAAGTGTTAGCATGGCTGAACCTGCCAAGACCACTGCAAGTACATACACTGGAACAGCAGTAACAGATGTTGATGATTTAACAGCTGACACAGAGGAAACATTAGGCATCACAAGTGTTGATGACATTGTAATAAGTAGTCCTGCTTCTGATAAGGTAATTCAGGGGAGTGAATTAACAAGCACAGATATATCATCTGGTATTTCAGAGGAAACCACAAGTTCATTATTTTCTTTAACAGATGATGGCTCAGGTGATCAAACTACTGAAATGTTTATATTTATGCCTGATTCAACAGACTCCCCTTTAACAGCTGCAGATGATTCAGTTTCATCTGTGGAGACTGATATTGTGTTTCACTTAGCAATAACACCCTTGCCCGAAGCAATCATAGTAACTGACGGGGAACCATATCAGCAAGCTTTATCTGAGATGACAGTGACACATAAACCCAACACAGACATCAGGACTAGTGAAGATATGCCTTTTCCATCAACAACCATTCCAACACCCCTTATATCTGCATCAATAATTAATATGACTATGGACATATTACCATTAGTGGGGTCTCCTTCATCAACATCCATACCAGGTCTTAGTGACAAAACAGAAACTCCGCTTTCCTCTGAGGAAGGGAAAGATGACGTAATAGATTATGACACAAAAACTGAATCTTACAAAGTTGAGTCCATACCAGATTTTATGAACAAAACAGACATTGATAATGAGACTGCCTCAGACATTAGCTCAGAAGATGTGACAAGCATTGATGACATCACTAAACCTGTAGGGGAGAAGAGCATCACCACCTCACAGCCTAATGTTGAGACAAGCTTTGAGGCCACCTCACAGCCTGATGTCGAGACAGATTTTGAGACCACATCACAGCCTAATTTTGAGACAAGCTTTGAGACCACCTCACAGCCTGATGTTGAGACTGATTTTGAGTCTGATTTTGAGTCCACTTCACAGTCTGAAGTTGAGACTAGCTTTGAGACCATCTCAGAATCAAAAATTTACATTGACATTGAGACCTCCACAAAACCTGAGGAGGATAGTGCAACAAGTATTGATGGAAACACACAAACAGAAGATTTGAATACAGAGACCACCTCTCATCTTGACACTGAAAAAAGCTTTGAGATAACCACGAAACTAGACATTGAGAGTGTCTCAAGAACTGAGAGTGATGCTTCAGTCACCAGCTCACCAACCAGTGGAACAAGTGGTTCAGAGAGAAGCATGTCTGGGGAGGTAAACACCATATCATCCAATAAACATCTCATCACAACAAGACTTTTTGATGTCACAGATGAACCAAGATATGCTTCTACAAGTGAAGAAAAATCCTTGGAAGAAGGAAGAGTTGAACATACAACCCAACCCGAACAAAATTACACAGAATTCAGGACCACCACACAAGCTCAATATGATGGTTCTGCAACTTCCAGTAGCTTGAAAAGCAGCTCAGAGGAAGATTCAGTTATCACAGATATGTCATCATATCATGAGGTTCAGAAAGGGATTCTGTCCACTGCAACAACCTCACCTTTACTTCTAACACCTGAGACTGATTTAAAGATTGTCAGTAAGGAAACTGCCTCAAGGAAACAAGAGGCAGCTGTTCAGATTGAGGAAGCTGTAACTCTTGCAACTGAGATTAAAGTAACAGAAGATCAGATGACATCATCAGTGCCTACAACTCAGAGTGAGACTGCAACACCATTTGCTTCTCATGAAGATGTTTCTGAGGCCACTTTGGTTGAAAGCAGATCTCCAAGTTCGCAGAATGAAAGCAGTGCAGCAGACCTTGCATACACAATGATCGGGCAAACAGTAGATATTCCAGGTAAGATGTAAACACGGTTTTAAAAACAAATTTAACAGAATTCATATATACTACTGTACTTTTTATACCTATACCAATATACTTGTTTTTCATGTACACAATGACATGCCCATATCCTCCCTCTCTTACTACAGATGTTCACTCCTGTTCTAATGATGATTGCTTGAATGGCGGTTCTTGTGTAAAAATAGGCGTTGCTCAGATCTGCAGCTGTCCACCTGGATACAGTGGTGAACACTGTGAATTGGGTATGCTGTATTCATTTTTATTAAAAGTGCACTACATAACTTGGAGCTCTCGATTGCCCCCTGTGGCCAAAACATGAAATTGCCGGTTACTTGCAACCTTGTTTATTTTGCATAATTTTTGCTTCGACAATACTGTTCTATTCGTAGGAATCTGATAGCTTGAGCAAATAAGTTGCATATCTGTCGCTATAATGAGGACCTTCTTTACTCTGTTTATAGACATAAATAGGCCAAGGTAAATTATGTAAACCAGAAATTTCCTACCAAATACAACCTCGACAGCTCAAAATAAAATTATTATTGTTGTGAATCAGGGTTAGACAACTTTCAAACAATTTCATTCACTTTATATATATATTTTTAACGTATTTATTCAATAATGGGATTTTGTTCATTTTTACACAAAAAAAAATATTTGGTGGTGCACTTTTAACATATCTTTTGGCTTTTTGAACGTATCTTTATGCACAGTCCATTATTTAATAACCTTATTATTTTATTTTATTTATTTATTAGACATTGATGAATGTCACACAAACCCTTGTCTGAATGGAGGAACATGTATTGATGGCCTAAACTCATTCACCTGTGTGTGTCTTCCGAGTTATGCAGGAGCACTGTGTGAGCAAGGTAAGGTTATATTTATCATATAATCACTTTTTCCGATTTCTTTACATATCAATTTGTAGATTCCTGAGAGAGGTAATCACTGTAGTCACAATACTAGATCTATCAACTTGCTGATATTGAGTGTCGCTAGCCAATGAAATGTATGTGGCGATGTAACAAGTGTACCTCTAAACTTTCATATCATTGTTTCATATAATTGTTTTCAGGTCATTGATAGATGACACATATGAGTCTGACTCACAGTTTGGTAGATTCTGATAGTTGATAGATTTTCATTTGATGTTGGGTGTGTTCCAAAACCATTTTATGTTAGCAGACCAGACATAATGATGTACTTTCCACTATTTAAGAGGATACCATTTCTCACAACTCATTTGAGCACAGCTGTTTAGACCATCACTCTTTCCCTTATTACACTGTAGACGTTGATTTACATTTTACATGAGTGAGATTACCTTCTTGAGAGTTGTATCCCCTTTAAACTATTACAAGTGCTTATACACATTAAAATGATTTATAAACATCTCACATCATAAATGATCTCACATCTGACTTTTGTCAGAATTAAACATAAATGTAAACTGATGCCATGAGTGCATTACCCTCTTGAGTACGATGAATAAGCTCT
The DNA here is from genome assembly GCA_023566225.1 of Romanogobio albipinnatus. Lineage (NCBI taxonomy): Eukaryota > Metazoa > Chordata > Actinopteri > Cypriniformes > Gobionidae > Romanogobio > Romanogobio albipinnatus. The sequence continues at coordinate 42,229,093 of CM042242.1, forward strand.
TTATCTTAAACTAGAGATAGCATCATCATTACAGATATGAAGAAGTGTCTCTCACAGAGAAACTGTCTGCTGTTACTACTCAGTGATTCAGCAGTGACTCAGAATGCAAGTAGTTCAGTTTTAGGAGCAGTTCACACAGATTTTTTCCCCATTGTTTTGTTGTCTATGTAAATATGCTAGACTGACATGTTTGACCATTGTGCTTGTATCTGGCATCTTTTGCAATGTCTCGCCCATGACACAGCATTCTAAAAACACACCGCTTAAGGTAAACTTTTAAAAAGTGTCTCTAGACCTCACGTTTTATGTTCCTCTGACCTGTGTCTGTCTTTGTAAGCTGTAAAAAAGAATTCTTTGTGAATGGCCCATCAGAGTGTACATGCAGAGACATCTGTTTACAGAGAAAGCAGAAATATAGAAAATTGCTGAATGCAATCTATGCTAAATTAAAGGTGCACTTTGTAAATTTTAGGCGAATTGCAACCACTCACCCTCCCTTTCAAAGCACATAGAGAAGCTACGGTGGACGACACAGGTCAAAGATGTCATCATCTGAGACAGCGGAGAGTAGCACTCTGTAGAGCAGTTCGTCCATTTAGGGCTACTGTAGAAACATGGCTGCGCAAAACGGTGACTTTCGACCCACAGTGTACGTAGATAGAAATGGCTCATTGTAAGCTAATACATAAATATTACACACTGCACCTTTAAGTAATTACGTCATTCAAGTCATAAGTCAATGATGGTTCGTGTATTGTCACATATATTTTCACTGATATGTTATGAATCATATAATGGTTAATAAATTATTGATACGAGATTTAGTGATTTTATTCTTTGGAAAGGTGTATTCTTTGTTGAATGTGTAGTAGTGACATATCAGGATCTGACATTTTTTCTCCTGTATGTTAATTTGCTGAAAGTTTAGATATTCCCCCAATTAGTGGTTCTGTCAGGGCAAGTCTGCTGTAATCACAGTGATTTCAAACAAGTAATCAAAGCTATCAGCCTGATGTAGAGCACCCCAGGGCTGGTCCACAAACAGTTAGTAAGTGCGTTCACATGCACTTTAAAAGTTTGCTTTAAGTTGGGCTAAAACAATCATTTGTCTTTTCAAAATATCATGTGAACGCTTTAGTCTGACTGAAGTTGTACCAAAAGAGACTAGCTCAAAAACCAGCTTGATTGTAATGGCGTACATAAACATACTTACTGTTATTGATAGGACACACTTTATTTGCAAATTGAATGCAATCAAATGCTGATCTAGCATTTACAGTTGCTATTTGTTTTACAGTATTCACTTTGGTACAATATCTTTCTTAAACAAGGCCTCAGAGCAAAGCATCCAATCTTCACCACGGCACTGTAGACATTCTTATGCAAAAATGAATTGGTTTCCTGATATGATAGACATATGGGACTAACTCTTGCTCTAAGTGATCTTGTTGAACTGGCATGTAATTTAAAATGAGGATGAAAGGGAGTTATATTCCCTCGGGTTCAGTGTGAGTGGGAAATCTTTCTCGCTTGAAAAGAATGCCACTGAACAAAAAAAGGTTTGATTTATTGTACTGATAAGAACAGTGTAAGCCCAAAGGTAAGGACTAATAAAATAAATTGACAGTAGACAATATGAAGCACTTTTCCCCCACTACAACAACAGGGTTATCTCAGTTTCAGGGTCTACATGTCGAGCTTATGTGTAGTACATCAACAGTAATGCATACATGCTTTTCCACAGACACTGAAACATGCAACTATGGCTGGCACAAGTTCCAGAGCCACTGCTACAAATACTTTCCTCATCGGCGTAACTGGGACACAGCAGAACGTGAATGTCGTCTCCAGGGGGCACACCTTGCTAGTGTTTTGTCCCATGATGAGCAGCAGTACATCAACCGTGAGTATACATAAAACAAGTTATGGACATTCTGTCTAATATTATCAGCTCTAATTTACTCCTTCAGTTAAATTTCCATGCAAACTAACTATGGTTATGTATGAGGAAGGATACTTTTCTAGTGAATTTACTAATGTTTCTCTCTCTCCTCTTGTAGGCCTCGGCCATGACTACCAGTGGATCGGTCTGAATGATAAGATGTTTGAGAATGATTTCCGGTGGACAGACGGTAGAGTTGTGGTAAGAACATTCTTCAAAACTCACTTATTAGTTTCTAAAAATGTTTTGAAAGGATGGTATTGATGCATTCCTTTATTTTATAATATTTATTAATACAGTTTTTCTCTTTAAAAAGCTATTAATATAAAGAGAATGTAAATTTTAAGCAATAATATGTAGATGTGGGGGGGGAAATAAGACAGAAGATGGTTGCACTTTATTGTAAGGTGACTTTTTTACAGTGTAATTATACATTTAAGTACTGAGTAATATTAACTAAAGGGTTAGGGTTTTGGTTGGGTTTAGCTGTAATTATGCATAGTTTATAGTTATTACTGTAGTAACTGCATGTAACATATGTAACAACGGCACTGTAAAAGTGTTACCCAGAAGACATATGCAACCAGTTCCCTGGTTATAGAGGTGTTCCTCCATTGAACATGAAAGTGTCTAATTACAGTCATTTAGTCCTGACTGGGCTCTCACTTCAAAGATAATGGCAGCATGTTGCGGGGAAGGGCCAAAAAGCCCTGGAGGTCAGGAGATAGGAGTTGTCATCTGTGGAAGCCCTCTCAGGACTGGAGGATAAAAATAAAATGAGTGGAGACAAAGCTTACAGGTGTGGACAGGTAATGAAGGTGTGAAGGATGAGCAGCACCTGGAACAGGCTGCCCTAGAGATAATCCAGACCTAAAATGTGAGTGGGTGACATTTCAATCCAGTTGGTATCAGTGAGGTGCTAAACATATCCGCTGGCGTTTGCTAGCGCTCTTATTCTATTCTGTTTACAGACAAGTTACTCTTTAAAGGGTTTTTTCTTCATGCATTTAAGTATGTGCCATTGGAGTTATCCAGATGGTCAAAAATGTCATTACGTCAAGCCAAGCAGGAAGTGCACATTCCTTTTTGTAAGAGGATAATAACAGGACATGTTAGGCGAATCGTGTTTGAAGAAGGTAATATTCACAGACTTGCTGAAAGATCGTAGCTCCAACCTGTCTCGATCAGATACAATTACGCTATGTTTCATATATGTACACACTTTGCAGTTTTCATTTAAGCTAAAAAAATGTTATACCCTAGATATAGCAGAGAGTCAATATACATTGAAATACATATGTATATTGCATTCATCCACTTCTGAGAAAGATGACTAATGACGTCATACCTGCACCATGTGTTGTGTGCAGGGGGAAAATATAGAAAGAGGACGTGGAGAAATATAGCGAATAAAGTTTGTGCATGATCGAAAATTACTCTTACTGTGACTGGCTGATTTTAAAAAGTCTCTGTAACATTCAGGAGCGGTTAGATGTCTGCTTCTGCTATTTGTTCAAGGGCAAATGTGTACATACAGCTGATGCTGGTATGACTTTGATTAATTGTCTTTTCTGTATAGTAGACCTATTACTCTTGTGGCCACTGAATCAAATCCTTCCAAGAAGAGAAGTAGTTTTGCTTGTTTTGTGAGGTTTCATTTTACCTTCCAAATGCATTGCATCTCTTTCTGCAGCTCCGTATTGCAGTTTAGGGAATGTATGTACTCAGCGCCCCCTACTGATGTGTCTCTGTCATTGTCATTTTAATGACTTCCTGTGTTCCAGTATGAACATACTCTGCTTGAAAGCCTTTGATTGCTTTCACACTGTTCAGTGACTTTAATGTAACAGTATATTGCTGTGTTTTCTAGCCAGATTGTATTTGAAGTGGTGCAGCTGTAACAGACAAATTATTGTTTAATGACAGTGTACATCATATAATCAATACAATCTGAAACTTATTTCTATAGGATTGTTGTCTCCCTCACATTGCCATTCTCATCTCTATCTGTATGCTTCCCTACAGCAATATGAAAACTGGAGACCGAACCAGCCGGACAGTTTCTTCTCCTCAGGGGAAGATTGTGTGGTAATGATCTGGCACGAGGACGGGCAGTGGAATGATGTTCCCTGCAACTACCATCTCACCTTCACCTGCAAGAAAGGCACAGGTGAGGTTTCAACATCTAGATGAGGAGCATGTATTGATTAATAGGGCATGTACAGGTGAATGTATATATTCAGTCTAAAATCCATCAGTGGTATTTCAACAAAACTATATTTATAACCAGAAGTATAATAGGGAATGTGTGAAGCTTTGGATTACTGCTATACCCCAATGTACAGTGTCAGTACCGGTCAAAAGTTTGTAAACTGTGTTTTGTACTGTGTTTTATGTTTTTGAAAGAAGTCTCTTATGCTCATCAATGCATGCATTTATTTGATCGGAAAACAGTCTTGCTGCTTAGTTTTTTTTTTGGAACCTGTGATACTTTTTTTCAGGATTCATTGATGAATATTGTGTATGTATATTGTTACAAACGATTTCACAGAAATAAATTATATTTCAAAGTGTATTAAAACAGAAAACAATCATTTTAAATGATAAATAATAATATTCCACAATACTACAGCCTTTTCTGTTTTGATTAAATAAATGCAGGCTTGATGAGCAATAGAGACTTCTTTCAAAAAACATTAAAAATAGTAATGTTTCCAAACTTTTGACCGGTACTGTATATCTGTGGTTGTTTTCAGAAAAATCTAAAACAACTACTCTCACCTTACAGTTATGACTATTGTGGTTTAATGCAGCTAAAAATATAAAGATTAAAGCCTTTAAAGATTTGGTGCTCCACTAATGGTTACTCTGTTGTCAATAGTGTCCTGCAGTCAGCCTCCTCTTGTCCATAACGCCCGCACATTTGGCCAGCTGCGCCCACGCTATGAGATCAACTCCCTGATCAGGTACCAGTGCATGAACGGTTTCATCCAGAGACATGTTCCCACCATTCGCTGCAGAGGAGACGGATCTTGGGATTTGCCTAGGATTTCCTGCATGAGTCGTAAGTATTCGGCTACATTTATCTGATCAAAAATGTAGTTCAAAAGATTAGTGTTCGATAACACTTTACAATAAGGTCTCATTTTGTAACCCTAGACCACAAAACCAGTCATAAGGGTCACATTTTTTAAATTGAGATTTATACATCATCTGAAAGCTGAATAAATAAGCTTTCCATTGATGTATGGTTTGTTAGGAGGACAATATTTGGCCGAGATATAACTATTATGAAAATCTGGAATCCGAGGGTGCAAAAAAATCGAAATATTATAAAACTATAAATATTATAAGGGCAATCCTTAGAACAGCATATTACTATAAATATATATTTACTGTAGGACATTTACAAAATATCTTCATGGAACATGATCTTTACTTAATATCCTAATGATTTTTGGCATAAAAGAAAAATCGATAATTTTGAACCATACAATGTATTGTTGGCTATTGCCACAAATATACCAGTGCAACTTATGACTGGTTTTGTGGTCCAGGGTCACATTTGTTAACTGTAGCCTAGTTAATGTATCAATTAACATGACCTAACAATGAACAATACATTTGTTACAGTATTTATTCATCTTTGTTAATGTTAGTTAATAAAAATACAACTGGTCATTGTCTGTTCATGTTAGTTCACAAAGCATTAACTAATATTAACAAATATGACTTTTGATTTTAATGATGTAGTAAAAAATGTTGAACATTAGTTAACTCTTTTAGTTAACATGAACTAAGATGAATAACTTTATTCTTAGTTCATGTTAACTAAAGGAGTTAACTAATGTTAACTAATGAAACCATATTGTGAAGTGTTACCAAGTTTTCACTTTGAATACATTTTTAAATGTAATTTATTTCTGTAATGCAAAGATTAATTTTCAGCAGCCATTGTTCGGTCTTCAGTGTCACATGAAGAACTCATTCAACTAGAGGTCGAAAAATAAATAAATAAATAAAAAAGCGTATTATCATCAGTGTTAAATACAGTTGTCCTGCTTAATATTGTTAGGATTCTTTGATGAAATAGAAAGTTCAAAAGAACAGCATTTATTTGAAATAGAAATCTTTTGTAACAGTCTTTACTGTTTATTTTGATAAATTTAAAGTAGCCTTGCAGAATACATTTTACTTTCTTCTTTAATATTTTTTTTGTAATTTCTTAAAAAAAAAAAAAAACTAATAAAATGTATTTGTATTTACTTTACAGCCTCCAACTTTCAAATGATACATACAAGACGACAACAGACATACAGAGGAGTTTCTCGTCCTTGGAAGAGATCTGCAAAAAATTCTGTTGATGTACCACGACGTCACCATCGCCATGGTGTAAAACACAGCAGGACACAACAATAGTTGTTATGGTGACACAACCATAATGTAAGGGGCCTTTAATGTATTTTGATAACATGTGATGGACCTGCCTGCTGGCTGAAAGAAAATAAATTAAAAGAAACGATAATGAAAAGGATCAGGAAAAGGGTCAACATAGAGTGGAATATCACTGGAATGAAACAGTGCTTTTTTTCTTTTCTTTTAAGAGAGATAGTTTTTAAAAACTATATAAAGGACACATTCAGCTGGCCTCTGAAAACACAAAAAGATTATCTGACCTTCCCTCCATCTGTTCTGCTTCTTTTTGGGAATACACAGTGCCTTCATAAATTATAACTCACAATCCAGATAGTGAGCTATAATAGCGCAACCAGAAAGTTCATGACATTTTAGCCTGCAAACATAATGGTACATTTCTAACACACCAAAAATTGCTGTATGATTCATTTCAGTCTTCCTTCAAGTTTACAAGAACCACAGTTGTATGCAGACATCCTGCTGCTTACTGAACAAATGAGAAATCATACAAATGAATGTGAAAGAATATATTTATATAGAGAGAGTGAGCAATGGCTCACATTGAGTTAGTGTTTGTTGTGATAGAAAAAGGTCAATAATATAAAAAACAAAAACAAAACAATGCACAATGCAGTGGATGGTTTTGATATCTGAAAGTCAACACAATATGTTTAATACTTTGACTTTAAGGTATTTAATATTAAAAAGCCATGTAGATTTTAGATTATTTATATTCCTCTGTTTGATGTCTCTTTCAAGTGTTTACAATGCAAATCCTGTTCCACATTAGGGGTGTAATGGTACACGTATTCGTATTGAACCGTTTCGGTACAGGGCTTTCGGTACGGTGCACGCGTACCGAACGGTTATGAATGTAATCTTTAACAGTTAACAGTCGGCTTGTTGTAAGCGCGGAACACACTTCAATCTGAGTTCCCACACGAACATATTAAGTATTCAGTCCATTTTATCACGAAATTCAAACAATAAATGCCGTTTTAACACTCTTTAATGTGACGTGACTGATAGACGCGTATCAGTTCAACTTAAAGCGGCAGCGCGTGAGTCAATGCGATCATCTCTTCCTAAAGAATAAACATAAATTAATACATCTTAAGGTATGTTGAGGATACATTACAACTTACTGAAATGTGTCATATGTCGTGTAATCGCTCCACCTGTGTTTCAACCGTGGAAAGACAATAAAACTGCTTGTAAACAATGTCATGCAGAATCACGTTTACTCAGAAGTCATTCAGTGTCCACAGCTGTTAGCTCACTAGAGAAATCAACTCTTTCACTGAATACATGCACTATATTAGCCGTTATATTCATTATATTAGCCTATATATATATTCATTATATACAACTTAGCCTGTTAGTGATGTCTTGTTTATTTAATGTATGTTTAAATAAACCTGTCATGAAAATTACAGCCACTAAATGATTATATTTCAACAACGAATAAAAATAATTCGATTTAGAAGTTAATGCAAAAACTGCCTTATGTGAATCTTATGAGTGTTGATTATTATGTCTAAAAAAAATAGCAACTGAATTTAGGGTAATAGTTTGGGCTCTGTTGTTAATCTTTAATAGCTATATGTAAGTAAGGGCTCCCTATATAGTTTACAGCATTATCTTTAAGAAACTTTTAGTTATAATTTAATTCATTTAAGGACAGACACAATTTTTTTCATTAAACCACTGTTGAATAAAAATTAATAAAAAGCAATTTTGTAAAACTGCTGTACCGAATCCATACCGAACCGGGACTTCAAAACCGAGGTACTTACCGAACCGTCAGTTTTGTGTACCGTTACACCCCTATTCCACATACATTTAATTCCATTATTTTTACATCTATAAACCAAAGAAACGGACTGTATATGTACATTTCACATAATTTCAACTTTCATGTTTTTTTTCTTTTTTTTTTCTTGGACAAAACTACTTTAAAAAGAATGTACTTTGTGAGTTGCTTAAAACACTTGAACAAATGTCTTTTTAACAAGATGCCTATAATTTATTTCTTGAGCTGCTCCTTGTCTTCTCATTGTTGTAATAAAATACAACACACTGAGGATTTAACTTGGCCAAACTGCACATTGACAGAATTCAGTATATTAGTGTAAAGGACAGTGTGTCAACAGCTTTGTGTCAGCATTGATGTGACTAATAGACGACATTTGCAACTCACAGAATTTAGATGGATTTCATTATGACATTTGGGGTGTATCAATGGACCAAAATAAGAGGATTCATAGCAGCTTTAACAGCAGTTTGTTGAACTGGTCATCCATTTGTTTATTCCCAAGCATTTTTTCTTTGATTTTCTTTTGTGTGTTTACTTGTTGTCAGTTTTTTTTTTTTTTTTTTGTGAAAGTGCACATATCTTTTTATATTTATAGTATAACTTGTTCATTGTCAAATGTGATTGTCTAGAATGTTTGTGAAATGCAAACATTGTAAGGGAACGTTTTTATGCCTTCTATGTAAACAAAGTTTATTATATTCGACTTGTGTTCCTGGTCTTTTTCCATTCTGATATAGAGCGAGTTTTGTCAAAAGGGAAGGGCTTAAAGGGTTAGTTCACCCAAAAATGAACATTCTGTCATTAATTACTCACCCTCATGTCGTTCCAAACCCGTAAGACCTTTGTTCATCTTCAGAACACAAATGAAGAGATTTTTGATTAAATCCAAGAGCTCTCAGGCCCCTCCATAGACAGCAGTTTAATTAACACTTTCAAGGCCCATAGGAAAGGTATTGTTAAAATAGTCCATGTGACTCCAGTGGTTCAACCTTAATTTTTTGAAGCGACGAGAATACTTTTTGTGTGCAAAAACAAAATAAAGACTTTATTCAACAATTTCGTTCTAGCCGGTGTCTCCTACGCAGTTTACTTTATAAATACAGTGCAACTCCTGCATCTTCATCACACGCATGCGTTGTGGTGCTCATGTGAACAGCATCGGGCCGTAGAACTCGAAAGTGCTGCACTATTTGCAATGTAAACTGTGAGACTGACACAGGCTAGAACAAAATTGTTGAATAAAGTTATTATTTTTGTTTGTTTTTGCGCACACAAAGTATTCTCAGCACTTCATAAAATTAAGGTTGAACCACTGCAGTCACATGGACTATTTTAACAATGTTTTTACTACCTTTCTGGACCTTGAAAATGTTAAATTGCTGTCTATGGAGGAGTCAGAGAGCTTGATTTCATCAAAAATATGTTAATTTGTGTTCTGAAGATGAACAAAGGTCTTACGGGTTTGGAACAGGTAATTAATGACAGCATTTTTATTTTTGGATGAACCCTTTAAGGGTTGACGTAGTTAATAATTCTCAAACATTAACTGTGAGGCGAACATGGTAATATGGGACGTAATTTGATTCCTTTTTTAAATTGACATAAATCTAATATATTAATCTATATAACAATATAATAAAATACACTGTGATAGCACTGAGAAGACATTGCACTTCATGTTTTTAAGTATAACTAAACCATTATTGGTAGTGTCTAATGTTGACCACCAGATGGTATCAGTTCACTAACACAAAGACACTTGAGCATCTGAATAGTTTTACCAGATAGCAAAATTACGTAAATGATGTTTTGTTAAGCTGAGTTTCACTGAAACATTAATGATACCAAGCCAACTGTTTAACAAAATTGTCTAGGGAGGCATTTATTAAAATGTTAGACAAAAAAATGTAGGCTATACTACATTATACAGATTGTGTGTTGAGGTTCACATATGCTTATTCTGCTAGGACACCTGTGTGAATTAATTTCATATACTAAACATGTTGCAAAAAGTTCTCTAAAAGTTAAATGTTAAGTTCTGAGGACAAAATACATCTAGACACACATCTAGACACACATCTAGACACACACACACACACACACACACACACACACACACACACACACACACACACACACACACACACACACACACACACACACACACACACACACACACACACACACACACACACACACACACACACACACACACACACACACACACACACACACACACACACACACACACACACACACACACACACACACACACACACACACACACACACACACACACACACACACACACACACACACACACACACACACACACACACACACACACACACACACACACACACACACACACACACACACACACACACACACACACACACACACACACACACACACACACACACACACACACACACACACACACACACACACACACACACACACACACACACACACACACACACACACACACACACACACACACACACACACACACACACACACACACACACACACACACACACACACACACACACACACACACACACACACACACACACACACACACACACACACACACACACACACACACACACACACACACACACACACACACACACACACACACACACACACACACACACACACACACACACACACACACACACACACACACACACACACACACACACACACACACACACACACACACACACACACACACACACACACACACACACACACACACACACACACACACACACACACACACACACACACACACACACACACACACACACACACACACACACACACACACACACACACACACACACACACACACACACACACACACACACACACACACACACACACACACACACACACACACACACACACACACACACACACACACACACACACACACACACACACACACACACACACACACACACACACACACACACACACACACACACACACACACACACACACACACACACACACACACACACACACACACACACACACACACACACACACACACACACACACACACACACACACACACACACACACACACACACACACACACACACACACACACACACACACACACACACACACACACACACACACACACACACACACACACACACACACACACACACACACACACACACACACACACACACACACACACACACACACACACACACACACACACACACACACACACACACACACACACACACACACACACACACACACACACACACACACACACACACACACACACACACACACACACACACACACACACACACACACACACACACACACACACACACACACACACACACACACACACACACACACACACACACACACACACACACACACACACACACACACACACACACACACACACACACACACACACACACACACACACACACACACACACACACACACACACACACACACACACACACACACACACACACACACACACACACACACACACACACACACACACACACACACACACACACACACACACACACACACACACACACACACACACACACACACACACACACACACACACACACACACACACACACACACACACACACACACACACACACACACACACACACACACACACACACACACACACACACACACACACACACACACACACACACACACACACACACACACACACACACACACACACACACACACACACACACACACACACACACACACACACACACACACACACACACACACACACACACACACACACACACACACACACACACACACACACACACACACACACACACACACACACACACACACACACACACACACACACACACACACACACACACACACACACACACACACACACACACACACACACACACACACACACACACACACACACACACACACACACACACACACACACACACACACACACACACACACACACACACACACACACACACACACACACACACACACACACACACACACACACACACAGTGTGAAATATAAGCATTTTGAAAAGTGAGGACATGGGGAACGTCCTCATATTTCACCCTCTTTTTGTAATACCTATGTCATACCCATGTCATTATACAAATTTGTGTCCTGATATTTCACAAAAACATGCCCACGCACGCACGCACGCACACACACAGGGAGAGATCTCATTATCTGAAGTCGTCCACACTATGCCTTTTGTATAGAATCAAACTTAACGATTCAGATAGCAGACCAAATCTGTAACTTTGAGAACGCTCTGTTCCCAAAAGCAGTGGAATATGTGATACTATGCAGTCAGTATTTTATGATATTTTAATGGCTTTTGTTGGGAAATGTTATCCATGCCTAGCCAAGCTGGGCAACAAACATTGCATATGCAGCATCTGGACCCTCGACATTCATGGTTATAGGCACTGTAGTATTTCAACAAAGTTTAGTGGAGAATAAAACAAAAGCCATTTAAATTTGTATGGGTTTTTATTTTTCATTTAAAATTGAGTTTATTCATAAACCGTACACTGCACATTAGATTGAAAAAAAAAAAAAAAAAGAAAGAAGAAAAAATTATATTTTGTGCATAGACAAAATCAAACAAAATGTAATTTATGTGCACTGTGGCTTCTGCAGTTCAAAGCTGAGTTATAGGTGGAGAATATTTTCCCCTTCAATAAACAAACAACATCTATCAATACAAAGTGACAAGTAATAGATGTTACGTTCATCAGTAAACACAGATCTCATTATCTGAAGTCATCCACACTATGCCTGTCATAACATTCAGTTAGAATCTATTAGAATCAAACTTAGGCATGATGTTGTATGTGGCTTTTAGTGCTGTTTCTCTCCATTTTTACAGAGAACAGTGGTATTACAATATCATTAAATTGAGATTTATATCTACACTTAAGCAACTAAGCCTCAAGCTAGTCTTGAAATGTTACAAATATACAACTGGGTTCTAAATGATTCTCTCAGAGTAAATTCTGTGTGTAGTTCTCTGCCATATAGCAAAAAACAATGCATCGTCAGCAGTTTGTCAAATTCTGTCAGTCTCTGATGAAATACTTGTCAAGTTCTATGCAGGGATGAACACATTTTTTAAATCTTCACCAAGGCCACCGTTCAACACTGGGAAAAAGCTTCTCTCATGATTAAGAAAAAATAGAGGTGAGAAAATACATCACAATATTGCAAACAAAGGGTTGACATGAAAAATGAAAAATAATGAAAAGTGGAATTATTTATGAATATAAAGCCTAAACACTACAGGCCAAACACATTCATATGATATTTCAAATAGATAAAATAAGATCACAGTTCAGAGCAGTGTATGATACACCAAAACGAGAAAAACAAAACAAAAAAGGATATATATATATATATATATATATATATATATATATATATATATATATATATATATATATATATATATATATATATATATATATATATATATATATATATATATAGTTTTAAGGAAATTAGAATTTGGGTAAGATCACAAAAGTGTTTCAGGAAAAGAAAGGGGACGTGGTCCATTTATGGTGCCTTTGCTTTTCTGTTTGGGAAAGTTTCAAAAACTTTCTGTCAAGTATATACTATTTGTTATATTTAAATATTTTATTGCAATGTCACAAATCAGATTTTTGAAAAAACTCACACTTTCTACTTACTAAATGGGCTTTTTCATCAAAATGGTCTGATTTAAACTTTCCTTAGCTGAATATACTTTCTGAATGCAATTTGTGTTTGTTTTTCATATATATGCTATACAAATGTATATAAAATGTAAATGGTAGATAAAATAACTGTTTACAAAAATGTGATGTGAATGTTGCAGTATGCTCTATTATAATAGCTTGTCTCAGGGTGAACGTGATTTCACCAAGTAGAGCATGTTCCTGGATCAACGTCTATGTTGGCCCTAGAACATTCCAATCAACCAATTAGGTTTGAGCGACACGTTTACAGTTTATCTCAAATTTAGGTTTACAACCAGGGATGGGTGCTTCTACATCAGTATTATTCACTTATCATTTCCCTATCATTTTAGGGATAACTTATGGGTAGGGTTTGATTTTCAGACAAGAATGTTGTTCAACAAAATATATTGATCCAGGAACATGTCTTGGTAAAATCACGGTGACCATTGTCACAGTTAAGGCTAGTTCATGCAAAAAGTCCTTCATAAGTTTGGAGGAGGAAACCGGTGTATTGCTGCTCTTTGGTTGGTGAAAGGTGACACGTCATGAAGCGTTTCAAGGTTGAGGCTTGAAGCAATAGACACCGTATAGCTTCTGCTTTTTGTCGGGGAAGCCAACAAAGCGAACCGCAGCCTGCGTGGGGCTGCAGTTCTTCCTAGGCCTGGAGATGGGGTAACGAACGCTACCGTCGGCCAGCCAACCAGCATCACAGCGGTCGTATCCATGCAGCTTCCAGGCAGCATATATATGGCCCACCTTTGCAATCTCAGCTCCATCTCTCTTGCATGCATTGACAGCCTCATCATAGTTCAGCTTCTTGGGCTGGATCAGGTAGTAGAAGCGGCCTGTGATTTAAAACGAAGAGTTTCTGGGTTGTGGACATAGACACTGCTAAATGTTAGATACCATTTTATACTAGAATTGATTCATTCATTCATCTCACCTTTAAGGCTGGCTGTGAAACAGAACACATCATAGAGGCTGTTGTATTTGTCCCTCCGGCCATAGCTTCTCAGTCCGGCTGAGGCCCTCGCTCCTCCACAGGGCTCTCTGGGTTTGGTGATTGGATACTGTACGGTTCCGTCGTTGAGCCAGCCGGCATTGCACCAATCTAGACCACTTCTCCATTCCTCATAGAGCTGCTCGAAAGAGGCAACCACAGCATCCTGCTCCAGACATGCAGCCTCTGCATTTTGGAAGTTGAAGTTGTACCGCCCCAAACGAGGGGAGTATGGGAAAACAACCCCTGTGAATGAAAGTGAATCCTCCCCTAAGGAAAAGTTTGACTGAGTTTAACATCAGGTTGATTTGATGAATGTATTTTATGACCGCCCCAATGAACGAATAAGAGCGATATTAGTAAAAGCCTTCATTTAGAGCTCCCTGCTTAGTCTAAAAGAATTACGTGGTACAGTGTTAGAAAAAAAACCTATTCAAAAATAGAGAAAATTACTTGCAGGGTTTAGCCTTTTCAATCGTATACTCCATTGTTACAAGGTAACAATGACTAGTTGTGCCAGCCTGCTTCATTAAGCTCATGCAGCTCACTTTTCTGTGAAAAGATCCCCATTGTTTCTCTGGAGCCAAGTCTGCAATGGTGGTCTTGATCAAGAACAAGAACTACAGGATGTTACTGCAGAATGAGCAAATGATAAGTGGCAAAAACAAAAGTTGAAAGAAGCATAAGAGAGTGTCTTTACATTGTGCTAATGTGCAGCTCTGTGCTAATGTAGATAACTGTTTAATAAAATGACCTGTTCAAATACAAATTATGAGCTACATAGGAAGTAAATAAATCATGTTTGTACAGTAATGTCAATGTGTTTTAGATTACAGTTTATACTAGACCCTTTTCACAGACTGTGATGACGCGTTTTAACGGTCATCAATATCGTAAATCCTGCAACGTTTTTTTGTATTTTCATTTTTAAAAATATATATGTACATTTATAACACTTTGTATTTTATTACTTTTGCATCAAATTACAATAAAAAAGTTACCGCTGCTGTGAGGGTGTTTATTAATACACTAAAATGGTTCTTGGCTCGTAATCATAGGGGAACCTTTTTTAGTGCTATATAGCACCAATTTTGGTGCTTCAGTGGTTCTTCAGCGGTTCTTCAGAGGTTCTTCACCGGTTCTGTGACTAAGGTGCTATACAGGGAGTGCAGAATTATTAGGCAAATTAGTATTTTGACCACATCATCCTCGTTATGCATGTTGTCTTACTCCAAGCTGTATAGGCTGGAAAATAGCCAAGCCAAGTAAAATAGCCAAGCTTCTGAAGCGTGATCATCGAACAATCAAGCGTTTCATTCAAAATAGTCAACAGGGTCGCAAGAAGCGTGTGGAAAAGCCAAGGTACAAAATAACTGCCCGTGAACTGAGAAAAGTCAAGCGTGCAGCTGCCAAGATGCCACTTTCCACCAGTTTGGCCATATTTCAGAGCTGCAACATCACTGGAGTGCCCAAAAGCACAAGGTGTGCAATACTCAGAGACATGGCCAAGGTAAGAAAGGCAGAAAGTCGACCACCACTGAACAAGACACACAAGCTGAAACGTCAAGACTGGGCCAAGAAATATCTCAAGACTTTTCTAAGGTTTTATGGACTGATGAAATGAGAGTGAGTCTTGATGGGCCAGATGGATGGGCCCGTGGCTGGATTGGTAAAGGGCAGAGAGCTCCAGTCCGACTCAGACACCAGCAAGGTGGAGGTGGAGTACTGGTTTGGGCTGGTATCATCAAAGATGAGCTTGTGGGGCCTTTTCGGGTTGAGGATGGAGTCAAGCTCAACTCCCAGTCCTACTGCCAGTTTCTGGAAGACACCTTCTTCAAGCAGTGGTACAGGAAGAAGTCTGCATCCTTCAAGAAAAACATGATTTTCATGCAGGACAATGCTCCATCACACGCGTCCAAGTACTCCACAGCGTGGCTGGCAAGAAAGGGTATAAAAGAAGAAAATCTAATGATATGGCCTCCTTGTTCACCTGATCTGAACCCCATTGAGAAACTGTGGTCCATCATCAAATGTGCGATTTACAAGGAGGGAAAACAGTACACCTCTCTGAACAGTGTCTGGGAGGCTGTGGTTGCTGCTGCATGCAATGTTGATGGTGAACAGATCAAAACACTGACAGAATCCATGGATGGCAGGCTTTTGAGTGTCCTTGCAAAGAAAGGTGGCTATATTGGTCACTGATTTGTTTTTGTTTGGTTTTTGAATGTCAGAAATGTATATTTGTGAATGTTGAGATGTTATATTGGTTTCACTGGTAAAAATAAATAATTGAAATGGGTATAAATTTGTTTTTTGTTAAGTTGCCTAATAATTATGCACAGTAATAGTCACCTGCACACACAGATATCCCCCTAAAATAGCTAAAACTAAAAACCACTTCCAAAAATATTCAGCTTTGATATTAATGAGTTTTTTGTGTTCATTGACAACATGGTTGTTGTTTAATTATTAATGTTGTAAAATTAATCCTCAAAAATACAACTTGCCTAATAATTCTGCACTCCCTGTATAGCACCTCTGAAGAACCGCTGAAGAACCACTGAAGCACCAAAATTGGTGCTATATAGCACTAAAAAAGGTTCCCCTATGATTACGAGCCAAGAACCATTTTTGGTGCCATATAGAACCTTTTTTTTTTTAGAGTGTAGTGTCTATGGGAGTGTTTGTAAAAATTTACATATTTCTCTCTTTTAACTGCCGTTATCAATCTCACTCTATTTTGTCCCTCTTTTTGAAAGTTGTGAAATCACTACTGTGGCGTTTTTCTTTTGCTATGTGAGCAAATGGGCACAAAAAAAAATATTTAATGTATTCTCTCATTCACAACTATAATATTTAACCCAACTATGACGACTTCCGCTCTGAGAAACCCGGAAATGTGAAAAGGGTCTCTTGTCAAGTGTACCTCACACGTCCTGAAAAGTGAAGCCAAAACGGTTTGATCGCCCCCCTGGTGGCTGACTGCAGTATAGGTCATAAACCCATCCTCTCTGTGTAATTGTATGGGACTCAAGAGTCAAAAATTATTTTTCAGAAGATGGTTGATGTCATTTTAGGTAGTTCTTATCATGCTGATGTAAGTTCAAGTGTCCTTTTCCAGAAGAAAAAAAAAAAAGTTTGGGTTTAGATAGTTATTCGATGCTATAAAAATGGGGTGTAACATCAAGATTGAGTCTGTGGGAGCGAGAGTATGGGCAGGACCTTGATAACACAGCTCCACCTCAGGGCTCCAAATGACGTAATCTGTAATAACCATTTATGGGATATTTTGGCTTCATTTTTCCACAGTGGAAGGAATTGTATGGAAAATCTTTTTTTATGACCAGTTAGCTATTGTTTGTTAAATATCCATTAGTAAGTCACTTTGGTTGAAAAGAGTCTGCTAAATGAATAAATATAAATGTTACAGGCTACATGATTACTTATGTGACAGCATGAAAAACTAAAGTTACCTTGCAATTCAAGGTCCACTTCGACAGTCTTGTCATTCAAGCCATTGATGATCTCACACCTGTATGAGCCATAGTCCTTCAGATCTAGGTTTGTAATAACCAAGGTAGCATCATTGTCATCCGTCTCCAACAGGTAAACGCGGTCCTGGAAATTTCCGTAGGTCTTCTTGTGGAACCCCATGGACATCAACACGTCGGTCTCTGTAGAGTCATCCTCAAGTTTGGTCCACTTGATTCTGTTTCCGAACAAATTGGACAGACCATCCAGTCTGCAGGGCAGAGTGATATTGTCACCTCTGTTGGCGTAGACCTTGATCCTTGATTCACTATCTAAAATGAAACAAATGGAGGTTTATTTCACAATGGCGTCTTTGTACTGAAACCAAACAGTAGGTCTAGTATATTTGTTTTATATGTTTGCAAGGACAGGATGAGTTTAATTATACAAGATTTCCTACCATTATTTTGTTGGTTTGATTTTATTGCTAGCCATATATTTTGCCTTAAGGTTTTAAAGAAGCCTGCAATATCCACAAAACAGAAACAAACACAGTGCCACACAAGTCTCCGCCGAAGAAATACTCAAATTTAATGGAATCAGATGGTGCCCTTGCACACAAACTGGGCTACCACATACATCATTCTCCCATTTTATTCCAATAAGGACATATGGTCATAAACCCTCATAAACAGTTTGCCCACTGATGCTGTGTCGATATCTCTGGTAGTTGTTATGTCTGCTTGTGGTTAGGGGCATAATTGTCTCATTCAGTTCCTCAAGATGGTTCAGTTCCTGGTCTCTGCTTGAGTCTTGGAGGCCCTAATCCATCACAGCTTCATGATGGAAGATTTGATTGATATCAAGGAAACTAAAACTGACCCAAGAGTTCTCCATGCCAGCTGCACCCCCATCAAAGTGTCAATTGCACAGCAGACATGATTAGATTTAACTCAAGGCACCATTCAGTCTCTCTCTTTTTTCCCCATGGTTTAAACTGTCTACAGATGTGCTTTGCCAAAGCATTCAACCCATATTATCAAGTAAAATTAAATTCTTGTTTATCTACACAATCAACTGATTCATGTAAGGTTGGGCAGGGCGACCTGTCAATCTAAGAAACAAAGACACTTTGGTAACACATTACTTAAATCCCTTATATATAATGCATTATAAAAGTATTTTTACTGCAGTAATTATGCCTCGCATGCACCTTATAATACATTGTATGGTCTCATGAACAATTGTAACCACAGTTATAATACATTCAATACTTATCTATTCATTGAACACACCTATAGAATGTATAATGCATTAAAACACATGACATAATCTGCAAATATTATAATGCATTTTAACTTTGGTTACGAAAGTAAGTAACTTTGGTTACAAACTTTGGTTTGTTTAAGAATGCATTTAAATCAATAAGACAATTCATTTAAATGTTCAGGGTGTGGCTCACTTTAAACTGAGTAAAGCATCAGTATGAACCACAACACCATCAGTGTTGAGATGTTTGAGATGTTTAAAATAAATTAACAATTTTATTCAGAAAGGACATTAAATTGTGACAGCCAAGAATAATGTTATAAAACATTTCCATTTCAAAGAATACTGCAACAAAAAGGTTTCTAAGTAGCCCAATTGTTTTCAGTAGTGATTATATTACATTTTC
The DNA here is from genome assembly GCA_023566225.1 of Romanogobio albipinnatus. Lineage (NCBI taxonomy): Eukaryota > Metazoa > Chordata > Actinopteri > Cypriniformes > Gobionidae > Romanogobio > Romanogobio albipinnatus. The sequence continues at coordinate 42,249,203 of CM042242.1, forward strand.
ATATTATCAAAACTAATACGATTTCGGTAACACTTTACAATAAGGTTGTATTATTAGTTAACATGAACTAACCGTAAACAACACCTCTGTTCAGTATTGGTTAATCTCTGTTAACGTTAGTTCATAAAAATACAGCTGTTCATGGTTTGTTCATGTTAGTTCACAGTGCATTAACTAATGTTAGCAAGATTTTAATAATGCATTAGTAAATGTTGAAATGAACATTAACAAAGATACATAAATACTTTAAAAGTGCAGTACATTATTAGTTCATGTTAACTAATGTAGTTAACTAATGTTAACTAATGAAACTTATTGTAAAGTGTTACCACGATTTCAGTATTTCTCAGTCAAGAAAGTTTTTGATCTGACAGTTTGAGGTACAGGTACAGTATATTCCATCACATTATCTCCAAGCCTGTGACTTCCCCTGAGCAATTCTTAATGGCAGCCTCAGTCTCTTGTACTTCTGACCAGCATGTTCTACAAATAACCTTTACACTCAGGTGAGGTGTATCTGCAGGAAAACCTTTCCCATATGCTCAAAACACATATGGGACTCATTAGCAAGACTTTCTGTCTTCTGCATCAAACCATTTAAATTGACCTTAGTCCTTTATTACCCCTCACTCGACTAAGCTGGAACCTTCCTAACTATAGTAACATGTGCTCAGAATGAATGTACATGTACTTAACATCTGAGCGGTTCATGAATCAGAAGCCATGTTAAACTATACTGTTCTCCACCTTAAATTATACAGCACTTCTTTCACAGTATGATGAGAGATTCTCCCCTTTCCATAAGTAATTAAAACTGAGCCCAGTCCTTACACTCATTAACACATCTGATTATTTTTTACACTTCATTGTGAGTCTAGCACTCTCTCACTCTCACTTTCTTCCTAATAAACTCTCGGTTAGGAGACAGTGTGCCAAAGTGGTATGCCAAAGAAGGAAAAGAAGAATCTCTCATCAAATGATTAAGCACACCCTCCAGTAATGACAGCAGCTACCAGTTTTGAAATTGTATAACTAAGCTTTTTGGATAGAGGCTCCACACATGCAAGAGCTCACTTTGTTGGCAGAATATCTGTACACCATTGCTGGTGTGATTTTGTACTCAAATATCATCTTAAACCCTCTAACCCTTAATGTTCTCCATATACCCAACTCCCACTAGTTCCCATGACACCACATCCCCCATATCCACCCACCCTTTATTCCTGCTTGTGTAAGCAAACAGAAGGAAAGTGTTTACTCTTGAATGGCAGAATGGAAGTGTCGTGGTGGTTTAAATATTTAAGTGCCTCTTTCCCACCCACCAAGAACTCAGATATTTGGTGTTAGAAAATATGGATAATTAAACTTTTTTTTGTTTTGTTCAGGGAAAACTGTACGACAAACCTAGATAATGAGCAGGAGTCATAACAATGTAATAATCTAAATTATTATAATAATAAACAAAGTATTAACAACAGAGGTGGACAGTATAGTGGAGTATTTTTACTCTGCTTAAATAAAATGTTCAAGTGTTTATACTTGATCAGTGTTTTTCTTTGGAAGACTTTTACTTCACAGCATTCCAAAGCATAATGCCATACTTTTTTACTGCACTACATTCCACTGCACTATTATCATTTAATACTTAATTACATTAAAATGTAGTACTGTATACTTTTACTCAAGTAAACGTAATTCAGGTTTTACTACATTTTTAATGCAATTAAGTATTAAAGGTAAAAAATTTAAAAGTATGACATTATATTTTATGCTTTGGAATGCTGTGAAGTAAAAGTTTTCCAAAGAAAAACACTGATTAAGTATATACCTAAAAAATGTACTTGAGTAGAAAGTAAAAATACTTCACTACTGTCTGCCTCTGATTGACAATAATAACAACAAATAACAACAATACATATATATTTTAATAATATTAAAATGTTAATATAAATAAACAATAATTCAGAAATAAAAAATGGTAAGACAATAGAAAAATAGCAAAATGGTGAAATAAACATTCAAATAAAACAATATTTAACAACATATTAAAAAATGAGTCGACCAAATTAAAATAAGCAGTCTGACTCTGAAAAATTATGTAAGAAAATAGGTTATATAACCAAGTCATCAGAGACATTTGTAAACTGAAAAATAAACAGAGGGTGATATAAATTTAAATGAAAACAATCATTCAACATGGTCATTTAATACATGTGTTTGGGCCCCATTGGCATCTTGTACACATCTGCTGCATAAACTGTGGGATTGGAGCCCTTAACGATGCAAAATGACGCTCTGTGTGGGGTACAACCCTAAATGCATAAAAGCACACTGATTAGAACTTCACATCTGTGTATACAAGTGTCATGTGGAATCACTTCCTCACAGCCAGACAGTCTTGATGTCTAAACTTCACTTCCTACACTTTGCTGAGCAAGCAGAGGTCAGTATGGGGTATGAACATGAATTATTGCAGACAGCTGGATGGCACTTCCTCTATCATAACCATCCTACTTGTGCGTTGACATTTAGAGTCTGTCTCTCTCTCCCCCTGTTTGCATGTGTTATAGTCAGTTTATTTGAAAGCCCTTCCTTCATTATCTCCCCTTTTCTCTCACCCATCACACATAAAGCCTTTTTCACACACACCCCCCCTACTCAGCCATGCCTGACTAATGGCTGCATTGTCTTGAACAGAGCCTCCATGAATCGGGCCTGTCTTAAGCAGTCGCTAAGAGCCCAAAACCATAAGCAACTTTCACTCCTTCATCCAGGCCCCACCCTTTCTCCTTCTGCCTGAGCCCAACCCAATCCATACACACCCATGAATTTACAGACCATTACTTCAGAAGGAAAATAACTGCATTCAGCGAGGGGCTCTTTACATTTTCAGAGGCTGTTAATCTTGCTGTAGCTCCTGTCAGATACATACATTCAGTGGCTTCAGTGTAAAATCAATGGATTTGGCAACGGCCAGCATACAGCTGGGAATATAAAAGGTCCACTGTGTGGCTCTTCAGCCACCAATGTGCTACTGGCATCACTGGCTGTCAGGAGCTATCTTGCATTTACCCTCGAGAAAGGGTAATAGATCTGATCAGCCGAGCCGCATTTCAGTATGTCTTACATTCCTCACTAACTGTCAACAACTGTAAAACAACTGATAAATTACCTGGAGCAGATGTTTTAGAGCTTATGAAAGTCTGTGGCGAGCTATATCTGTGGGTGTGTGTGCATGTGTATAGTGGGAGGAATATATAATACAATATGAATCTGGTTCATTGTGTCTGCATTGTTTAAGTGATAACTTCGAGGAAATTATATTCATCCATGGTAAATATATATATATATGTATTATATCCCACTCTCTATAATTCATACTGTGCAGTTTTTGAGTATTACATTTATCGTACCATATTATCATATTCTCATATGCACATAAAAAGATGCATGCTGAACTGTAAATTCATTCATTCATTTATTCATTCACAAAGGGTTCAAAAGTGGTTCTTACCTTGTGCTTCAACATGTAGACTGCTTGCAAAGAAAAACAATACCCAGGAAAACAGAGCGATCATCTTGTCTTTTTTTTCTTCGCCTAAAGGCCTCTTGACTAGAAAAGCGAATGAATGAAAAACGAAACAGTGGAAAAGAAATAAATGCAATCAGGTAATAAAATCTGAGAATGCAGAAAAATATTCTCTTCCTGTTGTTGTCGATGAAGAGGTGTAGGTGTTGGTAGTTGTGCCACAAGAAAGATTGGGCTCCTAAGAGGTCCATACAAAAGGCTTATATTGAAGCCCTGGCCAATTGTGGCCACTCCCCCTCCCCTTAGAGAGAAATGAAGCCCATCACCCTACATTGTGTGTGTGTGTGTGTGTGTGGACTCCCTCATTTAAGAACAGCTTCATTTTCTGCCATGCATGGTTCTCTGTTTAGATTTAAGGGGAGACGTGTGGACTACAATGTGTTGTTTGTGCTGGCTAGTATGGCTAGCAGGACTATCATATAACAAATTTTTAAAAAAAGAAAAAAAAGACTGGGAATATTTTTTTTATCCTGATGAAAGACATGTTGACAATACATTGGTTTAAATACAGATTAAGTTCTCCAAATGTTGATAAATTAACTAGATTAACTACAGGCACTTAACTTGTCTAACAGTATATGAGTACCAGAAACCCACTTTCAAATGTCTTTATCAATATGTAGTTTAAGGTCTTCAAAGTAAATCTGTCCAACAGTGAGCACTGGAAACAATGAACTCCCCACTAAGAATATATTAATTCAAAACACTGAACACCATTCATATGCTCTCCAAATGCTGAATTACACAACCTCTCCACCTGCTTGTAATACATGACTAGTGCAGTTTGACTTTGCTGATTTTTCATTTGCTTCTATGATCTTATTGCTTCTTATGATCAGCCAAGAAATCCAACAAATATCCACCTTCCCATCTGCCCATCTACTTCACCTTACATAACCCCCTTTTCAGATTACTTAATGGAAGCTTGTACTGATAAGACAGGGTCAGTAAAGATATGACCCACTTCACCTAAGCAAAAGTATATCTGGACTCTAAAAAGACCTCATTATCACAGGAGAGATATAGGATGGAGATGTGGAAGGAAAATGTGTGGTCCATCAAGGATGTTTTCTTAGTGCTCTCAATGGAGTACTGGTGAAAGGGTTATCCCTGTTCAATGCAAATTATGTCCATCACAGTTATTTCAGCTGTTATTTACAGATTCTAGGTGAGAAAGACACCCTTCATCCCCACAGGGCCTCGTCTTATAGACTAAAGCTCCATCGAGTCATATGTTCCCCACCCTAAAAAAAACCCCACAGAAGACCGTTTTGCCAAATCCATCACAGTGACTGATTTACACACACACACACACACACACACACACACACACACACACACACACACACACACACACACACACACACACACACACACACACACACACACACACACACACACACACACACACACACACACACACACACACACACACACACACACACACACACACACACACACACACACACACACACACACACACACACACACACACACACACACACACACACACACACACACACACACACACACACACACACACACACACACACACACACACACAAATCCATCACAGTGACTGATTTACACACACACACACACACACACACACACACACAAAAAAAACAAAACTATGGAAAACGAGGAAGGGTCTCTGGGTTGCACCATGACTGACTGGAAATCTCACCTCAGCATGGATGACTCATTTCATTTACATTTCATGGGTACCGAATGGTAATAATGTGGGTCTTAAACACTTAAATAATTAATGTTTGATTACCCCAGATGATGTCATGATTCGCTTATTTCTTTCCAAACACCTACACACAAAAGGACCAATTTGCTGAAATAATCATGGCAGTTATGTAAGCTAGTTTTGGCAATTTGACTGTTTGCTCCTTACGCCATTTTAATTTTAGTTAAAAAGTGTAAAAAGGTGTAGTTTTGAGTTATTAAGTTAAAAGAAACAGTTTTTTCCACTGCTGAAATCTATGAATGACTAGTGCCCAATGGTAAAAGAGCTTTACAAGATACTGTGCAGATTTTTAAAGGCTATTTAAGGAAGTCAATGAACAAAGGAAACCAGGATAAAAGATTTTGTTATCTCTATTAAAGACAAAAAGTGTAGAGCTCACCAGAACACTTAAGTCTGGCCTAGATACTTCTGCTTTATTAGATTATGAACCCAAAGTATTATTTGGAGTCAAAGGCTAAAGAGTTGAAACCAAGTCTTGTTGTATGTGGCTAAAGGCCAAAGTGCACATCTGGAACATTAATGGTAGGCTACATGTAGCCATACAGTTCATTCGGGTTTATTCAGCAGACTCACAGTCTTCACCAACAGCTAATTTTTTAGACTTGAAATGCCCCTAATTCTGCCTAGTGATGGGAACATAATAAAAAACGTCTCGGTTACGGATGTAACCCTCGTTCCCTGAGGAGGGAACGGAGACGTACGTCAGTGACTAACGAATGGGGGTTTCGCTTAGAAGCCTATCATCTTCGAGCACTTAGAAAACGCCCAATGGCGTGCCAATGCCATGGGCATGCGGAATTTGCATACGTAACTCCGCCTCACCGCGTGAGTATAAAAGGAAGTACGTGGCAATATCTCATTATGTTACCTGCTGAGGAGCCAAGACTGAACTCCTGCGTTCCAGGTAGCACAGCTGAAGTGGCAACGGGACGTACGTCTCCGTTCCCTCCTCAGGGAACGAGGGTTACATCCGTAACCGAGACGTTCCCTTTCATTCAGTCACTACGACATACGTTAGTGACTAACGAATGGGGTCCCAATATAATCACGCCACTCAGCCGTCTTCCAGTGCCCTGCGTAAGTGTGAGTTCCCTGTCGTAAGACTATATATATGGACTATAATATGGACAGCACGAAGGGACCTCAGGCGCTTCTGACTCCATAGAACGAGATGGTGGGCGGGAGCGTAGACCGCCCTGGTGGTAGATGTACGCTACAACGGCCGTCTTGTCTGTCCTGACTAGTACATGTTGACCCTTCAGCAATGCCCGGAAGCGGTGCAGGGCGAACCATACTGCCAGCAACTCGAGGCAATTGACATGCAGGAGACGCTGAGGTCCTGTCCAGGAGCCCGCGGCTGCTTGTCCATTGCGCATGGCACCCCAGCCTGTGGCAGAGGCATCCGTCGACACGACAAAATGCCTGGAAACTCGTTCTAAGGGCATACCGGCCCGTAGAAAACTGAGGTTCGACCACAGGGTGAGAGTCTGTCGGCAGGCCCGAGTCACTTGTACCCGGAGTGTGCCAGACCGCCATGCCCATCTCGGGACTCGATCACGAAGCCAAAGCTGAAGCGGTCTCATATGAAGCAATCCGAGCGGCGCTAACGCGGCTGCAAATGCCATATGCCCCAGGAGCCTCTGAAAAAACTTCAGTGGGACCGCACTCTTGCTCTCGCATTAACGAAGTCAAGGCAGCCGTGACTGCGTGTGCGCTCGCTGGTAAGCAGCACGCACCTGGCGACCAAGTCGGAAACCACACTGAGAAAAGAGATCCTCTGCACGGGGCAGAGTCGCTCTTCTCCCAGTCAACCCGAAGGCCCAGACGGGCTAAGTGCCGGAACACTTGGACTCTATGTCCGCAGACCTGCTTACGAGAGTGACCCAGTATGAGCCAGTCATCGAAGTAGTTCAGGATGCGAACCCCGTGCTGCCTGAGTGGTGCAAGGGCTGCCTCGATAGACTACGTAGAGTCACAAGGGGACAGAGCTGCCCGAATGGGAGGACTGCGTACTGAATGTCCGCCCCTCGAAGCAAACCATAGGAACGGTCCGCATCGAGGAAGGAGACATGAAAGTAAGCGTCCTTCAGGTCGATCGCTGCAACCAATCTACCGGACGAACACGTCCGAGGAGGCGTTCGCTACCGACATCCTGAATGGAAGCCTGTGAAGGGATCGGTTCAGGACGGGCAGGTCCAGGATTGGCGTAACCCACCGGAATGAGGAAGCCGGACTTCATTTCGGCTGGAGGGACAGGCTCGATCGCACCCTTTGCCAGTAGGGTGGAAACCTCCGCACGCATGACTGGGGCCTTCTATTGGGCCCCCGCATGGAGCACGGACTCCCCCGGAAGAGGTGAGGAGCCTGCGTGAACTGAATCGCGTAGCCGAGCCTGATGGTCTTCGCGACCCAGCGGACAGCCCCTGAAGCTGTAGCCAGGCTCCAGGAACTGCCCAACGGGGTCGCTCGAACCACAGACGTACCCAGGGTCGGGCAGTGAGGCAGCGTTACCGACCCGGACATGGGAGGCGTAGCGTCCCAGTGTGGGGGCACGGTTAACAGCTGCGTCCTGACAGAGAAGACCAGGGAAGGACGCACGTTCCACTGGGGTCTGCTCTGAGAGGAGGCCCGGGGGCCAGCAGCAGAATGATTTTCCCCCGGCCCTCCACCGGGGGAAGGAGAGGCCCTGCTGCCATCCCCTGGAAAGAACTGGGACCTATCTCTGGGTTGTCCGCCTTCAGCCTGGCGTTTAACCTGGCTGGGGAGAGGACTGGGCGACATCCTGCAACCACCTCCACGGCGCGGCCCGGTGAAGGCTGCTGCTGGGGCCAGACAGGAGGAGAGAGGGCGCCCTCGGCGGCAAGCGAACTGAGGCGACTGAGCCGGCGGCTGGGTGCAGCAGCTAGCCACCGGGGCAGTATGGGCGCCCCATGGGTATGGGCGCCCCTCACCCGTTGGGCGCATTTCTCAGCCGCGCCGCTGAAGAGGCCAGCCTGGGATTTGGCGGGTTGAGGAGGCGGGCTCACTCAACCCCCCCATATTACCAGGTAAGGCCAGGAAATTCTCCCGGACCACAGCTGTGGACATCGCCCGACCGAGGGAGCGTGTGGCCACCTTCACCACCCAGAGGGCGGGATCAGTGGCTGCACGCAGCTCATAGAAGAGCCCTGGGTCAGGGGGGGGGGGGCAGTGTACCCTAGGCCGCGGCCCCATCAAGGGTAGAGAAGGCGGAGGAGGCCACCAAACGGACGCGGGAAGCACGGGGACTTCCGGGACCGCGTGATCCACTCATGCACCCCGGGAGTGAAAGGCATTGGGGACGGGGCCCAACAGCTGTCGGGTGCCACCCCCAAAAACCGATCGCGCAACCACAAGCACTCGCGACAGGGCGGAGTTCCACACCAGCGCGAGGCTCGCGGCTGCCCGAGATAACATGGCTGTCAACTCTAGGTCGGATCAGGCAGGGCTGGCACACCCGAAGGCGGAGCTAAACCTAATCGTCATCCCCAAAGGACTCTAGCCCACCTTGGGATGCGGCGATCGACATCTCAGTGCTATCTGGAGTGTGAACGAAACGCACGAGGAGTCAGAGACTGTTCAGTCCAGCTCTTTCAGTCCATCACTCGTGGGAAGCCATGTGCGAGAGGGGGGGCGTGGCCCGAGCAGGCAGGCAGGAAGTATGCGATCACTGGAACGCGCCGTCACACCAACACCGACTGGAAACCTGCTTGTCTCGAAGAAGCTGACAGAGTCTCAGAAGGCTTGTGAGGAGTGAAGAGGTAGGTACTCTTGGCTCTGAAAGCAGAAACATAATGCGATATTGCCACGTACTTCCTTTTATACTCACGCGGTGAGGCGGAGTTACGTATGCAAATTCCGCATGCCCATGGCATTGGCACGCCATTGGGCGTTTTCTAAGTGCCCGAAGATGATAGGCTTCTAAGCGAAACCCCCATTCGTTAGACACTAACGTACGTCGTAGTGACTGAACGAAAGGGAACACAAGCTTTTACAGCAACACCTACCAGACAAGCTTCCCAGTGTTTAATAGATGACACATAGAGGTACTCACCTCATATTAAAGTTAAAGTTCACCCAAAAATCATTTACTAACCCTAATATGCCTTTCTTTCATTCATGGAACATGAGAGTTTATAGTAAAATTTCCAAGTTGCTCTTTTTCTGATATTGAAACTGAGTGGTGGCCATGGCTATCAAGAAAGTTTTTTATGATATTCAGCAAATACTTAAAACTTAAATGTATGTTACTCAAACAAATCTATTATATGACTTCTGAAGATTAAGTACATGATATGTTTAAAAAATGTTTAAATACATTTGGTGATTTCTTTTTTCTGATCAGGGACTTTCCCTGTTCCCAATCCACTTTTTTTATGGGAGAAATTGGTATGGACATTGTGCCACATTTCTAAAATATGTATTTATTTATATTAAAAATCTAAAATAAATAATAATTTTTAATACTTTTTATTTTTAATCACATTTTAAAATACGTTTTTTCTTGGGAAACTTCAACATTCTGTCATCAATTAGTCTCATGTGGATTCATCAATGTTTATATGTTAATAAAAGTAAATTAAATTTAATTAAATTTAATAAATCTAAATTAAATTTGTTCATCATATAAAGTAATCGTGTCTCTTAAAAAAGACTGTGATTAAACTGCTCGATTCATATTGGTTTCTTTAACAATGTCTTCATGAACATTTTGAGTTTTGGGAGAATAGGCTTTTGATAGAGGGTCAGAATTCTCCCATGCAGGTTTCTTTACAAAATATCTTGTATTTTGAAGATGAACAAAAGTTTTAATGGGTTTGGAATGACATGAAGGTAAGTCAATTGTGACAGGATTTTCATTTTTTGGGTGGACACAGAAGGTAAAATATCAAGCAAATATAAAACCCTGAATGACTCTAATGTTATTTGTTTCAAAAATGATTAATGAATAATAATTACACAACAGCAACATGTAAGTGATCTATTATTTTAAAATTGTCAAACTGATCCCTTTTCCCTTAGAAGCATTTGTGTCATTATAGTTAAATTGCCTCTGTGCAGTGATTCATTTTAATAAGCAATGGCGAGAGATCCCGATTTGATATGCTGCACAGTGCTTTTCAGTGGGAAAGCTCCCAAAACAAACAAGGCACTCAAGTGTGTGTGTGTGTGTGTGTGTGTGTGTGTTGGCTGAGCCAGCAGTGGAGAAAAATCATGTAGCTTTCCCATGTAACATATAGGGTTCCTGTTGCACCAGTACAGTTATTAAATGACTCATTTATGCATGTGTTTCTGACTCAGTGAGTGAGTAAGAATGTAAGGGAGTGTAACCAAACTTGTGTGTAGATGCAGTGGTACTGTGCATAATAAAGCAATAAACATCTATGAGATAAATCTCTGCTGCCCCACCCAGGACCCTTCCCCAAACTTTTACCATTTTAGAGCCAAGTGGCTGAGGTGCTGAACGTATTAACAGCTGGCCAGCAGTTTCCATATCATGCAGATGCTCTGGGCTTTCTGCATTTGGCAGGGTGGTACTGTTCCCATCACTGTAATGCTGTTTTCTGGTTGCTCAGCCAAGACAGCTAAAACATGAACAATCAAGAGACTGCTTATGAAAAACCATGCAATTTAGGGTTTGATAGCATTCATGCATTCATTCATTAATGACATGAATCGACTGAAATAAGATGCTGTAGTAGATGTATTCGTGCAGCACTATATGTCCTTTCAACAACTATGTAGAGTTGTGACCAGTGACCCTTGAAACTTGAGCTCATACGTGTTACCCATACGTCATAGTTTGAACGATAATTAGAAACACAGGCACTGCTCTCATGGGTAAGTTGTGTGACGTGCGAGCACACCTCAAAGGACTTAACTGGCGCATGAGAGACAAAGGACCTATTATAGTTTTTATTGCTCCAGATTTCCCTGTGACTTCAAAACACAAATAATGAGATATCAAGACTGATTACCATTAAAATGGCTCTCAATAGTGAATTGTATCATTAGTATAAGCTCTCTAGAGAAGCAGGAAAGCAGCACAGAAGGTGCTGACTAATTGTGGGAGGGTGGGGTGATGCAGTACTCAGAAGAGATGAGGATAGTATCTCTTATGGTGTCAATGCAGATTCACTGCATCCCCTTATGCATTTCATTAGTTGTGCTTTTACATGTTACGCTTGTGTGGATATACCATCTGTGCTCAATGCCTGGCATACAAGGTGGTGATGGCATCGAGGGACTTCATCACTTCCATTTACTTGTCACATGTGTGAGCCAAAAGCCATCATCAGGGTGGCCTAGACACAGTTTGGCTGGATAATAGAAATGTGATCCTACAGCTGTAAAACCACTGGGGCATTTGGGGTTATTAAACAGTTGCATTGTGCCATCAAGTACAGACAGAAAAAAGGGAGAAATCAAAACTTGAACTTCGTCCAGATTAAGACCTTTTTCCCCTTCACAACCTCGCTATGACCATTCAAACATACATAATATATAAGTCTTACAAAGCCCCTGTTCCATAATGTATAACAAAGTGCATTGCATTAAACACTCAAATAACGTTGTTGTATGTGAGCATGTAAACTTCACATAAGGCAGTTTTTGCATTAACTTCTAAATCTAATTCACGAGTTTGTGTGCCCATATAATCTTGGTGAAGGTGGTAAACAGATTTGACTTGCTGTCTGCTATAGAGGGACTTGGAGAGGATATTCTACCCAAGCTCTGATTGCCCCCCTATAGGAGGAGGAATGCTGCAAGAACTAACAACGGGAAGAGGTAAGCTGCTGGTTTTACACCTTGGTATTAATTGAAAGATTAGATGGGCGTACTCCTCCCGAAATTACGTTTAATAACTTCACTTATAAAATTATGTTTTTACTTGTTGTGCATCTATCCATCATAAAAGTGCTCCACACGGCTCCGGGGGGATAATAAAGGCCTTCTGAAGCGAATCGACGGGTTTGTGTAAAATATCCATATTTAAAACTTTACAAACTGTAATCTCTGATTTCCTTTTATGGACTTCAAAACAGAAACAGCCATTCAATGCCATTATAAAGCTTGGATTAGCCAGGACATTTATTAATATAACTCTGATTGTATTCGTCTGAAAGAAGAATGTCATATACACCTAGAATGGCTTGAGGGGGAGTAAATCTTGGGCTAATTTTCATTTTTGGGTGAACTATCCCTTTAATAACGTTTTCATAAAATACAGCAAATACAGAGTCCAACAAAACCCCAGCCCCACCTCCAGCCTGGCTCTCCATCTAGTCTTTAGGAGCCTGTGTCAGCGTGGAAACTGCACTTTTTTACTCCATTACTTGCTGTATAACTGTTAAAGCCCAGAATATGCTATCATGCCTCTTATAACCCTTTAAATCATGCATTCATGTGATGCTCAGAATTTGGCATTCATCTTTTGGCAGCACTCTCTGCCGATTCTTACTAAATGCTTTAAGCTTGCGTTGACAGCACAAGCATAACATTATATTTCTGTGCATGACTTTATTGAACACATTTGTTTTGTAGTTGGTGTTGGTGTTGAGAGGGAAGGTTGGCATGCATGGTTTGGTGCGAGTGAAATAGTGAGATCATTGCCAGGCTTAAGCTGTAAAGTGAGGCCAATGAAATAGAGAGTGTAATTGAGAAGTAACCATGCAGAAACATGCTGTGGCAATTGTCTGTGCTTGCCTGTCACTTTGGTGAAGAGTCACTAAATTGTGTTCTTTGTGGGTTTTGGTGCAACAGCCACATAAAGACTTATCAATACAGCCTCTGCCTGAATGAAAAACAGATGGGTCAAGCTAGATTTTGGAATAAGTATTCTAGAGTAACACTGAACTATTAAGAAAGCGTAACACTCTTTCATATTTGAACAGCTTGATAATTTAAATAACAGCACATTAAGTTCAAGGCTTTGGCTACAGGAAATTATACTTAATATTTATGCCTTTAAACCCGACTATTACAGTTTTTCTCAATAGCTTTTGCACATTTTTCGAAACAGTTTTAACATTCGCTAAACTGTAAGTGCAAATGCCACAACTGTTTGCTTGAACTCTGTCACGTCTGCAAAATGTAGTTACTCACCCAAGACATTTAATTCATGCTTCAATACGTAGTTAATGTGTCAGTAAATTGTGTTTTTGTCATTTGGTGGTCCACACTGGTCAAAAGGTTTAGTGTGTTTTCTACTTTTTTATTTGATACCATCTGTTTTCTACACTATACACAGATGTCAGTTTTGACTAAATGAATGCTATTGTGTATCACTCTTCAGCAGTAGGTCAATACTGTAGCACACAAAAAGAAAATGGACATTTGGTCACACTTTATATTAGGTGTCTTTATATACTGTGCATAAACAAAATAAGTACAGTGTACTTGTGTTAATTTTGCATTACAAAACACTTTTGCTGCTATGAGGTGGATATGGGTAAGGTTATGTAATTTGGTGGTATGGGTAGGTTTAAGTTGTAAGGGAATATCAACAGTGTAATTATAGATTTAATTACAGCTGTAATTTGATTTTTTAAAAATATACGTCTAATGTAAAAACATGTATGTACACGATAAGTGCATTAAATGTTAGTACATTGTAGTTAAAGATACCTTCACGGGCAAGGACCATGCCACAACCACGAATGTTGGAGAATCATTTATTGATGAAATTAGGGATGAATAGGGAGAGGATGAAGGGGAAGGGAGAAAGGGATGGTAGTCAGGCTGATCTGATGTTTGGCGGCCAGGAGACTCAGAGTGGGAGCATCATCTCAGTTAAATTTAGGCAGAGTAATTAGGACCCCCAATACAACCTTGAAGGGAAGATTATGCTCATTTGCACTGCCGACTATATTTATAGTACCAAATGTTTACATTTGCATTTTGCACCGTACTTCTAACTATAATATGCAACCACTTTCCACTGCACTTTTACACTTTTTTTGGATAGTTTCTGTCCATACTTTATTGCACTACCTTAATCCACTGCTATTCCTCATCTTAGCCTAACATATCATTGTATACCTATATCTGTAAAATTATGTTTATAGTAACATATATATATATATATATATATATATATATATATATATATATATATATATATATATATATATATATATATATATATATATATATACATACAGGTCCTTCTCAAAAAATTAGCATATTGTGATAAAGTTCATTATTTTCCATAATGTAATGATAAAAATTAAACTTTCATATATTTTAGATTCATTGCACACCAACTGAAATATTTCAGGTCTTTTATTGTTTTAATACTGATGATTTTGGTATACAGCTCATGAAAACGTCTCGGTTACGTATGTAACCCTCGTTCCCTGAGGAGGGAACGGAGACGTACGTTAGTGACTAACGAATGGGGGTTTCGCTTAGAAGCCTATCATCTTCGAGAATTCAACAGCGCCCAATGGCAGTGCCAATGCCATGGGCATGCGGAATTTGCATGCGTAACTCCGCCCCACCCTGTGGGTATATAAGGAAGTACGCTGGCAACATCGCATTATGTTACTGCTGCAGGAGCCAAGACTGAACTCCGCATACCAGCAACACAGCTGACGTGGCAAAGGAAACGTACGTCTCCGTTCCCTCCTCAGGGAACGAGGGTTACATACGTAACCGAGACGTTCCCTTTCTTTCAGTCACTACGACGTACGTTAGTGACTAACGAATGGGGGTTCCAATACAACAACGCCACTCAGCTGTCATCCAGTGCCCTGCGTAAGTGTGAGTACCCTGTCGTAAGACTAGTACGGACGAAGGACTCCCACTTATCACAGGATTACCAAGGTACACTGGGAAGCATATCCCAGTGAGGGAATGCCAAGATGCCTACCCGTAGGGAGGACTTAAGAATACACATATGACCCGCTAAGGGCTGCATATGGAAGATCTCTAGGGTACCAGCCAGAGGGTGGATTTTTAACCCTAGGGGTGGCAGGGACTTGCCAAGGGAAAGACACCTGCTCACTGAGGAGGCTTACGGTGGAAATACTCGTGTGGGGGTCGCCGGAGGGGAACCATGCACACGGAGCACCTGGCCGGACATGAGGGTCTGGGCTCGAAAGGGCAGACTGAACTGATGTCGGCGTAAGCAGTGCTGGAGGAGCTCAGGGCTCTCGGGGAGCTCACCTGAGGGAAAATATCGCACGTATCCAGTCCGTGGAGTGGAATGGCGAGCAAGCGAAGACACCTGAGCCTGGCCCATACCGGCCACCCGTAGGGGCGAGTACATAGTCGGACACTGGCTCCACTCGGAGATTGTAAAATCTGGCGAATGTGTTTGGTGTCGCCCAGCCTGCAGCTCTGCAGATGTCTGTTAGCGAGGCGCCATGCGCTAAGCCCAAGAGGAGGCCACACTCCAGGTGGAGTGTGCCCTGACCCCAAGGGGACATGGTCGACCTTGCTGCTGGTAAGCCAAAACAATGGTGTCCACTATCCAGTGAGACAACCTCTGCTTTGAGAGAGCACTTCCCTTCCGCTCTCCACCATAACAGACAAAGAGCTGGTCTGAGGTCCTGAAACATTGCGTACTGTCTACATAGGCGCGTACTGGACAGAGCAATGCCAAGGCTGGGTCTGCCTCCTCCAAAGGCAGCGCTTGCAGGTTCACCACCTGGCTTCTTGGAACGGGGTGGTGGGAACCTTGGGCACATATCCGGGCCGGGGTCTCAGGATCACGTGAGAGTTAGCCGGCCCGAACTCAAGGCACGCTTCGTCAACCGAAAATGCTAGCAGGTCCCCGACCCTCTTAAGAGAGGCCAATGCGGTCAGCAGAGCCGTCTTTATAGACAAGAACTTAATCTCAACCGACCGCAAAGGCTCAAGGAAGGCCTCTGCAGAGCACTTAAGACTACTGAGAGGTCCCAAGAGGGAACGAGAGGAGAGCGAGGATGATTCAGTCTCCTCGCCCCCCTCAGGAACCTGATGATCAGGTCGTGCTGACTTACCTTTTTGTCTCCCAGGAGATCGTGGTAGGCAGATATTGCGGCCACATACACTTTAAGGGTGGAAGGAGACAGCCTTCTTTCCACCCCCTCCTGGAGAAACGATAGCACTGACCCAATCGGGCATTTCCAGGGGTCTTCCTGGCGGGAAGAGCACCATGACGAAGAGGTTCCACTTCAACGCATAGAGGTGTCGAGTAGACTCTGCTCTAGCGGAAGTGATGGTAGCGACCACCGCAGGTGGAAGGCTACTCAAACCTGCCGCGTCCCGTCCAGAAGCCACACGTGGAGCTTCCAGAACACTGGACGCGGGTGCCAAAGGGTGCCCCGTCTCTGAGTGAGAAGGTCTTGACTCAGAGGAAAAGGCCAGGGAGGGGCTGTCGCAAGGAGTAGCAGTTCTGAGAACCAGGCCTGGCCGTGCCAACGGGGCGACCAACATGACCTGCTCCTTGTCCTCCCTGATCTTGCACAGTACCTGTGCGAGAAGGCTCACTGGGGGAAACGCATACTTGCGTAGCCCCGACGGCCAGCTGTGCGCCAGTGCATCCGTGCTGACCATAGGTCAGGGAATAATACAGGGAGCAATGGGAAGAGTTATGGGAGGCAACAGGTCTACCTGTGCGTCGCCGAACCGTTTCCATATCAGCTAGACCGTCTGGGGATGGAGTCTCCATTCTCCAGGAAGTGGCTGAAGCCGTGAGCTCGTCGGCTGCACGGTTCAGGACTCCCGGGATGTGGACAGCATGAAGGGACCTCAGATGCTTCTGACTCCATAAAACGAGATGGCGGGCGAGTTGAGACATACGGCGGGAGCGTAGACCGCCCTGGTGGTTGATGTACGCTACTACGGCCGTGTTGTCTGTCCTGACTAGCACATGTTGACCCTTCAGCAACGCTCGGAAGCGGTGCAGGGCGAACCGTACTGCCAGTAACTCGAGGCAATTGACATGCAGAAGGCGCTGGGGTCCTGTCCAGGAGCCCGCGGCTGCTTGTCCATTGCACATGGCACCCCAGCCCGTGGAAGATGCATCTGTTGATACAACAAGATGCCTGGAAACTCGTTCTAAGGACACACCGGTCCGTAGAAACTTGAGGTTCGACCACGGGGTGAGAGTCTGTAAGCAGGCCCGAGTCACTTGTACCCGGAGCGTGCCAGACCGCCATGCCCATCTCGGGACTCGATCGCGTAGCCAGTGCTGAAGCGGTCTCATATGTAGCAATCCGAGCGGCGTCACCGCGGCTGCAGATGCCCTATGCCCCAGGAGCCTCTGAAATAGCTTCAGTGGGACCGCATTCTGGCCCTCGATTTGACAAAGGCCAGTCAGCAGAGACTGTGTGCGCGCTCGCTGGTAAGCAGCACGCACCTGCGACCGAGTTGGAAACCACACTGAGAAAGGAGATCCTCTGCACGGGGCAGAGTCGCTCTTCTCCCAGTCGACCCGAAGGCCCAGACGGGCTAAGTGCTGGAGCACTTGGACTCTGTGTCCGCAGACCTGCTTCGAGAGTGACCCAGTATGAGCCAGTCATCGAAGTAGTTCAGGATGCGAACCCCGTGCTGCCGAGTGGCGCAAGGGCTGCCTCGAAGACTACGTAGAGTCACGAGGGGACAGAGCTGCCCGAATGGGGGGACTGCGTACTGAATGTCCGCCCCTCGAAGCAAACCGTAGGAACGGTCCGCGTCGAGGAAGGAGACATGAAGTAAGCGTCCTTCAGGTCGATCGCTGCAACCAATCTACCGGACGAACGTGTCCAAAGAGGCGTTCGCTACCGACATCCTGAACGGAAGCCTGCGAAGGATCGGTTCAAGACGGGCAGATCCAGGATTGGCCATAACCCACCGGTTTCCTAGGGTACAATGAAGCCAGGGCTGAGAAGCCGGACTTCACTTCGGCTGGAGGGACAGGCTCGATCGCACCCTTCGCCAGTAGGGTGACAACCTCCGCACGCATGACAGGGGATAGGCCCCATCATAGCGGGCAGCCTCCCCAGAGCGGGGAGGAACCTGCGCGAACTGAATCGCGTAGCCGCGCCTGATGATCTTCGTGACCCAGCGGAACAGTCCCGGAAGCTGAAGCCAGACTCCCAGGAACTGCACCAGCGGGGTCATTCGGACCACAGACGTACCCAGGGTGGGGCAGCGAGGCAGCGTTACCGGCCCGGACATGGGAGGCTGTTGGGCGTCCCGGTGCGGGGGCACGGTTAACTGCTGCGTCCTGACAGAGGAGACCAGGGAAGGACGCACGTTCCACTGGGGTCTGCTCTGAGAGGAGGCTGGCGAGAGAGAGGGACGAGAGTGGCGCGGCCCGGAGGCGGCACACACTGCCATCACCGGTCTCTGGGTCCTCAGAGACAGGAACATGAGTTCTTTCCAAGCGCTGCTAGCCCGGGGGCCAGCAGCGGAAGGATTTTCCCCCGGCCCTCCACCGGGGGAAGGAGAGGCCCTGCAACCATCCCCTGAAAAGAACTGGAACCCATCTCTGAGTTGTCCACCTCCAGCCTGGCGTTTCAGCCAGGCTGAGGAGCGGACTGGGCGACATCCTGCAACCACCTCCACGGCACGGCCCGGAGAAGGCTGCTGCTGGGGCCGGACGGGAGGAGGGAGGGCGCCCTCGGCGGCGAGCGGACTGAGGCGACTGGGCCGGCGGCTGGTGCAGCAGCCAGCCGCCGGGGCAGTACGTGTTACAGCCTCAGTCTGCTCTGGGGCGGCCAAGAACTGTTGGGCGCAGTTCTCGGCCGCGCCGCCGAAGAGGCC
This sequence comes from Romanogobio albipinnatus, assembly GCA_023566225.1. Classification (NCBI taxonomy): domain Eukaryota; kingdom Metazoa; phylum Chordata; class Actinopteri; order Cypriniformes; family Gobionidae; genus Romanogobio; species Romanogobio albipinnatus. Next base: position 42,268,303 of record CM042242.1, read on the forward strand.
AGCCTGGGATATGGGCGAGTTGAGGAGGCGGGCTCAGTGAACCCCCCCATATCACCAGGTAAGGCCAGGAAATTCTCCCGGACCACAGCTGTGGACATCGCCCGACCGAGGGAGCGTGTGGCCACCTTCACCACCCAGAGGGCGGGATCAGTGGCGGCACGCAGCTCAACAAAGAGCCCTGGGTCAGCTCCACCCTTGTGCATGTGCAAAGGGGCGGCGGCCTACCCCATAGCACTGCAGGACCACGCCACCGAAGTAGACGAGCCCACAGGCTTAGGGAGGGTGCTTAGGACAGCCACACCACGTCAAAGCCCTCTGTGGACACCGGAGTGCGCAACAGAGTTGTTTAACAGTGGGGAGGGGGCCCCAGTGTACCCTAGGCCGCGGCCCCATCAAGGGCAGAGAAGGCGGAGGAGGCCACCAAACGGTCACGGGAAGCACGGGGACTTCCAGGACCGCGTGATCTCCTCATGCACCTCGGGAGCGAAAGGCATTGGGGGCGGGGCCCAACAGCTGTCGGGTGCCGGCCACAAAAACCAATCGCGCAACCACGAGCACTCGCGACTGGGCGGAGTTCCACACCAGCGCGAGGCTCGCGGCTGCCCGAGATAACATGGCTATCAACTGTAGGTCAGATCAGGCAGTGCTGACACACCCGGAGGCGGAGCACCACCTAATCGTCATCCCCAAAGGATCTAGCCCACCTTGGGATGCGGCGATCGACATCTCGCCGCTATCTGGAGTGTGAACGAAACGAACGAGGCGTCAGAGACGGGCCGCTGTTTCAGTCCAGCACTCGCGGGACGCGATGTGCGAGAGGGGGGCGTGGCCCGAGGAATGATCGTCGGGGTTCTTAATCCACGCACCGCCCTCAGGTCACCCTGGCCACCAGCCAAAGTACCACCTCTCTCAGAGACGGTAGATTGGGGTGTGGCAGAGGGGACTCTCTCTCCTCGCGGAGATCACTGAGTCTCGACCGCGACATCGCGATGGTCACGTTCCCGCTGTGGGAACATGACACATCCACAATCACTGCCCGAACGTGCTGAAGCCCAAACACGTCGAGCAGTGAATGTGCCCATAGACAGCAACGGAGATCGATCGCACCCGGAAGTGCACGGGCGAACCGTCTTGAAAAAGACGTGCCACGCGCAAGCTCTTTTTGTGAGAGGAAAGCTATGCAGAGTGCCGAATCGCCCAGGGAAAACACACACAGCTGTTGCAGATCACTGCACAGATCAGCAGGCAGGCAATGCGAGATCGCTGGAATGCGCCGTCACACCAACACTCTGGAGAACCGCTCGTCTCGAAGACTGAAGAGAGGACTTCAGAATTCAGGCTTGTAGGAGTGAAGAGATGCTCTTGGCTCCAAAGCAGAAACATAATGCGATGTTGCCAGCGTACTTCCTTATATACCCACAGGGTGGGGCGGAGTTACGCATGCAAATTCCGCATGCCCATAGCATTGGCACTGCCATTGGGCGCTGTTGAATTCTCGAAGATGATAGGCTTCTAAGCGAAACCCCCATTCGTTAGTCACTAACGTACGTCGTAGTGACTGAACGAAAGGGAACCCAAAATTCCTATCTCAATAAATTAGCATATTTCATCCGACCAATAAAAGAAAAGTGTTTTTAATACAAAAAAAGTCAACCTTCAAATAATTATGTTCAGTTATGCACTCAATACTTGGTCGGGAATCCTTTTGCAGAAATGACTGCTTCAATGCGGCGTGGCATGGAGGCAATCAGCCTGTGGCACTGCTGAGGTGTTATGGAGGCCCAGGATGCTTCGATAGCGGCCTTAAGCTCATCCAGAGTGTTGGGTCTTGCGTCTCTCAACTTTCTCTTCACAATATCCCACAGATTCTCTATGGGGTTCAGGTCAGGAGAGGTGGCAGGCCAATTGAGCACAGTAATACCATGGTCAATAAACCATTTACCAGTGGTTTTGGCACTGTGAGCAGGTGCCAGGTCGTGCTGAAAAATGAAATCTTCATCTCCATAAAGCTTTTCAGCAGATGGAAGCATGAAGTGCTCCAAAATCTCATGATAGCTAGCTGCATTGACTCTGCCCTTGATAAAACACAGTGGACCAACACCAGCAGCTGACATGGCACCCCAGACCATCACTGACTGTGGGTACTTGACACTGGACTGCAGGCATTTTGGCATTTCCTTCTCCCCAGTCTTCCTCCAGACTCTGACACCTTGATTTCCGAATGACATGCAAAATTTGCTTTCATCGAAAAAAGTACTTTGGACCACTGAGCAACAGTCCAGTGCTGCTTCTCTGTAGCCCAGGTCAGGCGCTTCTGCCGCTGTTTCTGGGTCAAAAGTGGCTTGACCTGGGGAATGCGGCACCTGTAGCCCATTTCCTTCACACGCCTGTGCACGGTGGCTCTGGATCTTTCAACTCCAGACTCAGTCCACTGCTTCCGCAGGTCCCCCAAGGTCTGGAATCGGTCCATCTCCACAATCTTCTTCAGGGTCCGGTCACCTCTTCTCGTTGTGCAGCGTTTTTTGCCACACTTTTTCCTTCCCACAGACTTCCCACTGAGGTGCCTTGATACAGCACTCTGGGAACAGCCTATTCGTTCAGAAATTTCTTTCTGTGTCTTACCCTCTTGCTTCCATTTTTATTGATATGTTACATGTAAACTGAAAATCCATTTTTACACACTTTATTCCCATTGCAGCAGCAGCACCACCACCACCACCACCACCACCACCACCACACATTCTTACATATCTTCCTATTGCTCTTCCATGACAAGCAGCTGTGAATTTTCAGTTGACATGTAACACATTTCTACAAAAATAAACTGCTGTTGTAGTTTAGGTTATGTGTTACGTTCAGTGTCCGTTGAAGACAAAAAGATGCAAAAAGTTTCTAAAACAATAGTAGTATTTATTAAATTAAACAAACTTAAGAAAATCCACAGGAGAAGAACAAACAAAATAACATGTGTAACACACGGCAACACAGGACAATGCACAGAAGGGGATAAGGAACAAAAATGCACAATGATAAAGAACTAAAAGACTGACAGGTGTGATCGGTAAATTAATAACCATTGTATCTAATGACTGGCGGGAACAAAGGAACACAGGAAACAGATCACTAAGCAGGTGAAGTTAAAGCAAAATCAAAACAGAACTAAACAGTGTCCGTGACATTATGACATTCCTCTTGGCAAACTCTATTTAGCCTACTGTATGCTTCTAAACTTGATTGGTTGATTTGTAAGATTGTGATTCCTATTTCAGTACAATGGCAGTCATTACAAATATTCCATGTCAAATGTATTTATGGAATATATACATGCATGTCTTACAGATTTTGATAATTTAATGGATCATTCTGCATGTGATGGCTCACACGATGAAAGTATGTTTAGAAGTTCACTGAGAATCAACTCATCAGTTCCCATTTGAGGGAACTCAACGCTGCATCATAACATTGAAGCTATTGGAATGCCCCTTGAACACACGCCAGTTGATTGGCAGATGGCAGCCCTATAATGTCATATGAGTATAAAAGGGTGCCTGTCTAAGACATCATCAGCTTTTTTGTCTTCAGGATCTGCTTGTCTAAGTGTGTGCGTGTGAATATATTGCCTGTGAATGTAAGCTTGAGAGCAGAGTGAGTGGTGTCAGCTCTTGAGGGAGCTGTATATGCACGCACTGCGATAAGTTGTGGTGGGGAAGCTCTGTTCTCGCTTGATTCTTTTCTTGAGGGATCAGAATTGAACGTCTGCACCTCGCATTTTGGACCCAATATTTGGGACCATGGATAAAAAACTGGTGGATGAGTTAGACAGGGGAGTTTCCCTTTTTCATGTTTTCCCAGTTAGATCAATTGCTTTCATGGTGAGGAAGCCCGCTTCGACCTGCTTCGACCTGAATGAGATCAGTGTGTGACGTCTAGTTCCGGGGGAATAGGCGCAGAGAAAGTTGAGGCAGATGTTATAAAATAAACCACTTCCTTCCCTGCCTGAATATTATTCTGAGGCTTTATTTCTTCCGTATTACCAAAATGAAATATCTAATTCATGTAATTGTTTGTATTGCTCCCACACAGTCAAACGGCTTGTTTGGTAGTTTGCAAGCAGCGACACACAAGAATGTGCTGAGTTGAGAGTTGCTTGCAAACTATCTCTCCCCACGCTGTATTCTCTTTCGCTTTGAATACAAGTTACTCAACTCTTAAAGGAGCTGAATGCTGTGCAACGTGGCAGTTTCGATCAGCTGAGAGCAGCAAAGGCAAATGTTATTTGCTTCTCCAGCTGTACCAAATTGTGCACTGTAGTTAGCAGTTCATGGCAAAGCAAGTGAGGTAGCAGGTCTTGCCATGGGGCTCTGCAGATGACAGAATTTGTCTAATCTCTGCTCAGCAACGCTGCTGAAGTATGACGTTCATTCCAACCCCTTGTGGAGAGTGTGGAGTACTGCAGACCTGACAAACCTTCTGAGGGGTATTATTTCCAGAGGAGGTCCTAAAAAAAACCCTAGGCTAGCCCTCCAAGTGTATGAGTATATAAGTGTATGTTCCTTTCATATTTGCATAAGGGTTGATTAGACATAGCTAAAGATAGGCTATTCCACTTCTCGCGTCCCACTTCATTAGCTATTGTCTCCCCAGTGTTGCAAATTCAGAAGTAGTAGTAACATGCTATTTCCATGTTTTTAGTGTGCACTGGCTGGCTGGCATAGGTAAGGAAAGGTGGTCAATTCTGCTTATCGCATCTCACTTCCTCAGATGCCACTTCTCCTTAATAGATATGGAGATAGAAGTGTATGCTCCTTTCATGTTCGCATATGTAGACTTGTCAGACATAACTGAAAGGAGATGGGCTATTCTGCTTCTCGCGTCCCACTTCATCAGCTATTATCTACATAGTGTTGCATTCGGAAGTAGTAGCATTTTACTCTTCCATGTTTATAGTTTTTGATTGGCTGTGATTAGTGAGAAAAGATGAGAAAGATGGTAATTCAGCTTCCCACTTTCTCACATGCTGCTTCCCCTAAATAAACATGGAGATAGAAGTTTATACTTTCATATTCTCATAGGAAGTAATATAATTTATGACAATCCAGGAAATCCATAATACAGCTGAATAATAAGAAGATTAAAATGTTTTGACATTAAATCTGAAGACAATAAACACCTGACAGCAACAATATATGGTTTATCTGTTCTTTAAGCTATCTCAGATATTTTCTTAAGAATAAAGTATATATAATGCAATGCTAATCAGCATTAATTACAATATAGAATACATAAGCCACTTCAGATCCTAAATAGAAGTTATTTCACTCGACTGATGTAATTAAGTGAGTTTAGAGTAAAAACATGTAATGTTTTGCTTTTCAGTTGCACATCGTAAGTGATTCAAACTCACAGCACTTGCAGAGACCATTTACTGAACCGAACGAGTCGCTCTGATCACACTGCTGCTCCTCACTATGGAATATTATTGTATAGCACACTATAAATATCTAAGTTTGAGCAGATATTCACAAACACAGTATTTTACATGAAACACTGGTCTAAACATTCTATTATTCATCATCTTACAGTGTAAACACTCATATTACTTTTATATCATATTGTGTTTTATATAATAGATCATAAAATCATCTTCCTGTCGTACAACATTTCTCAAAACAATTCGTACAAAAAGCACACAGAGGATTACCTGCAAAAGCCTGTAACTTGCTGAAAATCCTTAGTTCATCTCTCAAAAGTAAGCATTCATGTCAATGAACATATCAGTGCCATCAGAATGACAAGCCATTGTGTCATTATTCACAAACAAGATAGTCAAAATGCTTAGTCATTTTGTCAATATAACAGTGTACTGTCAGTATTTTCAGACGTTAACTATAGCTACGATTTTGATGACAATGATTAAAAATGCACAGGCCTGCACTTGTTCCCATTCAGTTGGTCACTCCCCACGTTGGGGACCGACGAATAGAAATCTTGCTCGCGAGAGCCAATCTACTTTGAGTGTAACTAAACAAGCCAATGCACATTGGCAAATACTGACAATGATTGCACCAGCTGCTCATGCCCAGTGTTGGGCACGTTGCTTTAAAAAAGTAATTAGTTCTAGTTACTAGTTACTTCTTACAAATAGTAACTGAGTTAGTAACTGAGTTACATCATTATAAAAGTAACTAATTACCAGGGAAAGTAACTACTGTGTTACTTTTTTTTTTTTTTTTTCGTCAAATAACCTGGATGCCAACAATATTAAATATGTTAACTGAATGAATTGGACTCTAAATTGAATAAATTATTATTATAAAACGTACATTAATGTACACTATTGTAATGTTGCTGTGGGACAATGTGAGAGACACCTCTCAAATTCAATACATTATTGTAAATACCAGGGGCGGTTCTAGGATTTCACCCTTAGGGGGGCTTAGCCCTCACTGCTGATAACACTACTGAGTGTTATGGCTGTGTATTGCAGAATGTCGATACGATAGCACAAATGTGCTCATAGCTGAATTACATTTGTTTAAATAAACCTAAAACTACAAATTTTAGTCTTTGTTTTATTGCTTATGAAATGTTACTTTTAATCATTTCACTCATATGTACTTTTTCTATAAACAATGCCATTATTTTGATCATTAATGAATGAATTAATGAATACTTTTTTTCTGTAGTACCAAATTTGGCTTTGAGAAGCATGAAATTTCATTAGCATTGGTATGAAGTATTGAATTATACTATATTAAACCAACACAACCACATTCTACAGTAATGTCAACTCTGTGGCAGAAACATTCAGATGAAATATTTATTCATGAAAATGCTCACACAACACTATGAAATGTTAACATGCAAAGATTTCATTGCAAGGTGTTAATTTTGTAATTAATTAAATTTAAATAAACATTACTCCCATTCTTTCTTCTTTCTCATTAGCCTAGGCAATTGGATATGGTTCAAAGAATAGAGAGAAAGTGAACCCTAACCCTAACTCACTTATTAGGTAGTTCTAATAAAGGAAAAACAAGTTTTGGCACATCAATATCTTGAAGTATTAAAGAGATTGGAAAAATTGGGGAAAATATCATGTTTTGGAACAACATAATGATGAGAATATGTCAGATTTTTTTATTTGGGGTTAATTATCCTGTTAAAAAGGTTGTATCATGATTATTTAACTGACTAATTAAACATAAAATAGTTTAGGGAAATAGAAAGCAAGAAAACATTTTCTGGAATACAGCTGAATTGTGGACACAGAAACACTAGAAAAGTCTATTCTTGACTATTTCTTACCTGGCTCTAATTCTCTGTCTCCTGTGACCCCTTCAGTCACTTTTTCTCCACCCATTTGCTCTCCCTGTCTTTCAGTTTTTTTTTTTTTTTTTTTTTTAAGTGTTGTATATCCATCTATAAAAAAGCAATTATGCATTTAAAATGCATACATGGAAACATAATCTTGTTAGTCACCAACCCAGGTATAAAAAAAAAAGTACACTTCCATAATGTACTTAAAGCCCTTTATTTCTAGGCACTAATGTTATACTTAATATACTAAACATTCTTCTTTAGTACTTCTTAAGATAATCTTTAGAACATCTAAGTGTACTCAACGGTGCTATTTTGAGATCTCATTATTATCATACTGTTGTTAGCTAGGTAAATGAAAAAAATTGTCAACAAAACGTGACTGGTTTGAATAGTGTAACCAAGCTTTTGTATCGGGTTCGCCTAAACACTTTCACATAATGAAATAAATGAAAACGAGACTTAGAACTTTAATTTATTGTGCACTTTTAATTCTCCCACATCTTCACCACATGTTCTCCCGGGACTAACAGTAACCTCCTGCGCATGCCCATCCCTCCTATGGACAGAATGTATTACACACGCATAAATGTAACATCCCTATAACATTAACTTTGACAGAGAATTTATTCTGTTACATACGTCCCATCCCCCTAAAATAAACGTCCACGTTTATCCGCCAAACAACTAGGGATAGAACAACAACAACAAAAAAAGGTGTCCAACCGTACAACAGTTTGTACCATGTGAAATGCCAGTACAATTATCACTTGAACAGTTTTCACTTTGGTCAATCTTTTCACAACAATGAACAGGTACAATACAACCATGAACCTCAGTACAGTACAAAATCTTTCAAGCAACCAGGAGGTTTCAAACGTCTCCCCGCCCTACTCATACCAGGTATGAGCTTATCAGGCCCCTCAAGTACCTCACCCAAGTCCTTTTGAGGTGAATTGCACTTCACCCCCCCCAGAATGTCAGGTTCCTTAGAGGGGGAATTAGGCAAAGAATGCAGAGCCGTAGGCAGTCTCTCATTAGATGACAGTGTGGCACCAGGCAATGTATAAGGTCTCAGTCTATTGTAATGCACAACCTGTCCACGTTCATCTGAGTCCATAGGGCTAACGATCCGGTACGTTAGTCCTGGCTCTCCACCCGACTCCAAGACTTGCACAATCCGAAAAGGTCCTTTCCAGTGGGGTGCCAGCTTCATGCGGCTCTCCACGGGGTTGTGGAGCCACACCATGGCGCCGACTGTATAGGGCTGGTGTCTGAGGTCTGAATCGTGATACAGCTTCTGGCGATCATGCGCCACTTCACTATACATTCTAGCACTCCTGAAAGCGCCTTGCAGCTTTGCAAGCAAAGTTGATACAAAGTCAGCATGAGACTTTGCAATGTCACAGTCAAGTGTACGGGTGGCTAGTAACCAGTCAGTGGGCATCCTTGGTTCCCGTCCATGGACCAGGAAATATGGTGAGAACTTGGTACTAGAATGGGGTGAGGAGTTGTATGCAAATGCGACCTGTTTGATATAATCATCCCATTCACCCCCACATGACAAGAGTATCTTAGCCATTTGATCGATCAATGTCCTGTTAAAACGCTCCACCATGCCGTCCGAGGCCGGGTGGTAGGGAGTGGTGCGCGTTTTCTTAATGTTTAGCAATCGACAGAGGGTCAGGACAACTTCAGATTCGAACTGGCGGCCCTGATCTGAATGCAAAGTTTCGGGAATGCCATGTATCAGAATGTAATCCTCAAACAGGCAATTTGCGACAGTCTGTGCAGATTGATTAGGCAAAGCATACAGATTAACAAACTTTGTGAAATAATCCTCAACTACTAGAACATACCGATTTCCTTTGGTTGATATAGGCAGTTCCAAAATGTCCATTGCAACTCTCTCAAAGGGCCGCATTGCTAGGGACCCACCCATGGGTGCTTGATGAATAGGGACAGGCTTACGACGAGTTTGGCAAGCCGTGCACTGCTCGCACCATGTTTTGATATCCTTAAACATAGACGGCCAGTAGCAAAAGCGCCTCGCCCGTTCCCACACTCGCTCCGGAGAAAAATGAGCAACGGTCGGAGCCCCGTGAAGCTGCAAAAGAACGTCATTTTTAAGAGCAGGAGGGACTACAACTTGAGCAACAGGGTCACCCGTGAGGGGACAGGAAACAGAGCGACACAACAGTCCATTTATTATAGAGAGACGATTGAACTCAGTCCAATATTTACGTAAACTCTGAGATGTACCTGCCAGTTGTTTCCTACGAGGCCTTTGTGAACGCTCCACCCAGTGCCGTACTGTGTCGATATCTGGATAATCCTGCTGCATAACAACAATGTCTGCTGCATCGCATGATAAATCAGATAGGTTCATTATGTTGTCCGCAGTGAAGGACGAGTCAGTTACAGTCTCTTTCTCAGCCACCTCACCGGAACAAGACACGTCATTATTTGATTGTTCAGCACTCACCACATTCACGTCCCGCACTACTTCAACTACTGTCTCAGCGTCTTCCAGATCTGGTGTCACCGGGCGGCGGGACAGTGCATCTGCATTTTTATGCTGATTGCCCTTTTTGTGCACAATGACCCAGTTAAGCGGGTCCAATTCCAAGAGCCATCTAGCCCTTCTGCCTGTTGGGTCATCCTCGATGGACATGCGCCGTAGCGCTAATAGTGGGCGATGATCCGTAATGATGGTGAATGAGGAGAGTCCAAGATAGTGTCTGAATTCCCTCACTGCCCACACGATAGCCCATAACTCCCGGTCAAAAGTGGACCAACGTCTTTGTGTGGCATTTAAAGCACGGCTGGCATAGGCCACTACATACTCGAGTCCACTTTTTTCCTGTGCAAGTACAGCACCAACAGCCCACTTAGAGGCGTCAGTATACACTTTGAACGGCACCTTGAAGTCCGGCAGTGTCACAATGGGAGCCGAAGACAGCACTTCCTTTAAATAGTTAAACGAGTCGTCACAATCAGTACTCCACACAAAAGGCACATTTTTGCCAACCAGCTGGTTCAGTGGAGCTGCATGTTTTGAAAAGTCCTTGACAAAACGTCGATAGTATGAACACAGTCCCACAAATGCTCTAACCTCGGAGGGAGACTGTGGAACCGGCCAATTTTTAACCTTCTCTGTGTTTCTCGGGTCAGGCTGAAGACCTTTCTCTGAAACGACATGACCCAAGAAAACTACATGATCCCTGGCCAAGTGGCATTTTATGGGGTTTAATTTCAAACCTGCTGATCATATTCTAGAAAACACCTCTTTCAGATGAGTCAAATGTTCTGCAAATGTTCCACTATAAATCAAAATATCGTCCAGGTACACCATGCAGATATGCCATGGGAGCCCTCTCAGAACTAGCTCCATCATCCGCTGAAATGTGGCGGGGGAGTTAGAAAGTCCCATCGGCATGGAGCGCCACTGATATAGACCCTGACCCGTGGTAAAAGCTGTCTTTTCTCTGTCTTGCTCAGCCACCTCCACTTGCCAGTAGCCATTAGAAAAATCCAACGTGCTGAACCATCTGGAGCCCGCTAATGCATCCAGTGTGTCATCCATGCGCGGCAAAGGGTGCGAATCCTGAATAGTGACACTGTTCAAACGTCTATAGTCCACACAGAAACGCCAGGTGCCACATTTCTTTTTTACAAGCACGACTGGCGACGCCCAGGGACTACAGCTTTCCTCGATGATGCCATCAGCTAGAAGGCTTGCCACTTGCCTCTCAATTTCGGCCCGCTTCTCAGGCGATGTACGGTATGCCCGCTGCTTAATAGGGGCCTGTCCTCCTGTTCTGATATAATGCTGCACTAGCGTGCATTTTCCTGTATTCTGCCCTGAGGAGTTGAAAATATCGCTGTACTCCCACAACAGTGATGAAAGTTCCTCTTTGTCTGGTGCTGAAATTGGCGACTCACTCAAAGATATAGAAGGAGCTGCATTACAGGGGCTAGGAACAGCCCTTTCACCTGAGTCCTGCTTAATAGGCTGAACATCAGAATCAGCTACAGAATAAAACTCGCCCAGGTGCGTCCCCTCTTTTATAGAAATGTCCTGTCCAGTTGGATTCAAAATCCGAGCCTTAGTTTGTCCATTGTGCACACTAGTGACTGTGTGTGCCACAACCAGGCCGGCTGAATCAGACACATTAGGTTCCAAATACCCCACAAAGTCACTAGACAGCTGGGCGGCGCTAGGCAAATCAATCTTAACGGGCACAATTGACTCACTCAGTGGTGGAAATGTCATATTTGTGGCTAGAGACACATTGCAGCATATTGGGACAAAGTCTTTGCTAGCAAGAAGCGGAATGGAAACGTCCCATAACTGCAGCTTAGCATGACTAATGTCCAGCAGGGCATGATTTTTCACTAAAAAATCCCATCCCAACAATACGGACTGTGTCGCTTCTCTCACCACATGAAAAACGTGTTGCCATGTTTCAGTACCCAGCTGTAATGTGACAGTAAGTGTGCCCAGCGTGTCCAACATCTGCCCGTTTACGGCACGAGCCGCAATATAGTCTCTCTTTAGAGGTCGACTGCGAAGTGCTGGGATTGACATCCGAAAATCAGAACTCATTAGTGATACACTAGAACCAGAGTCTATTAAAATGGGAAGTTCAATGCCCTCAATTGTTCCTTTAACATATGATACCAGTGGCCCCTCACTGTTTGCGTTCGCCTCTGCATACAACAATACAGATGGACTGTCATCCGGTTCTAGGCCCCTGGGGAGTACAGCTGATGTTTGGGCCGCAACATCAGCTACAGTCCGTTTCCCGGCTCGTAGTTTCTCTCCTCGCCGCTAGGGGTCATGAAGCGCACGCCCTGCTTCTTCGTTTCCTCTTCATAACTGCCTCGTCTCCGCATACTGGGGTTGGGGGAGGGGCTAGCATTGCGTCTCATAGGGCTACGAGTCGAATTTTGTTCCTTACGACCATTAAACTCCATAAACGGTTTCCTGTCAGATGAGCGGCCTCTCTGCGTCTCATATGTCTGCATGCGGCAAGCGCGCCCCTGACAGCAACACTGACCTGACTCACGTGACGGGGAGCGCGCTTTCCACCACTCATCCGTGCCGCTACGGTTCACTCTCTCTTTCAGTCTGTGATTTTCCTCCTCTAGACGGTTAAGAGCTACTTTCATGCCCTTCACCTCGTCAGTTAATCTATCAATCGCTCTGTATAGTCCACTAATGTCCGACACCGAGTTCACATTACCAACAGCCCCGTCGGCAGTCACATCATGTCTGACATTTGCAGTCACATATCCCATATCCATCGCATTTCTTGCGTTCTCGCACCGACCTGCAATTATTACCGCCTCCTCCATGTCCGTCGCTCCCTGCTCATAACATTTTGTCCTCAGCACTGGGTCCAGGCCCGCCACGAAACGGCGAAACTTCTCTTCCCTCTGTGCCCTGTCGCCGTATTCGGGGAAAGCCTCATCCACTAGCCTGCTTATTTCTGCTGCATACACTTCTAAACTCTCCCGTGCTGCACGGGGGCGGGCAGATAGGCTGGCTCTGAATCGCTCCATGAACTGTCTCCTTCCAAACGCCTCTTTTAGCTTCTCCTTCACTGCGTTATAGTCCGATTTAACAGCATCAGCGAGACTGTCCCACAGAGAAAAGGCTGCATTGCTTAGACGTGTAGGTAAAATCCTTGTCAGTTCATAGTTGTATGAAGCTGCTCCACTCCCTTCCGTGAGCGCTTTGACCGATACTTCAAACTGTCTGGCCCAGCACACGAAGCTTTGCCTCTCCTCCCCAGAAAAGGCCGGCGGCAATTCGTACGCTCCTATGGCCTCTGTCACGGTCCAGCGACACACTAAAGCTATCCTCGTCCTTGCACCACATAATTACAAACCGATGACCGCGTGTGTTACTTAACTATAAACTTTTGAAACTATGCTAACTAGTTTAACACCCGCCGGAACACTTTATACACTAGTTCAACAACTTATAAAACCAAAATAAAACCGCTGCCACCAATGTAACCGAGCTGTTGTATCGGGTTCGCCTAAACACTTTCACATAATGAAATAAATGAAAACGAGACTTAGAACTTTAATTTATTGTGCACTTTTAATTCTCCCACATCTTCACCACATGTTCTCCCGGGACTAACAGTAACCTCCTGCGCATGCCCATCCCTCTCTTGCCTACGGCAAGTCCCTAAGGACAGAATGTATTACACACGCATAAATGTAACATCCCTATAACATTAACTTTGACAGATAATTTATTCTGTTACAATAGCAAGCAAGCAATGCTGAAATAAACTGGACGATGGTGATTAACAACAGTACGACCTGAGAATTCACTCCAATCCATTCTATGAAAAGCTAATTTGGGATGGCACATTATTACCATAGACATTGTATACATTTAATGTATTAATGCAGGCTAATCAATAAAATAAACAAATCACAGAAAATACCTTCAATAACCTCCTATTTGCCGCGAGACGTCATGAATGATCATTTCAGTTCATTTCTCCCGCCTCCGGTTAACATGCGACAGAAGTGTTGCACTATTGACGAGAGCTATCACGAAACGCATGCGCAGAACAGCAACGCCAACGCAAATAAAAAAATGTAATAAAAAAACTTGAATCAAAGTCTTTATTTAATCGACATGCCCAAAATTTCTTATTGTCATTTTTATTTTAAAAAATAAAAATTACACTTTCAATACATTTTGATAACATGATAGTTGATAGGTTTAAGGGGGCACTTTTGACGGACAGGGGGGCTAAAGCCCCCCTAAAAAGGGTCTAGAACCGCCCCTGGTAAATACTATCAGTAGACCTAGGCTACTATAGTGTAAATATTGTGTAAATATTATCAGTACTATACTACTCCTTTGGTAGTGGAGCTCATGTTATCAACTGGATTTTTAGCCACTCATTTTGTGGCTGCTTGTGATGATGTAAGGTGCTTCATTAGATTAGAATTACTTGCGACCGATGTGGAAAGACTCTTTCTTTCTGGGCATAAGTTGCACGTTACATAAACATTCTTACCTTTCACCTCAATGAGGGAAAAGTAGCGCTTATACTTCCAGTTTGCGAAAGCTACATTTGAAGTAGTTGGACTTGCCATCACTCTGATATATGCGTGTGCGTGTGTGTCATAGGTGTGTTTGTGTGAACTCAACCTATCAACCTCAACCTTGTCTCCCACCCACCTATCATCATCAGTTATGTGTACAACCCCACCCACCCCCCAACACACATGGCATGCACGCCCACACACACACACACACACACACACACACACACACACACACACACACACACACACACACACACACACACACACACACACACCAACCAACCAGAGGAAAAAAAAAAACGTTGTAGGTCCGACTGACAGAGAAGCTGCTTCACTGAGCTCAATTATAGTAACGCTGCATTTTTTACGCTAACGGCGTTGTAACGGGAGAAACAGTCATTTGTTTGATTATTCGTTACTGAAAAAAATAATTCCGTTAGTAACGCTGTTTATCTATAAAGGCGTTATTCCCATAGAATAACAGACTCCATCTCGCGCCTCTGCCTCGATCTAACACTCCACAGAGGGTTACTTCAGGCAGTAGCACGGGTGATCGGAGGGTTACGGTGAGAGCGCTTCTCCCAGGGACCCAATCCCCGGGGAACCCTCACCCCTTCCACACTTCGCAGCTAGTAGAGCTGCCATTGGAACGCAGTGGGCCACCCACGAGGTGTGTACCATCCGTATCCTTCGGGCTCCTCTTGATGATCTGATGTCCATCGCTGCATTGGATGGAAGGTCAGATGCTTCTGGAGATGATGTGTCGTTACTGCCCGAAACCAACCCAGTGACTCCTCCTCCCTCACCACCCTCGATGGCGGAGCTGCAATAGGGTGCAGGCAGGTTTATCCTGTGGAACGGGCCGTTGCTATGCAACTGTGCCCTAACTCCACATCTAGGGGGAACGCGTGTCTCCTCTCCCGGGCCTGTAGGTACTCGTCCGATCTGATCGGAAAGGTCTACCAGGCTTGTGGGGATGCTGCTTTCCATGCTACGGCGTTATTGCAAGTCCACCACGCCCAGGCACTGAAGACTTTGCACAGGGGTGGTCACAACCCCACAGTGCTGCACGAACTGAGGACCGCAATGGATCACATGTGTCTGCCTCCACTCCTGCGCCGTAGGAGCAGCCTCCATCCAAGCGGCATTGAGGAGCCGAGTGTAAGCAGGCCGCCCCACCCATCCAGGGCTCCGCTAAAAGGCCAAGCATCCCAGAGATGGGCGGCCCAGAGATCTCAGGGGGCTCAGTGGACAGCTCGAGGACACATTGAAGCCTCCTCACATACCCTCTGTCCACTCGTGGAATCAGTTAAGCATTGCACAGTACACTCACATCTCGCTGCAGGCCACCTCCACGAGACAGCCGCCCCAGCCCCTTACCTGCATTCCACCTCTTTGCCCCACGGTGGGTACACCAGTGGTTCCTTTGGTCCCACTTGTACAGTCTCTGTGAGCCTGGTTAGCGCTCCCCAGTCCATCTCGCTGGCTCACTCAGACCATCAGGCTTGGCTATGTGATTCAGTCGAGCATATCAGTACAAAGTCTTGCCCTACGGGCTGTCCCTGTCCCCCTGTATCTTTACGAAGGTAGCGGAGGGTGCCCTCGCATTATAAACATCTCGATGACTGGCTCATTTTAGCATAGTCCAGGGATCAGTTGTGCGAACACAGGGACCTGGTGCTCAGACACCTCAGCCAGTTGGGTCTTCGGGTCAACTTGGAAAAGAGCAAACTCGCCCCCGTGCAGAGGATCTCATTTTCAAATGCATCCGTTTCCGAGACTGGTTTGCAGCGATCGACCTGAAGGACGCGTACTTTCATGTCTCGATTCTTCCTCGACACAGCCCGTTTCTGCACTTTGCATTTAAGGGTCGAGCATATCAGTACAAAGTCTTGCCCTTCGTGCTGTCCCTGTCCCCCTGTATCTTTACGAAGGTAGCGGAGGGTGCCCTCGCATTATCAACATCTCGATGACTGGCTCATTCTAGCATAGTCCAGGGATCAGTTGTGCGAACACAGGGACCTGGTGCTCAGACACCTCAGCCAGTTGGGTCTTCGGGTCAACTTGGAAAAGAGCAAACTCGCCCCGAGGATCTCTTTTCTCTGTATGGAGTTAGATTCGGTCGAACGTACGGCGTGCCGCACAGAGGAGCGTGTCCAATTGATTCTGAACTGCCTGAACATGTTTCAAGGCTGGATGGCGGTCCCACTCCTGGGGCATATGGTGGCCACAGTGGCAGTGACACTGCTTGGCCTGCTTCATATGAGACCACTTCAGCAATGGCTTCACTGAGATGGAGTATCACTTTGGCCTGCCACCAAACCTTCAGCCCGTGGTCAGACCCTTTGTTCTTTCAAGCCCCTTGTGCCTTGCTCAAGGACACACTGGTGGTGACCGCTGGGATTGAACCAGCAACCTTCTGCATATCAGTTCCATGGTTTAACCCACTGGACCACCATCTCACATGGCTGTTCTGGGGCAAAGATGTATTGGTCCGCACGGACAACACTGTGACCGTTGTGTACATAAACCAACAAGGTGGTCTGCGCTCCTGTTGCATGCTCCAACTCGCCCGCCATCTCCGACCACCATCTCAAGATGACTCATCTCCGACCCCCATCTCAAGATGACTCAAGATGGCGCCGAGGATGGCTGCTGCGTCGCGAGCTCCGTTACTACATTGCAGTTTTTTGTTTGTTCTGTTTATAGTTTTTGTGTTTTTTGTCTTGGATGTTGTCTGCCTTACTGCGTACGACAGACAGACACTTTTGGACATTGGTTCGGCAATCGCACACCGAAAACCGGACTTTAAATTCTTCAGTGACGACCAGCTGTTTACAAACACGGCAGCGTGTTTGTGTGGGCGGTCCGACCGCGGAAACGCAGCCGGAGAAGGGGAAGCAGAGCTGGCGTGATCATCAGAGTAAGACGCCACGCAAACTGACCCCCGCTTCTCAGTATTTTACTGGCTAATGTTCAGTCTCTGGACAACAAACTCTGCGAGCTGAGAGCACGGATCTCTTTCCAACGAGAGACGAGGGACTGCTGCATTATCTGCCTTACAGAAACTTGGATGTCTGCTGAGATTCCAGATTCGGCCATCGAAACCACAGGGTTCTCTGTGCATCGAATGGACAGAGAAAAAGAACTCTCAGGGAAAAGAAAAGGCGGGGGTGTATGTTTTATGATCAACAGATCCTGGTGTGATCAGAGGAACGTACATTCTATCAAGTCTTTCTGTTCTCCTGATCTGGAACTTCTCATGGTTCTGTGTCGACCATTCTGGCTACCGAGGGAATTCACAGCAGTCATCATCACAGCTGTGTATATTCCCCCACAAGCCGACACAGACCGGGCACTAAAGGAACTGTATAGGACAGTGAGTGAGCAGGAAACCGCGCATCCTGAGGCTGCGTTTATTGTGACCGGGGACTTTAACAAAGCCAACTTCAAACGCATTGCACCTAAATACCACCAACATGTTAACTTCAACACGCGAGGGAACCGTGTCTTGGATCTCTGTTACTCTCCCTTCCGGGATGGCTACAAATCCCTCCCGCGCCCACCATTTGGCAAATCGGACCACTCTTCCATTCTCCTTCTGCCCGCTTACAGGCAGAGACTGAAACAGGAAGCACCCGCCCTCAGAACCATCCAGTGCTGGTCGGACCAATCAGACTCTATGCTACAAGACTGTTTTGATCACGCGGACTGGGAGATGTTCCGGTCGGCCTCTGATGACGACATCGAGGTCTACGCTGATAGCGTAACGTGTTTCATCAGGAAGTGTGTAGAAGACGTTGTTCAGACCAAAACAATTCGGCTGTACCCAAACCAGAAGCCGTGGCTAAATGGGGATGTTCGCGCGGCACTCAATGAGCGGACCTCCACTTTTAACTCCGGTAATGCGGAGGAGCATAAACAAGCAAGTTATGCCCTCCGGAAAGCCATCAGAGCAGCAAAACGCCAGTACAGGGACAAGATTGAAGGACAGTTCAACACCACCGACTCCAGAAGCATGTGGCGGGGAATTAACACCATCACGGACTATAAAGGGAACACAAACTCCACCGTGAATACCGCTGCCTCTCTCCCGGACGAGCTCAACACCTTTTATGCTCGCTTTGAGGGAACTAACACCGCCCTCGCGGAGAGAGAGCTAGTGGCTGAAGATGCAGAGGTTAGTGCACTCTCTGTATCTGTAGTGGATGTAACCCGATCCTTCCGGCGGATGAACATCCGTAAAGCCGCGGGTCCAGACGGCATTTCGGGCCGCGTCATCAGAGCGTGCGTGAACCAACTGGCTGGAGTTTTCACTGACATTTTTAACCTGTCCCTCTCCCTGTCTGTGGTCCCCACATGCTTCAAAACGTCCACCATTGTGCCTGTACCGAAGCAGTCAAAAACCACCTGCTTACACGACTGGCGTCCTGTTGCTCTGACCCCCATCATCAGCAAATGCTTTGAGAGACTAATCAGAAACCACATCTGCTCTGTTCTCCCTCCCTCACTGGACCCACTGCAGTTTGCATACCGCAAAAAACGCTCCACTGATGATGCCATTTCATCAACAATACACACTGCTCTCTCCCACCTGGAAAAGAGGAACACATATGTGAGAATGCTGTTTGTAGACTACAGCTCAGCATTCAACACCATTGTGCCCTCCATACTTGACGTGAAACTCCGGGCTCTAGGCTTAAACAGCTTGTTATGCAGCTGGATCCTGGACTTCCTGTCAAACAGACGCCAGGTGGTCAGAATGGGCAGTAACATCTCCTCATCACTGACTCTCAACACTGGAGCCCCTCAGGGCTGTGTTCTCAGCCCACTCCTGTACTCCTTGTATACACATGACTGTGTGGCAACCCACAGCTCCAATACCATCATCAAGTTTGCTGACGATACGACGGTGGTAGGTCTCATCACTGACAATGATGAAACGGCCTACAGAGAGGAGGTGCACACTCTGACCCGATAGTGTCAGGAGCACAACCTCTCCCTCAACGTCAGCAAGACCAAGGAGCTGGTGGTCGACTTCAGGAGGAATGAGAGAGAACACCGCCCCATCACCATCAATGGAGCACCGGTGGAGAGAGTCAGCAGCTTCAAGTTCCTCGGTGTCCACATCACAGAGGAACTCTCATGGTCCGTCCACACCGAGGCCGTTGTGAAGAAGCCGTATTCTTCCTGCGACGGCTGAGGAGGTTTGGAATGAACAGCCACATCCTCACACACTTCTACACCAGCACCATAGAGAGCCTGCTGACTGGCTGCATCACCACCTGGTACAGCAACAGTACCGCCCGCAGCCGCAAAGCCCTGCAAAGGGTAGTGCGCACTGCCAGCTGCATCATCGGAGGTGAGCTTCCCTCCCTCTAGGACATTTATGCCAGGCGGTGTGTGAAGAGAGCTCAGAGGATCATCAGAGACTCTAGCCACCCGAACCATGGGCTGCTCTCACTGCTGCCATCAGGCAGGCGGTACCGCAGCATCAGAACATGCACCAGCCGACTCCAGAACAGCTTCTTCCCACAAGCAATTAGACTCCTTAACTCTTGATCCATCAGTTCATAACACACACTGGACAGAATATCACTCAGCACTACCCACTGTAGATACACACACATTATATACACATTTATTTATCTTATAGCATCTATTGTACATTGGATCTCTATTGTGATTAATATTGTATACTGTACATTGTATATTATTATTATTATTATAGCTTAATGTATATTGTTTAATGTATGTTTAGTGTACATTGTTTAAAGTATATGTATATTGTAAGTATGTGTATATTGTTTAAAGCTGTGAGAACTACACTCACATTGTGTAAATTATTTATTGTTTATTGTAGAGTTTACTGTGCTGTGAGTAATTGTGGGCGCATCAGATGTGTAATCTGATGTTGCTTTAAATGTTGTACATGTCATGTCATGACTGCTATGTTGCTCGGAACTGCACCTAAGAATTTCACTGTTCAATTCCTACTGTTGCACTTGTGTATATGGTTGTGTGACAATAAAGTGATTTGATTTGAGATGTGGGACTGCGCGCGGCTGCTCCTCCCAGTCAGCGACGGACAATAATAATTTACTGTCTGCAACAATAACAAGTATGCAGGAGATATATGGGGGACTCACTTCAAAATGAAGTGAGTTTTTGCTTAAAACAATCTATATTATCTGCCACAACAATTTATGATTTATTAAACTACAATTTATGATTTATTACACCAATGTATTAAAACACAACAATTAATGAGATTAAAACTCCAAACTTACTTAACCTCAGTTGGTTTTGGATCAAAATACAATAACACAGATAAGCCAGATATTGTCGCGATTGTGTGTTTATTATCTTCAAACATGTCTATCTGCTAGTGATGTGTCGTTCATGAACGATTCGTTCATTTTGAACGAATCCTTAATATGACTCGGGAACGACGAGTCGTCTCAGAGAGCGATTCGTTCATTTTGTATTGACCCGCGCATGCGCATTGTAATTTAAATTTACATAATTTAAACAAAGAAAGCTTCAGTGCGTCCTTGCACAGATTTTTGCGTTTAATATTCACATATGCTTACAGAGTAAACTTAGCCTACTTACACAAAGCGGGGGAATCAGTTGCTTTCAGAAATGAACAGATTTTCATGGAGAATTATTCCAGGATTATTAAACGCGTCTCAGATCTATGTATTGTAGTAGGAATGCAGTACTTGATGTGTTTGTTTGAGATGATGTGTGTGTGGGCGTCAACTCTGGAGCCTCAGTATTTGAATCTCAATAGAGCATGTGCTTCGTGGGCGTGGTCATATTAGTGTATAATGAGCCGCTCAGGAACGACTAACATCTCTCTGCTTTCAACCAGATTTCATAAACACAGAATATGTTGTTTTTGATTTGGTTTACAGTGTTTAAAACCTGACATTTCAGCGTTTCTTTAGACATATGTCTCATGTTTGTGAGACAAGTATTCACTAAGCTAGAGGTCATTTTCTGAGGACTATCTGAAGGAACATCTTTGACAGAGAGGCTGCAGATCGCGCATCAAGTTTGTTTTCTTTATTTAGCAAAAAGCACAACAATTTGTTTGTATTGTGACTGTACACAAAAAATAGAAACTTTACAGATTATAATGATGTATAACACTTGCCTGAATGATAAAAAATGAGTTATTTGAATCTCTTGAAACTTTGGCACTGATAAGAAAAAAAGCGAGCTGACCGCGTCGACGCGACCCCCGACTCAAGAGGGTTAAAATAAGACAACGTATGTTATTATCAGCTATTACGGACATTGACCGTGAGATGGCTGAGACAACATGCACCATCAGGCAGAAAGAGCAAGATTGATATTTACTGAACGCAGAACAAACCTCGCAAGACTTTTAAAAATCCCGGTTGAAATTAAATGCTGCGTGAGCTCAACCGATCAGCATGTTCAGCGCCCAAGTCCCACCCCCGAAAGTACCGGGATTTTGAAAAAGTACTACCTCACGAGCAGGGCCGTTTGGAGGGGGAAATATTTACCCGGAACTTCATTTAGACCCTGGTTCCTACAGTCAAAACACAACGAGTACCACCCCAAAGTTCCTAGATCCTGGGGAAAGTTCCTGTGGTGGAAACGCGGCATTTGGTAGGGATTCCTATTCGTCGGTCCCTAACGTGGAGTCGGGAGTGTCCGACTGAATGGGAACGTCTCGGTTACGTATGTAACCCTCATTCCCTGAAGGAGGGAATGGAGACACCACATCCCATCGCCATGTCCTCTGTACCCTGCTGGGGTGCCAGTCCACCTACTTGGCTCCTCAGCAAAAAACTAATTTGATGCAAGCACCTGTGCCTCATTTATACCTGCGCTGCGTGGCATGAGCAGCTGGTGCAATCATTGCATGCCAATGTGGTTTATGGTTATGTCTCAGGAAGTACAGACTCTGCTGCAAAAAGGGGCTTTAGAGAGGGTTTCCCCACCCAACAGGGAGTCAAGCTTTTACAGCCGGTACTTCATCGTGCCAAAGAAGGATGGAGGGTTGCGCCCGATCTTAGATCTTCGCGTTCTGAACCGCTGTGTAGCAAAGCTCAAGTTCAGGAGGCTTACACTCAAACAGATCGTGTCTCAAATCAGGTCCGAGGACTGGTTTGTCACGATAGATCTCAAAGATGCATATTTCCATGTCTCCATCCTTCCACAGCACCAGAAGTACCTGAGGTTCGCTTTCAGGGGAGAAGCGTACAATATCGGGTGCTTCCCTTCGGTCTTGCACTTTCACCCCGCACGTTCACGAAGTGCGCTTGCGTATGCAGGGGATTGGCATTCTCAATTATATCGACGACTGGCTGATCCTAGCACAGTCAGTTCATCTCGCGGTTCAACATCGAGATGTTGTTCTCATGCACATGAGGAAGTTGAGGCTGAGGCTCAACTCCAAGAAGAGCGTTCTTTCTCCAGTTCAGAGAATAACGAATCTAGGCGTGAACTGGGATTCGGTCTCTATGCAGGCCCGCTTATCGGAGCCTCGCATAGGGTTGATCCTCTCGGCCGTGAGAGGGGTGAAGCTAGACCAGTCACTCACTGTGAAAGAGGCTGTTAGGTCTCATGGCAGCAGCGTTTCAGGCTCTGAAGCACTTTCAGCCATATCTCAGGGGCCATCATGTGCTTGTTCGCACAGACAGCACATCGCTGGTCTCATACATCAACCATCAGGGGGGTCTGAGGTCTCACCAGTTATACAAGTTGGCGCGCCTTATCCTCCTCTGGTCCCAGGGGAAACTGTGCTCAGTGAGGGCTATGTACATCCCTGGGTGGTTGAATGTGGAAGCAGACATCCTGTTGACGCAGGGGCTGAGGCCCGGGGAGTTTGGCAGGGCTCAAGTGGACCTGTTCACCACAAGAATACTCATTGTCGTCTGTGGTTCTCCCTAGCACCTCCAGCTCCTCTCGGACGGGATGCTATGGTACAGGAGTGGCCGAGGCTGCCCCTGTACACTTTCCCCCCGATTGCTCTGCTTCCAGGAGTTCTAGAGAGAGTGCGCTGGGACGGGGCCCGTCTACTGCTAATAGCCCCGTTCTGGCCGGGCCGAGTATGGTTCTCAGACATCGTGTCTCTCCTCTATGGCTCTCCCCTGGAGATTCCACTCAGGAGGGAACTTCTCTCTCAGGCGGGCGGTGTCTTCGTACACCCTCGTCCAGAGTTGTGGAAACTTTGGGCTTTGCCTCTGAGGGGGCCCAGCTCATAAGTTCTGGTCTCTCAACTGAGGTTGTCGAGACCATTCTACACTCTAGAGCTCCCTCCACGAGGAAACTGTACACACTGAAGTGGAGAATCTTCACCATATGGTGCAGAGATCGCCTGTGGGATCCAGTTAACTGCCCTGCGAGCGCGGTGCTGGAGTTCCTGCAGGAGAGGTTGTAGCGTGGCCACATGAGGGGAAGCATATTTATAGTAGATCAACTAATAAGAGTGATGAGTTGGTCATCTGTTTTAAATGCTATCTCCTGTGTTCTGTATTTCTCCCTAACATGTATGTGTTATTGAGTTTTATCTCCCGTCTCGCGAGGCGGTGTGTCACGTGATGACGCGTCACCCAAACAGGAAATGAGAGGGTGTTTTTAAATATAATAGTACCGGCAAACCGGGGATCGAGAGCACGCTCATTCATTCATGATACCGACTCAATCGTATCGGATTACCTGGGTTTTCTGCTGGCGGTGACGCAGCTCGAGTTCCCTTGAAGTTGAACGTCTCGGATATGTCTGTAACCTTAGTTCCCTGAACAGGGAACGAGACGTTGCGTCACCCAGCCATACTCCCAGCATGCTCGCAAGCGCCTTGTTTCATCCTTGATCAGAAGCTAATGGCGTGTGCTTGCCAGTGTGCTTTATAGCTTCCAGATCTACGACGTCACCCGCCGATGACATTCCGTCTCTATATTGGACTGATGGCATTTGTGCTTCACAACGCAATCACGCAGAGGCGTTCCCAAAGTGGTGACGCAGCGTCTCATTCCCTATTTAGGGAACTAAGGTTACAGACCTGTAACCTATAACCTAGACATTTTGATCAAACAAGCCATGTTCTATTAGTTATTGTCCAAATTGTAGACAATTGTACTAGCTCTTTTGCACAAATGTGCCAAAACATCCAATTTGCTTAAATCAATAAATCTGATGTGAACAAGCATCTGAACTTATTGTTTTCTGAAAAATAAAAATTCTCATTCAATAAATAAGCAAAAGCAATTGAGAAAAAAGAAATGGCCCATGCTGAAATACTTACTGGTATTTGACTACACATGGATGTGTACTGTGAATTTCCTATTCCTCACACAGTCACTTTCTGAATGTGGGTAACTGTTCTTCAAGAGGTTTTCATCATTATAGATGTACAGTGTATATTGTAGTTAAGAGGTGGTGGTCTCCTCTGTACAATGGGCCATGTTCCCATTGCTTGTCACATCCAAGAGAAACTGGGGCACATTTCCTGACCAGCCTGAGGGCTCGCTTAAATTTTGTAATGCCCACATATTGCTTTCTGCATTGAGTTGAGTTTTATTTGCCAACTAAAACATTTAATCTTAAACATGACTGTAAATACTAATCATACAATTTTTATTTTACTTTGTTTCATTATTAATAATATTTTAAGAAATGGATAAGTCTGGCATTAGTGAAAAATAGTTTCACATTATGTAAAAAAAAAAAAAAACTATCTGCACTTATCTACTTGTAGTCACATTTTCACTCACATATTTGTGTAAATTTAAATATTGCATAAAAATGCTTGATGAAAAACAATGAAATTAAGAAAAAACTACAGTATAAATTACAGAAGACAGCAACAATAGTAGACACAGATATACCAAATGCATTTTGAGATGCATCAAAGTCATGTGATGTAATTTTATGATAACATTTTTAACTTGGATGGAAACATAGTTTGTAATCGTGTGACTGCACATCGATTGAATTGTACAATGTCAAGGCCATAACAGTTATACCGTGCTTACCCATACAGAAATGTAATATATGTCAATATATGTAAATTACATATATAATGTCAGTGCCCATGTATGTCTGCTGCCTATATGGGAATATATGCAATATTCATATATATAAAATACATATACATATATGAAACATATATTTCAAAATATAGCAAAAATGGCCGTTTTCATGTAAGTGCCATATATTTTCCCGTATATGCACATAAATGTTTAATATATGTAAGACGCATATATGTATACATGCATATATGTACTTATTTCCATAGTACATACTTTCACTTATATTAGGGATACAAATATGCTTCTAATATGATGATACCATGTACTTTCACTTATATTAGGGATACAAATATGCTTCTAATATGATGATACCATGTACTTTCACTTATATTAGTGACACAACTATGTTTTTATACAGCCTGTACATATATTTGTACTCATTCAACAGAACACACAATTTCAAGTCTTTTCAAGTACAAACTTTACTGATTTTTTTTTCTCCAGAAAATACAATCAGGTAGTACAATCTTTTCAAGTATTTCATTTAACATTAGACTTTTTCTTTTTAAAACTCACTCACTTGGGAAATACATTTCCACATTTTAATTTTAATTTCTCATTTTAACTAATTTTTAAGTAAGATTTTTTCTGGATATTGCCAGTCTTAGTTCTGCCATCTTCCCATTCAGGGCTGTTCCAATCTGGCCAGTCGAAACAGCCGTGCGCTTTGACATTACTGCATCTGAAAAGGTAGATTTTAAAGAAAAAAGTTAAGTATAAAGCAGACAAAACACTGGTGGATAAAACTTATCACCAAGATTAAAAAAAAATCTTTATTGCAGTTTTTTCTAGTGCAAGTCAGTAAAATTGATTGACTAAGTGAGTATGCAAGTAAGGCCACACTTACACTGCAATCAGTAAGCATGGCAACCAGTTTTGCACCAATTTAATTTGCAGGCGAGATGGGATCATAGTGCCAAACACCACCACAACCTCTCATTGAAAGATGCTGAGAGCTGCCTGTGGACGCCTGTCTGTAAATAATGCCGGGGGAAAAATATCGGCGAACGCAGCAGCCTTGTATCGGCCGATACACGTAAAAATCGCAAATATCGGTCTAACACTACTTCAGAGCCCCCAGGAGGAATTGAAAAACTAAAAATTGCATTTATCTTGTAAGTTAGGGTTACTAATATCATGATGAGGTTATGATTTCACCTCATAACAAAATAACAAATTGTGCCATTTACTGTTAGCTTTGTATTTTCCAAATAAGTTTTATATTGTTTTCCTCTATATTCAACTGAGCCCCGAGGGCTCCATATAGCTCTGATAATATATGTGGACAAACATTTACCTTTTAATTCAGAATCCAAGCTATATAGTGTAATAAGAAATATAAATCAAAACATACAACAGGTCCATGATTCTGCTCCAGAAGGGACAGACACAGCAGATAAAGAGCAATCCTCTTCCAAATCTCCAGTAATCAGCTGGATCTGTAAAAGAAAGAAAGAAAAAGACATTGATTCACTGAAAAGTCCTTAAAAAGGGAGGATTTTGTTTTTGTACCTTTCCTTTAAACAACATTTGACATTGAGATATTCTGGCTATATGAACACAGAGTCCGCTCAGTTTTGAGATGGTTATTGGTGATTATTGTCCATAAAATTTGGTCCAATGTAGCTTGGTTACCAACATTATTCAAAATACTTTGTTTCACAGAGGAAAGTCATACAAGTTTGATAAGACATGAGGGTGAGTTAACGATGAGGGAGTTTTCATTTGGAGTGAGCTATGCTTTTAAACTCAAGGTACGTTTGAACCAGAGTTGTGTCTGTGCTGAGTTGCCTGTGTTCACATTTCCACACACATAAGGCTACTTTACAGTATTAATGTTGGATATGACATGAATACTCACTTCCTCTGAAGATCATGTGGCAGATTTCCATTCCCAAAACTTCTGGATCATGAGGGGGGAAGCAACACACACACACACACACACACACACACACACACACACACACACACACACACACACACACACACACACACACACACACACACACACACACACACACACACACACACACACACACACACACACACACACACACACACACACACACACACACACACACAAATGAATATTAATTTGTTTGATAAAACATTAATATTAATTTTCAACTTACTGACAGAGACATGGACTTGCAAAATGTACTCACCAGGTCCATAAAAAAACTTCACAGTAGATCCAAAATCCTGGTTTGCCTATAATTCTTCAGAGTCCAAGAATGGCGGTTTCCTGTCCTCTCTGTTGAACGAGTGAACATAACAGTGTTCTCAGATTACTCTTTCCAAAGCTCCTTTACTTTTTATGACAAGCTTGAACTTAAAACTAGCTTAAAACTTGATCTTAAAACTACCAGTAGGGATGGGCATTATGACCATATTATTCTACATACATGAGACATTTTATTTCACAATAACAATATCATAATATTGTTATTTCATTTTATAGATATTTTATTAAGAAATACTACAGAATAAAACAGTTGTCTTCTCTGTATGATATTCTATGCATTAATATCACTTGATTCTTAAAAACGCAGAAGGTCTTCTCTAGTCTTTTGTTGTTTGATTCAAATTGAGATGGCTGTTTATTAATCTGCTGCCCCTTTAAGAACAGATGCACAATGACACGTATCCGGGTTTCCCCACGTTAACTTGAACTGTTTAACTCTAACGTTACTTCAAACATAACTGACTGTTTAAATCAAGTGAATGCCTCACATGACAGGGATTTTGAGATAATTGTGTGCATTTTACCAAAAGGATCATTGATTTCAGGATCACATGCTGTCTGAGAGAGGCGGCTTAACATTACTCTTTATTCTCCATTCATACATTTTTCTTGATCAAAATGTCAATAACTGTAAGTAACGTTAGTACAGTGCTACGCGGATATATTTACATTCCCCGATATAAAAAGGTAACGTTAACATAATTGTAAAATCTCTAATGATAGTCACTATCTTCGTCATAGCGCCCAGTCCTATCTTAACAGTATTACAACATAACAAAACGCAGAAACATAATATTTAAAGTAATCGCGATTAGCAGAAATTATAACTTCAATGCACTATATATTGATGTGACAGTAGAAAATATAAAGGGATTTATTTACCTTCTGCCGTCTGATGTCCGCCATTGGTACCTTAAATGTCTGTTCATATTCATGTTTTCCGTTCTCAGTCGACATCCCACAATCAAAATTCGTCCAAAATAAGATTTTAACAGATGTAAAATGATCCATGTAATGCCATTAATGGACCGACGAAGCAGTCCTGTTGCAGATTAGAAGCTGCACCCGCGAGCAGCCGTGCACTCCAGCCACGGGTGTATTACGTTTACAAACTTGATCGGTAGAAGGCGTGCACAGTTGTCATTGGCCAGATTTCTAGATGACGTTCAGATTGACCAATCACGCTCAAGTGAACACGGAAAGACAGCATATAACCTTGCAAATATAGAAATAACTTGTTTTAAACTACAGTTAGCAAATGTGTATATTTATATTTATTTGCTGTTATATTTAATTAATTGGTCAAGTGGTGTTTTGTGGTGTGGGCAGAGGCTTGAAAGTTTCAACCCTGAGAGCAGTGCAGATTTGTACTGTTTAAAAACAGATTATTGTTTGATATTTAGTTTGATATATAGTTTGTTATATTTGTTTCCAGAATTACAGTTTGAATGTAAAAATACACCTACACTGTAAAAAAAAAACAATAGTTAAAAAAGTCAAATGACTGGCAGCTACGGCTGCCAAACAAAAACATAAAATTAAAGTAAAATATCTTAATTTAAATAAGGAGAAATCTGTAAAATAACAGTTTTCTCTCAAACTTTTAATGTAAATTTACGTAAAGTTTTTGCACTTTATTTGAATTCAGATATTTTACGGTTTTTCGTTTGGCAGCCGTAGCTGCCAGTCATTTACCATTTTTTTACGATTTTATTTTTACAGTGAAACTAATAAGATTTACTTTAAAATAACAAAGAATAATGTTAAATTGTTAGTATGGACATAAACCTTTAATATAATGAGCTAAATATTTTATTACAGATTAGTTCTGTAATTTTACATACATTTGTATGTAATTTAAGAAAACAGAAAAATACTGTATAAATACAGTAATTTCTCTGTATAAAAAATGAGAATGACTGATTTGTCATTAATGATTTAAATAATGGTCAAGTTGTTAATTTACAGATATTTTTTGTAATTTTACATGAATTTGTATGTAATTTATGAAAACAGAAAAATACTGTATAAATAATACAGTCATTTTCCTGTATAAAAATGAGAATTACTGTAATTTGTCATTAATGATATAATCCTTAAAATAACAGTCAAATTGTTTATTTACATATATTGTTTGTAATTTTACATAGTTTTAAACATAATTCAAAATTACAGGAAAATACTGTAAACAATTTAGCGTTATTTTCCGTAAAATTAGGATTTTTTTTTACAGTGTTGTAATTAAATGCATATAGTTGGAGATTTTGTCTGTATTGTGTGAATACCAAATATATTTTTAATACAATAATGCAATGTTTTCTTTGTCATTTTTGACAAATACATCGACAAAGTACCATAACCATATGCCACAGCTTTAAAAATGCATCAGTACGAAATGCATGTATGTTTACATACATTTATTAAATATGTGGAAAACAAATATGTATGTCACATATTTATACTTAATGTTGTCCATATTTGCGAGAAACCAATACTATACTGTAATATAGGCAGATATATGGTATCATATATGGATGAACTAAAATATTTTCTTAACATGTTTGGACACATAAATGTTCATATATGTTGCAGGCATATATTGTGTTCTCAGATAAGTCAAATATATGTATAGATATATGTCATGCTATTTGAAATATAAGTACATATATGGCCATATATTACATTTTTGTATGGGTACATCAGAAGTGCATGTCACATTACGTCACGTCACATCAAGTCACATCAATTAATGACAATCATCCTCTGCATGGTTGTGCCTTGTCAGGACACTAAAACCCTTTGACCTTTCCTGAGAATGGCCCTTCTGGTGACACAAATAGACCCACCTTTTTCCTTCACCTTTCATTGATTAGTGAATGAAATCTGTTCTTCGTGTTCGGTTTCATTTTCTTATCCCTCTAAAGTTTAAACACAGTTTAAACACAAGGCCACAAATACTGGTATACATTACATTCACCAGTGTTCTTCTGGATCCCCTTAAAAAGATCAAAAATGGCCCTTTAAGCCATGAGAACAGCTGCTGTTATGGCGCCAGGAGCTCACAAAGCAGAAAATTATGACTAACCGACAACAGACTTGGTTCCTTGACATTTAAAAATAAAGAACATGATGAACAAGACAATGCTCATGCAGGTGCCAAGGAGAACATTAATAAAAGTCTGAAAATTGATTTAGATTGTGGTTTCACACTAGATGATGGTCTCACAATCAGAAAAAGTAAATTACGGCCAATTGCGTTGGCTGAAAGATAAATGATGACCAGGGATGTCAGGTTTAGGAGTGTCTGCTCGAGTTATTAGCAAGGTTTGCTAGTTTGGACACAGAGCAAAGACATGGGAGAAATCAACTGTGGTGAAGAAAGGAGTCACTGTTCTGCTTGGCTTATGCTACATTGAGTGAAGAAAATGGACAGTGGATGAATGAGAAATTGGGTGGAGGTTGATCTAGGATCGCTGATCCCCAGCCAAAATGTACAGTCCCACTTTTTTTGTTGCATAAATGCAGTCATAACAGATCAAACAATCTGTTTATCTACTGAGCCCAACCCCAGTGTCTGCCAAAGACATGGGCGGTGATCTGCACCACCACCTGCTTTCCTCAGCCTAACATCCAAACCTGAAATGATATCCATGCTGCCCTTTTGTTTCATATTGCTGTTATGTCATTTAATTACAAACTGAAATTCAATTGAAAGCAGTGAACAAATTTGAATCATCAGAAAGAAAAAAAAATAATAATTAAGCTTGTTTGTGTGAAAAGAAAAAAATGTGTGCTCTTATTTGCAACGACCCAACGATAGATGAAACTTGGCAAGTGTGAACAATCATGCCACACAAAACTGAAACATAATGTTCTTTGTGAATGATCTATCTATCTATCTATCTATCTATCTATCTAAAAAAAAAAGCAGCTTTACAGTGATAATGGTAAACAAGAGTAAAAAGTCATTATTCAGTTAAAAACAGTTAAGTGCTTATTCAGTTTGGTCAATAACTGTGTAAATTATGAAATGATATGTTTATGCATTAATGTCTCATTCAAAGGATAAATCTGAACCTAAGCATTACACACAGGGTTGGTTATTAGCACCTGTAATGAAGCTAGAAAAATAAGCACAAATAAATATAAATCCCTATTAATTGTCACTGGTTTCTTCAATATCTCCATACCAGATGTCCTCTATTTGAACATCATCTCTGTTGTCCCCTAGTGAGTAACCCATAAACGAAGCAGAACAGATTAAGAAATGAATACCATTAATACATATTGTCTCCATATGAGACAAAAAACAACAACAAAAAATATTTTACTAGAATTAAAAAATAAATAGGAGAGAGGCTACCCATGACAAATAGGGCAGACACTTTTAAAGCTGTGAAAGAACCTTCAAAGAAGCACCAAAGCCAAATGCTGAATCAAAGCCAAATACTGTATTAAAAACTCAAGGACATACTGTAATAATTATGTCTATCCAGACATTGAGTTATTTGTAAAGATATTGTATTAGTGAACATACAAAAAAAAAAAAAAAAAAAAACCTCTTAAAACAACTCTCAATACTCTTTGTAGTTACTTCTCTTTTTTTCCTTTTTGAAGTCACGTTGCCCCAGGTTGTGTGCCATTACAAACTCAATCAGCCTCCCTAAATCAGTGGCCTGATAATTACACACAGACTTCAAAACTAAGATGTGTCATGTATACTAGGAAACCTTTAGGCAACACAGTTGCTCACATAATATAACCAAACTCCTTTAAAAGCTTAAAAGGGGATTCAGTGAATAAGCTAAAGTCCCCAAAAAAAGTGGAGTGTTCCTTTAAGCTTAAAAACCACGCCAACACCAGTGCAAACACAAATAACTGTTTCCATAAAGAGCAAATAAATAAATAAATAAACAAACAAATAAATTAAACATTAAAAATAAAAAAATATTGTGTGCTGGAGTTAGACAAAGACCTTGCATTGAATAAAACCATTCCCATAATGGCAGTTCTATGCTCATTACAATTTTAGGTAACACTTTAGAATAATGGTCATTAGTTAACATTAGTTAACTACATTAGTTAACATGAACTAATAATGAACTGCACTTATAAAGCGCTTATTAATCTTTGTTAATGTTAATTTCAACATTTACGAATGCATTATTAAAATCTTGTTAACATTAGTTAATGCACTGTGAACTAACGAACAAACCACGAACAGCTGGATTTATATTAACAAACGTTAACAAAGATGAACAAATACAGTAACAAATGTATTGCTCATGGTTAGTTCATGTTAGTTAATACATTAACTAATGTTAACTAATGACCATTATTCTAATGTGTTACCCAATTTTATAGCCAGACTAGACATGAACCTGCCACTGAAGGGTATGTATTAATGTATTAGACCTTTTCCTGGTAACTCTGTGCCGATGGCTGTCATGTCGATTGGCTGGATTGTCTAGTTGACAGGATCTCTGCTGACATTCAGAGCTGCGTTGTGGTTGTGTCTATAGGTGCAGGTCCACCATCTGATCTGGATACTGACTGGATATGGCTGAATATTAGCATATACTGTATGCCATTCTTCTTATGATGTAACAAGTATACATAGGGTATTATGAAGTGTTCCCAGTTCTGGTTGATCTAATTTATGCAGCCTAACAATCCTTCAACAGATTTTAATTATTGAAATGTGATGTTTTATATATACCAGGTTAAAGAGATGTGTCTATATTTAAACTGTCTGTTTCCCAAACAAGGCTAGGAAGACTGTTCCAGATTTTAGATGTAAAATATTAAAAGTATCTACCACCTAGTTGATTTTGATATTCTAGGTATTATTAACTGGCCAGAATTTTGGGATCACAATTAGGGTTGGGTACCGAACTCTGTACTTTTAAGGGCACCGACTGAATTACGTCGGTACTACCGAGTACCGATTCACATTAAATTAATCTGTACCAAATTTTGGTACCTGAGAACACATATATTCTGATATAGACTAGTGTCTGTAAATATTAAACCGCGAAAAGACCATTTAAATATGAATCATGCATGTCTCTGTGCGAATGAAGGCCATATATGGTTTACAGTCTATGGGTTTACCTCACACACACTCACTCAGAATCTCGCTTGATGGTCGCATGTTTCCATCTCTGCCTCTCATATGAGGACATAAACGCACAAACGTCATCTCCATAGCCACTGAGTCACTTCATAAGCATTTTACCGTTTCATTTGAGAAAAACTACCGTCATATCATAAACTCAAATTCATGGCAACCCGTCAAAATAAAAGTTTGGCTAACTTGAAAAATAAATTACTGTTGTACAGTAGAATTTAGATACGTCTCAATGTAATAATAATACTTACACTAATGTAATAATAATAAATTATCAAAACTTTATTTAAAAAAAAATAAAACATTTTCTTCATGTTTTAATTTTAACCATATAAAGCTCAGTTGTGCAGCACTTTGTTTGACAAAAAAAAGTTTAATTAAATTAAAAGATAAAAATGAAGGTTATATGTCTTCATTTGATTACCAGAAAATACATAACACATAATTTGTGGGAAATATTTTCATAGGAATTAAATTAAAAAGAAAAAATAATAATATGGTTGTTTTTATGAATTAAATTAAGTGAAAGTGAAAAGTGAAAGTGAAGTGAAAATGAAGTGACATGTGCCCCATCCAAGTGAACACACACCCGGGGCAGTGGGCAGTGGGCAGCCTGGGGAAAATTATTGTAGCCTACTATTTACTAGTAAATACTGTATTACAGTAATCAAACATCACAGACAATGGCAGACAGCGACCAGGGCAGCTCTGGCATAATGTCAATAACACTTTTATAAATTACTTACAGGTTCTTTATTTATGTAAACATCCTAAAAGTACCGAAAAAAAGTACCGTTGGGTATCGGTACCGAATTTCAGTCGATACCGGTTAAAATGTGAACGGTACCCAACCGTAATCACAATAGACATGAAGGACTATAATGCGTTAAGAGCTCACTCAAGTAATGTGGAGCTCAATCATTTAGTACTTAGTAAGTAATTAGCAAGATTTTAAAAAGTTTTATAGGGAGCCACTGCAGTGTTAACAGAACCGGGCTAATATGGTCATACTTCCTGGGTCTAGTAAAGACATAGCTGCTGCATTTTGGACCAGCTGTAGTTTGTTTATTAAGCATACAGGGCAACCACCAAGTAGATCATTATGATAATCCAGCTTTGAGGTCATGAACACATAAACTAACTTTTCAACATTTGTCATTAAGACCATATGTCATCATTTATATTTTTGTAAGATGGAAAAATGCAGTTTTACAGATATTTAGAAATGTGGCTTTCAAAGGAGATACTGGTATCAAACTGATGACGAAGACTTGACAGAACAGCCATTAAGTGTTAGAGTATTCTATGTTATTACTTGCCGAGGTTTTTGGCACAATAATCAAAAGGTCTGTTTTTTTTTTCATAATAAAGTAGGAATTATCCGCTAATGCGACCACGCCCACGGAGTCCGTGTTCTTTAGCAATTCAAATTTGGTGATCCAAACACATCTAGTGTAGTGCTATACTTCAGCTACATCATTTTGAGACGTGTTGAGGAATAATTCTGGAATAATTTACCTCATGAAAAGCTGTTAATGTCTAAGAGCAACGGATTCAGCTGCTGATTGTAAGGTAGGCTAAGTTTATTCTGTTACCATCTGTGTATATTAAACGCAAAATACAACCCCAAATCAGAAAACGTTGGGACAGTATGGAAAACGCAAATAAAAAAAAAGGAAGTGATTTCTAAAATTACTTTGACTTGTATTTCATTGCAGACACTATGAACAAAAAATATTTTATGTTTTGTCTGGTCAACTTCATGTCATTTGTAAATATGCATCCTTTCCTGTCATTCAGACCTGCAACACATTTAAAAAAAAGTTGGGATAGTAAAGCATTTACCACTTTGTAATGTTGCCATTCCTTTTCACAACACTTAAAAGACGTTTAGGGACTGAAGACACCAAGTGATGAAGTGTTTCAGGTCTAATTTTGTCCCATTCTTCCTGCAAACAAGTCTTAAGGTGGGCAACAGTACGGGGTCTTCGTTGTCGTATTTTGCGCTTCAAAATGGGCCACACATTCTCTATTGGAGACAGGTCGGGACTGCAGGCAGCCAGTCAAGTACCCGTACCCACTTCCTCCGCAGCCAGAACTTTGTAATGTGTGCAGAATGTGGTTTTGCATTGTCTTGTTGAAATATGCATGGACGTCCCTGGAAAAGATGTCTTCTTGAAGGCAGCATATTATGCTCCAAAATCTCTATGTACTTTTCAGCATTAATGGTGCCTTCACAGAAGTGCAAGTTACCTTTGCCAAGGGCACTGACACAATCCCATACCATGACAGACCCTGGCTTTTGGAATTGTTGCTGGTAACAGTCCGGATGATTCTTTTCTTCTTTGGTCCGGAGCACACGGCGTCCATTCCTCCCAAAAAATACCTGAAATACTGATTCATCTGACCACAGTACACGTTTCCACTGTGTGATGGTCCATCCCAGATGCCTCCGAGCCCAGAGAAGTCGACGGCGCTTCTGGACACTGTTAACATAGGGCTTCCTTTTGGCACAGTACAGTTTTAACTGGCATTTGTGGATGTAACTACATATTGTGGTACTTGACAAAGGTTTGCCAAAGTAGTCCTGAGCCCATGTGGTGATATCGCTTATAGATGAATGATGATTCTTGATGCAGTGCCGCCTGAGGGATCGGAGATCACGGTTGTTCAGCTTAGGCTTGCACCCTTGTCCTTTACGCACTGAAATTCCTCCAGATTCCTTGAAACTTTTAATTATGTTATGCACTGTTGAATGTGAAATATCCAAATCTCTTCCTATCTTTCTTTGAGGAACATTGTTTTTAAACATTTCAATAATTTCCTCACGTATTTGTTGGCAAACCGGCGATCCTCGGCCCATCTTTGCTCCTAAAGGATTAGACCTTTCTTGGATGCTGCTTTTGTACCAAATCATAATTACAATCACCTGTTGACATCACCTGTTTCAAATCATTATTTAACCATTTTACCTCATTACTAGCCCTAAATTGCCCCTGTCCCAACTTTTTTTTAAATGTGTTGCAGGTCTGAATGACAGGAAAGGATGCATATTTACAAATGACATGAAGTTGACCAGACAAAACATGAAATATTTTGTGTTCATATTGTCTGCAATGAAATACAAGTCAAAGTAAATTTAGAAATCACTTCTTTTGTTTTTTATGTGCGTTTTCCATACTGTCCCAACTTTTTCTGATTTGGGGTTGTACCATTTAAATATGAATCCTGCTGAAACATACAATGTCATACACGCAAGACTGTTTAGACAAGATTTATTTGGCCTGTTTTGGACAGATTATGAAGTGTTTAGGCTATTGTAGCCAAGTGTCACATCAATAAAGCAGACCCACTTTATATTAGGTGGCCTTAACTACTATGTACTAACTTTTTAATTAACCATTTGATACAATGCACTTATTGTGTACGTACATGTTTTTACATTGTACTTATATTTTAAAAAATAACTGCATGTAATTACCTCTGTAATTAATTTCTGTAGTTACATTTGTAATTACACAGTTGACCCTTTCCTTAAACCTAACCCTACCCTTAAACTTACCCATACCACCACACCTGTCCCTAACCCTACCCGTATCCCACAACAATATCAGCAAAAGTGTTTTTCAATACAATTTGAACTCAGTAAGTACATTGTACTTATTTTTGGATGTAAGTACATAGTAGTTAAGGCCACCTAATATAAAGTGGGGCCAATAAAGCTTTTATTAGCAAATGTCTACTCAGATGCTATAGATATAGTAAATATAGTATATATATATGCCATACTATATAAGTAAAATGTATTTTGCTTCATATTGATTTTAAATATTATAGCCTAATGTTATTTTTTAAATTTAATATATGTTGATTGTGAAAAGTGAACAGCACAAATAATAGAGGATGCATCATTTGATGCGCAATATATCAGAAGACATGGAGTTTGTCAGAAATTATTTTGGAGTTTTGTTTTGTAGAAATCCTTTCTTTAAAGAGAATTTAATTTTGTATAAATTGTATCTTAATCAATGTTTTTAATATTTTTGCTTCTTATTTAATACGATTCAAATATAGCAGACAATAGCCTTAGTGCTGGCACGATCATGCATTGCACGTGTGTCTCATAAATGAACCGAAACTCGAAATGAGTATTGTGTATATCTGATCATTTATAAAATCAAATGATTCAGAAAATTGAAAATTGAAATGACTGTGGAAAAAGTGTCCCAATCAACCTGAATTCACCCTATACTCTTTGAAATCATAATTGCATTACATTTTGCTCTTTTAAATCCCAAATATTTTACTTATAACATTCATCATTACCAATTATTCAGTTATTTGTATTTACTGAATTGTGTTCAGTGTCACAATAGTACTGTTTTATTAGCATGAGATTTCTTTCAAAAAAAAAAAAAAATAGTACACTGCTCTTCTTTGTATTTTTGTCTTGTTTCTAGTCTAAATATCTAAACATTCTTAAATCAAGATGCATTTACTAGATAAGTAAAATGACGTAAGATATTTTTTCTTGTTTTGTTGAAAATAAAATCAAAATGAAGTGTTTTTTTCCTTAATACAAGAAAATGTATATGCCAATGGGGTTGATTATAAGATTATAAGACAATTGATTTTGTCTCTGCTTGAAATCTTGTTTCTTTTTTTTCTTACCTCATTGGCAGATCATTTAGCTTGCTTTAAGCAAAAACTCACTCACCCCAGAACATTGTACTTATTTAGTCATTTAATCTTGATTTAAGAATTTTTAGATATTTGGACTGGAAACAAGAAAAAATACAAAATAAGAAGAGCATTTTTGCAGTGTAGCCAAATCTTTTGATCATTTAAACTATAATAGGCCTTTGTAATGTACCTTTGTTGACTACATTTAAAATAAACTACAACAAACTATATTTCCGTTGTCCTGTTGCTCTCTCAGTCACATACTTGAAGCTCATTCATTATGCAGGTCATTATGCAGGTCATTATGTGGGTCTTTTGTCTCTCAGGTGTGATACCCAGCATTATTCATATATGGCCTTTGTATAAAAGTGTCTTACACAATGTAAATCAATATATTGTTTTATGTGAATGAGTAGGCTCAATGATTTTCACATCAGGCAACAACACCCATTAGCCAAAAGTCTTGTGGATACATATCTATTGTGTATTTTGAGGCCTTAATTAAAAAAAAAAATAGGTTTTTTTTTCAAAAACCATGCATAAACATTATTCTTTCAAAAATACAAGCATATACATACATGTTGCTCACATATTATGGTTGCCCAGTTTGTGCTGAATACAGTGTAATTACACTTTTCCATTAATATGTTTATAAGCAACTGAAAAAAGCACAAATGTCAGAGCATGTCAAAACTTCTAAAGGGCCCCAAAACAGCTCAGACTCCAGAGGGTTAAACAGCATGTAATTTAGATAAATAAATTTAGAAATAAAAGGCATATTTTATATCTTGATATTAGTCCTCTGGCTTGAATGCTCTGTTTCAAGGCACGTGTCTGCTGTGAGACTTCAGTGAAAATGCCCATTGTTGTGATTGGCTGACATCTTTGCATTTGAAATGAGTATTAGATTATGTGGCAGAGGGGTGTGGTTTAGTGAGATCTGCAAACACTGCCAGAGAAAGAGAGACCAAGATGGAGAGCTAAAGAAAGATTTCTGAGAAAGTTATATTGAGTTGTTGAGAGTGCAAGCTTATTTTGTTTGTAGGCTCTCTGAGAGTTCTGAATAAACACAAGTCCCAGTCACGCCGACCCTGTCTTCTTCCTCCTTATTCTACGAACTTTGTAACATGTGGAACCCCTCTCAAATACTTTTACTACGTTTTTTTACCATTACAGCTGTCGAGATGAACGAACCGTGAAAGTGTTGATTATAGCATTATTTTTTTAAATATTTTCCCATCACATGAAAGGCTGCAATGATCATTAAGTACACAGGCAGTCTGTTGATTGCGTAAATGAAGTGATCTCGTCATCGCAACGCTATTTCTCACACAAAATGATTTTACCACAACTAACAGCAAACACGACATCGATATGAATACAGTTAGAAATTTGTTGTGCAGCATAACAGCGTCATTCATTATAATGGCAGTTTGGACAAGTGTGCACTGCAGATATACTCGCGACGTGTGATTGACAGCTTCAGCCATTATAAAGAGAGTGTTCTTCTTTGTTCGCTCTATATAATCATTTAAATAACAGATTTTTTTCATGTTACTAACAGAAACTATGTGAAGTTGATAGTTTAACGTTAGTCACTGGCTTGATTCACTGATGCATACAGTATTAAACGATTTAGAAAGAAAGTCTGTGTTAACTTGAATAATTAGCTACACATCAGAAATCACTGATCACAAATCAGGCATTAATGAACACTGTTACTCACTGTTTGTGGCGATGCTGTT
The DNA here is from genome assembly GCA_023566225.1 of Romanogobio albipinnatus. Classification (NCBI taxonomy): domain Eukaryota; kingdom Metazoa; phylum Chordata; class Actinopteri; order Cypriniformes; family Gobionidae; genus Romanogobio; species Romanogobio albipinnatus. Next base: position 42,308,584 of record CM042242.1, read on the forward strand.
GAATCCATATGGTAAAAGTCTGTTTGTACTCTATACTGTGTTGCCACTATACTTACCCACATTCAAGTGTTGATAAAAAAGGATGCCTGAATCTATAACAAAATATTTTTAAAATTAGTAAAAGTACAGTTAAAGTTATAGTTCAAGTATTTAAAAAAGTAATATCCACATTTGAACATAGTATACTGAAAGTGCAAAAATAATATATAAATAGTAAACTTTAAGTAATGCTATGTTCAACTAAAGAAAACTTACAAGTATACTTGCAGTATAAACTAGGAAAGCACACTTCAAAGTGTACTTTCATAAACTAAAGAATATACTTACAAAATAGTAAGCTACTAGTATATTTATAAATTCACTTGTAGTACAGATGCAGTACCAATGAGAAACTTAGTTGTGCATTTAAAGTTTACTACAGTTACACTTATAGTACACTTAAACATACTTTTATATACTAAAAGTGGGTCAATTTACATCCAAGCAGTATTGAAATAGTACACTTACAAGTTTACTACTAGTACACATTGATATTAGTGTACTTATTACATAAAGTATACTTAAAATATGCTTAAACATTACTTAAGTATACTTCATAAAATACTTATTTTCCGTAAGTGTAAGTATGATTCGAACCATGCCAATGCAATTCCACTATGCCTATGTAATTTTCAAATCATTCAAAGGAATTTTGTGGTCAATGTAAAAAAAATGTTTTGTCTTCATCAATTTAGCTCATATCAAATTCAAGGCACTGATGTTGAACAATCACTGACTCTGCACCTTTCTACCTCAGACTTACGTGCCCTCCAGAAGCTTGAGTTCTGCAATTAAATGGCACCTTGTGATGCCATCCAAAAGATCACATTCGCTGACCTTTACCTTGACTGTTCCCTGCTTGTGGAATGACCTAACTCACCCCGAGCAGCTGAGAGATGAGCCATGTGTTACAATACATGGCTTATGATGCATCTTTTTTGATAACACTTACACTTTCCATTCTATTTCTATTCTACTGTATATAATATTGTTACTTTTTTGTTGGTTCAACTGCTTCTGTTGTTCTCCTCATTTGTAAGTCAATTTGGACAAAAGTGTCCACTAAATATTAAATGTAAATTTAAATGAAATAAACATTGAAAATAAACCATTTTACATATACTTCTAACTGCAAGGAGCAGTTCAGTTGCTTGTACAGTACCCTTAACCCTTCTTGAGCAACAGAGGTTTGACCTCTAAACAAAAAAAAATTTAGCTTACACAACAATCTATTAGACTCAATCTTTCCTCATCTTTACTTGGCTACAAAGCTCCTCAAAAGGAAATTAAGTTAAACAGAGCAGGGGCACAGCTGAGACCACCCCAATATTTTGAAGAGATTCAGAGGAGCACCACAGGGGTATAGACCACCCTACAACTCCGTTAGGTCCAGGGTTTAGTGTTGTGGGACACACCACAGCTGTTAAATCTTGCCTGGACACATTTGAAGACACCACTGCCAAGAGCTGCGAGGACATTTGTATTTAATTTTCAAGTACGATGACGTGGTGATTAGTAGTTTTTGATGTAGGATTCTAAAGAATATAACATTTGAATCATTATTACATTACTGCCCATTAAAACACCATGCCAGTTGTCTGCCTCATAATTTCAATGGCTCTTGTGTGTGAATACACATGGCCTATACTGTAAAATACTAGTAAGGCTTTGAGTTCAGACTGTACAAAATGCATTAAAATACTAGTAAAAGACGCATTGTTTTAGGCTAATAATATATGTCTTTGACCTTAAATGACCTTGAATGTCATCCATCAGGAATCAAAGAAAACGTCTCGGTTACGTATGTAACCCTCGTTCCCTGAAGGAGGGAACGGAGACGTACGTCGGAACTGACCGACGAATTGGGATCTGTTTCAGAGACCAATCTACTTCGAGTGTATTAGAAACGAGCCAATGAAGATTGGCATGCGATCACGCATTCCACGCACCGCCCCGCGTCCGCGGGTATAAATACGGAAGTGGAAGTGCCGCATACCGTTTTCAACTGAGGAGCCGAGAAGTGTGGCTCGGGCCTTCAGCTGAAGCACAGCACCTGGCGACGGGACGTACGTCTCCGTTCCCTCCTTCAGGGAACGAGGGTTACATACGTAACCGAGACGTTCCCTTTCAGTCGGTCACGTTCGACGTACGTCGGAACTGACCGACGAATTGGGATCCCTACCAAAACGCCAGGGAGCTGGCCCTTCCAGCGCCCTGCCTGAGCTCGCTGAATCACTCCTCTGTTGGAGTGGAAGTCAGGGCTCCGGGCAGGGAAGGACAGTCACTGCTGTTCCTGCAAGACCCACTCAGCGTGACTATTGGATAACGCTGGGAAAGCGTGCCTGTCTCGGGAGATGGTACGCTGCGGAGCCACATCCTTCAATGGAAGGAGAGGTGGAAATACGCATCAGGACTAACCTAACCTAGGGTAGTGCAACTATGGAAATCTCTGGGGTGGACCCAACCTGATCCCAGGGGGGGAAGAACACGCCCAGAGATGACAGAGCGGGCTCTGTCGAGGGAAAGACACGGGGCTAACCGAGTAGGGCAGCAGATACCGTGGAGAATACACATATGGGGTAGCCGAGAGGGGACCGCAACATATGGAACCCAGCCTACACACACGTTCCACAAGCATACGGGTGCAGGCCTGGCGTCAGACGGTCCGCAACGTCTGACACCGCAAGGGTGACGGAGGAACTCGACAGGGTTAGCCGTTTCCGGGGAACACAACTGGAGCAAGAATAGACGCACGTATCCGGCCCGGAGGCGGGAGTGGCGTTGCAAGCCGACACTAGAACGGGTACTTAGCGCTACTGGCCCTGGGGGGCGAGGATGCGGGAAGATACCGGCTCTACACGGAGGCTATAAAATCTAGCGAACGTGTTAGGTGTCGCCCAGCCCGCAGCTCTACAAATGTCTGTCAGCGAGGCACCTTGAGCCAGCGCCCAGGATGAAGCAACACTCCTTGTTGAGTGAGCCCGCACCCCGAACGGGCAAGGTACATCTTGGAACTGGTAAGCCAAGACAATGGCATCCACTATCCAGTGGGCCAACCTCTGCTTGGAGACAGCCTTTCCCTTCTGCTGACCTCCGTAACAGACGAAGAGCTGCTGTGAGGATCTGAAGCTTTGTGTCCGGTCAACGTAAGCGCGAAGAGCGCGGACGGGACATAAAGCTAGGGCTGGGTCTGCCTCCTCCGAAGGCAGCGCTTGCAGGTTCACTACCTGGTCCCGGAAGGGAGTGGTAGGAACCTTGGGCACATATCCAGGCCGGGGTCTCAGGACAACGTGAGAGTTGGCCGGCCCGAATTCTAGGCACGATTCGTCGACCGAAAGCGCATGCAGGTCCCCTACCCTCGATTGAGGCCAATGCGGTCAGGAGGACTGTCTTCATGGACAGGATTTTTAGCTCGACTGACTGCAAAGGCTCAAATGGAGGACCCTGGAGTGCTCTAAGCACCAGGGCTAAGTCCCAAGAGGGTATCGAGGTAGAACGAGGAGGATTTAGTCTCCTCGCACCTCTGAGGAACCCGACGATTAAGTCGTGCCTACCTACGGATTTACCGTCTACTGCATCGTGATACGCCGCTATTGCAGCGACGTACACTTTGAGGGTGGAGGGAGACAGCCGCCGCTCCAACCCATCCTGCAGGAAGGAAAGCACGACGTTAATCGAACACTTCCGGGGGTCTTCCTGGCGGGAAGAGCACCAACCGACGAACAGGTTCCACTTCAGAGCATAGAGGCGCCTCGTAGAGGGGGCTCTAACTGAAGCGATGGTGTCTACCACAGCTTGCGGTAGGCCATCTAGAACCTCCGCGTCCCGTCCAGGGACCAGACATGGAGTTTCCAGAGGTCTGGACGCGGGTGCCATAGAGTGCCCGTCCCTGAGAAAGAAGGTCCTTCCTCAGGGGAATCGGCCAGGGAGGGGCTGTCGCGAGGAGTGTGAGTTCGGGGAACCAGGTCCGGTTGGGCCAATAGGGCGCAACTAACAAGACCTGCTCCTCGTCCTCCCTGACCTTGCACAGAGTCTGTGCAAGAAGGCTCACTGGGGGAAACGCATATTTGCGTAGGTCCCGGGGCCAGCTGTACGCCAGTGCATCTGTGCCTAAGGTACCTCCGGTCAGGGAGTAGTACCACTGGCAATGAGTCGACTCCGGGGAAGCGAACAGGTTACCTGTGCATCCCCGAAGTGGTCCCATATCAGCTGGACACTCCGGGGGTGGAGTCGCCATTCGCCCGGAGGTGTCGACTGACGAGAGAGCTCGTCGGCTGTCTAGTTCAGCGCACCTGGGATGTGAATGGCACGAAGTGACCTCACAAACTTCTGACTCCACAGGAGGAGATGGCGGGCGAGCCGGAGCATGCAACGGAAGCGTAGACCACCCTGTCGGTTGATGTACGCAACGGCCGCAGTGCTGTCCGAATGGACCAGTACGTGTTTGCCCTGGAGCGGTTTCTTGAACCGGGCCAGGGCAAGACGTACTGCCAGAAGCTCTAGGCAATTGATATGCCAACGCAGTTGGGGTCCCATCCACAGACCCGAAACTACGTGCCCGTTGTACGTGGCCCCCCAGCCCGTGGACGAGTCATCCGTGAAGACCACAGCATGCCTCGACACCTGTTCTAAGGACACACCGGCCCGGAGAAACGAGGCGTCCGACCACGGGCTGAAGGTTGGCGACAGTAAGGAGTAACTGAGACCCGGTACTGACCGCTGCGACACGCCCATCTCGGGACTCGGTCGTGTAACCAGCGTTGAAGCGGTCTCATATGAAGCAATCTGAGCGGCGTTTCCACGGCTGCAGATGCCATATGCCCCAGGAGCCTCTGAAAAAAAAATTCAGTGGGACCGCTGTCCTGCCATTGAACGTATTCAAGCAGTTCAACACTGACCGGACGCGCTCCGGAGTGAGGCGCGCCGTCCGGCTGACCGAATCCAGCTCCATACCGAGACAAGAGATCCTCTGCGTGGGACAGAGTTTGCTCTTCTCTCGGTTGACCCGAAGTCCCAACAGGCTGAGGTGACTGAGCACCATGTCCCTGTGTTCGCACAACTGCTCCCGAGACTGGGCGAGAATAAGCCAGTCGTCAAGATAGTTGAGTAAGCGAACGCCGCGTTCTCTGAGCGGAACAATGGCTGCCTCTACGCCTTTCGTGAAGACGCGAGGCGACAGGGACAGCCCGAAGGGCTTCAGGTCGATCGCTGCGAACCAATCTTGGGGACGGATGCACTGAAAATTGCGTTTCTGCATTAACATCTTGAACGGGAGCTTGTGCAGGGCCCGATTCAAAATGTGCAGGTCCAAGATTGGTCTTAACCCACCACCTTTCTTGGGTACAATGAAGTAGGGGCTGTAGAACCCCGACCTCATATCGGCTGGAGGAACCGGCTCGATCGCGCCCTTCGCCAGCAGGACATCGATCTCAGACCGCAAGACATGGGCATCCGAGCTCCACACTGAGGTGAAGAGGACGCCCCTGTACTTGGGAGGCCGGCGTGCGACGAATCGCATAGCCGAGTCTGATGGTACGGATGAGCCAGCACGACGGTCCGGGAGGCCTTTTAGCCAGGCCCCCAGAGACCGAACAAGCGGGACCATCGGCACCACAGACGTACCCGGGGTGAGGCAGCGAGGTGGAGCACTCAGACCCGACTCGGGAGGCCCGGAGGCGGCCCGGAGTGTTGTCTGAGTACTCCAGGTGGGGCAGAGTGTGGGTGAGAAGGCCCGGGGGCGTCCTCGGTGCCCACACTGCTGCCCCCTGGCGAAGGGGGAGAGGGAAGGAAAGGAGTGGCAAGGCCCGGGGGCGTCGCACACTGCCAACCCAACCCTCTCAGGGCCCAGGGAGGGAGGAAACTGCTCTGAGAATGTGGGTACCGCTGTACTCCGGAGAGCCAGCGGCAGGACCGAACCGAAAAAATATTCTCCCCCCGGTCCTCCTCCGGGGGAGGGAGGGGTGCGGACACCATCTCCCCGAGCAGTTTGCCATCTCGCTGGGCTGCCCGTTCCAGGGCCGCTCGCCCATGTGCTTGCTAGCGGACTCGCGGTATCCTGGACGGGTTGGGCACATCCCCTGCGCCCGGCCACCTGCTGCCCGGGTGGAGGCTGCTGCTTGGCTTAGCAGGGGTGGAGGCGGACGCAGGGGGGGCACCCTCGGCGACAAGCAGATGGAGGTGCTGCAGCCGACGACTGGGTGGAGGCAGCAGCCAGTCGTCGGGGCAGTATGGTTTTTTTTTTTTTTTTAAACCACCTCCATCCACTTCTGGGCCACCGAGAACTGCTGGGCGAGTTCTCGACAGCGTCGCCGAAGAGGCTAGCCTGACAGACAGGGGCGTTGAGGAACCAAACTTTGTCAGGCTCACGCATATCTGCCAGGTTTAGCCCCGGCTTTCTGGACCACTAACGTGGACATCGCCTGACCCAGGGAGCGTGCAGTGACTTCCGTCACCCGGAGAGCGAGGTCCATCACTGCACGCAGTTCCTGCATAACCCCTGAGTCAAGACTACCCTCGTGCATGCAGGAGAGAGGGTAGTGAGAGAGCAAAAAAATTTATACAGATTATGGCCCTCTTGGCGTTCCATATTTTGACACCAATAGCTCCACACTGCTAAATTCTTCCAATGCACATCCAGGCAGCCACCCTGGAAGGCATGGCTGTCAACACTGAATCTGATTCAGCATGAGCACACACTATTATAGTGGGAAACTCAGCGTCATCATCTCCAGCGCATAACAGCCCTCTCTCCGATGCAGCAATTGACATCTGTCCTCTGCCAGAGCCACAAATGAAATGCTGGGTCCCCCTTTTTTTTTTTTTTTAAAGGACCAGCAATCCCATCTGGGCTACCAGCAGGCATGAGAGACAGTGGGCGTGGCCGCCAGACTCGACGGCACACGGCACGCTGAACGCTCAAGCCCCTATTAAAGGGGCAGGACGAACAACGCGCCGACGTGGCCATGTTCCCATGAGAGAACATGAACCACCCACGAACAAAGTCTCAACATGCTCATGATGCGATAGAGGAGTGGGGGCCCGAAGAGATGTACCCGGCGGGGATGCCCCACTGTTATCCTCAGGTCACCAAGGCTTATTAACTAAAATAATCCTTTTCTGGAGCACCAGAAAAGAAACTAGATCAGGGAATAAGCAAAGGGACTCAACCCCGTTTGAGGTTTCATAGTCTGGACCGCGCATCTAGAGAGCGCCGAGTGACGCGCTGGGTTGCCGTGGCAACCCCCGCTGTCAGCCGGCGCTCGACGGCACACGGCGCGCTGAACGCTCAAGCCTTTACGAGAAAGGTGAGACTAACAACGCGCCGACGTGACCATGCTCTCCTGAGAGAGCATGAATCACCCACGAAAGCAATCTCACATGTTTGTATGTGAGAGAGATCGTGGCCGTCAAATGAGGACAGGAAACAACCGCATCCAGAAACACACGGTTTGAATGACATCTTGAAAAAGACGCAGGGTCAAACCGTGTTGCTCTTTTAGTGATAGAGAGAAGAGAGAACCGCTCCAACAAGTGCCGAGGCACACAGGGGAATAGCCGCGGCTTACAGTGGTTTAAAGGTGCAAGCCCACTGTAAGCACTCAGAGGAAACGCCCAGCGAACCGACAGATTTCTTCTGCTCGCGACCACCGCTGTAAAGCGCCGTCACACCGACACTGGAACAGGTAAGCTGATCTTCTCGTAGAGACTCGTTTAGTTTGTGTAAACACACTCTTCGTAGGAACATGTAATGCTCGGCTCCGAAGTTGAAAGCGGTATGCGGCACTTCCACTTCCGTATTTATACCCGCGGACGCGGGGCGGTGCGTGGAATGCGTGATCGCATGCCAATCTTCATTGGCTCGTTTCTAATACACTCGAAGTAGATTGGTCTCTGAAACAGATCCCAATTCGTCGGTCAGTTCCGACGTACGTCGAACGTGACCGACTGAAAGGGAACTATTGAGGCCTCATTTTGATTTATGACACGATAAGCTTTCTTCCACTAATCTTACATAGCACCCATCAATATTGACTGGCTCCAGCTCTTTGCTGCTCTTTGTCGAGCAGCTGAGAGACAAACACATGCACTGAGGAAGCTGGTTTAAATCAGCTCTGGCCTGACTGCCTGATTGTGCTGCCATTACAACAGCCCACAGCTGCCTCCCCTCTCTATGTCCTGTTCCCATCTAACCAGGAGTCCTGGACGGCTACGTGCAAATAATTTCCACATGTACAGTGCGGAGGGAGGGCAGTGGGAAACAAGGAGAGGCTGTGAGGGGGTCGTCTTTGGAGCCCGGGTTCCTTTATATGAAAGCCCTTTCATCAGTCTTGTATAATGAGCCAGCTGCTCCAGTCGGCTGTTGTTTGGGGGGTAGGCTCTATGATGGGGTTACTTCATGGAACCTATTACTTGTGTGTCCCATATGCACAGCGCTCTAACCATGTCATGTGAGGCAAAAGGATGCAAGCAGGTTGTGCATACTGAAATACTTAATTTCCTCCTTGCCAAACCTGAGGAGTTCGGTTTGGCCGTAGAGTCTATTTTACCCCTCCCAGCAAGCTAATAAAATGCATTGGCTACTGGAGAGTCAAGCTGTCTTTCATCCATTGTCTCTGTTTTCCCACAAGCAGTCCACAAAGAGATTACTGAAGTAAAAAAATAAAAAAATAAAAAAATTGAATTAAAATTGTACAGCTGCACTATTAAAGAGTTACTGATAATATACTGTCAGGAAAAAAAAAAAAAAAACGAGAAAGGGGGATGTAATGGGGTTAAGAAAAAAAAGAAGGAAAATCCACCAAAGCCCCCTTTGTGCATCAACATGCTGTGGGCCTCTTTCAGTAAGACAAAACAGAAACTCCAACATGTTTTACAGATCCCTGCTAGTCTACAGGAAAAATGTAAATTGCAATATGACAAGAAATCCAGTGTATGTTGACAAAGAGACCTAAAGAGCATAATGCAGTTCGGAAATAGATTTAGAGAACCTCTAAATGTCATAAAGCCTCAAATTTTGACATGGTGGCCCTCAAGTTTAGCTTATATGATCAATTTGTCTTATGCATATTGTTTTTTTTTGTGTGTTTTTTTTTCCTTTATTATTTTGTGTTGCGAATCTGCGAGTCACTGCCTTCCTTCGGTGCTTCAGGCAAATTGTTGTGTGCATTTAGAATTTAATTAAGAATGCTGAATTGCTGAATTATATTTTGGAATTTGGATTGAGATAGAAATTGAAATATAGAACATTGTAATTCAATTTAAGGAAGTTAAACGTTTACTTATTTTTGTTTGTCTAAAAAATGATTTAAAAATTCCCTATGCAATTCCACTTTTGTACAATTTCATTGCAATTGCAATTCAGGCAATTCCTCATTCTGCCATTCCAACATTCAGTTCAGCATGGATGTGGCCAATTTAAAAGAATAGATCACCAAAAATTAATAAAATCATAAAATCATCATTTACTCGCCATCATGTCATTTCGGTCCGTGTAACGCTTTGCAGTTCATTGTTCAATTCGCACCATCAAAATGAACCAAATTAAAAGTTGGCTTATAACTTTCATTTTCAATTTCTTTTGAGCAATTTACAAAGGGATAATTGCCTCTCGTTTTAATTTTTCAATTTTACTAGTTTAGGTTGATGCGTCCGAATCTGATTTTAGAACTAACATAAAAATTAATCATATTTTGATTTTCATTTCTCTATTTTGCGCTCCCGGTTGGACTGTACCAGTGGGGGGAATGGGGGGAGCGCGCGGGGGTTCGTGGATCTATTTACCCAGAGCGCTGTATGCCTATGCATTGGCACATCTGACCATGCAATAATGACAATGGCAACGCGCTGATGTATCTCTACGTGTACTTTCTTTAGAATGATCTAATCTCCTGTATTCCTGTGTTTAATGTTGTTAGAAGTTATAGACCAAACAGAATCTGACATCCCGATGAAATAGTGCTAGTAGCCTAAATAAATTACTGATGGGACACTACCATCTATAAAACAATAATGCTGTCAATACCTAAGCCATATACATCTCAGTTCCATTTCTGGTTGGTTAATGTAAAATGTAATGTAACAATGCATATTCAGGAAACTTTTATCAAAATAAACAAAATCAGACAAAATATGCAATTGCAGTAACCACAGGAGCATATTTCAGATCTAATATAGAAAAGCCATGTAGCCTAATCCAGGGGTGCAAAATTCAGGAAGGCCACAGCCCTAGTTCCAAACTGTGGTTTTCAAATAATATTCCAATATATTGCTGAATCAGGTGTGTTTAATTAGGATTGAAGCTAAACTCTGCAGGTCTGAGGCCATCAGGCATCTATAAGTAGACCTATATTGCTTAACTTGGGTAGCAGAAATAAAGCATGAAAGAATAGTGATATGTTCTGTTTAGCATCATCATTAACAACCACATATACTCAGAAATTGCTCAGAAAAGATTTGATAAAGTTTAATTATCTGGTTCAGGTGTGTTTAATTGGGGTTGGAGCTAAACTCTGCAGAGACCCGTGTGCTGATTGCACAGCTATTTGGCAGCTATATGGACTGTTGGTCCGTTCCTATCTGGATTTTGGGAACATAGTTCTGCTAGAAAATAATAATGCTATACTGTTCACCATCAATGATTGAGACTTGCCTGAGTTTTGAAAGCCTCTCAGTACAAAGTCTATACATATGATAGACAGGTGTTCAAATACTTATTTGCAGCTGTATCATAAATAGTAAAAAAAATCATACATTGTGATTTCTGGATTTTTTTTTTTAGATTATGTCTCTCACAGTGGACATGCACCTACGATGACAATTTCAGACCCCTCCATGATTTCTAAGTGGGAGAACTTGCAAAATAGCAGAGTGTTCAAATACTTATTTTCCTCACTGTATATTCTAGAAATGTATTAAAAAGAAAGACGCTTTCAGCCTTACTCAAAGGCCGCGGAAACATGGCCAGTGGGTTCTTTACGCAATCCATTCCCGGCATTCTTATTTTGCTTCTTATGTATTAAATATACAGGCCATTAGTTTATGAAACCTTGATCAAAATTAAAATACAATTTATAGAAAAAGACCCCCATGTCTCCAGACATATTGCGCGTATTATAGCCTATATCTTACTCATGCTGCTCACTTTTCATCATCAACATATGAAATTAAAACAATAATACAATAGGCTAATATTTAAACATATAGCCTAACTATGAATCTAAATAGGCTACGTTTTGCATTTAGCCTCCACTCCAAAAGCTTCAAAAATGTATTTTGTTTATTAACGCAAAGTTTTAATTTCAAATGTAATTTCTAAATTCAGTTCATATTTCCAACAAACGAAATTCTGAGCCAAAATAACGAAGTGGTAAAAAAAAACTGCAAAAATGAAAAATATTAAAGAATTCGCGGGCGCTTTCGTCGGCATGAGTAGGCTATAAGACGCGCAATATGTCTGGAAACATGGAGTGGGGTCAGACATGATTTTTGTTGAGTGTTGTTTTGCAGAAATCATTTCTTTGAAGTGAATTTCGTTTTCAATAAATTGTATTTTAATTTTAATCAAGGTTCATCTAATTGCCTGTATATTTAATACATAAGAAGCAAACCAAGAACGCCGGGAATGGATTGACATGCGTAACGAACCCACTGGCCATGTTTCCGCGGCCTTTGAGTAGCCTAAGGCTGAAATAGCGTCTTTCTGTTTTTAATAAATTTTTTGAATATATGTCTTAATTACAGTAGGCCTATTATAGACAGTTATGATATTTGTGGCTGCACCGGGGTCCATCATTACTAGGTTAAAGTTACACGCTTTTCATTAGTGATCCATGGCACCTGCTACCCATGGCTGTTATGAACTGCAGGCTTCAATCAATAAATTACAACAATTTCGTGCTATGGGCACTGCCACTGATACAGGCAGCGGATGAGATATTTTTCTGCTTTCAAACAAGTGTGACAAAGGCATGGGCTAAATACATTCTCTAATGTGGATACAGACATATATACACACATCACTATACAACACCTTATTAGGAGAAAAAACATGTCGTTTTAACGACATAAGATCTCGTTATTACGAGAAAATTATGTTGTTTTTACGACATAAGATCACGTTACGAGAAAAGATGTTGTTTTAACGACATAAGATTTTTTTTATTTATTTATCCTTTGTTTTACCAGGGTAGTCACATTGAGACAGTAGTCTCTTTTTCATAAGATCTCGTTATTATGACATAATTGAGTGAAAAAAATTATATGTATGTGGCAGCAATGCGTCACCGTAATATTTACATAAGGCAAAATGTTTAAAATCTATCTGAATTGGTAGCCTATGCCTGTGACTGTCTTTTCACTTTTTCTTTCTTTATAATTTTGTTAAAGTTATAAAGTTCAGCAAATTTTAGTTAGCTTTTATCCACATCTTAGCCTAGCCTACATGCCAAACATTCAAAATATTTGGGCCTAAATAAACTCCTTTGCCGATGTTTTCACTTAGTGATCATCATTCTCGTTTCCACGGCAACATTGAACTTTTCATTGAATATAGCCTACTGCTTCTCACATCTTCTCTTGCCCTTAAATTTAGCAGTCATTAACTCGGTTCATTACAAGCCGTTAGCCGAGAATGATAGGCTTTGATATGCCTAAATATGTAGGCTATATAATCATATGCTGCAAGTCAAGAGTAGCGGATTCAAAATTTGTATCTGTTAATTATCAAATGGCGAGTTCTTAAATCATTCGGGTACATCGAGGCATGCATCAATATAATAAAGTAGGTATGTGTGTGTGTGTGTGTGTGTGTGTGTGTGTGTGTGTGTGTGTGTGCATGCGTGCACGTGAGTGTGTGTGTGTGTGTGTGTGTGTGTACGTGCACTAATAACAAATAAGTATAGATAAATACAAACCAGCGGGCAAATAAGTAGCCAGGCCACCGTTTTGCCCGCTGCTCCCGATGGCCAGACCTGAATTCTACATTTAGCACAGTATTATTAGCCTATTATATATTTATTAACAACAAAAACTATGGCGTCCTCTGTGTTAGCCTTTTAAACTATAAGTTACTTCTCAACGTGCACGCAGGCTATAGCCTACATAAACGATGTAAAACAGTCCGCGACCTCCCCCGCTATAGCTATGGCACAGTCCACGTAAATTGGGGAAAAAATAGAAGGAAAATAAAATCGGTTAGATTTCAATTCATTCAAAAGATAATTTCTTAAGTCATAATTTAGCAAAAGGAAATTTGAAAAAAGGAGAGAAAATGGCAAAAATCCACTGATGAAGTAACCGAGAAAAAGGAAAAAATGGACGTTTGTTTCAATATTTTATTTTTTGCATTTGCACTATATGGTCTGAAAATTGAATTGTGAAGCGTTACACGGACCCATTTCAAACCTGTGTCTTTTTTTCTTCTGTGGAAAAGGTATTTGAGAAAAGCCACAATGTCTCTCTTGTTTCTTTTTTTCTCCGTTCAGTGGGTGTCAGTGGTCACCAAACTATATACCAACTATATGGTTACCAACAGTATTCAGATTATCTTCTTTCATGTTCCACTGAAGAAATTCATACAATTGTGGAATGACACGAGGGTGAGTAAATGATGACAGGATTATTTTTTTTTATACCTAAACTACTTTTTGAAATTCAAATTCAAGAACAGAATTGGAGCCAATTTCAGAATTTTGCTCCATCCTCTTATGGAAACACAATGCAAACACATGCACATCAACACCAATGCAATAGTGTCTAGACATCCTCCTTCCTCTGTTCTTGTCCAAACAAAGAGACCTCAGTGAGGCTGGCCAGAAAACCATACCATGAGCTCAGATCTCCATAACGGTTGGACATCAGCCATTCTTTAACTACAGCCAATTTTTTTTATTTTATTATTTTAGTTTTTTTTCCCCAAGTTACTTCCTGTTAAGAATGCTAAGACAGTCTCCAGAATCTGCCTAAAACTTTGACATGTGCAGTTTTTTCTTGTTCACGTCCCCCACTGATCTCATTGGACTTATTCTCTCCCATTTCTGATTCTTCAAAAAATCGGTTCAAAGCCTCCTGGGTGCACGTTCCCACATCCAAATCTTCTATTGTAGAAGTAAACATTTCTGCTGTGTAACTAGATGACTTGCAGGTGATAGTTTTCATCTGAATAATAATTTAAAATATATATATATAAGTTAAGGATTTCCTGATTTCATAAACTTTAAGCTTGAAGAGCCCTTGTCAGAGTGTGAAACCTCCAGTTCATGCATATATTATCACCCTGCATTACAAGACGAGTCAATAAAGCAACAAGCTACAATCATCGGATTAAGCAAATTGGAAAAGTAGAAAAAAATAGCACAATTACAAAATGCGTGGATGTAATGTTGGTGATAAAACTTCCTTGATCAATGTGGCACAGCTGTGGATATTCTAACCCCCCTCATGAAAATTCAGCACTGACATTGTCCTGCTGTCCATGTGTACAACGTTTTGTGAAATATGGAAATTGCATTCACAATATATATGCCATTATTGTAACATGAATGATCTGTTCTGGATTAGTTTCATTGTGTTTTGGTTCTGTTTTCCCTGTTCCTGTTTTTATGTGTGACTGCATCCAAAATCACACACTTCCAATATAGTAAACTTACCAATTGACGCTGGTAAGTCACGTGATAATGACAACATGGTGAATGTACATCCAGATTATATTCATACTATATTATAGAACATACTAGTTTCCTAGTGTGTGCCAGTGAGTTTCCTTGATTAATGATTCTGTTCACCTGTTATTCAATTAATTAATTTAGTCTGTGTATTCTCCCTGTTTTGTTTTGTTCTGTTCTTGTTTTGTTCAGGTCTCGTCTTTGGATTAAAGACTGTTTCCTTGAATTATTCTGTTGTACCCAAATGTGACGTTTAGGCCAATGAAAAAAAAAAAAAATATTGTCTCATATCTGCCAAAAGATTCTACCTGATCAAAATTATGTTTTATAAATGTTTTTCATATGTCTTTATTGTCACTCTACCATATGCACAAGTGGTATTTATATATTGTTGGGGAACATTGTCTGTTGTTGTACTTATGATGTCTGTCATTTATGTAATTTATGTCTGAGAGTTGTACCAAGACAAATTCCTATCAACTTGTTGACATGGCAATAAATGTATTGAATTGATTGAATTGAATTGAATTGATATATATAAATAACTTTTATGCAAATCAGGTAAATGACAGAGGAAGAGTTATTAAAAAAAAGTAGGTTGCATAGAGAGTTCAAAATGCTAGAAAGAATATATTTAATTTATTGTTTTATAGATAACCTGTATGTATACACCAAATTCCATAATGGTCAGGAATTCACAATCAAAATTACTGGCAGCTTAAAATTATTTGGGGTTAATTAATTCATTAATTAAAGGGTTTGATGTAGGCCTACATTAGGTTTATTTAACAAAATAAATTGAATAAAAATAAAAATAAAATACAAGTCTTCACTGTGTGAATTAAACATATACTGATTCTGATAGCTACAAAAGTTTTTCAGTCAAGATCAGTGAGTGATTTTCTCTTTGTCTTTTGTTTGATTAACATTAAGCACACAGACGGAAGCAAGTTTATTAGGCCGCTGTCACTTTAAGAGCTGCACAAATCCAATATACACACACGCTTTCTTTCTCAACTGTACAGTTTACTTAAGACATAATTGATAGTATTTAAGTAAATACTCACTAAGACACATTTTGTGTCTATTTTTCTTTTTTTTTGCCTGTACGTATGAGTAGTGGGTTTAATTAGGAAACATTCTAGTTTTTTTTTTTTTTACAGTCTCAGATGGTCTGCATAAAAATAACGAAGAACAAACACAACAAGGTTCCAGCCGCTTTGATGGTCATTTCCATCCGGGACACTGTGAGCTTTTATGGGGCCTCAGAGACCCAAGTTGTCCAGCAAACTCTTATACAACATCTCAGAGAGTCCCCCTTCAGTTTATTCTGCTCTTAGTACTAATGCAAACATGAGATTTGCCTATACAATGAAAAGAAAGAATGGCTCAGTAATCTTATAGTGAAAGTGTGTTTTACATTACTATAGCTAAATTAAACCCAGTAGATACAGTATATATTTGATATTCAATTATTATTACATTGTTTTAATTTGATTCCAAACTATGGTCACCAAAGACTATAATGAAAAATGTTTTTTTAATCTTAGAAGTGGAATGATTGTACAGCATAATCAGTGCAATGCAACATTTTGCATGTCTTCACAATGGCAATGACTCAAGTTTACACAGCTTTTCAGCTTCTGATTCAGAATAAAACAAGTCAAGAAACTCACAGGATGCAAGACACAAGATTTTTCTACATGAGACTTAACCAAACTCAGAATTCTTAGTTCCCTTTCAGTCGGTCACATTCGACGTTCAACGTACGTCGGAACTGACAGACGAATTGGGATCTGTATTCAGAGACCAATCTACTTTGAGTGTATAGAAACGAGCCAATGAACATTGGCATGCGGTTCACGCATTCCACGCGCCGCCCCGCGTTGCGGGTATAAATACGGAAGTGGAATAACCGCATATCACTTTGAACTTCGGAGCCGAGCATTACTATTGTGTGTATTCCTACGAAGAGTGTTATTCTAACGACGAGTCAAGAGAGAGGAGTTCCTACCTGCTTCCAGTGTCTGTGTTACGGTGCCTTACAGCGGTGATTGCGTTGACAGAGAAAAACAAACAGCTGTTATCACAGCTTGCTGGGCGTTTTCCTTTGAGTGCTCACAGCGGGCTTGCACCTTTGAACCGCTGTGAGCCGCGGCCATTTCCCCTGTGTGCCTCGGCACTTGTTGGAGCGTTTCTTCTCTTCTAAAAGAGCAACACGGTTTGACCCTGTGTCTTTTTCAAGATGTCATTCAAACCGTGTGTTTCTGGATGCCGTCTGTATCTATCTCCAGTTGACGGGCACGATCACTGTCTCACATGTTTGGGCGTTCAGCACACTGAGGCGGCTTTCGTGGATGACTCATGTTCGCACTGCACGAACATGACCATCGCAGTATTATGGTCTAGGCTCCAATACCTCAAATGGGGTGGAGTACCATTGCGTATCCCCCGATCTAGTGGTCCACCCACTGCAAAGCAGATGGCTGCTACTTTGGCTGATGCCTTTGGTAGAGACCTGAGGGTTACAGTGAGGGCACTCCCGCCGGGTCAACATGCTCCTCGGGCCCCTCCCCCCTCCGCTGCACCGGTAGAGCTTCCGGAAGAGCGCCTTCCCATGGGGGGCCAGCCGTTACTTTTGGGGCTCTGACTAAGGCTATGCTATCGATAGCTGCATCGGGGGACGAGCTAATGGACTCTGGAGATGAGGATCCGGCTGTGTTACGCCCTTTGGATGTGGTAGCATTGTCCGAGTCTGATCCAGGGCGCACGGCTATGCTTTCCCTGGCCGCCGTGAGTGTCAGGCTCGAGTGGAACCCTCCACCGTGTCCCGAAACCTCACGGCTGGACGATTGGTATCTTGGGACGGACCGTGCTGGTTCTCAGCGCCCCGCCCCAGTAGCTTTCTTTCCGGAAGTGCATCAGGAGCTCACAAAGTCGTGGACGACGCCTTACAGCACCCGTACATGATCGACTGACTCCTCCATCCTCACTACCCTCGATGGTGGCGCAGTTAAGGGTTACGTGGAGGTCCCCCCAGTGGAGCGGTCGGTAGCGATGCAACTGTGTCCAAAGACCGCTACCTACTGGCGGGGTCACCCACGTCTCCCCTCCTAGGGAGAGGTTGTAGGTTCTTGTCCGGTCTAACGGGCAGAGCCTACACAGCCTGTGGGGAAGCTGCGTCATCTTTGCATGCCATGTCTACCAGGCCAAGGTCTACCAGGCCAAGGCGCTCAAGGAACTGCACAAGGGTATTTCCAACCCAGGGGTTATGCAGGACCTGCATACCGCAACGGACCTCGCCCTCCGGGCGACGAAAGTCACCGCCCGCACCCTGGGTCAGGCGATGTCCACACTTGTGGTCCAGGAACGCCACCTGTGGCTGAACCTGGCGGATATGCATGAGGCCGACAAAGTGCGGTTCCTCAACGCCCCTGTCTGCCAGGCCGGTCTCTTCGGTGACGCCATTGAGAACTTCGCCCAGCAGTTCTCGGTGGCCCAGAAGCAGACGGAGGCCATCAGGGCCGTTCGTAAGGGGGGAACCCAACTGATCGATGTCCTGCTGGCGAAGGGTGCGATCGAGCCGGTTCCTCCTGCCGATATGAGGTTGGGGTTCTACAGCCCCTACTTCATTGTACCCAAGAAAGGGGGTGGGTTAAGACCAATCTTGGACCTGCGCATTCTGAATAGGGCCCTGCACAAGCTTCCGTTCAAAATGTTAATGCAGAAACGCATTTTCCAATGCATCCGTCCCCGATTGGTTCGCAGCGATCGACCTGAAGGACGCTTTGCGTTCGAGGGGAGGGCATATCAGTACAAAGTCTTGCCCTTCGGGCTATCCCTGTCGCCTTGCGTCTTCACGAAAGTCGTCGAGGCAGCCATTGTTCCGCTCAGAGAACGTGGCATTCGGATACTCAACTATCTCAACGACTGGCTCATACTGGCTCAGTCTCGGGATCAGTTGTGCGAACACAGGGACATGGTGCTCAGTCACCTCAGCCTGTTGGGACTTCTGGTCAACCGAGAGAAGAGCAAACTCTGCCCCACGCAGAGGATCTCTTATCTCGTATGGAGCTGGATTCGGTCAGCCGGGCTGCGCGCCTCAATCCAGAGCGCGTCCGGTCAGTGTTGAACTGCTTGAATACATTCAAAGGCAGGATGGCGGTCCCACTGAAATTCTTTCAGAGGCTCCTCGGGCATGTGGCATCTGCAGCCACGGTAATGCCACTCGGATTGCTTCATATGAGGCCGCTTCAACGCTGGTTGCACGACCGAGTCCCGAGATGGGTGTGGCAGCGCGGTCAGTACCGGGTCTCAGTTACTCCTTACTGTCGCCAAACCTTCAACCCGTGGTTAGATCCCTCGTTTCTCCAGGCCGGAGTGTCCTTAGAACAGGTGTCCAGGCATGCTAGGGTCTTCACGGATGCCTCATCCAGGGGCTGGGGGGCCACGTACAATGGGCACGCAGTTTCGGGTCTGTGGACGGGGCCTCAACTGCGTTGGCATATCAATTGCCTAGAGTTACTGGCGGTACATCTTGCCCTGGTCCTGTTCAAGAAACCGCTTCGAGACAAGCACGTACTGGTCCGTTTGAACAGCACTGCGGCCGTTGTGTACATCAACCGACAGGGTGGTCTACGCTCCCGTTGCATGCTCCGGCTCGCCCGCCATCTCCTCCTGTGGAGTCAGAAGTTTGTGAGGTCGACACCTCCGGGCAAATGGTGATTCCACCCCCGGAGCGTCCAGCTGATATGGGACCACTTCAGAGTTGCACAGGTAGACCTGTTCGCTTCTCCGGAGTCGACCCATTGCCAGTGGTACTATTCCCTGACCGGGGTACCTTAGGCACAGATGCAGTGGCGCACAGCTGGTCCAGGGACCTACGCAAGTATGCGTTTCCCCCAGTGAACCTTCTCGCACAGTAAATCCTTAGGTAAGCACGACTTAATTGTCAGGTTCCTCAGAGGTGCGAGGAGACTGAATCCTCCTCGTTCAACCTCGTTACCCTCTTGGGATTTAGCCCTGGTGCTTAGAGCACTCCAGGGTCCGCCATTTGAGCCTTTGCAGTCAGTTGAGCTAAAAATCCTGTCCATGGAGACAGTTCTCCTGACGGCATTGGCCTCAATCAAGAGGGTATGAATGAACTTTCGGTCAACGAATCGTGCCTGGAATTCAGGCTGGACAACTGGATATGTGCCCAAGGTTCCTACCACTCCCTTTCGGGACCAGGTGGTGAACCTGCAAGCACTGCCTTCGGAGGAGTCAGACCCAGCCCTAGTTTTGTTATGTCCCGTCCGCGCTCTCCGCGCTTACGTTGATCGGACTCAGAGCTTCAGAACCTCACAGCAGCTCTTTGTTTGTTATGGAGGCCAGCAGAAGGGAAAGGCTGTCTCCAAGCAGAGGTTGGCCCACTGGATAGTGGATGCCATCGTCTTGGCTTACCAGTCCCAAGACGTGCCTTGCCTGTTCGGGGTGCAAGTGCACTCCACAAGGAGTGTAGCTTCATCCTGGGTGCTGGTGCAGGGCGCCTCGCTGACAGACATATGTAGAGCTGCGGGCTGGGCGACACCTAACACGTTCGCTAGATTTTATAGCCTCCGTGTAGAGCCGGTATCTTCCCGCATCCTCGCCCCCAGTGGCCAGTAGCGCTAAGTACCCGTTCTTGTGTCGGCTTGCAACGCCACTCCCGCCCTCTGGGCCGGATACGTCCGTCTATTTTGCTCCAGTTGAGTTCCCCGGAGACGGCTAACCCTGTGAGCTCCTCCGACACCCCATCGGTATCAGACGTTGCGGCAATCTGACGCTAGGCCTGCACCCATATGCTTGTGGAACGTGTGTGTAGACTGGGTTCCATATGTTGCGGTCCCCTAACAGCTATGCCATATGTGTATTTTCCACGGTACCAGCTACCCTACTCGGCTAGCCCCATGTCTTTCCCTAGACAGAGCCCGCTCTGTCGTCTCTGGGCGTGTTCTTTCTCCTCTGGGACCAGGTTGGATCCACCCCAGAGACTTCCATATGTTGTACTACCCTGATAGGTTAGTCCTTATGCGTATTTCCACCTCTCCTTCCATTTAAGGATGTGGCTCCACAGCGTACCATCTCCCGAGACGGGCACGCTTTCCCAGCGTTATCCAATAGTTACGCTGAGTGGGTCTTGCAGGAACAGCAGTGACTGTCCTTCCCTGCCGGCGTAGGAGTGGTCCAGCGAGCTCAGGCAGGGCACTGGAAGGGCCAGCATCCTTGGCGTGTTGGTAGGGATCCCAATTCGTTGGTCAGTTCCGACGTACGTCGAACGTGACAGACTGAAAGGGAACGTCTCGGTTACGTATGTAACCCTCGTTCATTGAAGGAGGGAATGGAGACGTACGTCCCGTCGCCAGGTGCTGTGCTTCAGCTGAAGGCCCGAGCCACTTATCTCGGCTCCTCAGTTGAAAACGATATGCGGTACTTCCACTTCCGCATTTATATATACGCAACGTGGGGTGGTGCGTGGAATGCGTGAACCGCATGCCAATGTTCATTGGCTCGTTTCTATACCCTCGAAGTAGATTGGTCTCTGAAAACAGATCCCAATTCGTCCGTCAGTTCCGACGTATGTCTCCGTTCCCTCCTTCAGGGAACGAGGGTTACATACGTAACCGAGACGTTCTCAGCATGCTTTGCATATGGCTGGAAATGGAGAGTTAATATTAAATTGAAGTGTTATTTTATGTGTTTTTGAGTGAAGGGAAACATCTGTTAATGTTTAATGTTCAGTTATGTTTGACGCTTGAAAGAGTTTCTGTTATGTTGAAGTTTTGACCATTACCATTGTGCAGAAGAGTAGATCTTTTGGTTAGGCTGTGGATAACTGCATGTATACTAATAATATGATGTATGTTGCTTTGTTCAATGAGCAATAACTTTGCTAATGCCAGTGCAGTAACAAGTTTGTTTCAGCTTGTGCTGTGCTAGCAGCAAACAGCCTATTAATTTTATAACGTAACTCAAAGTCAAATAAAAAAGAACATTTCACTAAAAATATTAAATTAAATTAATTGTTTCATAGACTAAATAATTAAGGAGATTTTACATGATTTATTCAGGTAGATTCCACTAAAAACAAGCCTTGAAAACAACAAAAAAATATGATGTGTAATATTGTTATCATAATTTTTTAAGTGAATAGCACACAACATCTTTTGGGCATACAACTTAAAAAAAAAAAAGGAAAAAACAAAACAGTGCTTCATTGTTTGTCAGGGAAACATTTGGAATCACTTAAGCACTTCACTGTGTGTGTGTGTGTGTGTGTGTGTGTGTGTGTGTGTGTGTGTGTGTGTGTGTGCGTGTGTGTGTGTGTGTGTGTGTGTCTTTAGATACACTCAAGACAGTCTGGTGCTATGAATGTGTTTGTTTTTTTATTTCAAAATAAAAATGTCTGAATAAAAATGTCAAAATACAAACTTTTTTTTCTGACAGAAAAACAGGCATATAGCAGTACAGGAATTAATGGGTTTTTGAATAGGCCTATAAACATGAAGTGAATGAAATTCTTGATTTACTAAGTCACTCATCTAACAATTCTCACATATTTCAAATTAGTTTTCCAATGGTTATCCCATCTTACATAATATGTTTTATGTCTCTAAACAAGACGTCACGTTCTTGTCAGCACATTATAAGCATTTTATTTTCATAAATGTTTTCATAAAACCCCATTGCATTCTCACGCTTTTCAACTGTATCCCTTTAAGCTCTGGAAAATGGAGATGGATTTACTCAATTAAACAGTAAGCCCCATGTATCCGATAAACACAACAAACAGCAGAGGCATAAAAACAGTCATGCAGTACAACACTCATAATGGCATGGTTCTATATGCACATTTTTTGTCCATGTACAGCATGTACCTCACTAGGTTCTGAGACACAGCCAATTTGTTCACATCCCTCCACACATTGTTAGTGAATCCCATCCAGCTGTACATTACGCCACAGGCCATTTATCAGTTGGCCACACCATCCGGTTGTAGTGTCACTAAACCCTCACGCCCTTTTTTTGTTTTGTTTTTTCCCCACCGCAGAAGAGACTGATGGCAACACCATCAGTTTGGAAAGACGTCATCATCTCTCAGCATATTTATCTAGTTTTGAACATACATACGAGGAACACTCGTCATTGGTTAGAGTGAATATAATGTACTGGGTATTGCAAATCCACCAGAATTTTATTGTTATTTTTTTGTTTTATGTTGTGTTATGCTACTTTTTATTTGACCAAAGCGTTTCCCCTAGGAAAGTTCAAAATGGTCAAGCAACCAACTTTGCAATTATTGGACCATTTGATATGACCCACTCCAATAGAACTATGGAAAATCTACTAGTCATTTTGTGGAAGACTATGTTGGTAAATCTTATATATCATAAAGAATAAAGTAATCAAAACTTTCTTTCTAACTTTGCCAAGTCCTGCTCTAAATGTTTTCTTTTCCCCCAAACGAAAACTATAGTTGTCAACTGCTAACCTATGACTATTGACCTAGTGTGAAGTTCTCCCAAGGGAAGATGTTCATGTGCCCTTTTGAGTCATAATTTAGGCTACATAATCCTTGAATTATTCCTCATTGTGTACTAAAGCAAGGTTTGGGGTCACATTAAGTTCAACATTGAAAAAGTGCTGAACTGTCTTGTCCGTAAATGCTGCCATGAACTAAAATTCCATAAATAATTTCTCCATTCATTTGATTATTTAATTCACACACACGCACACACGCACACACACACACACACACACACACACACACACACACACACACACACACACACACACACACACACACACACACACACACACACACACACACACACACACACAAAGTATGTTTAATGCTTAACGATATTACCATAATTGTTTACATTAATCTGGTCTTTAAAAACAGTGGATGAAGGAAAAAATTATACGGCTTACTTGGAAGGTACTCAGCAGATGTGCGTAGAGCTCTTCTCCACTGTGACGTCTCAATCAACATTAGAAACTTAACAGACTAGAGTGCATCTAAGAATAACTTCACTTCTTCATTTGGGTTTGTTGATAACTACTAAGGAGTTGAGAGTGGAGAGGGATGTAGTTGATTGGAACATGAGGGTTTATTCTCAGAAATGAAACTGATTGATCACTGGGTCTAATAATACCAGAACTTCATCTAAATGTTTAAAGTGATGAGTCATGAACACCAACAAAGACATCCAGGACTCCATGAACAGTCATGTCTTATCAACCTAAGATGTTCTCATTACAGTTTTAAGCCCTATTCTTTGAAGAGGACAATCCACTGTACCTATACATGGACTGGGGGAAGAGTAGGAAAGAATTTTAAGTGAAACACATCAGACCTTTCCTTTCTGAGCATGATGTGCAGATATTGTCAAGGCACTTGACATCTCAAGACTAGACTACTGCAATATTCGCTGGCCTTTAGTTAAGTCATCTACACACTAGAGATTGCTCTGACGGACCATTTGATAGATAGGAATGCATAAGCTCCTTTTTGAGACTTTGGAAAAAGCAGTGTCCGTTTCTAAGTAAGCAGAAATGCATTCAATTGGATTTCCAAAAGCACAACTTAACCTGCCTGATTAAAGACACTGAGGGGGTATTCACATTGGACATGTTTGCTGCGTTCCGAACACGAGTGTGATTATTATTGCTGGTTTAACTTTAAAAAAGTAATTTACCTGATTGCCTTAAAATTGAGATCATTGCAATTAAAATTTTGAGTTAATACAACAAAAGAGATTGGCTTAATACATTTAAACTCAAAATATTATGTTATCTGAACCGCATTAATTATTATTAGTTGATTTGACAAATTATAAAAAGTTGTGATAACAAATAATTATTATTATTAATTTGTCCCCTGCAGCAATGGTCTGCTTTAACACTCATTTGATTCTATCGAAACCCAGTGCATTTGCGTTAATCTTACATCGTCACAATGTGCACAGCCAGGGCCATCCCAAGCATGGGGCGGGACCCAGTGTGAGTTAGAGGAAGCAGGACCCCCTCAGTCGGTCCATTCACGATCGCCTACTTGGGTGGCAGTTGCACAGCCCTAAGGACAGTCCTGTGCACAGTACATGATAGAAAAAAGATTGTGGGTCAATATATTGTGTTTTTCCCCATTGATTTGGTGCTATTATGAGCAGCAAAGTGAACGACACCCACGTCTACTGTATGTACGTTGCAGGAAGGCGGCTTTCTGCCGCTTGCAAACAGACTCTTTTGAGGAGAAAGCTGATTGGGCTCATTTGCCACTAATGATGTTGGCATCAGCTAGAACAAATGTAGGTCAAATGGTGCCACAAATGGTGCCACTGCAACTGTGTTCACATGACAGCGGTCACATTACCAATTTTTCATGCAAACCATCCTCTGTTTTGAACTAAACTGCCAGTGTGAAAGCACCCTGATACTTGCATACAGAACAGCCACTGGAACTTGCACAGAGGTGCAACATAGAAATTCATGATACCACATCATACAAGGCTACATTTGCTTTTCAAAAATTTGACCCACTTGACCCAAAACCATCAAACAGCCAGAGCCAAATCTCTACTGAACGAATGTGTGCTGTTGTGAAATGTGGTAGTTTAATTAAAATATTATCTTCGTCTTGAGAGTACAACTAATACTTTGACATGACTAGTGCAGTATATCAAATCCTTTTCTGCTGCTACTTTTCATACAGATTTTGTTCTGTGTGTTTATGAGTAAACCAGTTTTAAGACAATATTCTTGGAACACCTTGAGTTTTGACTTTGTTGTCAATGAGAATAATGGTGATAAAAGCATTATTATCCTGTATAATAGAAAAGTTGGCCTCATGGAGAGCACAATGGCGTCTCTGAAGATTTCAAATTCCGTGCACACAAATCACTGGTCCGGGCCTACCAGAACACACTGTTCAACTGATGATTGAATCCTTAAATCAATAGCTGCTTGCCTATTATTTAGAAAACTGTTTAATCAACCAACCCTAAATATGTTTTGTATATGCATTGTTGTCACATGACATATGACCATGTTTGCCAATGTTTTTAAACTAATAAAGATGGTTTCCATGATGTGTGGAGTCAAACAGAACTTAGTATTCCCGTAAAGCCAGATAAACTCTTTCATTAATCGTCCAAATACGTCTCTATACACATTAAAACAACACGTGCACAATTCATTTGGCTCTTATTAATTTAGATATTTTTTCTTACCTGCTTAATAACTGATGTTCTAGACTAGACAGTGGAGATTTTATGTTCTAGACATTAAAATAGCTAAATAACAGCTTATTGATTCACATGTATGCAGTTACCTAAACCACCACTTGAACTGTAATGCAAAATAAAATGATCTCAATATATAAACTGACATAAATCTTGTCTTGCTAATATGCTTAATGCGATTAGTCAACCGTTGGGAATTTAGATATTTGTTGTTGAACCACAAAACTGCAAGTTTAACGCACATCCACTCTAACACACCCACAGCTATAAACCCAAGAGGTTAAAGCTGTTCTGTTCATACTACAGCAGCTGTTCAAAAGAAGAGAACACTGTAAGTTAAGCCATTGACAAGGTGCTTTAACATTACATCTGCGTTGTAAAATACTGTACTTTTGAGTAACAGTTTGTAACCACAAGAAAATGCATATGGCAAAAACATCTGATGTGAAATATTTAAAGGTCCCGTTTTTCGTGGTTTTTTTTAAGCTTTGATTGTGTTTACAGTGTGCAATATAACATGTGTTCATGTTTTGCGTGGTAAAAACACACAGTATATTTCACACAATTTACTTATCTGTATACCGCTGTTTTCACTGTCCTAAAAACGGCTGATGAGTTCCTTGTTCTATGAAGTCCCTCCTTCAGAATACGTAACGAGTTCTGATTGTACCAGCGGTTCCCGTGTTGGGATTTGACTGCAGCTTAGCGCAGGTTGCACGGAAAGGTCACACCTCTTAACGGGGAGATGTATGCGCTCAATGATCTCTACAGCGTCCCTGGGAAAGCTAAACAAAGGTGATTTGACTTCGGGATGAAAATAACAGCGTCTCGACGACATGGCGACAAACACACTCAAACGCAACACTTCCTCTTCTCCACGCAACAGTTCCTCTTCTCCAGTTGGGAGAGCAACAAGACCACGCCCCATTTTTCGCGTATTCTTGTGGGCGGAGGTTAGTCAACAAACTGTTCTACTGACGTCATTAAAGCAGGCTGTACCAGGATGTAGTCCAAGCCGGCTGTTCGCTGTAGGCTTTGAAAGGGAACTTCTGTTAAATAAAATATCTCGCTTGGCATTGAACTTTGAGCTTTATAATTTTACAGGTATTATTTATGCTCTAACAGCAACATTACACACTAACTAAAGTTTGAACAATGGGATCACGAAGAACGGGACCTTTAATTTTTTATTGTTTTCTTTTTGTAACATCAAATAAATACAGATAACGGAGAGAGAGAAAATTAAATCACATAAAAATTTCCCCCTCTAAATAGCCTGATTTTAGGTGGCCTATTATGCCTTTAGTGGATGGCAAACGCTGTCTATAGGCAATATCCACTCAAAAAAATAATATGTTGGACTAACTTAACTTTTTTATGTCAACTGGTTGCACGTAACTGGATTACATTGCAATTAAATAACATTTTTTATTTCAGTAAACGTAAGTTAATTGCTTAAGGTAAAAGCAATGTTGTTTAGTTGAATCTATATCAATTTAACAGTATTTGTTTTGTTTTAAACTATTGAGCTAATTAACTTCAGTTATCTTAACATTTATATTTTTATGTTCAACCAAAATAAATTCTACGGTTTCATTCAGTTCCTGTTTATTCAATGAATTTATTCAATAATTTCAATAACTTTTACAACATTTTCCAACAAGAATGATTTATGTAATCTCTAAAGACTACCTTTACTTTTCAAAATCAAAGGCATGTATTTACATTTTTTTCCAACAAGAATAACTTGTACAAACTCTGTAATATCTAAAGACTGCCTATACTTTTCAAAATCAACAGAACAGAAGTAAAACATAAATAAAATAAAAGCATGCTATATTTAAATGAAAGGATTTCTAAAATACTTGCATACAAGTGATATACTTGGAAAAAAACAGCAGTCTTCTTTTTAAATCTGTGCTCCCTTTAAATTGCACAATAAAAGAGAAAAGTATTGAAACAAATGTACAGCAACAGCCAAACAACAGTGCAACAGTGCAACATTAGTACTGGATCTTGGTCCTGACCTCAAGTTACTATGAAAGGAGTTTATTTTTCAGGACCTGGAACTTGTTTGACAGCTTGTTTGCATCGAACTGCATACAAATCTTTTGAAAAACTTCAAAAGTGTACCTCAGATCTTGTGGATATGCCAAGTTTAAGGCATAAATTAGACCAAGCATCAGAGAACAAGCATTTGCCATTGTTCAGGTTTTGAAGTATTTGGACACCTTCAATGATGATGCCAACATCTTCGTAAGGGTCTGTAGCATCTGCCCCTTCATGCACGATGACATAAATTCCAAGTGTGGTGTTGCGCATCGATGTTTGGGCTTCATCACAATCAACATCCTAAAAAACGCAAATACAAATAGAAAAAAATATATAACAGATTAGGGGTGAAAGTGATAGTTTTTTTTTTTTAGAGAAACATACAATAGGTTTTAAATAAATGTAAATAACTTACCATGTACTCCTTCACAAGGTTTGAGGGGTCTTCGTTCATGTAAACAGTAAGGGCTTTCAGGATGCATTCACGCTTTTTGTCGATGGTGTCATTATGAAAAATGTGAAATGAGCATTTATTACCAATTTTTATTTTTAGTGAGGCAATGAGTGGTTCTCTGCTGCCACCTGCTGGTCAAAATAGTCATTTTGTCATACTACTCACTAATATGGTTCTATAATTCATATTTAGACGTTATAAAGTCACTATTATAACATTTACAATCACATTTTGTCAGTTTATCACTTCATTTCACCTAAGCTCTGTTTTATCTAATTTACTGCTTAAAGGCCTTAAATGCAAAAGGCGTTAAATGCTTAAAGGCCTTAATTGCTTGAACCCCGCTAAATGCTGCCTGCAGCTTTAATTTAGACTTGTTACTGTACCTCTGACACTATTAGTAGCATTATACAGATTATCCCATTGTGTTGTTTTTACAGTAATCAAGTTTGTCAATCCCAGGAAACAATACAAGAAAACTAACAAATGGTCCTAACTAGAAGTTTGCTATGGAATAGACTATAATAATATTGGATGTCAGAGTTGTTCCAATTGTAGGTGCATACTGTTGCAAGAAAAGCATACTTGCAGAATCTTTGAAAATGTGAATAATTTTAACAAAATAAGAGAGTTCATAGAAAATGCATGTTATTTTTTATTTAGCACTGTCCTGAATAAGATATTATACATGAAAATGTTTACATATACACTGTGTGCAGAATTATTAGGCACGTTGATTTTCTGATCATATTTTTTTTCCAGGCATATTTGACCAATTCCAAACCACAGTAATCCTAATAACTACTATTCATTTAGTATTTAATAATGTATAAGTGATATATAATTGTTCATGAAGGCTGGAAATGAAAAACACCTTATTTTCAGGTGTGCAGAATTATTAGGCACATTTTCTTTTACAGATAAAATGAGCCAAAAAAGAGATTTAACTCTGACTGAAAATTCAACTCAAAAATTATTAAATGCCCATGAGAAGGATGCAATACTAATGCAATACTAGACATTGCAGTTAAGGCATGACGTTTGGACAGTGAAATGCTCATTGGGTCAGCAGGGTCAGACAAAAACGTGGCGGAGAAAAGACACCTGTTAACTGCAAAAGAATTAAGAATTAAGGTGAAGACCATCAGGAACCCTTTAGTCTCCAGCGCCATCATTTTCCAGAACTGCAACCTACCTGGAGTCTCCAGAAGTGCAAGGTGTCAGGATCTCAGACACTTAAATTAGGTAAAGAATCCTAAAAAATGACCCCACTAAATTAGAATCACAAGCTGAAGTGTTGTAAAATACATGAAGACTGTGTTTTTTTAATAGGTTTTATGGACAGATAGGTTGAGCGTGACTCTTGAAGGACCAGCACCACATCCTCTTCCACCACTGTTTGAAGAATTCATCTTCCAGAATCTGGCAGTACGTTTTCGGAGTTCATTTTAGTCCATCCTGAAGTCCGTTTTGCAGAGATGGACTAAAAATGACTTTTCTCCGCCACATGTTTTTGTCTGACCCTGCTGACCCAACAAGCATTTCACTGTCCAATGGTCATGCCTTAACTGCAATGTCTAGTATTGCATTAGTATTGCATCCTTCTCAGGAGCATTTAATAATTTTTGACTTTTCAGTCAGAGTTAAATCTCTTTTTTGACTCAATTTATCTGTAAAAGAAAACATGCCTAATAATTATGCACACCTGAATATAAGGTGTTTTTCATTTCCAGCCTTCATGAACAATTATATGTCACTTATACATTATTAAATACTAAATTAATAGTAGTTATTAGGATTACTGTGGTTTGGAATTGGTCAAATGTGTCTGGAAAAAAATATGATCAGAAAATCAACATGCCTAATAATTCTGCACACAGTGTAATCCACAAGACAAAAAATAGCTGTATTTATTAAAATAACCCTGAAGTTTATGAACCATTCATTCTCAATACTGTGTGTTGTTCCCTGGATAATCCACAGATGTTGTTTGTGATGGTTGTTCATGAGTCCCTTGTTTGTCCTGAGCAGTTAAACTGCCCAACGTTCTTCAGAAAATCCTCTAGGTCCTGCACATTCTTCAGTTTTTCAACATCTTTTGCATATTTGAACCCTCTCTAGCAGTGACTGTATGATTTTGAGATCCATCTTTTCACACAGGAATATTGAGGGACTCAAACACAACTACAAAAGGTTCAAACATTCACTGATGATCCACAAGGAAACATGATGCATTAAGAGCTGGGGGGACTTTTGAGCAGGATGAAGATGTCCAAATGTTTCTTATTTTGTTTAAATATTTTGTTTATTTTTTATTTAGTACTGCCCATCAGAAGTGTCATGGTTCATGAATTCATCATCTCATTCTTGTGTGTGTGTATTTTTGTTTGTTATGGGGCGGAGCCGCTGGTTGGCTGATGATCATTACACCTGTCACAGCTGATCAGCGCTCCAGCTGCAGATCATCAGCGCACCCTATTTAGTCTGTATGTGTTCTCCTTGTCATTTGTCAGAGCGTTGTTGGATGTTGCCGCGTGTTCTCCTGCCTGTGCCCGTTGTGTTCCTGCCCTGCCTGTTTCCTGTGTTACGTGTTCACTCTGGAGTTCCATCATCATCTGCACCGTCCTCACCTGACTGAGTTGTCTACAGTGTCCCTGTGCTACCTGGACCATCCGCCACCGTATCTGCCTACGCACCGCTCTGATCCCTGTGTCTGCTGGTTACCATCAACGCTTCGCTCTGATCCTTGTGTCCGCTGGTTGAAGTCAACGCTCTGCTCTGATCCTTGTGTCTTCTGGTTACAACCAACGACATTCTGTCTAATAAACTACCTTTTACTTGCTATTGTATCCTGCCTTATTTATCCGTTACAGAACGCTCTGACCAAAATGGATACAGCAAGTTCGGTGGACATCAAGGAGTACCTGACACACAGCAGTTCCAGGATGGACCAGCAGGAGGAGAATCTGGCTGCCACAGGATGTGCGGTGCAGGTATTGGTAGCACAGGTGTCCGAGCTGACCCAACAGATACATCGTCTCGTCTGTCCCGCTGTGCCCAGCCCACCGTCGATTCCCCCCACACCATCTACCACCAGCCGCCAGCACGAACCACGACTACCCACCCCGGAGAGTTATGCTGGTGAGACAAACTATTGTAGAGCATTCCTAACTAAGTGTTCTATGTTTTTTGCTCTCCAACCGCTTATGTTCAACACAGAGGAGTCAAAGGTGGCTTTCGTGCTCACGCTGCTTTCTGGATGGGCTGCGCTGTGGGGAACGGCGGTGTGGGAAAACCAACATCAATGCTGCTCCTCATTCCTGGCACTGTCGGAGGAGATGAAGCGGGTGTTTGACCGAGCGGTTACCCTGGCGAAGGTCAGCGAGTTGACGAGCTGCCTCCTTGCCAGCCTCCGCCAGGGTAACCGCTCGGTCTCGGACTATTCTATTGAATTCAGGACCCTGGCTGCCGAATGCCACTGGAACGAGGAGGCACAGTGGGGCATGTTCCTGCATGGGCTGGCTGACCGCATCCAGAGAGAGATGCTACCGCTGGATCTTCCGGTAAAACTCGACGGACTCATTGACTTAGCACTTCGAATGGACACTAATCTGAGTCGGCTGGAACGTCGGTCCAGGCCAGCTCTCCAGTCAGGAGATGTCGAGGGGCCTCAAGTCAGCGGAGGGGATGCGGTCAGTTTCCACATTGATCCCGAGCCCATGCAGGTGGGTCGAGCTCGGCTTTCCCAGGAGGAGAGAGAGACGGAGATCCCGTGGTCTTTGCCTTTATTGTGGTGGAGGGGGCCACTTCCTGAATAACTGTCCAGTAAAAGACCATGCCCGGCAGTAAGAGGAAGGCTACTGTCGGACGGGATCTCCGTGGATAGGACCTCATCCTCAACTCTCCTTCAGGTAAGACTGCTGTGGACAACTCGGTCTCACCACTGTGAAGCACTTTTGGATTCTGGGGCGGAAGGTAATTTTATGGACTTGACTCTGGCACGCACACTTGACATTCCCATCATTTCACTCCAGGACACGCTAGCAGTCAGTGCACTCAACGGACAGGAATTACCTCCCATCACTCTCACCACTAAACCACTGACACTTATCACCTCTGGAAACCACACCGAACGATCTCATTTTTACTCTTGGATTCTCCTCTGGCTACGGTTGTCCTCGGTCCCCTTGGTTGGTCCAACATAACCCAAGGGTCGATTGGGGACATCACACTGTCTCTTCGTGGAGTGAAAGCTGTTATCAGTCTTGTCTTGTTTCTGCCTGTTCGTCTGTTTCTCGTCCTGTTTTTCAGAAGGAGATGGTGAATTTTTCTAACGTGCCCCCTGAGTACCTCGACCTGAAGGAAGTGTTCAGTAAGTCCCGAGCTGCTTCTCTTCCTCCGCATCGTCCCTATGATTGTGCTACAGATTTACTCCCAGGTAAGTCTCTGCCTAGAGGCAAACTTTACTCTCTTTCTGTGAGAGGGAGGTCATGGAGAAATATATTTCTGATTCTCTAGCTTCCAAATTCATCCGTCCTTCCTCTTCTCCAGCGGGGGCGGGGTTCTTTTTTGTGGGGAAGAAGGATGGTTCTCTGCGACCTTGCATTGATTACCGAGGGCTGAATAACATCACGGTCAAGAATACCTATCCTTTACCGTTGATGTCTTCAGCTTTTGAGAGGTTGCAGGGAGCATCCGTTTTCACAAAATCGCATCAGGGAGGGGGATGAATGGAAAACTGCATTTAATACCCCCAGGGGCCATTTTGAATATTTGGTGATGCCCTTCGGGCTGTCCAACTCCCCAACGGTTTTCCAGGCACTCGTCAATGATGTGTTGAGAGACATGGTGGATCAGTTCATATATATGTTTACCTGGATGACATATTGATTTTTTTTTTCTTCGTCTCTCCAGGAACACATTCAACACGTCAGACGAGTGCTTCAGAGGTTGCTAGAGAATGGGCTTTTTGTCAAGGCGGAGAAATGCGCATTCCATGCACAGTCGGTTCCTTTCCTAGGGTTCATCGTCTCATCCGAGGGAGTGCGTATGGATCCTGACAGGGTTAAGGCTGTGGTAGACTGGCCAAGTCCAGATTCCCGTAAGGCCCTACAGAGGTTTCTGGGATTCGCCAATTTATACCGGCGTTTTATTCGCAACTTCAGCCAGCTAGCCGCGCCTCTGACTGCCTTGACCTCTCCCTGAGTGACGTTCAGGTAGTCCGATACAGCTGAGGCTGTATTCGCCAACCTCAAAAGCCGATTTGTTTTGGCTCCCATCTTAGTCGCCCCTGATCCAGCACGTCAGTTCGTGGTAGAGGTCGATGCGTCAGAGGTGGGGGTAGGTGCGGTTCTTTCCCAACGCTCTGCTTCGGATGATAAGATGCATCCTTTCGCGTTTTTGTCCCACCGGTTGACACCTGCTGAACGTAACTATGACATTGGTAACAGAGAATTGTTGGCAGTTAAGATGGCTTTGGAAGAGTGGCGTCATTGGTTAAAAGGGCCGGGGGTACCTTTTATAGTATGGACGGACCATAAGAACCTTGAATATATTAGATCTGCTAAAAGACTCAATTCCAGGCAGGCTCGGTGGGCACTTTTTTTCTGACGTTTTGATTTTTCTCTCTCGTACCGCCCCGGGTCTAAGAACATCAAACCCGATACTTTATCTCGTATTTTTGATCCTTCCGAACGCCCGGTTACTCCTGAGTGCATTTTGCCAGAGAAGATAGTTATCTCTACACTCACATGGGAGGTCGAATCGAAGGTCAAATTGGCCTTAGAAGGGGTAACGCCTCCGTCCGGCTGCCCACCGAGTCGATTATTTGTACCGGAGAGTACAAACCGAAGTCATTCAATGGGGTCACTGTTCCAAGATCGCTTGCCATCCAGGAGTAAACCGTACTTGTAGTTTAATAAAGCAACGAGTCTGGTGGCCAGGTATGGCTCGCGACATTCACAGTTTCGTGTTGGCTTGTTCAGTTTGTGCCGTTGGTAAGACGTCTAACCGACCTCCGGATGGGTTACTTCAGCCTCTGGCAGTTCCTTCGAGACCCTGGTCCCACATTGCACTAGATTTTGTCACCGCCCTCTAATGGCTTGACGGTTGTTTTAACCGTAGTGGACCGGTTCTCGAAGGCTGCACATTTTATTCCCTTGCCCAAATTACCCTCAGCCAAGGAGACAGCGGTGTCTGTTATAGACCACGTCTTTCGGTTACATGGCCTCCCGATGGACGTGGTCTCCGACAGAGGTTCCCAATTTGTGTCCAAATTTTGGAGAGTTTTGTAGATTGCTAGGGGCGACAGTCAGTCTATCTTCGGGTTACCACCCCCAGAGCAATGGTCAAACTGAGCGAGCCAATCAGGATCTGGAGAGAGTGTTGCGACATTTGGTGTCCAAGAATCCTTCATCCTGGAGCCAACAACTTTCTATGGTGGAGTACGCTCCCAATACGTTACCAGTGTCATCCACGGGCCTTTCCCCTTTTGAGTGTAGTTTAGGTTACCAGCCACCTGTTTTTCCGAGTCTGGAATCTGAAGTCGCGGTCCCCTCCACTCACGCTTTTGTCCAGAGGTGCCACCGCACATGGACCAGAGCCTGTGAGACTCTGCTCCAGGTAGGGGCGCGCACTAAGGCTAAAGCCGATCGCCACCAGTCGAAGCCTCCCGTATACGTCGTGGGTCAAAAAGTGTGGCTTTCTACCAAGAACATTCCGCTCCGTTCCGTGTCTAATAAGCTTGCTCCCAAATTTATCGGCCCGTTCACTGTCACCAAGATCATTAGTCCGGTGACAGTCCGCCTCAAACTTCCTCCGGCGTACAGGAGAATTCACCCCGCCTTTCATGTTTCCAAATTGAAGCCCGTTTTTCATTCCCATCTTAATCCGCCAGTCCCGGTTCCCCCACCGCCACGACTCGTAGATGGGGAACCTACGTATTCGGTTAATCGTATTCTGGACTCGAGACGGAGGGGGCACGGATTCCAGTATCTGGTGGACTGGGAAGGTTACGGTCCAGAGGAGAGAAGTTGGGTTCCTGCTAGGGACATTTTGGACCACTCACTTATTGATGATTACAATCAACAGGTAGGTTCTCCTGGGAGTCAGGAGACGCTCCTAGGGGGAGGGGTACTGACACGGTTCATGAATTCATCATCTCATTCTTGTGTGTGTTTGTTATGAGGCGGAGCCGCTGGTTGGCTGATGAACATTACACCTGTCACAGCTGATCAGCGCTCCAGCTGCAGATCATCAGCGCACCCTATTTAGTCTGTCTGTGTTCTCCTTGTCATTTGTCAGAGCGTTGTTGGATGTTGTCGCGTGTTCTCCTGCCTGTGCCCATTGTGTTCCTGCCCTGCCTGTTTCCTGTGTTACGTGTTCACTCTGGAGTTCCACCATCATCATCTGCACCGTCCTCACCTGACTGAGTTGTCTACAGCGTCCCTGTGCTACCTGGACCATCCGCCACCGTATCTGCCTACGCACCGCTCTGATCCCTGTGTCTGCTGGTTACCATCAACGCTCCGCTCTGATCCTTGTGTCTTCTGGTTACAACCAACGACATTCTGTCTAATAAACTACCTTTTACTTGCTATTGTATCCTGCCTTATTTATCCGTTACAAGAAGCAACAGAAGATACTTCAGTACAATTTACCTTTATCTTCAAATTCAATAAGTTTTGAATTCTCAGTGAATGTTTGAACCTTTTTAATCCTTGTGTTTGAGTCCCTCAATTGTCCTCAGTGTGAAAAGATGGATCTCAAAATCATACAGTCCCTGCTGGAGAGGGAAAACTGAAGAATGTGCAGGACCTGGAGGATTTTCTGAAGAACGTTGAGCAGTTTAGTCAGTTTAACTGCTCAGGACAAACAAGGGACTCAAGAACAACCATCACAAACACACACAGTCATTGGTCACCCAGGGAACAACACACAGTATTGAGATTTAATGGTTCATAGACTTTTGAACGGGGTTATTTTAATAAATTCAGCTATTTGTTTTGTCTTGTGGACTCTATGTAAACATTTTTATGTAAAAAATCTTATTCAGGACAGTACTACATTAAAAAAAAAAAATTAACATGTATTTTCTATGATCTCTTATTTTGTTAAAAATATTCACATTTTTACAGATTCTGCAAATGGTTTACATACTTGTTCTTGCCACTGTAAATCATAACTCTCTGATGCTCCTGATAAATATAATAAAGCTACAAACAAGCCCTGAAATTAAAATTGAAAAATTAAAAATGATAAATCATGTACATATACAGTGCTGTAAATATTAATAGACATGTTAGTATTTTTACCCACAAAAAGAGGTTTTAATCTAGCTTTTGCTGTAATGTGTCAGTAGGAAAATTTAGTTTACATTTCAAAACATTCCTTTTGCTATTAATTGTAATAAACCAGTGAGATTGTTGTATGCACAAGGAGTCTGCTAACAGCCGGATCTCACCATCATCAGAGTCTGTCTGTGATTACATGAAGAAACATAAAACTGAGACCTTCCTGCAAATCTACCTGGAAAAACTATGTGTAAGTGTACCTGGACAAAAGCTGTTTTACACGCAAAGGGTGCCACACCAAATATTGATTTGATGTAGTTAATAGTAGTTTATTTATACAAGAAATCTATTTATGACATTATTTTTGAAAGCATCCTAACTTTACAGCATTTTTACACAAGTGCCTAAAACTTCAGCAGCTTTTGCAGAAGTTCTTTTGGATTTAGTCTCAGTTTTATCTGTTTCTTCATGTAATCACAGACAGACTCTGATGATGGTGAGATCAGATCTCTGTGTGGAGCACTGGCTGTTTGTCAGACTCCTTGTGCATTCAAAAATCTCACTGGTTTATTACAATTAATAGCAAAAGTAATGTTTGGAAATGTAAACTGATTTTTCCTTCTGAAACACCACACCAAAATATATAAATAACCTGCTTAAAAATATTTTTTGGGGTGAAAATACTAACGTGGACATTTGCAAAGTACTGTATATGCTCAACTTTAAAGGGATACTTCAGCTAAAAATTATAATTCAGTCATTATTTACTCGCCCTTGTGTCTTTTAAACTAGACATTTGAAGCTTCAGAACAGGTACAAAAATGAGCAGGACATACAAAATAAGTACAGTGACATGAGGCTGAGTAAATAATGACTGAATTTTCATCTTTGGGTAAAATATTATTTTAATCAATTACGAATTATTTAAAATAATGATGAATTTAGAGAACATACCTGATCCATAACTGAGAGGATGTTTGTGATCTTCGGTGTCGCTGTTCCTCCTTTCTTTTTGAAAATTCTGAGGAGCTGTGTCGAGAAATTATCAAGCTGACCCATAAATTTGGACACCAATGGGATTGTTGTAATCCTGCTGAATTCTGCAGATACCTAATATAATTTTAAAAGGACAAATCAGTTTGGCTGTCCAGCACTTACAGATGATATACAACATTACAAATGAACATAAACCTGAATTCATATTTTAGAATTACAACAACCATCCACTGACATTACATCAAAAACGTACCTCTCGGTCAGTAAAGAGTGCTGGCCATCTGTTCTTAAATTCAACGATGAATGGCAAATCTTCAACCACCTCATGCCTCCGGAGCGCAAATGTTCTGTCCATTAGCACCTTGATAACCTGCTCGTTGTTTCGTTTAGTCACCTCGGACAGTAGTATAACCCGTTGCTTTTCAAGGGTATCTTTTGTTTCACCCAGTGGGTAATCTGGACAGTAATTTACCTCAGCTTTTCTTGGTTTCTTCACTTGGTTTGGACTTCCTAGGGATCCTTTTTGCTGATGGGAGTTGATGTTTAGTTCAGAACATCCTATGTTCCTCAATTTTGTTCTGTAGTTTGCCATCTTGTATTTCAAACTAATTTTCCAGCCATAGTAGCCACTCACAGAGCCTTTTTCTTTGAAGCACGGGTGCTTCTGTACCAAAGCAGCAGCAACATCATCATCAAGATCTGCACTTGAAGGGTATGCCTTGTATTTAATTATTTATGAAGCTAAGGCATCCAAAATGTCAGACTTCAGCTTGGCATTAGGGTTCAGGACAGTACCATCAGTCTGATATGCAAGTTGAGCTTTTTGCAGTTGCATCTCAGCATCAAAACTAAACTGTGGTATTGGGAAACTTTCAGACCATGGTTAACTCCTAACAGAGGACTCAGATTCTGAAGTTGAAAGAAAAGAGGACTGTGAGGATGAAATGATGTCTATGTCACAGGATGATACTGAAGAGGTCTCATTTACTTCTGGCACAGAAGAAGTAGAAGGGATACTTGCAGATGAAGGCAATTTAATGACCTTGAGTGTAGCTCTATCTTGTATATCTGAAGTTGAACTGAGGTTGACAAAATCATTAAAGTCAGGATCTTTGAATTGAAGCCGAAAATCTTCAAGGACTCTCAGTTGTGTTTGGATTTCTCTTTTAAGGTCATTCAAAGATTCTGGTATACCAGCTGGAAGATCTAACCTTTCACAATTATTTTCTCCCAAGATTACTCGAAGTTTGGCTGGAGTAGCCATTGTGTCAATTTTTTGAGGAGATGAATATATGAGTACAATACCAGCAGACCAATCTGAACTATTAACATTAAATAAATGTTTACTATAAAATGAAATAGATATTCAAATTGACATGTCCACAAAGGACTTCAGTGGCTGGTTATTACACCTCATCTATTAGTATGTGTCTTTTTAGGGTAGTCATTCTGACATCTCCAACCTTATAATCAGCAAGAGGGTATGGGTCTTTCAACTCACTGTGGGTAATTTAGCAAATTTCAAGAGTTGGTACCAATTCAATAGCCCTGAAATGCTCTCGATATCATGAGCACATTTTCTTGGCAATAAAAGCCAGGTTGTCTTCGATTACACAAATTTGAGTAATTTCTGCTAATTCTGGAAGCCCACAAAGAGACCCATGGGCAATTATCATGCCATTTCGATACATAATGCCATCATAAGAAGCATTCTGAGCAACAATGACAGTGGTGATACCAGGATATCTAGAGTTAAGGCAACATACGACATCCTCTTTCATGACCTCAACAGTGATGGCAGAGACATGTGTGACCTGTAAAGTGTTCTTTTCAGGGCTGGGTATGTGGAGGTTATATCCAACCATCAATTGGTGTTTACTTGCCAAAGTCAGTGTTATGTTCTTGAAGCAATTTGTGTGCCTAACTACTTGTTTGAAGTAGCTATGCTTAGCTTCAAAACGCAATGTCCAAAGAAAAACTAAAAGGCCGAAGCAGCGAATCATTTCTGGATAGTGCTCCAAAAAGTGATGCTTTGGAAGCAGTTTTTTAAGTGGGAAAATCTCCTGATATTTCTGACGGTGTTCAGAGATCTTGCATTCCAAATATGCAATGGTCTCATCTGTATGAACTGAAGACACAACCAGTTCCACAATATCCTTCAAGTCTAAAATCATAAGCCACACAGGTTCATCTGAAGGCACCAAATGGCCAATAATCAATGGCAGCAATCTCAACAGACACCAGTTTTCATGCGCATTGCCACCAACTGATTTTCTGCTTGCAAAAGTCTGTGGTACCAATTGAGGTCGATTTGTCTTATCACCCCACTTATATGGAAACTTATAGATGAGTTCATTGAGCCTATCAAGAGACAAGAAATAAGTTATTTGAAATAAGTACAGCAAAGCACTCTGCCAGCTCAACTGGTACTATGCCTTCAAAAAGATCATGAGCCAAATCAGGAGGATAGCCTGTTGTAACATTAAAGGCTGTCACTGAAGACACATGCTTTTTTCACACCCATGACATTCATCTCTTTTTCCTTCGCACATTTCACATGTCCTTAGTGTTCTTCTGCAGTCCTAAGTGTAAATTCACCTGCCTTGACTTCATTGGTCTGAGAATCTGCACGAGAAGCTGTACAAAATCGACAACAGTACTCTCCTGAAAAGTTCTCAATGAAGCCAGCCATAGAATGTGCGGCAAGATTATCAGCCACAATACACTGTACTGTTCCTTTAAGAAATGTTCCAAGCAGCTGGACATACACACCTTGCTGTTCCAAAATTTGGAGATCATGCAAAAGAGGTTGCAAGATTTTTTCAAATCCATATGTCTTCACGTCTTCTGTTTTGCACAAAATTGCAAGATAAATTGAAGACAATGTTGATTGAAACATTGATGGTACATTACCCAAAATCCAGTAGATTGCACATAATTTGTGTTTTTTTCTTGATGTCCCGAGAGGGTTGCAAATGTCAAAGTCATCAGCATATAAGCACACAGATATCCTCAATTCATCTGAGAAGAAGTAATTTGCTTTAAAATACTGACCATCCTAAATTGACCTGTACTGATGGACATATCTTCTTAACTGTTGAGAACTGTGACTTTCAACCACTTTGTCAAGTACATCATTCTGACCAAGTAGATTCTGTAAAGACTCGAGTATTGGAACGTATAGAAAAGTTCTGTTTCTCTTGGCCTCGAGAACATACTCCACAGGATCTACAACTTTAAAATTGTCCCTGTAATATTGTTTACACTTAAATGCAGAAGCTAGAGAACCACCATGCTTCATTGCAGTGAGTGAAGTTTGTTGCATTTAAAGATGTAACAAGGTCTTTGACTAGAAACTCATCACTGTCAATTATGTGCTTTTGTAAGGTGTCTACAATAACTCTGTAAGACAAAGGGAAAGAAGCATCACTCAGTAAATAATGCAAGTCCTCTAACAACTCATCAACAGCTGTGCCTGGGACATGATGGTAATTATCCAGCTTCAACAGCAAGGAAGCAAATTTAAGCTCTACCAGTTTTGGCAAGTTCTCTGGAACCTCTTCTGTATCAACACAATTGGAATCTTCCTCTAACACAGATGTATTTATTTCTTCATTTGAAACAGTGTCATCAGATATTCCTCTAACCTCTTGTGTTTTCACTATTCCTTCCTTAAAATCAGTCAACGAACACTGACCATGTTTTCGACTCTTGTGTGATCTGAATGTGCTATACACATTTGCTTTAAATGAGCAGTCCTTAAACATACAACTTACTGTTTCATGACTGCGCAAATGGTTCTTTATGTGGATGAAGTAATCATTTACTGAAGGAATGTCAGTTACAGCACAAACATGGCAATTTATCATTGAACTTTTACTAGAATTTTGCTTTTGAGGTTGCTGCTCACTGCCATGTGATCTGCATAAGTGGGACCACAGCGCATTCCAGGTTTTAAAAGTGCATGGACAGTAATAATATGCACATGGATATGTGTGTCTGCGGCCATAGTGTCCATGTGTAACCGGCAGAAGAATTGGCACAGCATGTTTGTCCTTCTGTTCTTACCGTATCCCTCTTCCTTTCAGCCACGCCCTCTAGTTAGCTTGTAAGTGGCTAGTCATTCATTAGCGGCAGTGGCATGTTGTATAAAACCGGCATATCGGGTGGCGAACAAAGTCATTTCTCAGCTCGCACATCCTCTTTACACTGGGTACGCTGTGTTGCATATGAAAGATGTCTGACTGTGTACCAAACGCTTCCGGGTAGCATATGGTTGATCTACCGAAGGTCTCGGCCGAAGACACTGCGCGCACAGTCTGTTACTGTCTATGGGGATACGAGTTGAGGTTTTCATATGGGGAAGGTAACCAGGGTGTCCCATTTCCGTGTATGTTGAGTGTGACATTCCAAGAGGTTTGCATACAGGGAAGGTAACCTGGGAGTCCGATTTCTGTGTATGTTGAGTGTGATATTCCTAGAGAAAGGTTGTCACTGCTGCTTTGCCTCCTGTGAATTTAATGTAATTGTAGCTTTTGCCTCATTTTTGTTTTCTTTTTGTTCTTTTTGTTATTTTGTTTTTCAGTAATAGGTGTGGTATTGGCTGCCCCAGTAGTTTGCTGTGGTAACGCTAACATCAGTTTTGCTATTTCTTTATCTGGTTTATTAGGTTTAATATTAACATCAATCTTTTCTTCTCTGTTCCGGAGAACCAGAGTGTTGAAGCTGTTTCGTGGGATAGATCGCCGGATTGAGCCCTCCTTTTCACACATTGCGCACAGTATTTGTAGTGGTAACGTGCACTTCACTATTTGCAGTGATCACTCTTTGTAGTATTTGTGCCTATGAGTGTGTGTGTGTGTGTGTGTGTGTGTGTGCGTGAATAGGCCGCAGATTTAGCAGCACGGGTGGTGTCGATCGCACTCCTTTTTCAGGACAGGTAACCTCTCCTAAACAGCTGATCCAGTTAATTATTATTTGCTTTCTTTTACATTCCTGGTGGCAGCCACTACCTCCCTCTGGCTGGTCTAAGGGGCTTAATTTGTATCGCCCCCATATTATTTGGAGAAACAAACCCCAGACTGTTTTATTGAATTATTTGTTAATAAACATGTTTGTACTTTTATATGGAAATACCACGTCTCTGTCATTACTTTAGTATCTGTGTGAGAGCCCTCTTGTCTAAATTAAGGTGTTGGAGGTCTAGGTAGCCTACATCTTGGTGTGAAAGGCCCCAGGTGGCGCAGTTGAGCACCCTAGAGTCAATACCTATATCATATGACTCTTGCTGGTCACACATGTACTAACCTGTAGTGTTTTAAAAGCTTTGATCTGGATGTATGAGCCACAATCTCTACACAGAATGTAGACTCCAAAACTCTGTGAGGGGGGAAAAAGATACAAGTCAACAAAAAAATTATAATATTAATAATATAAAAACACTGCTAACTACTAAACTGTAATAAAAAAATCTGTTGGATGACCTAACTAAACCAAAAAGCTTACATTACTTAGCTAGATGTCATCTTATTAAAATGTCAAATGCGATTATTGCCATATGTGTTATTTGGGACTTCCAAAGTTTGAGATTTAACATTTGACATTATATAAAAACGCTCAACACCATTAGTAAAGTTGTTAAAATACTGAAACATGGAAAAAGTTATATGCTTTATATGCACATGGCATCTGTTACATATAACATGTAATA
Organism: Romanogobio albipinnatus; assembly: GCA_023566225.1. Taxonomy (NCBI): domain Eukaryota; kingdom Metazoa; phylum Chordata; class Actinopteri; order Cypriniformes; family Gobionidae; genus Romanogobio; species Romanogobio albipinnatus. Next base: position 42,352,047 of record CM042242.1, read on the forward strand.
CATATAACATATAACTGTTCAACAACTATAACATATTATATATGATCATATTATAACATATTATATATGATCGAAATGTTTTTTTATCCTTTCCCCAACTAAACTAAGAGACAAGAGAGCGTTAGAGAACCTTTAAAGATCTGTACAGGGGCTTAACAGGTTCTTTGTATAGCAGTGGTACTATATAGCACATTAACCACCCCAAAGAACCACTGAAGAACCACTGAAGAATCGCTAAAGAACCACACTGGGCTTAACAGGCTCTTTATACAGTAATTGTGATATATAGCACCTCAACCACCCCAAAGAACTGGCCTAATATAATAGTATAATATTATAGGTAAATATAATCATTTCTTAATTCCATTTGATTCATTTATGATAATCCTACACTCAAAAAAATGGTGCAATATAGTACTAAAAGTTGTTCTTTGGCTCGTAATCATAGGGGAACCATTTTAAGTGCTGTATCCACAAGTTTCCTACGCCCCGTGAAACCTTGCGTCAAAAGTGGGAACGTCTTCCGGTTCAAAGTAAACAAGCGGGACTTTATGCATTTCCATCGTAGTTTATGCGCACGTTTTCGTATCAGATAGAAAATTTATCCGACTCAAACGAGCGCATACATTTTTATGTGCATTTATGGAATTAATGCGCATCTTGGCGTTTCCATTCAGCATTTTTTTTTTTGATGCAATAACGTTATCCCAAAATGCGCAAAAAAATAGGTGGATGGAAACATAGCTTATTGCATAGCTTCTTATACATTCAACAGTTGACAGTCATTCAAGCTATCCAAATTGGCTAACGATGTGGGAACACAACCTCAACGAACTTTCAAAAGGGTGAAACAACCGTACCTTTACCCTCCGCGGTAGTTTGTTGGGAGGATGATTGAAGAAGTGGCCTCGTATCACGTACGGTAGTGTTTTTAGCTATTTTCTAGATTCAGTAGCCTGTGATGGTAAGGCGATGAGCAATTCGAAAAGCTCAGAGGCGTATCAGTATCTGTCGGAAACTATCTAAAAGCGGACATTGAGCCGAGCCTATACGTATCCCATCACAAGGCATGGGTTCTAGCATCAGTGACAGGTGAAGTACAGACGTTGTTCATGAATTAGATCCAGGACGCTGTTGTAGTCATGCAGCAGCACTTTGGTGGAAGGTCAGTAAAGTAAGGAAGGACAATTAAGGACACAAAAATTATATTGTGATATTATTAATTAACTAATAAATGTACTAAATTAAATGTTTAGTGTGTGTCAACCTTCACTTAATCCTTGTGGCACCATCTGATAAAAAAAAGTACAAATAATCATTTTGAAACCTTGCCAATGATCCGAAAAACACTTCTAGCACACAAAATACCATTGGAATACTACTTCGGCCGCCTCACCGGAAGTTGTACCCACGTTCTTTATTACAGTAGCGCCCCCCGGAAACAGGTGGATAGCACCAAATATTGGTGTTTCAGTGGTTCTTCAGCGGTTCTTCACTGGTTCTTTGGGATGACTGAGGTGCTATATATATACAGAACCTGTTAATATATGGTGCTATATAGCACTAAAAGTGGTTCCCCTATGATTAAAAGCCAAGAACCACTTTTAGTGCATAGCACCATTTATTTTCAACCCATTCTCACTCCCAAGGCGTCAAAGTCCGAAGCATGGTCAAATGCTTTCCGTGTCACATTAAAGATGCTAAAGGTACCCCTAGGCGTCACTATATCGACACGCTGAGTGCTCCATTCGTTTCAATGAGAAACCTTTGTCGTCAGACACAGACGCGTTGGGCATGGGAACGTTATCATCATGATGATCATATATTGGGTTATGATTTTGCCATTATGCTATGCTGGACTGTGATTCTCAATTTAATCAGCCAGCATAATTTTATTTACGCTATCTAGACACGTTTTAACATGTAACCCAACCCCATTTCATCCCTAAACCTACCCATTTGTGTGGTATATAAAACACAGATATAACAGGCAGATACGACTGCATGCACAACTTATTAAAAAAGTACAAATATTCCGAAGCCAAGCGATTGATTTGTGTGAAGGAAATCCCCAAAAGCGATCAGCGTCTCTATCTACAGAAGATCATGAACACATTAAATTTCAAATATATTGCCACCTGTTATGTCAATTTTCATAGTGAAATTGCATTGGCTCTCGTATGTCTCGTGACCAATTGCGTCATTATGTCAGCTTTGATTGTAAAATGTCATTGCTCTTGTGTGTCTTGTGACCGAATGTGTCGTGCTAAAGAGTCGTGTGTATTATTTGAATGAGATATGAATGAGTGTGTTAACGGAGCGGTGGGATCATCATCTCAGCGATTAAAATATTAAGATCAACTCTGTTCTTTACATAAAGACATTGTGTGACTTCAGAAGACTTGGAATGCAACGTGAGTTAATACTTTTATACTGTTTTTGCAATAAATAGATGTGACTCTACTTGTTTTTGCCTGTTATGTGTTTTATATTGTTTAGGAGTGTAGGTTTAGGGTAGGAGTTTGGTTAGCTGCTCCAAAATATAAAAGTAACCTTTAAAGATGAATAAAATATGAATAAAATCATGTCTGCTTTTACTAATCCAAAGAATAGCATGCGCCTTGATCTGACGGATTGGCTAAACAACTGAAATGAATGGAGCACCCATATAGTGACGCCTAGGGGTGCCTTTAGCGTATTCATTGTGATGCGGAAGACACTTGACCATGCTTCGGATTTTGACGCCTTGGGAGTGAGAATGGGTTGTTATTTTAGAGTGATATGTCACCATAATGCTATGGTTGTGCAGGTTAGTTTACTCATTAAACTCGTGGCCACGATAAATAGATGACGACATATCACGTTCCCAAAAATTAATATATCATGGCTACAACATATTATTACGTTCCCACAAGTTAAAATGTCATGATAAAAAAAGGTCCTGTTTACTGGTATTAAGATACATTTTGTTCGAACGGATCACATGAGGTGATCACATGATGAGGGAGACCTTTTTACACCTGATGTTTTAATCCATCTATTTTTTCCAGTTTTGACTGCTTCTTTATCATTCTGTACCATTTCTATCCATGTGCCTTGCAACACTATGTAAGCTAATATCCAAATAACAAAAAAACATATCTTATTATAAAAGCATCCTTTGTCCTGAGTATCAAAATGTTCCCAAGATTCATATAATATATGGAACTTTTAAAATAAAAAAGAAAAGTACCCAAACAGTGAAATACGTATCTGAAGCATAATGTTCCATTCGCATCACTTTCAATTAAAAGCAGTTTTAAAAAGTGTAAAAGATGTCTAAAAGTCACCCTGATTGAAATGCTTAGCATTTACAGATAAGATAATCTACGATTCAGAATTATAGTGTAAAGTATATAAATTCAGTATTTTTCATGAACTGCTTACGAAAGGCTGCAAGCTTTTAATTGATCAAAACGCTCAGTTGTAAAAAAATGGGCTTCATTATTTGTAGCAGAAAGAGAGTTTACCATTCACAGTCAATAAGTTTATTGTTGTATCCAAAGAGTGAGACGAATTTCTATTTAGGGTTGTCATGGTTGAACTAAAACCTGCTTGATAATCACAATAATCAGGCCATGAAATTTGCTCCTAAAAAGCTTGACGACACAGAGGTGCTCAGTTGACACATTAACCAGTACTCCATTTCTGACCTTTTTGCTCAAGCGTTGAGAGAGTGTGAGAGGTTTAGGTTGCCTGCTAACTGCACACACAGATGGCAGAGGTCAGACTAGGGGTCTCAGTGAAATAAACACAGGAAAGTCACCCTTTTTTTGGTTTCTGTGAGCTCTGTCACGTTAACACATGCCCTCCCACCCTGGAATCCCCCTGGCTGTAAAATGCTGAAAAGAAACATGATTGCATGGAAAGTTTGGGGGGAGCTGTTCTGCAAGGACACAGATTTATTTGGTTTAAAGCGTATTTGTTAAACACTTCTGTTATACAAACTGTGTTGCTATGAGTGGATGACATCCTACGTTTACTAACAATTTCAATGTAAAATTGATTACAACAAAACTATTAATTGTTTATTTTGGTTAAATGTTAAAATACGTCTGTGGGGAACATGCAGTAAAAAATAAATAAAAAAATGGATAGAACAACGGATAAACAATAAAACGGCCAATTGGTGAGATTGGCTGCATTGCACTGAACAAACTTGTCACCACTACAATGATTTGAACTGCAGTTTCTTACCATTATCTAAATGGCAACATTAAGTTAGGTGAACAGTTTGACAGTGTATTTATTGTGTTTCTTGACAACTACGTCCCATGAGTCCTCAGTACACACAGTTGACCGCACAAGAAAAAAAATGCCATAGACAAGAAAGTGAAAGAGAGGGGTTCTGCAAAGCCTTTAATTACAGGAAAAAGTAATTTCTCTCCATTCCTAGAGCAACCGATCGGTCAGCCTGTCAGGTAATTTAGCCTGGGAATAGGAGCAAAAGGGCACGAGCCACTGAAGGACTCTTTTGTTCATGCTGAAAAGGTTTAGGTTAATATTATCTGCTAAGAATGGCCCCTAAAAACATAAAAAGATAGGGTTCAGTTATTTAGTGTTCACAGGTTAATGATGTATTGACTTAAAATATAAAAACAGAATATATAATAATAATAAAATAAAAAAAATAGAAGTATGCTCTTAAATAAGTATACACAAAGTAAATAAACACAAATATAGTTGTAATTTATTTCTGTATAGCAAAAGTTTGGTTTTAATAAGATGTTTTAAGGCTTTTGAAAGAAGTCTCGTTATGTTCACCAAGGCTGCATTTATTTGATCACAAAATACAGTATAAATAGTATCTGATTTGGCGCCAAATAAACATTTCTTATTATTATCAATGTTATAAAACAGTTGTGCTGCTAAATATTTTATACTATATTAATTTTTTTTTAAATATACAACATATAAAAATGTACTTTGCCTATTCTGGGCCATCTACTAAAAATATTTTGTTGTGTGGTGTTTCCACACAATATTATAGCATACTATTGTAAGAAATGTCAGCCATCTTAAGCAGCCTGCATGGGGCACCTGAGCCAGATCAAAGGTCACACACAATAAACAAAGCACTGGTCAGGGTCAATATTGGCACTGCCTGGTTTCTGGCCAGAGGGAGGTGTGGTCCATTGTGAGTTCATGTACTTGTAATAAAAGAGGAGATGGACCTTGTAGATTCTCAAGAAGGAATAAAAGAGAGGGTGAATAAAGAAGAAAGAAGTGTTTCTATGCAGGGGAAAGACAAACACAGCCCTGATTTTGAAGGATGTCAGAGCTCGGGGAGTAAACACATTTCCAAATCCAGCTGAGAAAACTTCAGCTGGAGAAAAGAAAGAAAAAAGTAGAAAAGTTGCCATCTTGTCAAACACAAGTTAGAGTTGTAAGCTCTCTGCAGAGAAGAAATGGAAAGGAGGGGAAAAGAGTGGAGCACAATGTACTGTTAATGTAGCTCTATATCAGCAGTAATGTTCTTAGTTGTAAGAGTTAAAGCTCCTGTGAGATTCTGTCTGGATATGGAGGTATGGTCCATGTCATGAATGCATGTTTTTGCATGGTAAAACGTTTTTGATAAAAAAAAAAAAAGCAGAGGTAAGTTATACACATTCATATAAGGTCTTCAGTAGCAGTTGTTAGGCTATAATACAATTCTGACACAATAACAAAGTAAACTGGATGATTATAATATATCATCTGTCTATTATAATCAAATACTGCACTCTATCATATGTAGCTTTGGTCATTTCTAAAACCTTAGAGTCAAAACCATCACAATGATTGACTGCTATTAACTCCCACCTCCCAGTTGGGGTCACAGTGTGTTTCAGTTCATCTCATAGGTGTTCTGTGAGGTTCAGGTCAGGGATTATATGGCTGTATGCTTGGTTTTAATACAAACCTTATTATTAGATTGGGTGTTTTGATACCTTTGGATATATTTTTACATACACTATTTTACCATTTAAAATTGTAGGTCATTTTTTTAAAAAGTGCCCTAGAATTAAAAATTTAATTAACCTTGCCATAGTTAAATAACATGAGTTCAGTACTTGTAAATCACATACAGTGAGTCTCAAACACCATTGCCTCCTCCTTCATATGTAAATCTTGTTTGTGAAAAACACCATGGAAAAATAGGCAAATCTCAATGTAACACAGAGAATGATGTAATCGCCGGGATCATTAATATGTACGCCCCCCCAACATTTGCATATGCCAGCACATGTTCACTGTCAGGCGAAACTGAGCAGCCGTATCATCTCTGCAGGTAAACAAGCGTCACGCAAGCATAGCGAGCATCGCAGATCATGGAAACAAATGTTATGTTCCAGGCTCTGCAGGGGATGTGAAGACGTTTCATACTCTTCCCACATATGAAACATGTCAACAGGCATGGTTGATGTTTATTTATAATCGGATACCGCAAAAATGTATTTCAAAGTTGTTAGTTTGCTCAGCCCATGTCACCATGGACAGTTTTTCAAACCTGGGACAATATCAAGCAGGCTTTGCTCAGCGTCTGACACTGAAGAAAGGGGCAATTCCAACCATATACCTGCAAGCAGTAAGTGATTTTATCCACTTCTTGACTGTCTAAACAATTTCTGATTAAATTGAAAGTTTCTTAGCGAGACAACAATAACGATAATATCCCCATTGTTGTCTAGATCCAACACAAGATGCTAGTAAAATAACTATAGGATAATCCAAGTAGCTTACATAACTAAATGGCTAAATAAATCGACTTTTAAATCAGTACTCTACTCTCAAACTCAAACATTACTGTACAAACAACATATTTTAGCGCTACCCAGTTCAGTTTGTGATTCAAAGTGAAGAAGCTACACTCTAAAAAAAAAAAGCGGGATAGGGGAACCTTTTTTAGTGCTATATAGCACCAATTTTGGTGCTTCAGTGGTTCTTCAGCGGTTCTTCAGAGGTGCTATATAGCACCTTAGTTAAAGAACCGGTGAAGAACCTCTGAAGAACTACTGAAGCACCAAAATTGGTGCTATATAGCACTAAAAAAGGTTCCCCTATGATTACAAGCCAAGAACCATTTTTGGTGCCATATAGAACCTTTTTCTTTTAGAGTTTATCATTGTAAAATCATACAGGGACACATTACAATAATTAAAATGTTTTTACAATGCTAAAAAAGTTGTGACTGCTGATGTGTATATTTAATGCTATATGCTAGTTATCGTTTAGGCTGAAGTTCTTGTATGGACGTAATGATTTTGCAGGTTCCTAATTAAAATAAAGACTTAACTTACACTCTAAAAAAAAAAGGTTCTATATGGCACCAAAAATGGTTCTTCGTCGTAATCATAGGGGAACCACTTTTGGTGCTATATAGCACCATATCTTAACATGTTCTGTATATGGTAGCGGTGCTATATAGCACCTTAGTTAGCGGTGCTATATAGCACCTTAGTCAAAGAACCGGTGAAGAACCTCTGAAGAACCGCTGAAGAACCACTGAAGCACCAAAATTGGTGCTATATAGCACTAAAAAAGGTTCCCCTATGATTTCGAGCCAAGAACCATTTTTGGTGCCTTATAGAACCTTTTTTTTTTAGAGTGTACCATTCAGAAGCGTCCATTTCCAATCTCAAAACATGTCGTTGTTCCTCAAAATCTGCATCTTCGTCAGAAACAGGCTCAAACATATAAGGTTGAATGCCTAATCTCTCCATCGTCATGACGGTCAGTATAGATGTGCCTGCTATCATTGAGCCACGCAGTGAAACAGCCAATCGGAGTAGAACTCTGCATTCATATTCATGACCCTTCCAAATAAGGCAAAAACAGACCATTTCATCCTGGGGAAGATTTCTAGAGTTGTAAATGGACCTGTAAAACCATATCTGGACACTTATTGACCTTAAATAAGCCATAAATCCTCTATGTAGATACCAGAGAACAATTAAAAATGTTGTTTCAAATCATTATAGGGCACTTTTAAAGAAATGTAATTGTGAAAAATGATTTCTACAATTTATTTTACAGATTTCTACAAAAATATTAAGAAGCACTACTGTTTTCAGACTGATAATAAGAAATGTTTTTAGAGCAGAAATCAGCATATTAGAATGATTTCTGAATGGTCACGTGACACTGGCTCCTGAAAATTCAGCTTTACCATAACTTTAATAAATTACATTTTAAAATATATAAAATAGAAAACAGTTATTTTAAATTGTACTAATATTTCACGATATTACTGTTTTACTGTATTCTGATCCAACAAATGCAGCCTTGGTGAGCTTCTTTCAAAAAGATTGAAAAATCTTACTGAAACGGTAGTGAATGGTAGTGTAGGTGATTTTTCAATGGGGCTACATAGAGTTCAGCTTTCTCTCTGAACTATTCCCATCAGAGCTGTTGTGAACCCACACACCCACTCAAAGTCAACACAAACAAACTCCAGGGCCCATCATTCCTCCCTAGCAGTACTTTTATTGAGCCATCACTGTCCTTGCCAGTTCACCCAAGCCATTAATTCATTTGAAGTCTCCCTCTGCCATTTCTTCACTCCCTCTGACTGTGATGTTCTTCTCCATTCCATTACTGTAGGTGTTATGGGAGTGACAAATGAGCACCCATCATGTCGTACATCAGAGGGCGAAAAAGAAGGGGACAGCAAGGCTGATACAGTAAATTAGATTGATCAGAGGAGGGACCGTCTTGCTCCATTGACACACACATGTGTTTTGGTGGCTCAAGATTGCAGTGTTCAAGGCAATTTCCCCACAGGCCATTGAAACACAGCTCGCTTCATTCATCTTCAACTGAGAAAACTCTAAATAGTACTGTGCACATGCCAAACATTTGTCATCTATTGTTAGTGGCTCATTGTTAGAGGATCTTAAAATAACGGTTCCAGAAAGGGTTTTGCAGCCTGGTACAAAAGGGGAAACCTTTTAAGGTAGGCCTATATAGTTATTTACAAAACCATCTTTTCCAGTGGAACCAGGAGAGCTTTTCCTCTGTAGAGAACCCCTTCAACCAACAGACTGTTGTGAGGAGCCTAAAATCTAACTCTGTTAACACTTAAAGTAAAAAAAGACACATTAAGTTGATCAAAAGTGACAGTAAAGATATTTCTAATGTTACAAAATCATTTTGTCTAAAGTAAATGCTGAAGTGTGAAAAAAAAAAATGTATCACGTTTTCCACAAAAAATATTAAGCAGCACAAATGTTTTCATTTAATAACAAATCAGAATGTGATTTCTAAAGCAGTGTTTCCCAACCTTTTTTCAGTCATGGCACCCTTTGAAAATTTACAAGTATTCCATCCATTTTGTGGCACCCCCTCGCATGCGTTACGCTAGGGGTATAATGGTACAGATTGCTCACGGTTCGGTTTGTATCACGGTTTTAGTTTCACCGTTTCGGTACGGTTCAGTGTTTGCTATGTTCAGGGAAAAAGGGACAACTGTCAAATAAAACTATATTTAGGGGGGGGACTATAAAGGGGGGGGGGGGGGGGGGTATTCAAGATCAACAGTCTGTCAGTCTGTAGTCTGCCACAAAAAAACAACATTAAAATCATGAACTCAAATGTCATTGTGAAAAGAAAAAAAAACAATGACTGTTGTAAGTAACAGTGCGTAAATTAGACCTTTCTGTATAGCCTAACGCTAATAAGCTTAAACTAAAATAATGAAATAATTGTGTAGTGAAGTATTTTTTGTACACAGTGCCGCGAACAATCAATTACTTCTTTACGTGTGCATCACTATCCTCCTCACGGCTGCAGCTACTTGCACTCTCTTCATCAAGGCTTAAAACAAAAAGGGGACAAAAAGGTTGTATTGTCTTTACTTTCATCGCTTAAGGCTGTGGTAATCCATGGATACTTCCGCACCCACTCCTCCCGGTACCTGCAGAGGCGTTTTTGATTTTTAGCAGCGTGTTGGGGTTTCGGTAAGCTACACCAGCCATGCCAACGGAATTAATGAAAATTAGCTTATCAATGCATATCTAAATTCGCGCCTAGCCAGTATTTTTTTTAACTTAGAAAAAAGATGCTGCAGCCAATGAGCAGCCGGTGGGGGCTGGTTGCAGGACGACTCAACCTCCGCAGACAGTTTTTAATGTTTATCAGACAATAACTACTCAAGATTTTGCTTTAGTATAATTTTCGGGACAATTAGTGCCAGATTCGGGATTCGGTTTAGATTTCGGGACTGTCACGAATTTTTCGGGACGTCTGGGGCCCATTCTTCGTACCTCGCTAACTCAGTTAGCCGGATTTGATTGTTGACGATTTGGCATGATCTTGGATTGTTTGGTTCTTCGACGCTCATCCTGGACTTGCTGTCATAGCAACAGGTCCGTTAGCTTAAACCTGCTCCCGAGCAGGCTTATTTCATGTAAACAGGATTAGATTGCATCTTGAGGTGATACTTAAAATCTGTCCCAGCCACTGCTACTTTATTACAACAGTTCATTACTGAACCAGGGGCAATAATAATCATTTTAAATAATAATAATATACAAATTTTCAATTGTATATGTATATGAGAATGTATATAATATTATAATGTTGTGTATAATACCATAGACACAGCCACTTGATTGAGCGATTTATTTGTGATGGAATAATTACTTTATAATTTTATTGGAGGTTTGCACACATGTTGTACAGTTAATCTGAGCCGTGCATTAATTTAAGTGATGACGGATATTATGGGATGGCTTGATGCAGCGCAGGAGATGCAGAGAATTTGATCTTGACCCTTAAGAAACTTTAATACTGTCACGTTACAAATCTGCTTCGAATTGAATTAAAAATTGAATTACAACATTGAAATAAAAATGTAAAGGGTGTACAAATACTGTATAAAATCGTGAATATAAATAATTGGTAATCATGTAAAAAAAACAAAAAGAAAAAACATTTATCATTGATCTATTATAACTTTTATGTTGGTTTGGTCGTTTAGCTGTTTCCTTATAAAGGTCCAGATATTCGTGGGTTTTTTTATGTGTAATTTGCCAAGTTTTTTGCCAGGTGGCTTTTTTAATTATATGATGTCATTACGTTGCTGTCTTGACGCCAGCCAATCGCTGCATTGCTGATCATGGTTTCGAGTATCGATGCATCTGCCCTCTTCAGGGAAAACAAGAACGCGCAGTGATCTTAGATCATTTAATCCAGATATTTAAATCCAATCCGCAAATTCGTTGGAAGAACCAAATTAGCCAGACATCAGTTATCACGATTAAAAGATCTGGGATCTGTCAAATCATCTCAGATGTATTAAGCGAGGTACGAAGAACGGGCCCCTGGTCACCCTACTCATCAAGATGGACATGTTGACATACTTTTTGTGTGAGTTTGTCCGTTCAAGAGCAAGATTTGAAAGAGAACTCAATATTTGCGTGCTGTGAGACGTGTGCGTGCTTTCGGATGAGTGCACAGAAACAAATTTTTTCACAGTGCGCGCGACTTCTCGTTCGCGTCTTCTGGCACGTCACCCGGGTGATGACGGCGAAAATGACTGGTCATATTTGAACATACGGCAGCACTCGCATGCGTTGTACAAAGTTTACAAAAAGAGAGAATTGTTTGAAAAAAAAAAAAAAAAAAAAAAAAAAAAAATATATATATATATATATATATATATATATATATATATATATATATATATATATATATATATATATATATATATATATATATATATATATACAGTGAGGAAAATACGTATTTGAACACCCTGCTATTTTGCAAGTTCTCCCACTTAGAAATCATGGAGGGGTCTGAAATTGTCATCGTAGGTGCATGTCCACTGTGAGAGACATAATCAAAACAAAAAAAATCCAGAAATCACAATGTATGATTTTTTAAACTATTTATTTGTATGATACAGCTGCAAATAAGTATTTGAACACCTGAGAAAATCAATGTTAATATTTGGTACAGTAGCCTTTGTTTGCAATTACAGAGGTCAAACGTTTCCTGTAGTTTTTCACCCGGTTTGCACACACTGCAGGAGGGATTTTGGCCCACTCCTCCACACAGATCTTCTCTAGATCAGTCAGGTTTCTGGCCTGTCACTGAGAAACACGGAGCTTGAGCTCCCTCCAAAGATTCTCTATTGGGTTTAGGTCTGGAGACTGGCTAGGCCACCCCAGAACCTTGATATGCTTCTTACAGAGCCACTACTTGGTTATCCTGGCTGTGTGCTTCGGGTCATTGTCATGTTGGAAGACTCAGCCTCGATCTTCAATGCTCTAACTGAGGGAAGGAAACTGTTCCCCAAAATCTTGCAATACATGGCCCCGGTCATCCTCTCCTTAATACAATGCAGTCGCCCTGTCCCATGTGCAGAAAAACACCCCCAAAGCATGATGCTACCACCCCCATGCTTCACAGTAGGGATGGTGTTCTTGGGATGGTACTCATCATTCTTCTTCCTCCAAACACGTTTAGTGGAATTATGACCAAAAAGTTCTATTTTGGTCTCATCTAACCACATGACTTTCTCCCATGACTCCTCTGGATCATCTAAATGGTCATTGGCAAACTTAAGACGGGCCTTGACATGTTCTGGTTTAAGCAGGGGAACCTTCTGTGCCATGCATGATTTCAAACCATGACGTCTTAGTGTATTACCAACAGTAACCTTGGAAACGGTGGCCCCAGCTCTTTTCAGGTCATTGACCAGCTCCTCCCGTGTAGTTCTGGGCTGATTTCTCACCTTTCTTAGGATCATTGAGACCCCACGAGGTGAGATCTTGCATGGAGCCCCAGTCCGAGATTGACAGTCATGTTTAGCTTCTTCCATTTTCTAATGATTGCTCCAACAGTGGACATTTTTTCACCAAGTTGCTTGGCAATTTCCCCCTAGCCCTTTCCAGCCTTGTGGAGGTGTACAATTTTGTCTCTAGTGTTTTTGGACAGCTCTTTGGTCTTGGTCATGTTAGTAGTTGGATTCTTACTGATTGTATGGGGTGGACAGGTGTCTTTATGCAGCTAACGACCTCAAACAGGTGTAACAGGTCTAACAGGTCTTTGAGGGTCAGAATTCTAGCTGATAGACAGGTGTTCAAATACTTATTTGCAGCTGTATCATACAAATAAATAGTTTTAAAAAATCATATATTGTGATTTTTTTAGATTATGTCTCTCACAGTGGACATGCACATACGATGACAATTTCAGACCCCTCCATGATTTCCAAGTGAGAGTACTTGCAAAATAGCAGGGTGTTCAAATACTTATTTTCCTCACTGTATATATACACACTCACATAAAGGATTATTAGGAACACCTGTTCAATTTCTCATTAATGCAATTATCTAATCAACCAATCACATGGCAGTTGCTTCAATGTATTTAGGGGTGTGGTCCTGGTCAAGACAATCTCCTGAACTCCAAACTGAATGTCAGAATGGGAAAGAAAGGTGATTTAAGCAATTTTGAGCGTGGCATGGTTGTTGGTGCCAGACGGGCCGGTCTGAGTATTTCACAATCTGCTCAGTTACTGGGATTTTCACACACAACCATTTCTAGGGTTTACAAAGACTGATGTGAAAAGGGAAAAACATCCAGTATGCAGCAGTCCTGTGGTCGAAAATGCCTTGTTGATGCTAGAGGTCAGAGGAGAATGGGCCGACTGATTCAAGCAGATAGAAGAGCAACTTTGACTGAAATAACCACTCGTTACAACCGAGGTATGCAGCAAAGCATTTGTGAAGCCACAACACGCACAACCTTGAGACGGATGGGCTACAACAGCAGAAGACCCCACCGGGTACCACTCATCTCCACTACAAATAGGAAAAAGAGGCTACAATTTGCACGAGCTCACCAAAATTGGACAGTTGAAGACTGGAAAATGTTGCCTGGTCTGATGAGTCTTGATTTCTGTTGAGACATTCAGACGGTAGAGTCAGAATTTGGCGTAAACAGAATGAGAACATGGATCCATCATGCCTTGTTACCACTGTGCAGGCTGGTGGTGGTGGTGTAATGGTGTGGGGGATATTTTCTTGGCACACTTTAGGCCCCTTAGTGCCAATTGGGCATCGTTTAAATGCCATGGCCTACCTGAGCATTGTTTCTGACCATCCCTTTATGATCACCATGTACCCATCCTCTGATGGCTACTTCCAGCAGGATAATGCACCATGTCACAAAGCTCGAATCATTTCAAATTGGTTTCTTGAACATGACAATGAGTTCACTGTACTAAAATGGCCCCCACAGTCACCAGATCTCAACCCAATAGAGCATCTTTGGGATGTGGTGGAACAGGAGCTTCATGCCCTGGATGTGCATCCCACAAATCTCCATCAACTGCAAGATGCTATCCTATCAATATGGGCCAACATTTCTAAAGAATGCTTTCAGCACCTTGTTGAATCAATGGCACGTAGAATTAAGGCAGTTCTGAAGGCGAAAGGGGGTCAAGCACAGTATTAGTATGGTGTTCCTAATAATCCTTTAGGTGAGTGTATATATATATATATATATATATATATATATATATATATATATATATATATATATATATATATATATATATATATATATATATATATATTTGAAGGACTTTTACACGGCACCCCTGCTCTTGTCAGACGGCACCCCAGGGTTGGGCAACACTGTTCTAAAGGATCATGTGGAACTGAAGATTGGATTAATGGCTGCTGAAAATCCAGCTTTGCTTTCACAGGAATAAATTACATTTTATAATATATTCAAAAAGAAAGCGTTTTTTTAAGTTGTAATAGAATTTTACAATATTGCTGTTTTTACTGTATTTTGATTTAATAAATGTAGCCTTGTATTTTAAGGACTTGTATGTGTAATTACACTGAACAAGGACTGAGTAATATTAATTAATGTACTCACTAGAGTTAGGGTTAGAATCAGGGCTTGGTTTAGGTTAGTTGCATGTCATTATGCATAATTTACTATTATTACTACAGTAATTACATGTAAAATGTCTAACAAAGACATGTGAAATAAAGTGTTAACAAGACTTCTTTCAAAAAGATAACAAAAATCTTACTTTTGAACAGTAGTATATAATTACTGATTAATAATTTGCTCATGATACATGTAAATTAAGATTGAGTCATACAACTTGAAATATAAAAAATATATATTTATTTATTTATCTTATATATATAAAACTTTATCCTATTTTAAATGCTATAAAATACCAACCCATTCTCACTCCCAATGCATCAAAATCTGAAGCATGGTCAAGTGCCTTCCGCGTGACAGTGAAGATGCTAAAGGTACCCCTAGGCGTCACTATATCGATGCGCAGGGGTACTCCATTGATTTGCCCAATGCGTCAGATCAAGACACATTTAATTCTTTGCATTTGTAAAAGCAGACATGATTTTATGAATATTTATAGGCTACTTTTATATTTTGGATCAACTAACCCAACAACTCAACTAACCCTAAACCTACCCACTTCTAAATAATATAAAACTCATAACAGGCCAATAAAGTACAGTCACAGGTATTTATTGCAAAAATTGACCAAAAACAATATAACAATATTAACTTGTGTTGCATTCCAAGTCTTTTAAGTCATACGATATCTTCAGTTGATCTTAATGTTTTAATTGGTGAAATGATGATCCAGCCGCTCCGTGAATGCACGCACTCAATCATTCATATCTCATTCAAATGATACACCTGACTCTTTAGCATGACGCAATCGGTCACAAGACACACAAGAGCCAATGACATTTTACAATCAAAGCTGACGTAATGACACAATTGGTCACGAGACATACGAGAGCCAATGCAATTTCACTATGAAATCTGTCGTAACATTGCTTCATTGCGTGCAAGATCTTTGGTGGATGGAGACGCTGAACACTTTTGGGGATTTCCTTCACACAAATCAATCGTTTGGCCCCGGAACACTTGGAATATTTGTACTTTTTGAATCAATTGTGCATGCAGTCGTGTCTGCCTGTTATATCCTGCATTTTATATCATATAATACACAAATGGGTAGGTTTAGGGATGGGATGGGGTCTGGCCTTGTTCCAACGTGTCTAAATAGCATAAATAAAATACATTTAAATACAATTATGCTGGCTGATTAAATTGAGAATCTCACTCCAGCATGTCATAATGGCAAAATCATAACCCAATATATAATTTCATGACGATAACATTCCCATGCCCAACGCGTCAACGCGTATGACACCAAAGGTTTCTCATTGAAATCAATGGGCGTTGATATAGTGACGCCTAGGGGTACCTTTAGCGTCTTCATTGTGGAAGGCACTTGAAATGCTTCAGATTTTGATGCCTTGGGAGTGAAAATGGGTTGAAAATACTTAATTGTTAGTTTATGTAAACTATTGTATAACTATGTTACAGTGATTTTAACCCAATTAAAAACCCAAACACTAAATAATTTTGGATAAGAGAGTCTTTGATGAACCAAGGGTCTTACAAAATCAGTTGTGAAGGCTATTAGGCAATACTGATTTTATTTGCTTTTTTTTTATTGATTTCTATCAATGATATATATCTAAAATATGGTAGGAGAGATTCTTTGTAGTGCAAGAAACACATTTTCTAAACTTGTTTGAGAAAATGGGACACCGTGTACAGCATTGTCCCCTGTGGGGAGAGCGAAGACTCAACCCAGCTAGTTTCTCTGCCTATGGGAACCATTTTTCTGTTTCCTCACATTTCCACTGTCAAAGTGACTCCACAGGCAGCGGATCCTTTCCTTAATGATGTTACCATATGCTGATCCTTCCTTTACTTTAACCCTCTAGGTGAAGTCCATTTGAGTCCACAGGCCCTTTATAATGAAGTATTTCTGTTTTCGTCACCCATAAATCTCAGTACTCCACCTCTAAGCATTTACCCTGTCTCTAGGGATTTGGTCTCTCCAGACTGTTCTAATTCTTTCATTTATCTGACGCCTAAGATCCTGAATGTGGATGAAGTTGCTTTGATCTAGAAACATTTGTGTTGACAAAGCTAGGCCAGTAAGGGGAGCTCCATTCACATAACTGAGTATTTACGGCACAATGCTATCTGGATATCAGCTTTAAATAATGAGGCAACACTTGACATTTGTTAAGGGCAGATAGCTTGCAATGTTCCACTTCCCTTGAGTTATCTTTTCAACTTAATCCTCACCTAATCTAGAATCAAGTCTCACAACAATTTGTCTCTGTTTCCTTGTATCAAGAGAGAAGAAACACCACCATTTAGAGCTTAGTTCAAATTTGTGGGCATTTCTTACTATATCTTAAAGAGACACAGTGGAATTAATTAATTACTGCAGAATATTTAAAACCACAAGGTTTGATATGTTTTAAACAGTCCTTATCTGTACCCTATTTTATTCCAGCTGAAAGTGTATGCTTAATCTTTCTTGTCAATTAAAATAAACTCTTTTGCACTTTTTTATTCTTTTATTTTTTTTAAACTCTTTTCTTTAATGCAGGTTTTTTAAGGTCACTGCAAAGCGCACAAATCTGCTCACAACTCAGCTCCCAAGTGCCCAACTCCCCACTAGGTCGCTTGGTTCTCTTGAACCAGCAGAGGGCACTATGCACATTTCATTTAGTGTTTTTTATGATCTATTGAGAGGCAAAGAGGTGCTTTTTGATCAGATGTGTCTTTATCAGCACTTTGAGCTAGATGTTTCAAGTACTTCTCAGGCTCAGTCGAGCAGTTCATCAACTAAGTGCTAAGCTTAACAAAAAACAGGAAACAAAAACAAACAGCAGATAAACCCCCAGATGTAAACACTGGATAGTTTTTATCTGGGGTCCATGACAGAGGTAGGATCCTCAGAGACATATATAAAACATTATTTATAAAAATATTTTATAAAAGATGATTATGTAAACTCCACATAAGCATTGTATTGTACATATACACCTGTGGAACAGTCCTTAACCCCTGCCCCCTTTTTGAGAATTGACATGAAAATGCACTATCCAAACTTAAATGGCTGTAATTCAAGTTTAATTCAAATTACAATAAAAATCCATGACATATGTCTTACCAAGTTTGCCCTGGCACACCAAAATTTGAAGTTGATATCACAAAAATGTAAGTCCCCACGAGATTTTGTTTATGTGCTGTACCAAAAATAGCCACTGGGTGTCCTTTCCAAATATGGAAGCTTGAGACTCAGACCTTTCCGACGTTATGCGTTTTGTCAACATTGGAAAATATTTAAAATAAATTTTGTAATATGAAACATGACACCGCCCACTAGGGGAGGAGCCCGCTAGAATAATTTAGAGTACCGTTTGCATGGTAACGCAACGTCCGATTTCAAAACGGGTTTCAAAAGAGGAATTTTTCGTTCGTAAGCTTTCGAATTTATGATAATTACTAAAATATATTATTTGAAAAAAAGGCGATCAAAAAAAGGCAATCAAAAAAAGGTGATAAAAAAAAGAGCTGGACGGTGATAGGTAGGGATAGTTCACCCAAAAAATTTACATTATGTCATAATTGACTTTCCCTCAAGTTGTTCCAAACCTGTAAGTAGAAAAACAACTATGGAAATCAATGGGGTCCATCAACTGTTTGGTTTCTGATATTCTTCAAAATAAATGTATATTGTGTTCAGCAGAAAAAAGAAATTCATATATGTTTGGAACAACTTGAGGGTGACCAATTGATGACAGAATTGTAATTTTTTGGTGAACTATTCCTTTAAGACGCTTACAGTTTACAGGCGGTAGACATTTAAAGTCACTGGTCCAATAATTTAGGACAATAAAGATACCTTTACTGACTCCAGAAGAAAGATGCCCAGGCTTCCTGATCACCTGTGTGAACCATATGATCCCATATGGGATCACTTCTGGGAGCCCCTATCAGCTTCGAGCTATATAGAACCGGCCAATGAACATTGGCGTGCAAGATTTGCATCTCGTGCTCCGCCCCGCGTTGTGGGTATAAACAGGAAGCGAGAGCAATGCACGCTGTTTTTCACTGAGGAGCCGAACTTAGTGACTCAGCCCTGTAGTGATGGTACAGCAAATGTGGCGACGGGACGTACGTCTACGTTCCCTCCTTCAGGGAACGAGGGTTACCATACATAACCGAGACGTTCCCTTTCAGTCAGTCACGTTCAATGTACGTCGGGATCCCTTTGTTTGGACAAATTTGGATCCCTTTGGAAAACGCCACAGTTACTACCACTTCCAGCACCCAGCGATGAGCCCCTCAGACCCCGTCTGTTAGCGGGCAGGGAAATTCGCGCAGGGAGAGTCAAAAAGCTGCTGTTCCGTAAGACCCATTCAGCTGACTTTATTGGATAATGCTGGGAAAACGTGCCCATGAAGGCCACTGCGGAAGCCACATCATGCCCAGAGGGAGTTACCATGTGGAGAATACACGTATGGACTGGCCTTGGGCAGTACAACATAGGGAAGTCCCAGGGGCAGCCCCGGCCGTTAGCGGTGGGGGAACAACACCTTACTGGGACGGCAGAGGAACTCTGCCGAGGGAAAGACACGGGCTCGCCGTAGGGAGCCGTACTGTGGAAGAATACACATATGGGACCGCCGTGGGGGTCACAACATATGGAACCCAGCTTAACACCCGTTCCACCATTGGATACGAGTGTTAGACCTGCCGTCAGATGCTCTGCCACATCCGACTGCCGTGGGTAACGGAGGACTCAACAGGGTTCGCAGTTCTGGGGAACTCAACTGGAGCGATAGCGCACATATCCGGTCCATAAGGATGGGAATGGTGCAGCCAGCCGACACAAGAACGGGCACTTCGGTGTTACTGACTATGGGAAGTGAGCACACAGGAAGATATCGGCTCTACACGGAGGCTATAGAATCTAGCGAACGTGTTAGGTGTCGCCCAGCCCACAGCTCTGCAAATATCTGTCACTGAGGCGCCCCTGGTGGAGTGGGCTCTTAACCCGAGCGGGCAGGGCACGTCTTGGGATTCATACGCCAAGACAATGGCATCCACTATCCAGTGGGCCATCCTCTGCTTGGAGACAGCCTTTCCCTTCTGCTGTCCTCCGTAACAGACGAAGAGCTGCTCTGAGGTCCTGAAACTTTGCGCTCTGTCCACGTAAGTCCATGACCACATCTCATGACCACATGAGAGTTACCAGGCCCGAATTCCAGGCACGATTCGTCGACCGAAAATGCCTGCAGGTCCCCTATCCTCTTGATGGAGGCCAATGCATTCAGGAGTACTGTCTTCAACGACAGAACTTTTAACTCTGCTGACTGCAAAGGCTCAAAGGGTGCTCTCTGCAGTGCGGTTAGCACCAGAGACAAGTCCCAAGAGGGTATAGAAGGAGGGCGAGGCGGATTTAGTCTCCTCGTCCCCCTCAGGAACCTGACGATAAGAATGTGCTTACCTAAGGACTTTCCACCTACTTTAGCAGCGATAGCGGCAACATAGACTTTGAGGGTGGAGGGAGACAGCCTTTGCTCCAACCCATCTTGAAGGAAGGAAAGCACGGAACTGATCGAACACCTTCGGGGGTCTTTTCGTGAGAAGAGCACCAATCGACAAACAGGTTCCACTTCAATGCATAGAAGGGCTCTAGCGGAAGTGATGGTGTCAACTACCGCTTGCGGTAGGTCACCTAGAACCTCCATGTCCCGTCCAGGGACCAGACATGGAGTTTCCAGAGGTCCGGACGCGGGTGCCATAGGGTGCCCCGTCTCGGAGTCAGGAGGTCCTTCTTCAGAGGAATGGGCCAAGGAGGTGCTGTCGCGAGGAGCACTAGTTCCGGGAACCAAGTCCGGTTGGGCCAATACGGAGCGACCAACAGGACTTGCTCCTCGTCCTCCCTGACCTTGCACAGTGTCTGTGTGAGAAGGCTCACTGAGGGAAACGCATATTTGCATAGGCCCCGGGGCCAGCTGTGTGCCAGGGCATCCGAGCTGAGGGTCCCCTCAGTCAGTGAATAGAACCACTGGCAATGGGTCGTGTCCGGGGCGGCAAACAGGTCTACCTGTGCGGACCCGAAGCGACTCCAAATCAGTTGGACCACCTGGAGATGGAGTCTCTGCTCTCCCGGGAGCACTGGCTGTCGTGAGAGCTCGTCGGCTGCACGATTTAGCAGGCCCAGAATGTGAATGGCACGAAGCGACCTCAGATGCTTCTGACTCCATAAGAGGAGATGGCGGGCGAGTTGTGACATCCGACGGGAGCGTAGACCACCTTGTTTGTTGATGTACGCAACAGCCACAGTGTTGTCCGTATGGACCAGAACGTGCTTGCCTCTGAGTGGCACTTTGAAGTGGCTGAGTGCAAGATGAACTGCTAACAACTCGAGGCAATTGATATGCCATTGCAGTTGAGGCCCCGTCCACAGACCCGAAACTGCAAGCCTGTTGTACATGGCACCCCAGCCGGTGGATGAGGCATCTGTGGAGACAACAGCATGCCTGGACACTTGTTCTATGGGAATTCGAAAGTTCTATGTAGAAACGAAGGGTCCGACCACGGGCTGAAGGCTTGGAGGCACCTCCACCTGTGCCACGCCCATCTCGGGACTAGGTTGTGTAGCCAGCATTGAAGCGGTCTCATATGAAGCAATCTGAGCGGCGTTACTGCGGCTGCGGATGCCATTTGTCCCAGGAGCCTCTGAAAGTGTTTCAGTGGTGCCTCTCTCCTGCCTTTGAACGAATTCAAGCAGTTCAACACTGACTGGACGCGCTCCTCTGTGAGGCGTGCTGTCATGGCGGCCGAGTCTATCTCCATACCGAGAAAAGCAATCCTCTGTGTGGGACAGAGTTTGCGCTTCTCCCATTTGACCCGAAGCCCCAACTGGCTGAGGTGACTGAGCACCATGTCCCTGTGTTCGCACAACTGCTCCCGCGACTGGGCAAGGATCAGCCAGTCGTCGAGATAGTTGAGAATACAAACACCATGCTCTCTCATGGGAGCAATATCCGCCTCCGCAACCTTCATAAAGACGCGGGGCGACAGGGACAGGCCGAAGGGTAAGACACGGTACTGATACGCCCGTCCCTCGAATGTAAAGCGCAGAAAGGGCCTGTGTCAAGGGATAATCGAGACATGAAAGTATGTGTCCTTCAGGTCAATCACTGTAAACCAATCTTGGGGATGGATGCACCTGAAGATGCGTTTCTGCATTAGCATTCTGAACGAAAGCCTGTTAAGGGACCGGTTAAAGAATCGCAGATCCATGATCGGCCGTAACCTGCTGCCTTTCTTGGGTACAATGAAGTACGGGCTGTAGAACCTGGACCTTATATCGGCTGGAGGGACTGGCTCTATCACGTCCTTCGCCAGTAGGACTGCGATTTCCGGCCGCCGGAGCACAGGGGCATTCTCCTTCACTACTGTCGTGAAGTGAACGCCCCTGAACTTGGGGGGACGCCGGGTGAACTGAATCGCATAGCCGAGTCTGATGGTACGAAGGAGCCACCGAGACAGGCTGGGAAGCGCTAGCCAGGCTCCCAGAGACCGTGAAAGGGGGATCAACGGCACCACAGACGTACCCGCAGCGGGGCAGCGAAGCAGCATGCAGGGATCCGACTCGGACGGCATGGGAGTGGTCCGGAGTGGGACCTGAGTGTGCTGTGCAACACTTACCTGCTTCTGCTGAGGGGGCGTGCGAGTGTGGGAAGGCCGCTTGAGTACGTTCTCACAGCCGGCGCCCCCTGCTGGCGAAGGGAGAGGCCAGCGGCGGAACAGAAATTAAACGAGAACAAAAGATTTTCCCCCGGCCCTCCTCCGGGGGAAGGAGTGGTGCTGCAGCCAACTCCGGGAGAGCAGTTTCTTCCATCTCTGGGCGGCCCGTCTCAGGGTCTCTTCCGACGGTGCTTGCCACCTGGCTTGGCAGCGGCCTGAGCGGGCTGGACGTCCTTCCCACAGCCGGCCCCACGCCGTTGGCTGGGTGTAGGCTGCTATGGTGCCTTGGCGGGGGCGGGGGTGGGATTGAAACTCCCCCTCTGATGCAGCGATCGACATCTGTTCGTCCGCTGGAGCTCCGAAAGTCACCGCCCGGCCGCCAATGGAAGGGGCCAGCGGCAGTGGGAAAATAAACTATCTACAAATGCCGCCTCAGCATGCTGTTTGCCCAAACACGTGAGACAGCGATTGTGACCGTCAGCGGGCACCAGGGAACGACCGCATCCAGAAACGCACGGGTGGAATGACATCTTGAAAAAGATGCAGCGTTACTCGTGTACTCTTTTAGAGGAAACACTCTCGTGCTGAAGCACTCAGGGGGAAACGCGACAGCGCACAGGGTTTAGTGCAGCCTGTGCCTGTACTCAAGGAAAAACGCCATCACGCACCGACAGGTTGCTGTGAAAACAGCTGTTTTTCTCTTTTAGAATGCAGCTGTGAGCACCGCGACCCGCTGATGTGTGCCGTCTCTCCAACACCACGTTCTTCCTCGTTCTCCGGTTCTTCCTTTCAGGAACTCTTTTTTAATGATAGCAGCTTTTAAACTCAATGTGAGTCGTCTTCATTCGCCGTTCGGCTCCGAAGTGGATGACATCGTGCATTGCTCTCGCTTCCTGTTTATACCCACAACGCGGGGCGGAGCGCGAGATGCAAATCTCGCACGCCAATGTTCATTGGCCAGTTATATATAGCTCGAAGCTGATAGGGGCTCCCAGAAGTGATCCCAATTCGTTGGTGACATCCGACGTACATCGAACGTGAAAGGACTGAAAGGGAAGCTTCATTTTCACTATCATTACTCCAGTCTTCAGTGTCATATTCAATTATTAATAATGGTTCTTATTATTAGTAATGTTGAAAAAGTTTTTGCAGATTCATATTTTGGTGGAAAAACGACACTTCACCCAAATATGAAAATTCTCATTCATGCCGTCCCAGATGAAAATTACCTTCTTTCAGATGAACACATGTAATAATGTTGTGAAACTGAATATGCGAGACTTCTGATTCATTAGCCGCTATAGGGAAATAACAGTGACATAATGAATAACAAAGTGCTTTAAATGGTAAGATTATTTCCGCTACAAATCAGTGCGTCTATAATTATGACAACATTAAAAATAATAAAACAATTATTTTTATTTAATTAATTAAAAACAAATCATATAATACTAAGGGTAAGAAATGTAATAAGGGTAATAATAATATAAATAAATATCAGTTTGCAATACCAAGCAGCATTACAAGCTTTTTTTGTAAAGCTAAAAAATACTAGAAAGCGGATGACACCGGAAGCCAGACACATTCAATTTACAAATGGCCACACCCACTCTTACATGAAAAATAAGGTGGATACTGTTTGCATAGTGAAGAGAAAAATGTACTGTACTGTTGGTTTTACCTCTAATGGTATCACTGTTCACCTCTCTTCAGTATCAAAGTCTCTTTCACTACCTCAGATAGGAGGAAGAGGAGGACCAATTGAGGTCATCTACAGTATGTGTTCACTGCTGCTCTCTGGCCTTGAATTATTGAGAGAGAGGGAAAGAGAATAGAGTGAAGTTTAAGAAAAAGAGTGTCAGTTTCAGATGGCACACACATTTCTGACATAAAGAAGGTTAACACTGACCTCTTTCTGACCTATTTCAGTTTATAGCTTACAAAAATAATTTTTCATGGCCTTCATTAACCTTCATCTTCTGATATTTTTATCATGTCAATATTAAAGTTACATTTTTATTCTTTACAGTTTGAAATAAGGTCAAGAGAAGACAAAAACTTGCACAATACCTTTACTTTTGTTTGCTTGTTTCTTTATCTCACTTTAGTTCCTTTGGCTCTAAGAGCCTACTTAAATATGCAACCCATTCAGGCAAAATGAGTCACAATGAGCAAACTTTCGAGTTAAAGTTTTCTGAAGGTTCCAAAACAAAATGATCTAGCAACCATACCATCAACTCCCTGGTAACAACACCAAATTTGGCACAAACCAAATCAAAACCAAATATCTATAAGAAAAATATATATTCAACTTTTTGAATCTGAACAGTCTGAAGTAACCCTTGTTCCCTGAGAAGGGAACGAAACACTGCGTCTACTACGACACTGTGGGGAACGCCCCCCAGCGTAACGCCTCTGAAGCATGAATTAAACTAAGCTAATCGTGATTGATGTTGCGTCATGAGCTAACGTGTGACGGCATACATGGAAGCTACATAGGGACGCCAGCATACAACAGCATCAGCTTCTGTGATGAAACAAGTCGCTCCCAGGCAGGGGAAGGCATGGCGAAGGGATGCAGTGTCTCTTTCCCTTCTCAGGGAACAAGGGTTACAGTCTTAACCCGAGACATTCCCTTTCGAGGGAACTCGAACTGCGTCTACTACGACACTTTGGGGAACGAGTACCCCCTATGCCACAACGAGCCCTGCCTGCCCCAGTGTGAAGCTGCACACAGGCACACTTAGGACAAGAGCACTAGAGTGCCAGGCATAGAAGGATGTCCAGACTGTAATATAATGTCCCTTTGAGAACCACTGCCAGGTTCCATGTGGGAGCTCTGGTACGAGCCGCAGGTCTCATCCTCAAAGCCACACAGAGGAAATGTACGACCAGCTGATGTCTCCCCAGAAGCCCATCACTCAGAGGAGCGTGGAAAGCTGCAATGGCAGCCATGTACACCGTTGTCTAATGTTTCCTGTTGTGTGTTTTCCTGTCTTTGTCATACCTGTCCTGTCTTGTGTAGCACATGTGGTGGTTTGTTATTTTCCTGTCTCTGTCTCGTTCCCACCCCCCTTGTTATCTTGTTATTGGTTTAATTTGCCCCACCTGTGTTCCCTCGTTACCTGCCTCATTTGTTCCCTTTATAGGTTCCTTTGTGTTTGCAGTCCTTGTCGGTACGTATGTTATGTCTACGTCTCCCCTCTCTGTGATCCGCTCCCTGACTTGTTTTTGGTATGTTGTTTTAGTTATGTTGTTTGTTTTAGTTATGTTGTTTGAATTATGTTATGTTTTCCCCCTTGTGGGTTTTTGTTTTGTGTTTATGTTTATTTTATAATAAAATCATCCCCTTCATGCACTTGAGTCTTCACCTCGGTTTTCTCCTAAGTTAATGTGACAGTCTTGCAGTCGAGTCAAATGAAGTCATCCCCCTCAGGGTAGTTTTGTTTGTTTTTGTTTTATTTCATTATTAAATAAAATCCCATTTTTTCCTTCATCTGTGTCTTCCCCTCATCCAGCACCTTGTCAATCAGTTACATCACTTAATTAATAGTTTTATCAATAATCGCCCTCTTTGCTTAACCATTCCGTGCCATTCTGGCCCAGCCGGTACAAATATGGTTTCATTTTCCACTGTGCGTCATTTATTGCCTTGGTAACGCAAGAGTTTACTGACGATATGAGATGTAAATAGCAACCATTATGGAGGATGTTTAGATATTTCTTTTGATTCTATCATCAATTTGTGTTTACGTTGTTACGTTGTTGTGTGCTTAGCTAGAGAGAAATTGGTAGCCAGGCAACAGACAAGTGAACAATCCTTTATTGTGACATCACTACACAGATTTTACCGGGCCACGAATGGTTTGTAATCGTGGTGCGCCGTACCAGGCTCAAGTGCAAAGACAACTTGTAACTGTTCAGCCCAACGGTGGAAAAGCGGCTTTAGACTACACAAATCCTATACTGTATTAAACAAACTTTCATGTCGACACAATTAATCTCATTGACCCAGAGAGTCAACCAACCCCAAGCAATCCATTTAGACAGAATCCCATTCTCCCCGACAGCTGATAAAACTAAACAAAATGACTCCACAAGGTCATATAATCAAACTTCAAAAATGTATTTCAAAATTCAAGGCAGAAGAGAGAGAAACTGGCCCACTGGCCTGAATACAGGAATAAGTCACAGGGATACACGGCTCTGCGCTATGACATTAATTACAAGATGATGTTGTAAACACAGGCTGCATCAAATAATGCTTTAAAATGGCATGGAGGCCTGCTGGCTCCTGTGAAATCAAAATATAGTGTTATCCAATTAGAGCAAGGAAATTGAGGGAGACAGGTTGAGTGAAGGAATGGAAAGGCATGCTTTGAATTATTTGCGTGCATGTATACTGTGTGTATGTGTGTAGTGTGTGTGAGTCTAATAGCACCAGTGTGTGCTCTCGTTAGATCATGCAACACTTTGGGTAATGTTGCCAGAGAGGCTTATCGTTCTTCAGAAAGTAAACAACAGCAGGGCAGAGACTCCTCTCAATGCAGCAGGTGGAATGAGATATGCACAAGCATTAGGCAAATCGCACATCTTTACCAATTTCTGTCTTTTTATTAATCTGTGACTATGGAAGTCAACAAACTTATGCTTTTATCCAAGGAATTAACAAGCAGTCATGTGATCTTCCTGTGACTTTAGCAAAGTGCTACTCTTTACCTCACCAGTGGGATGATGTGGGACAATCAGAGAAAATTATGTCATTAAGATGAAACGTCACGGTTACATATGGTAACCCTTGTTCCCTGATGGAGGGAACAGAGACGTAGTGTCGAAACGACATAAAAAAAAGCCACTGTGTTGTGTCACGAGATAAGGTGGTGCAAATGTGGGCAAGCCTCTACGTGCCAATGACAAGTGCAACAGACTCACTTTTAACCTTCCAACCCCCAAGGTAGATGACCTTAGGTCTCCCATCCAAGAGACTTACTCACCTCAAGAGGTCACTGCAGCTCATCCTCCGGTAAATGCATATTTGCGTAGGCTCCAGGGCCAGCTGTGAGCTAGTGCATCCGTGCCAATGGGGGCTACGGTCAGGCAGTACCACAGAGTGTAATGGGAGGATTCCTGAGAGGCGAACAGGTCTGCCTGTGTCTTGCTGAATCGACTCCATATGAGCTAAACCACCTGGGGATGGAGACCTGTTGTGAGAGTGTGTCGGCTGCGTTATTGAGGTTGCCCGGGATGTGCAGTCGCTGGTGACTCCAGAGGAGGAGATAGTGGGCGAGTTGTGACATGATGAGAGCAGAACCCGCCCCAGCAATTTATATACGCCACTGTTGCTGTGTTGTGCGTCCGGCCAACATGTGCTTGTCCTGACTCAATGGCCGCAGCATCCTCAGGGAAAATAGTACAACCACCAACAACTCCAGGCAGATAATGTGCCAAAGCTGTCCAGCACCCCTGGATTGCATACCCATTGCACACGGCACCCCAGCCTGTTTTGGAGGCATCTGTTGTTACAACAACACGCCTGTACACTTGTCTTAAGGTACCCCCTGCCCATAGAAACTCAAGGTCCGACCAAGTACTGAATAAGGGTGATAGATAGGCAAGATAAACTGAGATAAAAAGGACCCGACTGAATCTGGGTGGATGCCTAACCAACGTGATGTGTTGGAAAGTATCAACCACATGCCCAGACTCCGTACGAGTGGTTATGGGAAGGAGGAGGCGGGAACCGGTGAACATTGCAGGACTTGACCGGTGCGGCATGCTGCTGGCACTCATCATCAATCACGCCACTGGCCTTGCCCCGTTCTCATGGACCCTCGGCCTCGACTGCTTGCCACAGTAGGGAACTAATGGTGAGGCGGAGCAAGTCTCATAATAACCGTGACAAACAGTGAACAGTAGCACCTACCTTGGTCCGGAGGGGCGGAGGTGAGCACGGGGAGAGAAGGCCTGCTTGTCTGCCTAGCTTTGCACTCTTCTGTATGCGGGCCTGATGCAACAGAATGTGGGAAGGCGATGTGTCTGCGTCCATCGAGGTTCTGTTGTAAAAGTCTGGAGTGTGGTTGTCATGTAGACGAGAGCCAATGACACTGAGTGAATGTGTGTGTATGATCCAGGGGAAAAAAAAAGAAACTTTCTGTGAGTTTGTAAAATGTTAGAAAGGTATATCTTATGATGGTATCATATGAGCTATACTGTCTGTAACAAACTGTCATTACAAATATGCCAATACTGAGAGGAACTGAATAATTCCATACTTCTGTCAAGATTTATAGATTTGTGTCATCTGTATCTGACAGTTGCTTTATGAATGAGTGACATATCAGAGATAACTAGCTAAATGCTAGGTATGGATGATTTGACAGTGTTTTTTTTTTTTTTTTTTTTTTTTGCAGTGCAGTGCAATAATTTTTTTCTGCAGTCCCCGGGCAGGAAAGACTAAAACACATAACATAACTAAAACATTCATCAGCAATTAAATATTGTCACTGACTGGGTTGCAGAGATGAGGAGGAAGTGGATCTACTTGCAGCAGCTTAACTTTTTCCAAGAACATAAAGGTACAAAACACTCAAGAATAACCTCTTTAGGAATAAGACAGGAACAGAACAACCAAGTGTACAGCAAGGATGACAGACAACTGAACAGGGCAAAAACAAAGGGCTTAAATAGACCGAGAGCTGCTCAGCTGACAAGACTAATGAGTTAATTGAATAACAGGTGACAGGAATACAGACACACAGACACAAACATGAACTGGGGGGTATTCCAGAAAGCAGGTTATGTGAAATACCATGGTATGTTTAAGGGTAAGTAAGCGGATAACCTAAACTTCCGGTTCCAAAAACGGAGGTAACTTTCAGGGTATGTAAGTAAGCATGGCAACTCACTCTCTGAACATAACCTGCTCCAGAGCAGGTTATATTCCAGGGTTAGTTTGATTAAGAGGTATTCAGATGTGTGTAATATAATATAGTTAAATTAATATAACTAAATGTGTTATATAGTTACAGTTATAATATACAATATTATATATTAATTCTAAAGAACTATTATAACAAGGTAATGTTTAAATGTTAATTCAATTAAAATGTATGTATTATTTGTTTTATTGTCATCTCACACATGGATCTGCATTAAATTAATTAGCATCAAACAAACAATACAATCCCTATTCTCTGTGAATAAAGATTACTTATTAAATGAAGATATTGAAAAAATGATTGCACAACCACTAAATAGGTGGCAATGTGTAAGTAGCTTAGGTAAATCACCATTAAACAAAAGAAGAAGAGGAAGTAGAATGGCACGCTTTTTCTTAGCGTCTATTTCGATGGTGAATCATCGATTCGTTGCTCTGTTGAGGATGTTGTGTCTGTTCATGGTTAACATACTCTGAGTTGTCTAAACTTACTCATGGACGCGTTTTTGGAACCACCATAACTCGAGTAAGCAAGGTTTGGGTTAATCAACCGAGAGTTCAGGGTATATGTGATGGTAAGTTAACATTGCTTTCTGGAATACCCCCCAGTAAACTTTTCTAGAAACTCATACCAGGGGTCCGTTCTTTGTACGTCGCTAACTCAGTTAGCTGGATTTGATTGTTGAAGATTTGACATGATCTTGGATTGTTTGGTTCTTCGAAGCTTATCCTGGACTTGCTGTCATAGCAACAGGTCCGTAAGATCAAACCTGCTCGGGAGCAGGCTTATTTCAAGTAAACATAATATGATACTTAAAATCTGTCCCAGCCACTGCTACGTTATTACAAGATTTCATTACCAGGGGCAATAATAACTTTAAATAATTTTAAACTTTAATACTGTCAAGTAACAAATCTGCTTCAAATTGAATAAAAAATTAAATTAATTGCTAATTACAACATTGAAATAAAAATATAAAGGGTGTACAAATACTATAAAATCGTGAATATAAATAATTGGGAATCATGTAAAAAAAACCAGAAAAAAAGAAAAAGTGCACATTTGTCTATTATAACTTTTATGTTGGTTTGATCGTTTGGCTGTTTCCTTATAAAGGTCCAGAAATGAGTGTTTTTTTCTTTTTTTCTCTCTCAAATTTGTCAAGTGTTTTGCCAGGTGGTTTTTTTTATTTATTATATAAGTCATTATGTTGCTGTCTTGCCGCCAAACAATCGCTGCATTACTGATCGTGGTTTCAAGTATGCATCTGCCCTCTTTAGGGAACACAGGAACGCACAGTAATCTTAGACAACTTAATCCAGATATTTTAATCCAAATACTAAGCAAGATGTGAAGAAGGGACCCCAGAACAGAAAAACAGGTGAAAAATAAACTCTAAACATGAACACACAAACCAAACACATGACACATATTCAATACAATTCACACCTAACATGAAAATACATTCCAAATAATATAGTACTAAATACTCTTTAAAAACATTACCATATAAGGAATATTACATCTAAAATAAACATGAGGGGAAAAAAGAAAATACAAAGATTATATAGCCAGTTACTAAACACAGGATGTTCAATGATCAAAAGTTTGACTCATCTTTAACTATATTTTCAAATGTAACTTAAATTGTGCAAAGTAGGACACTGTCTGACATTGTAAGGTATATTAACTGCTCTTACAGAAAAAGCTCAACAACCAAAATTGGAAGTTTTAAAATTAGCTTCACAATCACCTCTTGATTAAGCTCTTGTGTTCTCAGCTTGCAAAGAGACACATTATTTCAGGGGTGGTGGTGCCAGATTATTATCAATTTTGTATATTAAACAACAATTGTGAAATATAACAACATTGTTAATTATATGACGATGCTATCTATTTGAAATATCAAATAGATATCTATCCACTAAACCAGAGTGGATTTTCCAGCCTGTAGATTTCCCAAGGGGGGCTAAAAAATGCATAACATGTGGAATCCCAACAAGTCATTGGAGGAGAAGCTTCAGTATGGTGCATATACTGTGAAAACAGCTTGTCACATCATAAATGGACTTACTGAGAGCTAATTCCCAACATATTTCCATTTTCATTATGGGTTTAGCTATATTTGAAATCTGCTTCAAAGAAATAGTTTGGAAGAAATAGAAATAGAAATATTTTACAGCATGCCTACACATGTTGTGTTTTCATGTTTTATGGGGAGTGTTTCTATAGACATAATTATTTTTATACTATACAAACATAGGGGTTACCTGGACACACGCACTCAGACACGCACAGACACACCCAATAGCAATGCATAATTCACTGATTGACTTGTAAAATTCTAAAAGAGATGCAACATCATAAGTGCTATTATATGACAAGTGTTTTATAAAGTTCTAGGGTGGCGTTTCTTTCTATTTATTGTTTGTTCAGTGTTCACAGCTTAATGATTTATTGGCTTAAAATATATATATATATATATATATATATATATATATATATATATATATATATATATATATATATATATATATATATATATATATATATATATATATATATATATATATATATAAAACTTACCTTCACAGACTTTTTATTTCATTGTTTTAAAATTGAATTGGACATGATAATCATTCAAATAGCAACTTCCCACACATTCACTATTGAATTAATTATTTTCAATACCACAATCTAATAATATTGTTTTGCCCCTCAAACACATCTGTTGTTTTTCTTATGGACTGAAATAGGATTCTCAAGTATTTTACTATTTGCCAAGTCCTCAAAATTGCAAATCCTCACTTGAGTCCAAGCCACGAGTCCACAAAACAGAGTTTTTAAATGTGTGTGTTTGTCTCTTTTTGGGAACATAAACCCATGATACACAATTAGTTTCAGTCATCTATCCATCTGTCACTGTTCAACACCATCCAACACCACACTGACTCATACTGCTCCTAATTCTAGGGTTATGGTTATATACAGTATATTGAATTAGAAGGAAAACATTGTTTATATATATGCGTTGATTCATTAACACACCTTGCAGTCATCAACATCATGTTGTAATATCCTGATTACACAATATTCCTAATCTGAGCAGACAGTCTACACAATTTTTTTTTTTTTTTTGACATATGGACAAAGAGCAGAGTCATCCATCACCATGTTATGCACCCACTCAACACCCACAAAGTGTATCTCACTAAAAAATGAACAATGTTTGCTGCTAATGAACTGAACAGTTGGTCATGAATTAATTAAGTAAGTGACTTAAATGTGAATCTCACTTCTATGTAAAAAATAGTTCTGTGAAATCTGCTTGCTTTATTTATAATGGTATGAGGTACAGCAACATTTCAGAGTGAATACATTTAAGGTACAACAAGGTAAGCAAGATACTTAAACTTAATAATCTTTATCATTTGTATAGTATTTTTATAATGTTAAAAGTCAGTAGAAGGTTTATCTTAAACTAGTATGAGACATCTGACATTAACCTATTTCATGCCACTTTTGGAGAGAAATGATGGGATTGTAAGTAACTTGACAAGACATTCTGTGGCAAATGTTGCATGTTGTGATGTTGTGAAGTATTACTGGCAAACTAGGAGAGCCACTTAAGTCTGTTTAATGAAGGAGCATAAATTATATCCGTCTTTGACTATTATGCAAGTACAATTCTTAACCCTATACTTCAGTCTAGAAGGTTAAGACCATGTTTTATGTAAATTTGCCCTTAAGATAGCTTGTTAGCTGGTTCTAGTGGTATGGTGACCTATTCACTATAATAATAATACAATATTTCTGACTACATGTAGTCATTAAAGTGAAAAAGAAGAATATGCAAAGGAAGCAACCAAGAGAGAAGTTGAAGTAAGTGGAATCAATTTACAAATCCAATAAGATAATTAATAGGGTTTTTCCTGCATTGAAAATATTTTGGTGGCCGCCAAAATAAATATAATGATTTAATGTAACAATACCGGCTGTTCTGCAATACCGGTACCCGACTGCTTTAAAACGCTCCTGTCAGTGTTTGTAAGTGCTCTGTGAAAACTGAAGAGCGTCAATGGTTTCTATTTACAGTGTTTTTTTGCAGCCTTGAGCTTTGTATCCAAGACATATCTGTTGGGTGTGAGTAGTCTGGGTTCGGGCCAAAATGCTGTGCTCGGTGCCTTCTCCTTGGACAGCATGGCAAATATGCATACTCTTAACTCTATCTGATTATTTGTAAGTGTCAATTAAAAAAACAGCCTTTAGGTTTATACGACTTGAAGTGGCACTGTGCAGACCGAAGTATGATATATGACATTAAAGTACCACAAGAGTGATTCAAAACTATATGGATCCGTCTGCTCTCTAATTACTCTTGTGATACTTTGATGTCATACATTGATCGGTCTGCACCGATTGCAGCACAGCTTCAAGTCATACACACCTTTTGATTCCCAAAATAAATAATCAATAGGCTCGTTTGAGATGCTCCTTACCTGAAATTTTGGCGAGAGTATGCAGCTGCAGTGAGGGGAGGAGGAGTGAAAAGGAGGCCAGGGCCTTTCTTCTACCCGTTGGAGGTGAGAACACAGGAGGAAACCAGCTCTACACGTAGGCTATATAATCTAGTGAATGTGTTGGGTGTCGTCCAACCCACAGCTCTACAGATGACAGCAAGGCGCCCAGGAGGATGCAACACTTCTAGTGTGCTTGCACCCTGAGCGGACAGGGCACCCCTTGTGCTTGGTAAGCCAAGGTGATGGTATCCACTATCCAGTGAGCCATCCTCTGCTTGGAGACAGCCTTTCCCTTCTGCTGGCCTCCATGACAGACAAAGAGCTTATCTGAGGTCCTGAAGCTTTGAGTTCTATCCACGTAGATCCGCAGAGCGCAGACGGGACAGAGCAAAGCTAGGGCTGGGTCTGCCTCCTCCAGGGGCAGCACTTGCAGGTTCACCACCTGGTCCCTGAAGGGAGTGGTGGGAACTTTGGGCACATAGCCAGGTCGGTGTCTCAGTACCATGTGGGTGTCACCCGGCCTGAACTTTAGGCACGATTTGAAAATGCCTGCAGATCCCCTATCTTCTTGATGGAGGCCAGTGCAGCCAACAGCAAAGTCTTCATAGACATAATCTTTAGCCCTGCAGATTGCAAAGGCTCAAATGGGGCATTCTGAAGTGCTCGGAGCACCAGAGCAAGATCCCAAGAGGCAGGGTTTTTCCTACATTGAAAATTTTTTGGCGGCCGCCAAAACAAATTTTTGTCCCGCCAAAGCCTTATTTGATCAGTTATTGTGATTTATGATTGAGTGTCAGAGAGAACGATCAGAGAGCTCCTCCCCCGCTCGCACGCTCTGTCTTCAAAATAAGCATTCTTAGCTTTCTAATATTTCACATATTACGTTAATCAAAATCAAAATGTCAGAAGACCGAATCCATGTTGCACGTGACGCTATCAGACGATGTTTTCCTTTAATTACCGCCGGGTGTGATTTGCGCTCAAAAAACGTCGACTCTTCTCTGACCAGCTGACATAAACCATACCTTGAATAAACAGGAAACAAATCCTATCCGGTTATGAAGTGTTTTCTGTGTGTTGACAAATCTTTCGCGATGTTTTAACAGATGGGATTCGCACACAACGCGTCTGCTAATGTCCGATTCGCGACCTAATGACTCCTTTGAACCGAATCATTTTAACGACTGGTTAGAACAACTGATCTGTCCAACACTGAACTCACGAATCAGTTTAATCATTTACTCAGAACGCATCTGAAATGAGAACACAAGTGTGCTTACCCAATTTAGCAAGAGTGGGTGTAAGAGTTAGTTTTAATTATCCACAGCCTTTCAGCTTATTTCTGTTGACAATGTGTAGTAAAATAAATAGCCTATAAATCATTTAGTTTAGACTGGAGTGAGGTGAACCCAGAACAAAGTTGTTAGCTGATAATTTTATGAAATTGTATATGGCAGAAAAGTAGGCTATTTGTTCATTTTTTTTAATACTACTTTTAATATTGATATGATAATATATCAAAACAATTATCTGAAAATAGTGTAAAAATTAGGAACAAAAACAAGATGAGCAAAAATTACAAACTTTCTTTGAATTTATTTAAAATGTATTGTCAGGAGTAGGCCTATTGCGCTTGCAGATCACGTGGGTAGGGTCCTTTTTTACTGTGCGTGTGTGTGTGTGTATATGGATGACCATGTCTGTCAGCCACCACCGAAGACCATTTTTGACCCAGGAAAAACCCTGAGAGGGTGTGGAGGGAGATCGAGGAGGATTTAACCGTCTCGCCCCCCTGAGGAACCTGACGACCAGGTCATGCTTCCCAACCGTGTTACCTTCTACATGGTTATGATAGGTGGATATTGCAGCAACTTAGACCTTGAGGGTGGAGGGCGACAGCCTACGCTCCAACCCTTGTTGCAGGAAGGAAAGCACAGATGTGATCGAACATCTTCGAAGGGTCTTCTCGGCGAGAAGACCACCACTCAACGAACAGGTTCCACTTCAAAGCATAACCCTGTCTGGTAGACAGTGCTCTTGCCGAAGTGATGATGTTAACTACCTCTCGGGGTAAGGCACCTAGAACCTCCACATCCCGTCTAGGGGCCAGACATGAAGCTTCAACTGGTCTGGACGTAGGTGCTACAGGGTGCCCTGTCTCTGAGTCAGAAGGTCCTTCCTCAGAGGAATCGGCCAAGGAGGGGCTGTCGCAAGGAGCATAAGTTCTGGGAACTTCGTCCTCCCTGACCTTGCACAGTGTCTGTGCAAGTAGGCTCACTGGGGGAAACGCATATTTGCGTACACTGTAAAAAATAAACGTAATTTTACAGGTAATGGTCTGTATTTTTTACAGAATTTTCCCGTTCTGTCATTATACAATGAAAGGCCTGTTGTTTTACAGATATTTTCTGTCATTTAAATTAAATTGCTTGTATTTTGGCATTACATCAAATTTCTGTTTTTAAGAGGAAATTTTCTGTATTTTTACAGAATAATGTGTAATTTTACATACAATTTTGATTAATATTTTAGAGATTTTTTCTGTAAAAATAGAAAAAAGGAAACAAATGTATAATTACAGAAATCAGCAGTCATTCAACATGTTTTTCTTCCCATTTAAGATAATGTGTTGGTTAAAGTGATTTTTTAGGCTAAATAATAGTAGCCTATTTGTACGCTAAGCTTAAGTGTACTACATTTATGTATTGTTTATTTTACTAATGTCTTGCAAAAAGATGCTCAATTTTTGCACAGACTAATTCTCCCCTAAATTTCCTAACCACATCTATTATTCATGTACATTTTATGTTTTTCCTAATCGTTGCAAATGCGCAGCTTTGTGTGTGTATGTGTGTGTGTGTGTGTGTGTGTGTGTGTGTGTGTGTGTGTGTGTGTGTGTGTGTGTGTGTGTACGCGCGGATGGGGCGCAGATTCAAATTTGCCGCTGGTTAATTTTCCGGTAGTCACGCCCACAACAGTTCGCGGAGCCAGAGGTACAGCGATGTTAGGGCGGGAGATTTGAATTTATTTTAGTCTAACGTTACGCTCGTGAAGTGGATCGTGAGATTAACTGTGGTGTAAAGCAATCGTGAGGAAAAATAACATGCCATTTCAACGAGAATGTTTCGTCAACTACAGCGACAGAGTCAGCGGACATCACACCAATCACTGGCTAAGGTAAGAGTCTCATTCTATTTATATCGTGTGGCTGCACATTTGTGTTGTTTATTGTTTAAAAGCTATTGTTAGCATTTTCAAACGGTGTTCAGTCACATAACTGGCGTTGAGAGTAAAACACAGAAAATTGCAGCAGGCGTCTTTCAATTTTCCATCTGTTTTAAACCAAGAAAGATTAGCTATCCATAAAGTGTGAAAGGTTGTTTATGTGTTAACTTAGTAGCGTTACCGCCATTATTTCAATCTCTTTTGAAACGATAAACTCGATGAACTATAGGCCTAAGTTATAACTTACAGGAAAGCAGATGAGACTAAAAAACGAACAGAATAAAATGCATATTCTGAGCGCATCTGCGTACATACCTGTACAATATGCATATATTAATCTTTTAATAAATAAATAATATATTTTTGATGCCCTGAGGAAATTGTCATTGCACATTGAATCATGGGATAAGTTAACGTTACATTGGATAACGTTAGTTGGTTGTGAAAATTGTGTAGATCCAGATGAATGGACAGTTACACCCCTAGATATCAATATGATGCAGCTAACGTTATATTACTATGACTTAACTTTACTTTAATTATAATTTATAGTTACTAAAACTATAAATTTAGTTAAAGGTTTTGCATTGTCTCAGTAAAACATATGCTGACATTTTTAATGAATGTAATAGACCTATTTTTTATTTGTATTTATTTATTTATGTTTATTTTTTGGGATTTCAGGTCATGTGGAAAGACTGGAGCATTGCAATGCAGGTGTGGAATAGTGCACTGTTCTTCTCATTCAACAAATTCTTTGATTACATCTTATCATGCAGTTGTTTTGTACAGTATGTTTGTTGTAATTGTAACTAGAATCATTCAGAAACATGGATTTGCTATCACTGCTATCGTGACACATCTCTACCCTTCATTGCAGGCGGATGATCAGCCAGTAACTGCTCACGTCTCAGCCTAGGATGCTTGATAGAAATTTCCGGCCTTCATCTGGATGACCTTTACCTTCAACTTAACCTTGCCAAGACGGAAGTGCTCGTGGTTTCAGCCAGCCCATCCTTTGTGTTATAATTGATCAGTTAAACTTCACAGACCACATTGCTAGAACTGCCCGATCTTGCAGATTTACCTTGTTATAGCATTGGGATGATCAGGCCATCCCTATCAGAACATGCTACACAACTTGTCATCCAAGCTCTTGTTCCAGATTCGGACTATTGTAATGCTCTCTTGGTCACTGGCATCAAAGTCAAGGCACTGATGTTTGCTTACAGAACAACAACTGGCTCTGCACCCCACACCCTAAACTCACTGCTTCAGATTTATACACCCTCCAGAAGCTTGCATTCTGAAGGTGAATGGTGCATTGTGGTGCCATCCCAAAGAGGCACAAATTCACTTTCACAGACCTTTACCTGGACTGTTCCATGCAGGTGAAATAACCTGACTAACTCCCACAATTTTCAATAGACTGCTAAAGATGCATCTTTTTGTAAACACTTGACTCATTAAAACTAGCTCTTTTCTGTTTAACAACAACAACAACAACAACAACAACAAAAACCTGAGCTAGACTAACTAGAAATTGTCACTCTACTTATTGCTGCTTCCATACTCTTTGTAAGCTGCTTTGGATAAAATGTAATTGTATATGTATAAAATAATAACTGCAAAGTTACAGTATAAAGATATACAGATAAAGATTGTCTTTTAATGTAGATATTTTTTGCTTATTCTAAATTATATACTAAGCTTGTATTTCCTATAATTCAAGAAACTTGACATATATTGTGTTATATAAAATGACTAATACTGTAAATGTGCAGGTTCCTTTGATCGAATGTATTCTGCACTATATTTTGTTAATTTAACAGAAATTGGCTGTAAAGGTTGCTATTTTTTATGTAAAAGTAGGCCTTAATTTAGAGGTTGAAGTTGTGAGTGGTTCTGTAAAAATAAAGATTAATACTGTAAATATGCAAACATTTTTTTTTGAATTTACATGCTTACTGCCTTAGTCTTAGTTTAGTTAGTACATGGAAAACCTACATTTTAAAAGTAAATGACTGTAGATGTAAATTAGTTGATTTGTGTGTAATTTTACATAATTTATCAGTTTTTCCACAGTTTAATAAATTATTATTAACAGCAATATACTGTAATTTGATTAATTTTGACTGTAAAATATTGTCTGTATTTTTACGGTTTATTGCATGTAATTCTGTGAAAAGGTTTTTTATTGTAATTTGACGGAATACGTCTGGAAACTTTGCTGCCAGAGATTTACCGTTTTTTTACAGGATTTTTTTTTTACAGTGAAGGCCCTGGGGCCAGCTGTAAACAAGTGCATCTGTGCTGAGTGTACCCTCGGTCAGCGATTAAAATCACTGGCAGTGGGACGTTTCTGGTGAGGCAAACAAGTTGATTTTTGCCACTCCGAACTGTCTCCAAATCAGCTGGACCACCTGGGGGTGGAGTCGCCACTCCTCTGGGAGCACAGCACGTGAAAGCTCATCAGGCCACACGGTTGCGCACACCAGGGACATGAATGACCCGAAGCGACCTCAGACATTTCTGACTCCAGAGGAGGAGATGGCGGGTGAGTTGCGACATGCGACGGGAGCGCAGACCAACTTGTCGGTTGATATACGCAACGATCGCAGTGTTGTCCATGCGGACCTGTACATCTTTGCCCCATAACAACCTTTTGAGGTGGCTCAGAGCAAGATGCACTGCTAGCAACTCGAGGCAGTTGATGTGCCAATGCAGGTGAGGGCCCGTCCAAACCCCTGACACTGCATGCCGTTGTACGTGGCTCCCCAGCCCATGGCAGAGCCATCCGTGAAAACCACAGCACGCCTGGACCGGTGTACCCACCATGGTGCAGCGAGGTGGAATGCAGGTACGAGGCTGGGGCGGCTGTTGCGTTGA
Organism: Romanogobio albipinnatus; assembly: GCA_023566225.1. Classification (NCBI taxonomy): domain Eukaryota; kingdom Metazoa; phylum Chordata; class Actinopteri; order Cypriniformes; family Gobionidae; genus Romanogobio; species Romanogobio albipinnatus. The sequence continues at coordinate 42,392,290 of CM042242.1, forward strand.
GGCGGCCCGCAGCAAGGTGTGAGTGTGCTGTGCAACACTTACCTGATTCCACGGGTGGGCAGAAGAAACGTGAGGAGGTTATCCACTGCTGCCCACTGGTGAAGGGTGAGGATGAGTGTGGTCCGGCGTTTGACCGAACACAACCCTCCGAGGTCCCTGGGGACCCGGGGATAGAGGAAACTGCTCTTTTATTGAAAATTTGGGTACCGCTAGAACAGCCCAGCAGCAGAACAGAAATAAAACAGAACAAAGGATTCTCCACCCGACCCTCCTCCAGGGAATGGAGCGGTGTGGTCACCATCTCCTGAAGAGCAGTCCTCCCCATCTCCGGGTCGCCCGTCTCAGGGTCGCTTGCCCTTGGCCTTGCCAGCCCTGAGGCCTGGATGGACAGGGCGGCCTGCTTGTGCCTGGCTCCACGACGTCGCTTGGGTGGAGGCTGCTGCTGCGACGCACGGTAGAAGGTTCCACACGAGCCCGACCCTCTCAGCGGCCCAGGAAAGCATGGCCATCATTTCCGGATCCGTATCGGACACAGTTGACCTTCCCGAAGGAGCCCCCTGCACCGACAGGTCATCTCCAGAAATTTCAGACCCTCCCTCCGAAGCAGCGATGGACATCTTATCATCGAGAGGAGCCCCTAAGGATATGGATGGTACATAACTCGTGGGTGGCCCACCGCGTTCCAAAGGCAGCTCTACTGGCTGCAGAGTGCGAGAGGGATGAGGGTTCCCTGGGGGAAGCGCGCTCACTGTAACCATCAAATCGCCCGGGTTACTGCCTGAAGTAACCCTCTGTGGAGGGTCAGATCGAGGCAGAGGCATGGGGACTCCACCCTTTGTGAGATGGAGTCTCGACTGCAACTCTGAGATGGTCATGTTCCCGCAGTGAGAACATGAGTCATCCACCAGTGCTGCGTCAGCGTGCTGAACGCCCAAACAAGAGATACAACGCTGGTGACCATCCCTCGGTGACAGGTAACCACAGCATCCAGAAACACACAGATAAAATTTAATCTTGGAAAAGTCGCAAGCTCTATCTGTGTTTGCTCTTTTAGAAGGACGCTCTCCTTGGTGCTGAGGCACACAGGGGGAGGGGTTGCGGCGACACAATCAGGGAAGTAGTGCAGCCTGAAGTGCACGCTCTCTCTCAGAAAGACGCTCTCTACCAGCCGTAAGAACGGCTTTTAAACTCTCTCCACCTAGCGCAACAAATCAGCTGTGAGGACAGCCTTTGCATTTGCTCTTACAAACAAAAAAAGAGAGATGATCGGGAAAAACACACGACCCGCTGCTTCACACCAACACCGACTGAAGAGATCGCTTCCAAAAGGCAGGCTTCTTTTAGTCAGGACTGCGAAGTAAGGAGTAATAATTAGCATAACCAACTACCACTCAGCTCCGAAGCAAAATGCTGATTTGATGCAAATACCTGTGTCTCATTTATACCCGCGCTGCGTGACGTGTGCATTGTGCATTGGCTCGTTTAGTTATACTCAAAGTAGATAGGCTCTCGCGAGCGAGATTCCCATTTGTCGGTACTCCGACGTGGCGTCGAGAGTGACCGACTGAATGGGAACCTATAATACTGCAATATTAGGGATTACTGGAGGCTGCGGTTTCATGACTGCAGTCCTATTATAGCATTTCTAGGACCCAGTGCCCATCAGAGGAGACCTGATTAACCTGAAACAAGTTTAAAGTGATTACCTTTTCACTTTGTTAACGTAAATCTGGGCACGTCTTCCAAAGTCACCCACTTTCAAAAAATGGTTCATTATGCTGCTTGATGTTGCAAACTGCTAGGCCCATTTGTTAATTTAATACCATAATCATAAACATCCACTGTTATTGCAGGATCATGCTACTCACCATAGCGGTACCATACTAATCTTACTTTTTCTGCCACAGAAAGATTATGAAAAACAAACAAACAAAAATAAATGTTGTAAGCCTATGCAGGTATGCAATTCCGAATTCAGCAACAGACTGACAGTCTCTTTGGATCATGCAAACAAATGGAGTGATACAAACAGTGAAAGTGATTTTTTTAATGAGAGCATTGAAACAGAAATAGGAACCTATAGCACAAATGTTACATGTTATGTAGTTTAATCTCAGCCATGTGTTATTTATTAGCAGAGGATTTTGTATGTACGTAATGATAATCATTGTTTATCTTATTAAATAAAAGAGAAATAAAAAAATTCAAAAAAATAGCTGGTTTTATTACACTGGCATAAAAAAAAACCTTTGATTATTACAAAAACAGATAGTAGACAAAGATGAAAAGACTGTGAAAACAATGAGAAAAAGAGAGAGATTAGGCTACATAAAAGAATGAACAATGAGAAGACAATAAACTGGACAGGGTTTACAGAACATTCTCTCCGCTTATCAGCGCAAGGTTTTATCCCCATTCACTTTTCAATTAAAGATATGGCTACCACCTCATCTCCAGAGAATGACACTTCAGCCTTGCACGCTGCCATCTGATCGCAATTTCAGTATGTCATTTTCATGCAAATGGATTTTTTATATCTCCAAATGAATCCTAAGAGGTGCTTACAAGCTGTGTTCATGTTCTGTATCACCTCCTTTCACTTTTGTAAAATCGAACTGAATTAAATGTAAAAAAAAAAAAAAAAAAGGTGGGGTGGGGTGGGATGGGGGTAAAAAAAAGTAAATGTCGAAGGAACGGCGAACGCTCATCAACCAAAGAGATGCAAACATGAACACAAAGGAACACTTCACAAGATAAAGACTAGCAAGTCCTATCTTTCCTTTTTTTGTGGTGTTCAGCACTCTGGGTGATGATTTTATAGTTTGGAAAGATGTGCATTCTTTCTTACATATGTTTGCTGGCATTGTCCATAAACGCACATTTGAATCAATAGAACAAACAGACCAAACTCATAATTGTGCGTAAGAGATCAACACTGAATACAAACATTCAGCAACACAGGCTACAAGGTTATATTTTGCTTGTACTGACACAGAAAAACAAACCCTTTAGCAATGAAATGTTTGCAAGATTGTTTAAATAATTTTCCTCTTTGAAGACGGAACGTGAAGGCTTTTCTGATAGTGTTTGTAACCAAGGAGATAGGTGCTATAAATCATGAATTTGTACGCTGATGAAGTGACATTAGGTTTTGATCCATTTGCTGAAACCTCATATTTCTATGCAAGTCCAGTTGAGCACAACTTTAATTAAACCATTATTATATACAAAGATGTTATCATGGCTTCCAGCCAGGTGTGAATGAGAAAAAGTCAACAAATAAAGCTGAGCTCTTTGTCCCCTCTCTATCTCTTTCTCTCTCTTTTTCTAGTAGGCTTATCACAGAAATGGAATGTGCTCTAATGTCACCATCACTACATCCTGCTAATTATCCAATTTCCCTTTGCCTTCATCGCTAATTATTATTATTATTATTTGTATTTTTCTCCAAAATGGATATTGTGAACAAATACATAATTACAGAGAATTAAATTATATTTAAAGACTGTAGTCTATTAGGTGATGAAATTTCCACCATTCATGACACATATTTATTTCTTATTCCATTTCTCTTATTTATTCCGTTATTTTATTTTTCTGTTATTGTTGATATGTTGTCAATATTTATGATGATCACTGTTGCCAATGTATAAATTAAATTGAAATTTCAACAAACATTTTGACTTTTTTAGGTACTAACTATGACCTTTATGCCATAATTAAAATTTTGTATTATTTTCCAAAGCACAGAAAAAGGCTTCCATGAAAAAGGTGTATTTATACGGATCCCCTAGGGGGGCATGGTGGTGGAAAAAGAATATGAGATGGAAGGAAAAATAAGGTTCCCTTTTCAGTCGGTCACGTTCGACAGCACAGCGCGTCACTCGGCACTCTCTAGATGCGCAGTCCAGACTATGAAACCTCAAATGGGGTTGAGTCCCTTTGCTTATTCCCTGATCTAGTTTATTTTCTGGTGCATCAGAAAAGTGTTACTTTGGCTAATAAGCCTTGGTGACCTGAGGATTACAGTTGGGCATCCCCGCCGGGTACATCTCTTCGGGCCCCCACGCCATCGCATCATGAGCATGCTGAGACATTGTTTGTGGGTAGTTTGTGTTCTCTCATGAGAACATGGCCACGTCGGCGCGTTGTTCATTCTGCCCCTTTCATAGGGGCTTGAGCGTTCAGCGTGCCGTGTGCCGTGGAGTCTGGCGGCCATGCCCACTGTCTCTCATGCCTGCTGGTAGCCCAGATGGGATTGCTGGTCCTTTTTTGAAAAAAGGGGGGACCTAGCGTTTCATTTGTGGCTCTGGCAGAGGACAGATGTCAATTGCTGTATCGGAGAGAGGGCTGTTATGCGCTGGAGATGATGATGCTGAGTTTCCCACTATAATAGTGTGTGCTCATGCTGAATCAGATTCAGAGTTGACAGCCATGCTTTCCTGGGTGGCTGCCTGGATGTGCATCAGAAAAATTTAGCAGTGTGGAACTATTTGGTGTCAAAATATGGAACACCAAATCACTACCCTCTGTCCTGCATGCACGAGCTGGGACCTGGGGGAGAATATTTTTCGGTTTCGGTCCTGCTCTCTTGCTCTCTGGAGTCCAGCGGTACCCACATTCTCAGAGCAGTTTCCTCCCTCCCTAGGCCCTGAGAGGGTCAGGTTGGCAGTGTGCGACGCCCACGGGCCTTGCCACTCCTTTCCTCCCCTCTCCCCCTCGCCAGGGGGCAGCAGTATGGGCACTGAGGACGCCTCCGGGCCTTCTCACCCATACTCTGCCCCTCCTGGATTACTCAGACAACACTATGGGCCGCCTCCGGGCCTCCCGAGTCGGGTCTGCGTACTCCACCTTGCTGCCCCACCCCGGGTAGTCTGTTGTGCCGTTGGTCCTGCTTGTTCGGTCCCTGGGGGCCTGGCTAGGTCTCCCTGGACGGTCTCGCTGGCTCATCCGTACCATCAGACTCGGCTACGCGATTCAGTTCGCTCGCCGGCCTCCCAAGTACAGGGGCATCCTCTTCACCACCGTGTGGAGCAGCGATGCCCATGTCTTGCGGTCAGAGATCGATGTCCTGCTGGCGAAGGACGCGGTCGAGCCGGTTCATCCAGCTGATATGAAGTCAGGGTTCTACAGGCCCTACTTCATTGTACCCAAGAAAGGTGGTGGGTTAAGGCCAATCTTGGACCTACGCATTCTGAATCGGGCCCTGCACAAGCTCCCGTTCAGAATGTTAACGCAGAAACGCATTCCCGAATGCATCCGTCCCTGAGATTGGTTGCAGCAATCGACCTGAAGCCCTTCAGGCTGTCCCTGTCGCCTCATGGCTCCACGAAGTTGTGTGAACACAGGGACATGGTGCTCCGTCACCTCAGCTGGTTGGGCCTTCGGGTCAACCGAGAGAAGAGCAAACTCTGCCCCGCATAGAGGATCTCTTATCTCGGTATGGAGCTGGATTCGGTCAACCGGACTCTGCGCCTCACACCAGAGCGAGTCCGGTCAGTGTTGAAATGCTTGAATACGTTCAGGGGCAGGACAGCGGTCCCACTGAAATTCTTTCACAGGCTCCAGGGGTGTATTGCTTCATATGAGACCGCTTCAACGCTGGTTACACAACCAAGTCCCGAGATGGGCGTGGCAGAGTGGCAAGTACCGGGTCTCAGTTACTCCTTACTGTCGCCAAACCTTCAACCCGTGTGCGGACCTCTCATTTCTCCGGGCCAGAGTGTCCTTAGAACAGGTGTCCAGGCATGCTGTGGTTGAACAGGTGTCCAGGCATGTTGTGGTCTCCATGGATGCCTCATACACGGGCTGGGGGGCCACGTACAACGGGCACGCAGTTTCGGGTCTGTGGACGGGGCCCCAACTGCGTTGGCATAACAATTGCCTAGAGTTACTGGCTTGGCCCGGTTAAAGAAGCCGCTTCAGGGTAAACACGTACTGGTCCATTCGGACAGCACTGCGGCCGTTGCGTACACCAACCAACAGGCTGAGCTACGCTTCCGTTGCATGCTCCGGCTCGCCCGCCATCTCCTCCTGTGGAGTCAGAAGTTTGTGAGGTCACTTTGTGCCATTCACATCCCAGGTGCGCTGAACCACACAGCCAACGAGCTCTCTCGTCAGCTGACACCTCTGGGCGAATGGCGACTCCTCCCCTGGAGCGTCCAGCTGATATGGGACCACTTCGGAGTTGCACAGGTAGACCTGTTCGCTTCTCCGGAGTCGACCCATTGCCAGTGGTACTATTCCCTGACCGGGGGTACCTTAGGCACAGATGCACTGGCACACAGCTGGCCCCGGGACCTACGCAAATATGTGTTTCCCCTAGTGAGCCTTCTCGCACAGACTCTGTGCAAGGTCAGGGAGGACCCTACTGGCCCAACCAGACCTGGTTCCCCGAACTCACACTCCTCGTGACAGCCCCTCCCTGGCCGATCCCCCTGAGGAAGGACCTTCTTTCTCAGGGGTGTGGCACTCTATGGCACCCGTGTCCAGACCTCTGGAATCTCCATGTCTGGTACCTGGATGGGACACGGATGTTCTAGGTGGCCTGCCACAAGCAGTGGCCTGCCATCGCTTCAGCTAGAGCCCCCTTTACGAGGTGCCTCTATTCCCTGAAGTGGAACCTGTTCGTTGAGTGGTGTTCTTCCAGCCGGGAAGACCCCCGGAAGTGTTCGATTAACGTTGTGCTTTCCTTCCTGCAGGATGGGTTGGAGCAAAGGCTGTCTCCCTCCACTCTCAAAGTGTACGTCGCAGCAATAGCGGCGTATAACTATGCAGTAGACGGTCAATCCATAGGTAAGCACGACTTAATCGGCAGGTTCCTCAGAGGTGTGAGGAGACTGAATCCTCCTCGTTCAACCTTGGTACCCTCTTGGGATTTAGCCCTGGTGCTTAGAACACTCTAGGGTCCACCTTTTGAGCCTTTGCAGTCAGTTGAGCTAAAATTCCTGTCCATGAAGACAGTCCTCCTGACCGCATTGGCCTCAATCAAGAGGGTAGGGGACCTGCATGCACTTTCGGTCGACGAATCATGCCTAGAATTCGGGCCGGTCAACTCTCACATTGTCCTGAGACCCCGGCCTGGATATGTGCCCAAGGTTCCTACCACTCCCTTTCGGGACCAGGTGGTGAACCTGCAAGCGCTGCCTTCGGAGGAGGCAGACCCAGCCCTAGCTTTGTGTATTTTCCACGGTACCAGCTACCCTACTCGGCTAGCCCCGTGTCTTTCCCTGGACAGAGCCCGCTCTGTCGTCTCTGGGTGTGTTCTTCCCCCTCTAGGACCAGGTTGGGTCCACCCCAGAGACTTCCATATGTTGCACTACCCTGATAGGTTAGTCCTTATGCGTATTTCCACCTCTCCTTCCATTGAAGGATGTGGCTCCGCAGCGTACCATCTCACGAGACGGGCACGCTTTCCCAACGTTATCCAATAGTCATGCTGAGTGGGTCTTGCAGGAACAGCAAGTGATTGTCCTTCCCTGCCGGGAGCCCTGACTCCCATTCCAACATAGGAGTGGTCCAGCGAGCTCAGGCAGGGCGCTGGAAGGGCCAGCATCCCTGGCGTGTTGGTAGGGATCCCAATTCGTCGGTCAGTTCTGACGTATGTCGAACTTGACTGACTAAAAGGGAACGCCTCGGTTACGTATGTAACCCTCAATCCCTGAAGGAGGGAACGGAGATGTACGCCCCGTCGCCAGGTGCTGTGCTTCAGCTGAAGGCCCGAGCCACTTATCTCGGCTCCTCAGTTGAAAACGATATGCGGTACTTCCACTTCCGTATTTATACCCGCAACGCGGGGCGGTGCGTGGAATGCGCAAACCGCATGCCAATGTTTATTGGCTTGTTTCTATACACTCAAAGTACATTGGTCTCTGAAAACAGATCCCAATTCGTCAGTCAGTTCCGACGTACGTCTCTGTTCGGAACAAGGGTTACATATGTAACCGAGACGTTTTTTTGTTCTTTTGCAAAACCTTTGCATTCCCTCGTAAAAATTTTCTTTGCAAGTGAACACAATGTTTCTCGGGGGAACGCAAAAGCATTGCCAAATAATTTTCCTTCCCATCTCATTTTTTTTGTTCACACTTTAGGAACACCGTATATTTCAGTTCACTCATCCGGGTACATTAAACTGCCACTACTTACGTTTACATTTACATTTAGTCATTTAGCAGACGCTTTTATCCAAAGCGACTTACAAATGAGAGCAATAGAAGCAACTAGAACAGTCAGAGGCTACAGTATGCAAGTGCTGTAACAAGTCTCAGTTAATCTAACACAGAACACACACAACTTTTTTTAATTTTTTTTTTTTTATAAATTATACAGACAGAAAAATGAATAGAATGTTAAGTGCTATTTTTGATTGGTCAGGTGCTGCTGGAAGAGACATGTCTTTAGCCGTTTTTTGAAAATGGCTACAGACTCGGCTGCTCGAATTGAGATAGGCAGGTCATTCCACCAGGTGGGGGCAGTCCAGGAAAAGGTCCGTGAGAGTGATTTCATGCCTCTCTGGTATGGCACCACAAGGCGTCGTTCACTGGCAGAACACAAGCTCCTGGAGGGTGTGTATGTCTGAACAAGCGAGTTTAGGTATATTGGTGCAGAGCCAGTGGTTGCTTTGAAGGCGAGTACCAGTGTCTTGAATTTGATGCGAGCGGCTATTGGTAGCCAGTGGAGTCTGATGAAGAGAGGCGTGACGTGCGCTCTCTTTGGCTCGTTAAAGATCACCCTTGCCGCTGCATTCTGGATCAGTTGCAAGGGTTTGATAGCGCATGCTGGAAGGCCCGCTAGAAGAGCATTACAGTAGTCCAGTCTGGAGAGCACAAGAGCTTGGACCAAGAGTTGTGTGGTCAGCTCAGATAGGAAGGGTCTAATCTTCCTAATGTTGTATAATGCAAATCTGCAGGACCGGGTTGTTGCAGTAATGTGGTCAGTGAATTTTAGCTGATCATCAATCACAACTCCAAGATTCCTGGCTGTCCTGGACGGAGTTATGGTTGATGATCCTAGCTGAATGGAGAGATTGTGATGAAGTGCTGGGTTGGCGGAGACCACAAGCAGTTCTGTCTTTGCAAGGTTGAGTTGCAGGTGATGCTCCTTCATTCAGGCAGAAATGTCTGTTAGTCAGGCAGCAATACAAACACCAACCGTGGGATCATCTGGTTGAAATGAGAAGTAGAGTTGCGCGTCGTCGGCATAGCAGTGATAGGAAAAGCCATGTTTCTGAATGACCGATCCCAGTGATGACATGTAGATGGAGAAGAGAAGTGGTCCAAGCACTGAGCCCTGTGGAACTCCAGTGGCTAGCTGATGTGACTTAGACACTTCACCTCTCCATGACACCCTGAAGGACCTACCTGAGAGGTAAGACTTGAGCCACTGGAGAGCAGTTCCTGAGATGCCCATCTTCATGAGAGTTGACAGGAGGATCTGGTGGTTAACTGTGTCAAAAGCAGCAGACAAATCCAGTAAGATAAGTACTGTGGATCTGGAAGCCGCTCTTGCCTGTCTCAGTGCCTCTGTAACCGAGAGCAGGGCAGTCTCAGTTGAGTGACCGCTTTTGAAGCCAGATTGGTTGATATCCAGGAGGTTGTTCTGTTCAAGAAACGTAGAGAGCTGGTTAAAAACAACTCGCTCGAGTGTCTTTGCAATGAAAGGAAGAAGGGATACCGGTCTGTAGTTTTCTAAAAGTGCTGGGTTCATAGAGGGTTTCTTAAGCAGTGGGGTTACCCGAGCCTGCTTAAATGCTGTGGGGAAGGTCCCGGTGTGAAGAGAGGTGTTGACAATGTGAGTGAGTGCAGGAGTAACAGAAGAAGAAATGGCCTGAAGGAGGTGAGTGGGGATAGGGTCAAGCGGACAGGTAGTGGGGTGGTTGGAAAGGATGAGTTTGGAGACTTCAGCTTCAGAGAGCAGAGAAAAAGAGGGGAGTGTATGTGTTATGGTTGTTGAGATGTGCGTGTCGGTTTGTGGTGCGGAGAATTGGCTGCTGATGGAGGAGGTTTTTTGTGTGAAAAATGATGCAAAGTCGTCGGCTGTAAGAGTTGATGAAGGAGGGGGGGGGGGGGACAGAGGAGCGAAGAGAACGTTCTGAAGAATGCACGAGAGTCAGAGCAGTTGTGGATTTTGTTGTGGTAGTACTTACTTGCTACTTACTTGTATCACACCACACACTCACACTCTGTTGTTTCATACAAATGCAACTGCCACCCCCTGACGTTTCAGTTAGCCTACTGATGACGTCAGAGGACTTTATATAGTATTAATATAAATATAATATTGTTTAAGTGATATTCATTGCTAGGCAGACTGTTTAGCACATTGCAATGAATTGCAATTAACTATTGGATTTTACTTAGTGGAAGCTTTAAGGTAATATGCAGGTAAATAAAATAATAAAATAATTATGCATTACTTCAAATCAATAGTTTTTTTTTTACCTCTTCATATTTGTTTATAGCCATTTAATATGTAGGAATACTGTATGTCTATTAGGCCTACCCCATACTTACTTTTTAGCCTCCTGTTTTGCTATTCTTGAATGTGTCAGTAGCCAGGTTCCCATCCAAGGATTTTTTTACAGAACAAGGTTTAGCACATCAAAATGTTTACTGATATATATATATATTAGGAGTGGCACGGTTCACAAAACCCACGGTTCGGTTCGTATCACGGTTTTAGGGTCACGGTTTTCGGTTCTGTACGGTTCTTGTTGATGTTTTTTTAATCGTTAACACTCCAGAAATTTACTTCAGCATATGGTATATATGGCTTAATTATCCACAATTTAGGATACAGCATTAAAAATTGTTATATCAAGTTGTTTCCTAACTGGCTGTCTACCGAGTCCGACACATTGGCGTAACATTTTTACGCCAGCGCTTCGCTGACAAATATATGTAGAGCTGCGGACTGGGCTACACCCAACATGTTCGCTAGATTCTATAGCCTCCGTGTAGAGCCGGCTTCTTCTTGTGTGCTCACTTCAAATAGCTAGTAACAACGAAGTAGGGGAGAGCGGGGCACAACCTAACACTTTTTGTCTTTCTCAGTTTGTGTAAATCCACTTGGGGTTCAGAGTATTTATTTTTTGCCACATTAATTTCACACGTCTAGTACAATTATGTGGTTTTGTTTCATTGATACAGTGTACATTTTTTTCTTGATTTACCCTGAAAGAATGGAAGTGAAATGTGATAACATGCCCCATAGGTGGGGTACATTGTAACATTGTGAGGGGCACATTTTAACATGACCAAATGACAGCTTAAAATAGTACCTGATATAATAATAATTAAAAAGAAATATCCAAGACAAACTAAAATATTTTGTCAATAAAATACAATTATTAACTTTTTAAAATTAAATAATGGCATTTTATTATCATTAAAAATATACACATTTTTGAGTTTGACAACACACACATCGCTAAATAAAGCTATAAAGCATAGTTAAAAACATAATAATAATGAATAACTTCTGAACATTGACTCACATTCATTATTCACCCTTTTCTAATGGTTTCTCAAAATAATTAATAAAAGTATATCATATAATGGCATATTTCTAATAGGGGCTCATTGTAATGCAGTGTTACAACGCACCCCACCTGCGCAACAGGGATTTCAACTGCAGCTTGTGTCTTCTGCTGGTTAGATCTTCATTTAAGAACTATCTCAACTCTTACATAATATATGAGATTAAAATAATATCAGATTTGTCTTATTTTAAATAAACACAAAACACTGAGATTAAAAATAAACTTAAGTAAGAAATGTACTTTTGCTATGGTTAAATACATGTTCAGTAATATCTTCCAATGTTTTTCATTTTGGCACAATTTTTTCTCTAAATAATGTTGATATGGCAACTAGTAAATACACTAAGTTTTGTCATCCTGGCATGTGTGGAGAGTGTTAAACCATGTGCGCTACAACAAACCCCACGTTAGGTTGTGCCCCACGCTCCCCTACCCATTCTAGTGTCAGCTTGCTGCACCATTCCCTCCCAAAGGACTGGATACATGTTCCCTGGTTCGCGAACCCTGTCGAGCTCCTCCGTCTAGGTTACGCATGTATCCCTGGTTCCCTGAAGTGGTTTGTCCGTTGCCCCAGTTGCTGTACCAACACTGTGGCCAAGTCACGGCTCGGCTCCTCAGTGTAAAACAAAGTGCACTGCATCCTCTTCCGTATTAATACCTGTGCTATGGGGTGGAGCGTGAGATGCAAATCTTGCACTCTAATTTGCATTGGCTCTTTGTGTATACACTCGAAGATGATAGGGGCTCCCTGAAGTGATCCCAATATGTAAGTGACAAGACGTTGTCACAGAGTCAGTCACACGTCACAGCACCAATCATCACCAGGACCCGCCTACTCGTTCACATTCACCAGAATACTGATTGGCTGCACCTGTACCTCATCAGATACTCTCACTATATATGCACCCAGTCACCATTCACTCTTTGTCTGGTCTTGTCTCAGTACACGCAGGCTCCTCACCTCTCTACTTACCCATGATCGTCCTGTCCTGTCCTGTCCTGTCCTGTCCTGTCCTGTCCTGTCCTGTCCTGTCCTGTCCTGTCCTGTCCTGTCCTGTCCTGTCCTGTCCTGTCCTGTCCTGTCCTGTCCTGTCCTGTCCTGTCCTGTCCTGTCCTGTCCTGTCCTGTCCTGTCCTGTCCTGTCCTGTCCTGTCTTCCATGCGTCAGTCTGGTTACAGATCTTCACTCATTAAGTTCTCCATCACCTGCAAGATACCACACTCTGAGTCTGCACCAGCTAAGTCACCATTACTCTTCTACAAGTCACCATCTACTTCCATTGCCTGGTTCACACTACTTCAACCCCACTCTACACTTAATAAAGAATACGAATACTTACCTGCTTGTCTGTGCCCTTCTGTTCCGTGACAGACGTTACCTCTCAAACATAATTCATCCATTTTTTTTTGTAATTGTGTCTGTTCCCTTTCGAAAGGGAACTTGCGCTGCGTCAGCTGACGCTACGGGGAACGCCTCCAGCATGACAGGTGTCTGAACTACTATCGAATCATGGCAATCCTATTGACCGGTGACAGCCTATGATGTCATCAAGGTGCAACCAGGAAGTATATAAGGGCGCTTTGCAAACATGACACTGCTTTTTCATCTTCAGGGACTGTTCTGTCTGAAATGCTTCGAGTTAAGGTAATCCAAATTCATTATTGTATACACACGAGCCATGTGTTTCTGCCTGAGATCAAGAGCATGCACAGTCAACTCTTATCAAGTTGTTTGTATATATATATAGTGAGGAAAATAAGTATTTGAACACCCTGCTATTTTGCAAGTTCTCCCACAAATAAGTATTTGAACACCTGAGAAAATCAATGTTAATATTTGGTACAGTAGCCTTTGTTTGCAATTACAGAGATCAAACGTTTCCTGTAGTTTTTCACCAGGTTTGCACACACTGCAGGAGGGATTTTGGCCCACTCCTCCACACAGATCTTCTCTAGATCAGTCAGGTTTCTGGCCTGTCGCTGAGAAACATGGAGTTTGAGCTCCCTCCAAAGATTATCTATTGGGTTTAGGTCTGGAGATTGGCTAGGCCATGCCAGAACCTTGATATGCTTCTTACAGAGCCACTCCTTGGTTATCCAGGCTGTGTGCTTTGGGTCATTGTCATGTTGGAAGACCCAACCTCAACCCATCTTCAATGCTCTAACTGAGGGAAGGAGGTTGTTCCCCAAAATCTCGCAATACATGGCCCTGGTCATCCTCTCCTTAATACAGTGCAGTCGCCCTGTCCCATGTGCAGAAAAACACCCCCAAAGCATGATGGTACCACCCCCATGCTTCACAGTAGGGATGGTGTTCTTGGGATGGTACTCATCATTCTTCTTCCTCCAAACACATTTAGTGGAATTATGACCAAAAAGTTCTATTTTGGTCTCATCTGACCACATGACTTTCTCCCATGACTCCTCTGGATCATCCAAATGGTCATTGGCAAACTTAAGACGGGCCTTGACATGTGCTGGTTTAAGCAGGGGAACCTTCCGTGCCATGCATGATTTCAAACCACGACGTCTTAGTTTATTACCAACAGCAACCTTGGAAACGGTGGCCCCAGCTCTTTTCAGGTCATTGACCAGCTCCTCCCGTGTAGTTCTGGGCTGATTTCTCACCTTTCTTAGGATCATTGAGACCCCACGAGGTGAGATCTTGCATGGAGCCCCAGTCCGAGGGAGATTGACAGTCATGTTTAGCTTCTTCCATTTTCTAATGATTGCTCCAACAGTGGACCTTTTTTCACCAAGCTGCTTGGCAATTTCCCCGTAGCCCTTTCCAGCCTTGTGGAGGTGTACAATTTTGTCTCTAGTGTCTTTGGACAGCTCTTTGGTCTTGGCCATGTTAGTTAGGATAATAAATGGAGTGGAGGTGGACATTTTAAAAGCAGACTAACAGGTCTTTGAGGGTCAGAATTCTAGCTGATAGACAGGTGTTCAAATACTTATTTGCAGCTGTATCATACAAATAAATAGTTTAAAAAAAAATCATATATTGTGATTTCTGGATTTTTTTTTTTAGATTATGTTTCTCACAGTGGACATGCACCTACGATGACAATTTCAGACCCCTCCATGATTTCCAAGTGGGAGAACTTGCAAAATAGCAGGGTGTTCAAATACTTATTTTCCTCACTGTATAAACTTTATTACAGGCTCTAGGCCCAACAACAAGATATACAACATAAAGAAAAGAAGAAAAAAACAAAAACAAAAAAACAAGGCATGGATACATAAACACATACAGACATACTTTGATTCATGAGAGCCTTAACAGGCACCCATACCAGTGTTTCCACAAATATGATTGATATCTGACCGAGCTGCACCTAGGGCTTGTGAGCATCATTATAATACAGTTTTGAGACTCATCAAGTCGGGACATAAACTTAAACATTAGGTTCCTCAAGAGAGCCTGTAAAGTGTTTAGCCCTGAGTCACAAAAGATCTTACTTGCACTGCTACTCCTGGGCTTTTTCAGCAGTATCCTCGGGCAGTCATTATATGCTACCTGAAGTTTGCGCAGGGTCTCTTTTTTTTGTAGCTGCATACATAGGGGTGCAGTATGCACGAAACAAGCTCACTTTCACATCATCAGAACAGTGATGGAATTGCCAGACTAACATGTTTGCTTGGACATACAACATGTGTCTCTGCCTATACATATCAGCATCATCTTCCATCTTGTAAGTGAATGTGCCCAAGGTATTTTGTACAGTTAGATACACAGAGTGATTGCCCTGACAGGTAAAACATTGGAAAGTGCAGCTTCTGATGCTCCTTGGTCCTCCATATCAATACAACACTCTTTTTTGCATTGTACTGTACATCAAACTCAACCCCATACTCAGAGCATATATCCAACAGCTGCTGGAACCCAACAGTGCTGGGGGACATAATAGCCAAATCATCTGCGTACATCAGATGGTTTAACAGAGCGTTCCCTATCAGACAACCTGTCTTACACTTCCCCAACTGTTTCGACAGGTTGTCCATGTAGAGGTTGAACAGGGCTGGAGACAGAAGCCCCCCCCTGCCGTAATCAATTGCCTACACTGAAGGGTAATGATAGGCTATTTCCCCATTTAACTTGCATATGTTGTTTGGCATACCAGTAAACCAGGATACGTATGATTCATCCAGGCACACCCCTAAGCATGAGTTTAGCAAAAAGCTTATGGTGATTCACCCTGTCAAATGCCTTGGAAGTATCAATAAACCCTAGAAATTGTAGAGCCCTGCCTTCTGTAGGACTCAACAGCTTCTTTCAAGGCATAGATACATAGATCTGTACTGTGCTTGGACTTGGATTTTCTGTGGTGTAGATGAACTCACTCAGTCTATCTAGGAGCATCTTTTCTAACACCTTTGAAAGAATGCTGGCTAAGGCGATGGGTCTATAGTTGTCCAAACTCCCTATTTTACCTGCCTTGTCCTTAATGATTGGCACTAATGTGACTGTCAGCATGGTGTCTGGCAGTATACCATGTGTCATCAGCCCTGTGAGGAAAATGGACAGCAGAGCTGCTACTCTGGGGCTAGCCAACTTAAGATGTTCCGCAGTGATGTTATCCTTGCCACTAGCTTTGTTATCAGCTAGTTGCTCTATAGCATGATAAACCTCGTTGGGAGTAAAATGAATCACTTCCTCATTTAACTTGCCCACACAATAGGGCTCACATTTGATACAATTAAACAGAGCTACGTAGTGCTGCCTCCACTGCTCTGCTATATTGTCTGCACCAGATACCCCTTCAATGTGGCATGGCAGTACTGCTTTGGCCCTATTTGTAGCTTTTACCTCTTTCCAGAACTCAGTGACATTATTACCAAGCAAGTTTTCAGCCATAGAATGAGCTCTTAAGGCTTGCTCATGCTTCCCAACAAAGCGCACTGCATATTTATATTGGTAAGTTTCTTGTGCTCTAAGTCTGGCCCCTGTCTGGGTCTACCAGCTATAGCCCAGGCTCTATGAGCCGTCTTAGCAGCTTCTTGATGGTCAGCTACATACTTGGTCCAACCAGGTTTGGTATTTTTAGCCTTTCTGGAATAACTCTGTAAAGGTCTACTAGCCTCATGTATAGCGTTCACCATACTATTGTACATTTCACATAGGTCATTACAGTGAATGTCATCATCACAGTTAATATTTGAACATAAAATAGCATCCCTAGGTGTACTGCCCTTAAGAGAACATCTGTCCTCCCACAATAAAACAAGACATCCTCTTTTGATAGTTTAGCCCAATTCACTTTAACCCCATTGGCGCCAACTTCTATCGATCTGGTGCAGTCAGGTAGGTTATCAACATTTATCGTCATAGAGACAGGTAAGTGATCAGTGGTAGTCAACCCATACAAAATTTAAACTATTTCCAGACTTTCATGAGCATCACTGATGTAAGTATAACTATTTACAGGCAGGAATTTCATGCTGGAAAGAACCAGTTTACTGTCATGACAGAACTGCACCAAGTGCTGACCAAAGATAGATTTGTCATCAGAGATGTCTGCATTCAAATCACCCATCACCAATATATTTGCATATGTACATTCCTTAATGTAAGAGTTTAAAAATGCCAATCGATTCATATATTCATCTTAATTTTTATAGCAATCATATGGGGTATAAACATTTAAAATGATAAAAACATTCATATCATGCACAACTTTAATTGCAATACACCAGTCCACCTCTAATCTGATAATACTGATCATTGGGTCATATTTATTATGCCACAGAATGGCCACACCTCCAGGTATTTTACCATGCACCATTCTAAAGGCACATTCATCACTGACATTAGTCCCACTGAAAGCTTGGATTTGACTTGGATAGAGACTTGGATATTTGCCTCATAAAATTGCCGCACAAAAGTGCCTTCAGGCCACAGCTCTGGATTATACATTTCACCCACTTCTTTGCACTCTGCAGTTATTTTAAATGAACTGAACCGGCTTTGTACAGTTTCTATCTTTTGACAGGTTACATCACGCCCAAGTTTATCTTTCATGTAACTAGTCAAAGTCTCAGAGTCTAAATCAGGTGAGAATTTTGTTGCAAATACACTCACCAGCTTAGACTTAATGACTTGGATGTCTCCTCCAGTACCAGTCCCAACAATACCACCAGTTTTCTTCCCTTTGGGAGGATTCAGGTGAGGTTTGGGCTTTACTGAAGCATTTTCGGGGACCTGTTTCCAACGGCTGTTGCTTCTCTTGTCCTGGACCAGGTTCCAGGGTGGGGTAGCTACCACTTCACTCCACGTCACATGAGGGTCACCCTTTGCGGCGCTGACTTGCCCGTCCAGGCCCAAGGCAAAACTCTCCACCTTCTGGCTTGAGTCTTCCTCGCTGATCTGGTCCTCCACGCCATCTTGGGTCTTCTCACAGCCTTGTGAAGTGGATGATCTCTGACTTGTTCCAGGCTTGTTGGTTTGGAAAATAGGCCCTCTCTCCAGATTTGGTCTAGGCTGCTCAATAGCACCCAAATGTTGGTTTATGTCTGTGGTGATGATCGTTACAGGTGTTTGCCTGCAAAGACACAGCCTGTTTCATGGTGATAATATCTGCACCTAGTTGTTCAATCCCAAGCAAACCGGAAACATCAAGGCTGTTAAAAGTCACAGGTGGTAATTCATCAAGATGGTGAGAAACAAACATTTTCACCAGCTTCATTGAGAGGCTTCAGGCAATTCCTAACATTATTTGAGTCTTTTTGCGGCCCAGTGTGAGCCACAAGCTTGCGAGTAATACCTGGGCACAGTTCAAATAGCAGTTTGGTGGAGTTTGTAAACCATTCTGATCCAAAATGGTCCACAGCCATCAAAACAATCTCGTCCTGTTTCACAGTTTTGATCTTGATAGAAATAAAGTTTAAAAACTCATCTTCCACTATCATTTTCCCTGTATCTGTGCGGTAGATTTCAGATTTGTTCGAATTTTGCTTCTACCTGCACATGCAGCGGTAGCCATCTTAGTGGCAGCCTTGGAAGGCTGGAGCGGATTCCAGGAGACTTGGAGCTCTATAATTTGAGCGTTTGTCAATTCTAGATCACTCTGCTCTCGTCTGATTCGCTTCCTGAGGAAAGAGGATTTGGCATCCGAGACTGATTATGCGGTCCCGCTCATGCCGAGGCTGAGCGCAGACGCACGTCACGGGTTTCTCGGATAAAGCTTGCTGAAATCGTCACAGGAAGGAGTTTTTCCTTCTGACGATCTGGCGGCTGACGAGACTTATTTGCAAGTGCTCAAGGGATGGCTGTGAGAAGGGGGATTAATCTTCCCAGCCATCCTGACTGTGTATGGTGAGGCATTGAATGTTATGAAACGCGCTGCAGGCGGGCTACATCTGCCATGTTGGCGCGTTAGAGGAGAGATCGCTCGTGTTGGACTAAACGATCGTAATCTCCCCAGCCATAAATCATCGGCTCAGTTGGGCTTTCATTCCTTCCTGATCTTCCTATTTAGATCGAGAGGGCATGGAGTAACCTATATTCGGCTCCTATTTACTGACATCAGCGGTATGACATCAGTGGTATGTCGCTGATGGCGGGAGGATAGGAGAATATGGGTATGTGTCGTCGCCTCCGACTAACGGGATGTTTGCAATCTCGCATCTGGGAAGCTGAGAGCGCCAACCCTGCCACCTAAACAATGTGTCGCTTTAATGGCAGGGCATACATGGCAGCAGGTCAGCCTGATGCTACTTCTTACACCAGGGCAGTGTTTCGTGTGCACCAGGCCGGTTTGCTGAGGGATCTCGATCAGGGGATGTTCCCTTGATGCGGTGGTTGCACACATAGACTGAGCCCGAGGTCCAGCATCGTGGAGGAATAGCGCATCTGGCAGCGTCTGAGGACCTGCATACCACTGAGATCCGGGTCCCAGGCAGGCAGGAGGCGTCACGGTCCGAGGACCGGAGACGGGGCCCGAGGGCCAGCATTTCCTCTTGTGCTCCCCCTCAGTCGAGGATGGGGCACAGAGAGGCGGCCTCCCGGGAGAATTAGGAGCTGTGTATCACAAAACGCAGTCAGCGTTCATGATGGGTCTCCTCCCTGAGGGTGAGCTAAGAATTACATTGAACCTCACTCCTCTTCTTCATCATCTCCCCAGGCGCTTCTTACATCCGGCCTAGGTGGGTCCGCGATGATGTGCTAGGGCCCGCCTAGCTGGTCTGTGAGTGCGCCCCCTCAGGCCCGTGGTAGTGGTACACCTAAGCATATATATTGTGAATTAAGCTTGTGGGTGGATATAATGGCGGGTAAGTCCCCTATAAGAGGGAAAAATATTAATATATTTTCTGACTTATGCTCCCTGTAGAGGTCTTCGGGGATCACTGTGGACCGTTGGATTTTTCTGTAGGGCCTGTAGTTCCCCTGTTAGGATGGCTAGAACGGTCATTATACACCAGTTGCTCGGGCTCCGTGGTGAGCTAGTGTTGCTTGTAGAGAGCCAGCAAAGGAAATGAGAGGTATATTTAAGAGCTGTTCTGCTCGCTGTGGGAAAAACAGTGTTTAGATCTCCCAGGTTTAAAAAAAAAAAGAGTATCTCTGGGAAGGCATTGCTCATTCCTGCAGGTATGTAGCGTATTGCTAGGCGTGTATTTTCTCCTAGTTTTAAGCTGGTAACTGGTAGTGGCCTCGGGGTAAGGCGGTTTGTATCCTCTCTCAGTATACGTTTTTTGAGAATGCAGGATCAGACTATGCTAGAACTACAGATCCAGATCTAGTATACGACTGGCACTTCTGCCCGAGTTTCGTTTTTGTCTGGTGCAATAGAAGTGGCCCTATCGGGCCTCGGGTATAGATCTAGATTGGCATAGGTTTTCTATGGATTATGGAGGCGTCTGCTATAAAGGCGTCCGCTTGCGCCCCGGGTAGCTATTCAATAAGTGAATGTAGTTTTTTAATATCCCTAATGTTAGCCTTCTCTCATGTAGAGTCGTCCGGCCAAATACCGTTCCCCGTAGGTACCTACCTAAATCCTCGATTTTTCTTCTTATATCAACTCCATAAACAAACATTTTCTCATTTTGTAGCAGGTGAACATATCCTCGATAGTATTCTATATCTCAAACAATCGGATTGCTTTGATATCGCTACTTATATCCATATTTCCGAACATCCGCTACTAGCCTTAGCCCGCTAGCATGTGTTCTAGCATATCGCTTGCGCTGTTTATGCTCGTAAAACTCAATAAATGACTGTGTTCTAATGGCGAATGCATCGGATATATGTCTAACGTTACCTTTGAGTGCAGGTGAGGACACGTTCGAGCTGTACGTTGTACAGTTGGAGCTGGAGGCTCTGGAGAAGCAGATTGATAACCTACTGAAGAGACAGGCCAATCTCAGGGACCGACAATCAGAGTTAGAGACATTGCGGGCTGACGCTCACAAGTTCGTAGTAGGTAATGTTATCACTCCGATGTCTTCTACTCCTCGTGTTTCCCTGCTCAGGCCACGAGCACCCAGAACACGATCATCCCAGGCCTCCTTCACTCCGGCGGCGACACACCGCAGGCCCTGGGTGATTTAGCAGCGAAAGGCGCGAGCCAGGCCTCGGGCGAGGATCTCGCCGCCGCCACCACCGGTCTTTGATATCTCCACCCGAAACCGTTTCTCCTCTCTTCTCGAGATGGAACGCGACGCTGTGATCATCAGCGACTCCATTGTCCGGCATGTACATGCTACCTCAGCTAAAGGTAAAGTGCGCAGTCACTGTTTTCCTGGAGCTCGTGTTCTCGATGTCGCTGCGCAGGTACCGGCGATTATGAATGGTGACGGGAGCATCGGTGCTGTTGTGCTTCACGCGGGGGTAAACGACAGATCAAGACTGTAAGCATGACATCGCCAGCGACGAGGATCATCGTGTACGGACCGCTTCCCACATACAGACGAGGGCATGAAAGGTTCAGTAGACTATTTGCTCTAAATAGTGGAGCGGCTAAGTGATTTAATCGCTCCGTTTATGATTCAAGCGTGAAAATTGGCATGAGCAGTCTCCATGGGTCACTTGACAAGAAAATTGTCCGAGCCACTTGAAATTTCAAGATGGCGGCCATTTTTCAAGATGGCCGACACCTTAGGGGAGCAGTTGTGATATAGTGGTTTATTTGGTGTTACAAGCATGAAAATTGGCATGAGCAGTCTCTGATGGTCACTAGACAATAAACCGCCCACAGCTACTTGAAATTTCAAGATGGCGGCCATTTTACAATTAGCTGACATTGAACCCCACTGCTTTAACAGCAGTGATATATCACCAGTGTGCCCTGATAGTGCAGATATTCACTCTTGTCTAATCTATCAATAATCAACAAATCAACACAACTGTATTTTGATGCGTTAAAAGTTGTTCTTTAGAATAATCTAAAACATATAAAATAAAATAACACCAAATCGTCCTTAATGAAAAAAAACCCAATACATTTCTATCGGAAAATTTATCTTTTGAGGATCCAGGGGTAGGCCATCTTGAAAATAGAAATTTCAAGTGGCTGAGAGTGTTTTCTTGTCAAGAAATCCTTAGAGACAGCTCAAGGCAATGTTCATGCTTGTATCACCAACTAAATGATTTCTTAAGCCTAATTGCTCCACTAAGGTGGTGGCTATCTTGAAAAATGGCCGCCATCTTGAAATTTTAAGTAGCTGTGGGTGGCTTATAGTCTAGTGACCATCAGAGACTGCTCATGCCAATTTTCATGCTTGTATCACCAAATTAACCACTATATCACAACTGCTCCACCAAGGTGTCGGCCATCTTGAAAAATGGCCACAATCTTGAAATTTCAAGTGGTTCGGACAATTTTCTTGTCAAGTGACCCATGGAGACTGCTCATGCCAATTTTCACACTTGTATCATAAACTAAACGATTCTGCCAAACATAAGCACTTAGCCGCTCCACTAAAATGAATGGTTATTGTCATGGTGTAATGAACAGAAGCTGCTCTTTGTAAATAATTGGAAACTTTTCTGGGAACGGCCAAGGCTTTTCTGTGCTGATGGCCTGCACCCCAGCAGGATCGGAGCGGATCTTCTATCCGACAACATCTCCAAGACGCTACGCACCATATGACTAGTAAGTTAAACTACACTTGACAGTTCTTGTTCTGTAGTGCATTGTATAGAAACTGTCTGTTCCACAAATATTTATGTCAAAATCCTCTATAGGATCTAGAGAAAATCTTATCATTATTAAACCAGATAATCTTAAAATAAATGAACAAAAACATTCTCTAAAACTAGGGCTCCTTAACATTCGATCTCTCACACCTAAAGCAGTTATTGTAAATGAAATGATAACAGATAATAGCTTTGATTTACTATGTCTGACTGAAACCTGGCTTAAACCTAATGATTATTTCTCTATCTCTACTCCACCAGGCTACTGTTATACGCACGAGCCCCGTCTGACTCTCTCACTCGTCTGAGCCCCACTGTTTGTTAATTGGCCAGAGGAGAACTGGCACCCTGACTGAGCCTGGTTTCTCCCAAGGTTTATTTTTCTCAATTAGGTCACCTGATGGGGTTTTGGTTTCCTTGCCACTGTTGCCTCTGGCTTGGCGTGCTCAGTTGGGGACACTACATTTTTTTCTAAATTTTCAACTAAATATCCAAATAAATCAAAATAAACTAAATTACTGATCGAATTACTGATCTAAAGCCCACACTCTCACTGTATGATAATTGAAATTAACTGATGACATAACCATTTTCTCCAGAATGGCTAGACGGCTGAATAAAATTATGCTGCATTATTTTCCTGTTTAACACTGTAAAGCTGCTTTGAAACAAAGTTGACTTGACTGACTTGACTGGTCGTGGCGGCGGTGTTGCAACTATCTATAGAGATATTCTAAATAGTACTTAGAAAACAGGACACAGGTTTAATTCATTTGAAGTGCTTGTGCTAAATGTTACACTCTCAGATATAAGAAAAAAATATCCCTATTATATTTTGCTTTGGCTACCATATATAGACCACCAGGGCCCTTGATTTCTTAAAAGAGTTTGCAGATTTTCTATCAGACCTAATGGTTACTGTCGATAAAGCACTGGTTGTCAGTGATTTGAACATTCACGTAGATAATACAAACGAAGCGCTAGAGGTTGAGTTTTCAGATTTATTAAACTCCTTTGGGGTCAAGCAAAATGTAAATGGGCCCACTCGTCGTTTTAATCATACACTAGATTTAATTATATCACATGGAATCAATCCTACTGATATAGACATCATACCGCAAAGTGATGTCACCGATCACTACCTTGTAACGTGCACACTGCCTACTGCTGATATTTTACATACTGCTCTGCGTTATAGAGTATGAGCACCATTTTCTCTAGTACATTAGAAACGGTTGCACCGATCAGATTAAAAAAGGTGAGAGAGAAAAGTACTGCACCGTGGTACAACAATATTACTCACGATATCAAGAGAGAAACTCGTAATCTAGAGCGCAAATGGAAACAAACACGTTTAGAGGTCTTTAGAATCGCGTGGAAAGACAGCACCTCCCGTTATAAAAAGGCTCTAAAAGCAGCCAGGGCTGAGCATTACCATAAACTGATAGAAAATAACCAAAACAACCCCAGGTTTTTATTTAGTAGAGTGGCCAGGTTAACAAATAAACGCACATCAGCTGAACAAAATATTCCAGTACAGTTTAGTAGTAATGACTTTATGAATTTATTCACAAAAAAAAAATCGAAAACATCAGAAAAACAATTATAAATGTACAACCATTGACAGGGTTTTATGATTCAGCCTCTATCACCCCTGAAGAACAACTACAGTGCTTTACAACTATAGGACAGGAAGAGCTAAATAAACTAATCATTGCTTCTAAACCAACAACATGTTTATTAGATCCAATACCAACTAAACTACTGAAAGAGCTGTTACCAGTAGCAGAAGAGCCTCTTCTTAATATTATTAATTTGTCTTTAACTCTAGGTCATGTCCCAAGACCATTCAAGATGGCAGTTATAAAACCTCTCATTAAGAAACCACAACTAGATCCAAATGAATTGGCAAATTACAGACCTATTTCAAATCTTCCATTTCTGTCTAAAATACTAGAAAATAATTGTGTCTGCTCAATTATGCTCTTACTTACAAGAAAACGATATCTATGAAAAGTTTCAGTCTGGATTCAGAGCCCATCATAGCACAGAAACTGCACTTGTTAAAATCACAAATGACTTGCTCTTAGCTGCTGACCAAGGCTGTATCTCAATACTAGTTTTACTTGATCTTAGTGCAGCATTCGACACCATAGATCATAAAATACTCTTAGATCATCTACAAAATTACACTGGTATTCAGGGACAGGCTATGGAATAGCCTTCCTAATAATGTTCGGGGCTCAGACTCAATCCTCCAGTTTAAATCTAGATTAAAGACGCATCTCTTTAGCCAGGCATTCACATGATGCATCTCCTAACCTTGTACTCTATAGTTATATCAATGCACATGATCATCTTTGCTTAATGACTTGAACAGCAGCTACGCTAATTATTTTTGTGTTCTGTTTTATCTCCGGACGCCCATCCCGAAGTAACTAGAGAGTCCGTCAGCTCCAGTCTTGATCCAGCTTCTCGTAAAGACTTCTGATGACCAACACCTGTGAAGAGACGACTCAACTCCTGCGAGGACTTCAGATGACGCAGCTCTGCATCAACACGCACTCATGCTCATCTCTATATACCCTTCATTAACAACATGTATTCTTATTTCTGTGCCATAGTTATTATATTGATTAATAATAGATAGTTAGCTAATCTGTGTGCTTTGTATATGTGCATTTTTGAAATGCATAACATGTACAAATCAATTTAAATTGTAATGTAGATGCATGTTCTGTGAAGCTGCTTTGAAACAATATGTATCGTGAAAAGCGCTATACAAATACATTTTAATTGAATTGAATTGAATAATGAAGTACAAAAAACATGACACATGCTAATAAAAATAATTGTATGTGTAGCGCCCCCTACCTGTCTTTACTGTAATTAAGTAGGACAGCGCTCCAGATTCATTAGCTAAATGCCTACAGATGTTGAAGTTAGGCCCCTCTGAAGTCACAATGAAATGCTGTTCTGTTAGAAAGTAACTTAGAATTAAACTCTCTATATGCACCCAAGATAAACTGGTAATTATAACAGATATAGAAAGAATACGCTGGTAAGAATAACAAAATGTAAAGGATTTAATTAGAAATAGAAAATCAAAAAAAAGATAAAATATATATGAATATCAGAATGTGAAGTAATTCACACTATCACATTCATAAATCACCCAAATAACACTATCACACTGATAAAACAATATATCAGGTAATATAAATGACTTAAGTAGTCAATATGTCACCAAACCACTCAAAAAGGCATGAACAGGGTTAATACACTGGAATTAAGTTATTAAAATGACTCAGAGAGTATAAAACGTCACTCTGAATATTACCTGTTTTCAGTGCATTGAATGTTATTAAAATGAACCAACTGGTATACCAATACTGATATTAAATGATGTGGGCCCACACACTCACACCAGTCATACACAACCCACCCCGTTGCAGGCCTGAATCGTAGCTTGTGTTCGTGGTGGCCGGGAAACTGAAAATGGCCCCTTCACTCTCCTGAGCACAAATAAAATCAATAAAGATACCTCACTTTCAACGTGCAACCATACAGCGAATCCGGAATCCTGTAGGTGGCCTCGCACAGCTCTTTGCGCGCGCTCTCGCTCCCCCCGTCTCGCACCGTTCCTCTCTCGCTCCGGCTCCGCGCTCGCTCTCTCTCGATCTCGCTCTCGTCCTCGCCCAGCTCCGCGCGCTCGTCCTCGTCAGCCGACAACACGCACCTCCCTCGTAGCCAGAGGAACCCCAAATAACGCGGGTATTTGGGGCACTATCTGGTCCTCAATGTCTCCCTCGTTGTGCAAGAAAACCACCGCGTGAACAGTCTTGAGTCTTTGAGTCTATAAGCGGCAATATTTAATGCTGCTGCGTCAGCCCCGCTAAACGACATAAAATGGCCGCGGAAGACTGGATTAAAGGCCGCGATGTTAAACAAAAATACACAGAACTGAGTAACAAAACGAATCACTTCCACTTCAACACTTGTGTGTCTTACACAGGTCACTATATACACACTATTATATATCGATGATTTATCGATTAAAAAACACTTTTATTCACTGCAATCTCTCAGCGTCACTCTCCTGGCTGCACTTCTCCCCACTCTCTCCTCGACTCTCCCGCTCACCACCCACGCCCTCTCACGCAGCATCAGAGGCGGGACTTAAAACTCTCATGAACCAATAAAATAAAGGAATATCTAACTTGTTGGTTAAAACCACGTTTTATACATGTGAATAACAATCAAACTTGCTATATGATCCCGTATCCTTAAAGGCATACATACACACATTATATCAACGTGCAATTCACTCACAACAACAAATAAATCTGAAATAAACCCATTAACTGTAAAACTGTATTCTACTGGGTTACATATGTATAGGCTAGAGCCTACAAACCGAGTTCTGGCTGTCCTGCTCTGCCTTTGAGAAAATGAACTCTGACGAGCCGATCTGGAATCTTCCCTGTTATGCCGTCATAACAGGGAAGGTTACCTCCCCTTCCTCTGCTTTGCCCGCCCAGAGAATTTGGAGAAAATTGATTCAGTTTATCAGTCGCGATGTCAGCACAGTCTTTACAAACAGACTTTTACCATATGGATTTAACAGTATTGCCACAAACAGTGTTCTTTAATGTCTGATCTGTGATCAGTGATTTCTGATGTGTAGCTAATTATTCAAGTTCACACAGACTTTCTTTCTGAATCGTTTAATACTGTTTATGCATCTGTGAATCAAGCCAGTGACTAAATGATCAACTTCACATCGTTTCTCTTAGTAGCATGAAACAAATCTGTTATTTAAATTGTGATTAGAGGCTAGATTAGCGATCAAAGAACACTCTCTTTATAATGTTCGGAGCTGTGAATCACACATTGCGAGTGTATCTGCACACTTGCCCAAACTGCCGTTATAACAAATGATGCTGTTATGCTGCACAACGAGGCTCTTACTGTATTCATATCGATGTCGTGTTTGCTGTTAAATGTGGTCAATGGGCTAATATCAGACTAATAATGTGGGCTAATATCAGAATAGAAAAATGCCTTTTATTTCAAAATTTACATTTTATGATGAAAAAAATCCACGCCATGGGACCTTTAAGCAAAAACTCTTCATTTTGATTTTACTTTCAGGAAAACGAGAGATTGCACGCATAATATGTCAGTTCTAGCCTTGCCAATTTGATATCGCAGCCTGTTCATTATCAAAATAAAAACAGTCAACCTAACATACAAAGTTCTGCTGGCTTTACATTCACAGCTGCTGAGCGTGAATTCCAGCACGACGCTCAGTTAACAGTCATAGTGCGAGAAATGTGTAGCTAAACTAAACTTAGCGCATACAACTAAACTGCAAAGACTGTATTAACCAAAGCTCAGCTTTGGGAAGGGAAAAGGTCAGGAAGGATAAAGTGACTGCCAGAATGTGATGGAGGTGGAGCAGGTATTGTGCTATTTAACATATATACATATATATTATTAAATTGCAGACAAATATTTTGGATTGCTAGGTTGGCTTGTATGTTTGGTATGTTTGGTGTTATATTCTTTCATAGGGCCCAAAATTGCTAGCGGTGCCCCTGCTTGCTACTGCCACAACACGCTACTCTGAGCTAGACATGCTGCTGCTGTACAATTGAGCGTACATTAATTACCTGTAGTAGATCTATACAGGTGGAGCTGGGGAAGGTGAAAGGTTTCTGAAAGGAAAATGCTACCCGAGTATTTGAAGGTTGATCAGGCAAGCTCATTGGCTGCTGATACAGTAGGAACCAATTAGCTGTGCCCTAAAGATGACGTTGTGATTACAAACAGGTACCTATAGCCTGCGGCATTTAGAGTTTCATGACAGAACTTACAGTATTTACATGCAGTCCTTTCAGACAAGCTGCCCCACTTCACCGTGATCTTCTGATTAATATTTCCTAATTTAGTAATAGGCAGGGCTACTATTCAGTAAGCCATAACCTGGGGAATTTCAATTGTTTCATTACTCTCGGCAGATTTTTTTAGCGATAGCCTACAACAAAACTTGTAGGACAATGTGTTTTTTTAGGGGTGATGTCATTATGCACACCATTTTATCGGCAAAAGGCCATTTGGATGGAAATTGCGTAATTCTTTTTTTTTTTTACGCATATTCACTGAACACAAAACAGTGGGAAAAGTAGATGGCTAGTGTTATGACAAACAACACTGACCATTTTGAAACATCTCTGCAGAATTTATCCCCTCAATTACAGAACACTGTAGAGGATTATGCAAATATTCCTTCGATACAATATAGGCAGCCAATAAAACCCAATAAGCACAGCAGATAGCTGATAGCTGTAATTCAGCAGCCTCATTACAGCTATCAACTAGAGTCCTGCTAAGATTTAATACCACCAAATAGTCACACCTTTTCTTCAGGCATCTAACTATCTAACTACCCCCCCCCCCCCAAAATAAATAAATAAATAAATAAATAAAAAGACGAGCCGAAAGTATCCACATCTCAGATAAACACCTTGGCAGTGGACAGTACATTTGTGAGGGCCTTAAGCAGGGGTAGATATGTATCAGATTGCTGTTTGCTTGAGGGTATCAGCGAGGCTGGATGACAAGGGCCAAGAAATAGCTCTCGCAGATGAGTATGTATTCATCACAGCTGCGTAGAACAGATGTCATGTTTGGCTGTCAGCGTAAGATGAGATCGTTCCAGAGAAACATGGAGGTCTGCCATGGAATGCAGTTAGGGTAGCTAACGTCATATTGTTTGGACACTCGGATGCTTCCAAATGGGCATGTCCGATAAGACATATTTTTGGAGGGAACTGATTCGATAAAAAATCACAGGTAGAGAGTGCATACCACCATTTATCTCACCTTTCGTTCTTCCCCTCATCCACGTCTGGCTCTTATTCCTCTCTCATGCATAGCACATCAAGTTACCGAGTCACAATAACAGCTCAGACACCTCAAGTTAGATATAAAGACATTCCGAGCCCCTCTAACCTTCAAGGCACAGAACTGTTGAAAAATCAATAAATAATGACACCACCATCTTGTAACATTAGCATGCTGCTCAGCAGAGAGCCGAAGGTAATGATTAATTCTCAATTGCACAGCTGATGTCACGTCTATATGCACACCGAAAGGAAAGGAGATATTTACTCTGCATTAATATGCTTAAATAGCACTAAACACAATAAAATGATGGCAGCACACGCTCCCCATCATGATGCTTCGTTTTCTCAGTGTTATATTGAAGTGCATATGGCAGAGTTCTAAATCATTTAAATTATGATAGATCCTAATTAGAGTTCTCAGTAGGAGCTCACATGGCGCTGATTGCTCATTGAGAGAGGCTCAACTCGACTGATTTCAATGGTTTCTATTCAGAAAGGGATTTGTGTGATGCTTTTCTTTATGTCTGACACAAATGACAGAAGAAAGAATCTGGCATTGCAGCGAATTGGTTGGAGATGGAGACATGAGCTAATCAGAAAAAGTTTGCTTCATGATTTAAATACAGAGACAGATGTTACAGGCGCACTAAAAGAGTTGAAAAGAGCTTGATGAGGACCCACTCAAAAGAACGTCTTGGTTACGGATGTAACCCTCGTTCCCTGAGGAGAGAACGGAGACGTACGTTAGTGACTAACGAATGGGGGTTTCGCTTAGAAGCTTATCATCTTCGAGCATATAGAAAACGCCCAATGGCGTGCCAATGCCATGGGGCATGCGGAGTTTGCATACGTAACTCCACCTCACCGCGTGAGTATATAAGGAAGTGTAGCGCCCCCTAGCGTGTATAGCTAGTAGTGGAGTGCGCTCCCCGAATTCCTGTTGATTGATAAATTAATGCTCTAAATGTAATTCTCTAATTATTACCTACTTGTAACCGTTTACCTAAATAACTGCTTTTAATTGAATGAAAAGTGGCAATACAATGTCTTTATTGCTAAATTAGAGGATAACACTAATTGTAGGGAATTATTTCAAGTGCTCAGTTAATCAAATGTAAACACTATAGTTACAGTAATATTTCACCCCTTTTAAATGACTATCAATACTTTTAGTCAATAGGAATCACTTTAAAGGTCACTTCTCTAAATCAGAATTATCAAACACTTTAACTTTCAATCAGGATACTGTAAACGTATATATTAGCTTGCATTAAGTATTAAAATCCTCCAATATCCAATATCATGTAATACAAAGCTACCACAGAAATACGTTTTAACTATTTACTTTAAGAAAAATAGTATGTACATATATACAGATCAAATATGCAACAGTGCATTCAAATGAAACCCAATTCAGTTCCCAAAATTTAAACTAAGCCGGCAGATATGAATAAATGGCCACTCAATGAAATAAAAGGAATAACCCTGAGACAGTCAGATGAGGATACGTTGCAGGCCTGTAGTGTTGCTTGCAAGTGGAGAGACCAGAAACACAATGGCCGTTTCGCGCCGTGGCGCACAAAACAAAACTCCCTGCGGCTGTGGTGCTGATCAGAGCGTCGTCATTCCCGCCTCGGCAACGCGATGCTTGCGATGCTTGTGATTGAAGGCACCGTCTGACAGCTAGCTAGGCAATAGCTGTGGAGATAAGTGCTTCTCCAGGCGATGCACAAAAGGGCAACCGAGCAGGCTACACATTCGCAATGTCCTTGTAAGTCGTGCTGACAAGCCGTCCACTCTTCCTCCTCGTGGAAAACTCTAACCGAGTGCTTCACAACAAAACACTATTACACTGAAAACTTAGTAAAATGTCCGTAACTCACACCTAGTGTAGACTATTTACTATCACACACGCATTAATTTGGTGTTTTACCAAGTTATAAACGTGTCTGTCCCCGCGTGGTTCTCACTCGTGTCCCTCTCGTGTCTCTCTCCTCTCGTTGTCCCTGACAACATCTCCCTTCTCCTTCGTGACCTTTCACACCTTCTCCTGATTGGATCTTTCCTCCGGGTACATGAATGTTAACTTAATTTTTAACCCACATAAACATTATTTAAAAAAAAAATTACATTATGAAATGTACATTTTAAATAAAATAAACAAAAATAGAAAATAGTGTTTCTTTAGCAAATACCCAAAATGACTATAGGGCTACAGAAGTATGTGGCAATATCGCATTATGTTACCTGCTGAGGAGCCAAGACTGAACTCCTGCGTTCCAGGTAGCACAGCTGATGTGGCAACGGAACGTACGTCTCCGTTCCCTCCTCAGGGAACGAGGGTTACATCCGTAACCGAGACGTTCCCTTTCGTTCAGTCACTACGACGTACATTAGTGACTAACGTTCCAATATAATCCCGCCACTCAGCTGTCTTCCAGTGCCCTGCGTAAGTGTGAGTTCCCTGTCGTAAGACTAATACGGACGAAGGATTCACGCTTAACACAGGAATACCAAGGTACACTGGGAAGTATATCCCAGTGAGGGAATGCCAAGATGCCTGCCCGTAGGGAGGACTTAAGAGTACACATATGACCCGCTAAGGGCTGCATATGGAAAACTCTAGGGTACCAGCCGGAGGTGGAATTTTTAATCCTAGGGGTGGCAGGGGCTTGCCAAGGGAAAGACACCTGCTCGCAAGGGAGGCTGACGGTGGAAATACTCGTGTGGGGGTCGCCTGAGGGGAACCATGCACACGGGGCACCTGGCCGGACACGAGGGTCTGGGCTCAGAGAGGGCAGACACACAGGTATCGGCGTAAGCTGTGCTGGAGGAACTCAGGGCTCTCGGGGAAACTCACCTGAGGAAAATATCGCAGGTGCGCGAACGTATCCAGTCCGTGGAGTGGAATGGCGAGCAAGCGATGACACCTGAGCCTGGCCCATTAAATCAAATCAAATCAAATCAAATCAAATCAAATCAAATCACTTTATTGTCACTCTACCATATGCACAAGTGCAACAGTAGGTGAAATTCTTAGGTGCAGTCCGAGCAAACATAGTAGTCATGACATGACATGTACAACATTTAAGCAACAACAGGGGCCTATACCATGAAGCCGGTTTAGCTGGCTAACCAGATATGTTTAAGCTTAGTTTGTGCCAATCCTGGGTTTTCCAGTCACTCCCCCTTTTTCTACTCCAAATTAAAGGTCACTACATAGCAAATGTTTTTTTAAAGACTAAAGCGTCTGGCTTTTAACAATGCTTATTTATAATTATAAAAATGTTGGTTTATTTATCATTTATATAATTATTATACCCTGAATCAATTACACATGTATAATTTTAGTTAATCAATCATTAATAGGCACTTGGTTAAAATTAATATAAATAGCCTATATAAAGGCCATACAAATAAGCTTTAAAATCAATAAATAAAGCTATAAAAATGACTACATGTGAGCTTAAATGTTAAATTCTCTCTATATATCAACTAAACTAACTTCATAACTTTTACTTGCATTGACGTAGTAAGATTTTTCTTTAAGTGGTCCTCTTTTATAGACAGCTCTTTTCTTCTTCCTGTGTAAATTAGTTTAAATTCTTAGTATTTTTCAATCATGTCATTCTGCAGAAGAGAGAAATTAATCTCACTGCTTCTCTCGTGAGAAGTGAATCTCAGTTTCCTTGATCCACAGCATGTGATTGGCTGTTCACTGCTGATGTCACAGCTAAACTCCTAAACTCAGGATCAAAGCCTGAGTTGACAGAGAAAGTGGATGATCAGCATCATGGGACCAACAAAGCCTGAATAGATTGGTTTGGTTTTGTCAACTCAAAACTAATCCTGTAACCCTGAGTTTGTTAAACTACCATCATGGTACAGGCCTCAGATTACACATCTGATGCGCACAAAATTACTCACAGCACAGTATATACTACAATAAACAATAAATAATTTACACAATGTGAGTGTAGTTCTCACAGCTTTAAACAATATACACATACTTACAATATACATATACTTTAAACAATATACACTAAACATGCATTAAACAATAACAGTATACATTAAGCTATAGTAATAATATACAATGTACAGTATACAATATGTTCACAAATAGAAATCCGATGTACGATAGATGCTATATGATAAATAAATGTGTATATAATGTGTGTGTATCTACAGTGGTTTGTGCTGAGTGATATTCTGTCCAGTGTGTGTTATGATCCTGATGGATCAAGAGTTAAGTAGTCTAATTGCTTGTGGGAAGAAGCTGTTCTGGAGTCGGCTGGTGCGTGTTCTGATGCTGCGGTACCGCCTGCCTGATGGCAGCAGTGAGAGCAGCCCATGGTTCGGGTGGCTAGAGTCTCTGATGATCCTCTGAGCTCTCTTCACACACCGCCTGGCATAAATGTCCTGGAGGGAGGGAAGCTCACCTCCGACGATGCAGCTGGCCATGCGCACTACCCTTTGCAGGGCTTTGCGGTTGCGGGCGGTACTGTTGCCGTACCAGGTGGTGATGCAGCCAGTCAGCAGGCTCTCTATGGTGCTGGTGTAGAAGCGTGTGAGGATGTGGTGGCTCATTCCAAACCTCCTCAGTCATCGCAGGAAGAAAAGGCGCTGATGAGCCTTCTTCACAACGGCCTCAGAGTGGACAGAGTACATAGTTGGGCACTGGCTCCACTTGGAGATTGTAGAATCTGGCTAATGTGTTCGGTGTCGCCCAGCCTGCAGCTCTGCAGATGTCTGTTAGCAAGGCGCCATGCGCTAAAGCCCAAGAGGAGGCCACACTCCGAGTGGAGTTTCCCCTCTGGCTCTCAGCGAAGGCTGTCGCATTCTCTCCTCTCTCCGTCTCGTCTCCCTCCTCCCTCCTCCCCTGCTTGCTTCTCTCGTCTCGTCTAGTCTACTGTCTTAAACTTGAGAGACTCTTCACGCACTGCTCTCGAACTAAAAATTATGGATTTGATCAACTGGTCTCTCAACGCAATTGACACCATCTTCTCGACGAGAAGCTTGGGTTCGGGGGAACCTGACTGCCCTGCCGGAACGTTTGCTGCTGGCTACACGATGGACGCGTGGGAGAAGTGGCATGTTGTGTGTCTGGCGGCTCTTTCCGTAGAGGACATTGAAGACATCTACCTATTCGGAATCATGGTAACAGGGTTTCTGCTGATTGGATCAGGCATTGCCCTGGTATATCGAGGAATTCAGGAAGCGGTGACAGCTGTTCAAAGCTCAACAAGGCTGCCCGTCATGATTGATGCAGTGGGCAGAGCGGTCATCTCTCAAACTGGGACTATTAACCGCAATATGGATAACATCAGGAAGATGCAACGCAAAATGGATATCATCATGGAAAAGCTCACGGCTTTGCAAAAGGATCGTTTCAGAGACCAGAACGAACTCACAGAGCAGTCATAAATTGTGGCTACTCGCTCCCAGACCAAACAATTCCAATCTTATCTGCTTTTGGCTCCCTCTACCAGCACTGGCCTTGGCCAAGGCCGCCGTTGGGACAACAACTCCCCCTGAGAGCACTGCAGGAAGATGCTCTTGCATTCATCCCCCAATCACCTGCTGACTCGGACTGGGATCTGATCAAGGCTGTCTCCATAGCAACTTGCGGACTGGAGCACCGAGATTAGGGTGCCAGGCGTGACTCTCCAGGCCTACACAAACATGCACATGAACTCTACAGACACACACACATTTATGCACACACCCATCTCTCACCTTCGCCGCTTTGTACCACCAGTCTGACAAGCGGGACTGTGACCAGCGCCTGGAAAGGCTGCAGGACGGGCCGCCTGGCTGTGCTGGGAACCTCAACCCCCCATTCCTCTCCCCCGTTGCAAGTCGTGTTTCATGTTGTAATGTGTATGCGCTCATGTTGCTCAGATGTTTTTTTACTGTTCCCAAACTGTGCTCCCGGAAGGAGCATAGTCTGGGGGTTGTTTTTTTTTCCATCTCCTCACCCCTCCTTACCTCTCCTCATGTTATGCTGTATTTTTCTGTCCAACTAAAGGAGGCGCCACAGAATGGCGACTCGGTGTGACTCGCACAACACCAAAACAAATTCCGTGTATGTGTAAAAATGTACTTGGCAATAAAGCTCCTTGAATCCTTGAATCCTTGAATCCTTGTGTGCCCTGACCCCAAGGGGACATGGTCGACCTTACTGCTGGTAAGCCAAAACAATGGTGTCCACTATCCAGTGAGACAGCCTTTGCTTTGAGAGAGCTCTTCCCTTCCGCTCTCCACCATAATAGACAAAGAGCTGGTCTGAGGTCCTGAAACACTGCGTGCTGTCTATGTAAGCCCTGAGGGCGTGTACTGGACAGAGCAATGCCAAGGCTGGGTCTGCCTCCTCCAAAGGCAGCGCTTGCAGGTTCACCACCTGGCCTTTGAACGGAGTGGTGGGAACCTTGGGCACATATCCAGGCCGGGGTCTCAGGATCACGTGAGAGTTAGCCAGCCCGAATTCCAGGCACGCTTCGGCAACCGAAAATGCCTGCAGGTCCCCGACCCTCTTAAGAGAGTCCAATGCGGTCAGCAGAGCCATCTTCATTGACAGAAACTTAATATCAACCGACCGCAAAGGCTCAAAGGGAGGCCTCTGCAGAGCACTTAGAACTACTGCGAGGTCCCAAGAGTGTACGAGAGGAGAACGAGGAGGATTCAGTCTCCTCGCCCCCCTCAGAAACCTGATGATCAGGTCGTGCTGACTTACCTTTTTGTCCCCCAAGAGATCGTGGTAGGCAGATATTGTGGCCACATAAACTTTAAGGGTGGGGGGAGACAGCCTTCGCTCCAACCCCTCTTGGAGGAACGATAGCACGGACCCGATTGGGCATTTCCAGGGGTCTTCTTGGCGAGAAGAGCACCAGGTGACGAAGAGGTTCCACTTCAACACATAGGCATGCCGAGTGGACTCTGCCCTAGCGGAAGTGATGGTGGCGACCACCAATCCAGGAGCCACACGTGGAGGTTCCAAAGATCGGGACGCGGGAGCCATAAGGTGCCCCATCTCTGAGTGAGGAAGTCCGGTCTCAGAGGAATTGGCCAAGGAGGGGGCTGTCATAAGGAGTAAGAGTTCGGGGAACCAGGTCCGGCCGTGCCAGTACGGGGCGACCAGAAGGACCTGCTCCTTGTCCTCCCTGATCCTGCACAGGAGCTGTGCGAGTAGGCTCACTGGAGGGAACACATATTTGCGTAGGCCCCGCAGCCAGCTGTGCACCAGTGCATCTGTGCTGAGCGTGCCCTTGGTCAAGGAATAGAACAGGCTGCAGTGGGAAGAGTCGTGGGAGGCAAACAGATCTACCTGCGCGTCCCCGAACTGTTCCCAAATCAGCTGGACCATCTGGGGATGGAGTCTCCATTCTCCCGGGAGTGGCTGAAGCCGTGAGAGCTCGTCGGCTGCACAGTTCAGGGCTCCTGGAATATGGACAGCACGAATG
This sequence comes from Romanogobio albipinnatus, assembly GCA_023566225.1. Lineage (NCBI taxonomy): Eukaryota > Metazoa > Chordata > Actinopteri > Cypriniformes > Gobionidae > Romanogobio > Romanogobio albipinnatus. Next base: position 42,429,336 of record CM042242.1, read on the forward strand.
GGACCTCAGGCGCTTCTGGCAGAGGCATCCGTCGATACGACAACATGCCTGGCCTGAAACTCATTCTAAGGGCACACCGGCCTGTAGAAAACTGAGGTTCGACCACGGGGTGAGTGTCTGTAGGCAGGCCCGGGTCACTTGTACCCGGAGCGTGCCAGACTGCCATGCCCACCTCGGGACTCGATCGCGAAGCCAGTGCTGAAGCGGTCTCATATGTAGCAATCTGAGCGACATCACCGTGCCATATGCCATATGCCCCAGGAGCCTCTGAAATAGTTTCAGTGGAACCGCACTCTTGCTCTCGATTTAAAGTCAGCAGAGACTGCGCGCACTCGCTCGAAAGCTGCGCGCACATGGCGACCGAGTCGATGTCTATACTGAGAAAAGAGATCCTCTGCACTGGGCAGAGTTTGCTCTTCTCCCAGTTGACCCGAAGGCCCAGACGGGATAGGTGATGGAGCACCCGATCTCTGTGTCCGCAAACCTGCTCCCAAGAGTGGCCCAGTATGAGCCAGTCGTCGAGGTAATTCAGGATGCGGACCTCGTGCTGCCGAAGGGGCGCAAGGGCTGCCTCGGCAATCTTCGTTAAAGACGCAAGGGGACAGAAGCTGAAGCCAGGCTTCCAAGGAGTGTACCAGCGGGGTCATACGGAGCACAGACGTACTCCGGGTCCGCAAACCTGCTCCCAAGAGTGGCCCAGTATGAGCCAGTCGTCGAGGTAATTCAGGATGCGGACCTCGTGCTGCCGAAGGGGCGCAAGGGCTGCCTCGGCAATCTTCGTTAAAGACGCAAGGGGACAGAAGCTGAAGCCAGGCTTCCAAGGAGTGTACCAGCGGGGTCATACGGAGCACAGACGTACCCAGGGTGGGGCAGCGAGGCAGCGTTACCGGCCCGGACAAGGGAGGGTGTTGGGCGTCCCGGTGTGGGGTCACGGTTAACGGCTGCGTCCCGACAGAGGAGACCAGGGAAGGACGCACGTTCCACTGGGGTCTGCTCTGAGGGGAGGCTGGCGACAGAGAGCGATGCGAGTGGCGGGACCCGGAGGTGGCGCGCACCATCATCACCGATCTCTGGGTGCTCAGGGATGGGATTGTCAGTTCTTTCTTTAACCACATTAGGGTGGTGCTGACCTGGGGGCCAGCAGCTGAACAAAATAATCTCCCCCGGCCCTCCACCGGGGGAAGGAGCGGCCCTGCTGCCGTCTCCTGGAAAGAACTGCCCATCCCTGAGCTGTCCGCGTCAGGAGCGTTGCTTAGCCTGGCGTTTCTTCGCGGGCTGCGGGGCTGGAGCGGACTGGGACGCCTTCCTGCGGCTATCTCTGCGCGGCCCGGGTGGAGGCTGCTGCTTGGGTGGCGCAGAGGTTGAGGGAACCGCAGGGGGGCGTCCTCGGTGGCGAGCAGGCTGAGGCAACTGCGCAGGCGGCTGGGTGGAGGCAGCAGCGGACCGCCGGGGCAGTATGTGTTTTATTGCCTCAGTCTGCTTCTGAGCGGCCGAGAACTGTTGGGCGAAGTTCTCAACCGCCCCGCCGAATAGCCCACCCTGGGATATGGGGGCGTCGAGGAAACGTGTTCGCTCGGCGTCCCGCATATCGGCCAGGGTGAGCCATAGGTGTCGCTCCTGGACCACATTTGTGGACATCACCTGACCCAGGGAGCGTGCGGTCACCTTCGTTCCCCGGAGAGCGAGGTCGGTGGCGGCACGCAACTCATTGCTGAGTCCTGGGTCAGCTCCTCCCTCGTGCATGTCGCACAACAACTTGGCCTGGTAGGCCTGGAGAGTCGCCATGGCATGCAGCGAAGCGGCGGCCTGCCCTGCAGCTCTATAGGTCTTCGCCACCAGGGACGACGAAAACCTACAGGCCTTGGAGGGGTGCTTAGGATCACCGCGCCAAGTCGAAGCACTCTGTGGACACAGTTGCATCACAACAGAGCGTTCGACCGGGGGGACCCCAGTGTACCCATTAGCCACCGTTCCATCAAGGGTGGAGAAGGCGGAAGAGCTCGCCAAACGGTCGCGGGAAGACAACAGGTTCTTCCAGGACCGCGCGATCTCTTCATGCACCTCGGGGAAGAAAGGAATTGGAGGAGTGGCCGGACGGTTGTCCGGACGCTCCCCCAAAAACCAATCATCCAACCGCGAATGCTCAGGTCGGGTCGGAGGGTTCCACTCCAACCCAAGCGCAGCGGCGGCCCGAAATTCCAGGTCCGAATCGGGCAATGCCACAACGCCCGAAGGCGGCAGCACAGCCGAATCCTCATCCTCGGATGACTCCAGCCCAACTTGTGATGCAGCAATGGACATTTCCTCGTCCTCCGCCGCGCCAAACGCCACAGTCGGGACAGCATGAGCCACCCCCGATGTAGACGCCTGAACACGGGGCGGGTCAGGTGCTTGAGAGGGGGGTGTGGGCCGAGGCATGAGCGTCGGCGCATCATTCCACACCATCACCCTCAGGTCACCCTGGCCACCAGCCAAAGTGCAGCCTCGCTTGGAGACCGCAAGTTGGGGTGTGGCAGAGCATCCGGCATCAGCATGAAGCTCACGGAGTCTCGACCGTAACACAGAGATGACCATGTTCCCGCAGTGGGAACATGAGTCATCCACAAGCGCTGCCTGAGCGTGCTGAAAGCCCAAACACGACACACAGCGCTCGTGCCCATCAGAGGACGAAAGAAATCCACCGCACCCAGAAGTGCACGGACGAAACATCCTGAAAAGGACGCGTCACGTGCAAGCTCTTTTAGGAAAGGAAGCTTCGCAGTCGATGCCGAAGCACCCAGGGAAACACACACCAGCTGTCAGACGGACCACTGCGCAGATCAGCAGGCAGGAAGTATGTGATCACTGGAACGTGCTGTCACACCAACACCGACCGGAAAGCTGCTCATCTCGAAGAAGCAGACAGAGTCTCAGAAGGCTGTTGAGGAGTGAAGAGAGGTACTCTTGGCTCCGAAAGCAGAAACATAATGCGATATTGCCACGTACTTCCTTATATATTCACGCGGTGAGGCGGAGTTAAGTATGCAAATTCTGCATGCCCCATGGCATTGGCACGCCATTGGGCGTTTTCTATATGCTCGAAGATGATAGGCTTCTAAGCGAAACCCCAATTCGTTAGTCACTAACGTACGTCGTAGTGACTGAACGAAAGGGAACAAAGTTTATCTCACAAAGTCTAACTCTCTTTAATTTCCTACAGTATGTGGACCACGCACTTTATCGATCAAGCAAGAACACTTTCTAATACAAGGCTCTTTTAATGTTCTGATGGCTGAATTTTCATTTTATCTACAAAAGTAATTTTTTGCCTGTTTGATTTTTTGTACAAATAATATTGGTAAAAAACAACAACAATCTCTTTACATTTCATCTTTGTGAAATATTTCATTAGCTGCTGCAATTTAAAATAAAATGTTGTCAAATGAAATTAATTAAATCTGTTTTATAAAACTTCAGAGGCCCTGGAAATATTAGGCATTAAACTTTGATGTGAGAGATTAGAGGAAGGCGAATGAGAAGTGGGAGGTAGGCTGAGTGGTCTCTGATGTGAGATGCAGGCTAATTCCACATTTATATTCCTTTGTTGTGATCTCTGTCAAATAAAATCCCAGATATAGTTCTTCTTTGGAGACAAGGTAATAGTTTAGAGTAGTTTTTAGCTTGTGTTTAAATTGTTTTGAGTCCCTGGGAAGTGGTTGTCTGGTCCTGTGCTGCATATCACACTGTTAAATCCAAAAGGGCTTTTTATACTAAATTGATATTCTTCTAAATGCTTATTGTGTTTTTAAAGTCGAGCTGAGCATCTATATTTTTAGTTGTTGCTCTAAGCAATCATTCTTTTCCTCTTATTTTTTTAAACATCTGCCACCATGTTCTTTGAAGCGTGAGAGCTCATTTGAGTATTACAAGTTCAGGTCTCCAAACTCCATTTGTAGAAAATTAGTCTTCAATTCATCTACTGTAATGTACTTCCAGTCAGCCTTTGTCTGCTGAGAATGGGGCCTTATAACGAGTTCTGGCTGGAAAGAGCAAGCTGGACTTCTCTGCAGCTGGAGGGACAATCCAAACAGGGTCCTAAGCAGGGAATATTACCATGAACGCCTTTTAATTACACCTACTTAGAATGAGGTTTAGATTGGAGAATTCCCTTTACGAGCAGTACGAGTGGAAGAACAGAGTGGGCATCGAGGAAGCTGAGAATGGATTGGCTGTGATATGGAAAATCAGCGCATGAGAGCATGCTGAATGCAGAGCAGGAATCAGAGGGAAATCACAGGGACCAGGACAAAACCTCTGCGCTCAGCCTACTCTTTTTGTGTCTATCACAGCAGGACTCCCTCTGCTTCGATGCCTAAGGCGATGTCAGTGCATGGATGCAGAGTGATATCAATATTTTTTTTTTTTTACAAGCTTTGAGCTCAGTGATTTTGCTTTCACATCCAGAAGGTTTGAAAATGTAGCAGATGCATCAACAGGATTTCTGAAAATCTGTTGGTTTCTCAGATCTCTCAGGAGCTTTCATTAAAAGATAATTATATAATCCACATTTGTTGCATCTGTTTTAATTAAAGAACAAATGCAAGTCATTCACATGAAACTGTTTGATGTTTAATGAAAAAAATAAAATAAAAATCATCTTTGTGTAAAAGCATTGTCCATGCATTTTCAAATGGCTTGTTCTATGTAGGGTAACATGAATGCTGGAGCCACATGAATCAGGCCATATAAAGGGAAAGACCCAGGATAGATGGCCAGTTTATCACAGGCATGAACATATTTACACTCACACCTACAGACAATGTAATATCTACAATTCACCAATTCATGTCTTTGGATTAGGTTGCCAGAAACGCCGCCTGACTCAGCCAGGACTTGAACTGGGACATTCTTGGCTTGACTATTCACAGTTGTTTTAAATACTTGCTTCTTATTTCTGTCATATTATGTAGTTGAAAATTTGATGGATACTTTTTGCATTTGCACAGCGAAAGTAATGAATGCACAAACAATATGAATTCTGGACATACAGCAGGACTTTGTTTGCAGAGCTTGATTATCATAATATTAGACTTGATGTCTTTCTGACTTCACATTTTATGCCTCATGATTTTTTTCTAGAATGTCATTAAAACCAATTGGATGTCCTTGGGCAGGCTGACAGATGCAATTCTTTCATGATGCCATTGGTTCACAGTATGTAAATACAAAACCTCATCATTCATTTTACAATGTGCTGCACTCACAGATGCCACATTCAGTATCTTTTTTTTAATATATTATGTGATTTTAATTGGTTCCAAAGAGAGCACGGAGCAGCACGCATGTCGTTGGTAGTGAGATTGTGTGTGTGTGTGTGTGTGTGTGTGTGAGTGAGAGAGAGAGAGAGAGAGTGAGAGAGAGAGAGATTGTTTGTATAGCATTAGAGACCTATACATGACGTGTGGAAGACATTGCATTTGAGGCATTCATCACCTATTTACATCTAAATGCTGTTATGTGAGGTAGTTCTGAATATCTGCTGGTGCCCGCTTTATTGTTTTAGCTTCTCAATCTGTCCACTTAAATTAATATTTTTAATTGTATCAGTTCTTTTTGATAAGATATAGCTTGTCCTCTATCATTGTATCAGTTCACATTTACATTTACATTTATGCATTTAGCAGACGCTTTTATCCAAAGCGACTTACAACTTGGGGGAACATGAAGCGATAGGTCATGAAGAATCGAGAAGCGCAATAAGAGCCTGAAATCCTGAGACCGTGTACATTGCTCAGTGTAGCACAGGCTAGAGTAGGGAGGGAAGAAGAAAGAGGAAGCGGAGGGAATGTTTTTTTTTATTTATTTTTTTATGAGATTAAGTGCTCACGGAAGAGCTGAGTTTTAAGTTGACTTTTGAATGATGTCAATGATTCTGCGTTTCGGATGGTATTGGGAAGATCGTTCCACCAGCTGGGAACATTGAATGAAAATGTTCTGGACATGAACATCTGTAGATGACCAGTACTGAATATCATATATTATATTTATGGTGCCTTGCATCAAAGTAAGCAGACAATCATGGAGGGAGCTTTTGGAAATTTTGCAAAGACTTGAGATTGTGTGTACTTGGTTAATAATGTGAAATCTGCTCTAATACTGTCACAGCACTTTCTCCTTTTTATTACTGTAATTATACCCCTTTTAACCTCAAAGTTAAATTCAAGGATGGTTATTTAACGTCAAGTTAAAAATGTTCCTTGCACTGCTAGCTCAGTGAGTTAAAATGTCATATTATGATTTAATTTATGAGGTGAAAGCTCAAGTTATCAAGTTGTATCATATTGTACACACAAAGATATGCATGACCCAGAAATATATATATAAAAAAATAAACAAATAATTGATGTTAGCATAGATTTTAAGAATAGGGTTTGATTCAGTTTTAGGTTGAAGGACATATGATGTTTGAGAGCTAATCAATGACTAAACTTGCATCTCCTATCATATCCCATATTGTCCTTGAGCATGGAACTTACTCCAAAGGGGATTGTCTCTGCAATGTATTTTAAGTTGCTTTGGATAAAAAGCACCTGCTAAATGTCAACGAACATCAAAATGCTCATTAATGGAAGTATGAATAATGTATCTTCTGTAGGACATCAAGGTGATCTTCATACAAAACATTTTGTATAGCCGCTGAAAATAGTTCAGATGCATGCTCATGTCCGTTACTGAAGAATGCCATCAAATATGATTTTGACATTATCCTGTAATTTCCCATTTCAAATAGGTCTAGTATTAGTATTACATGATAAGTGCATCCATCTCATCCTCATTGCACACTAATCTTGGAATGAAGAGTAGGATATTGGTCAAGGATACCTCATTCAGTCTGCATGAAGATTTAATGCTTTCACAGTAGACCCAGTTTCACTGTGTAAAGGTGCTGCAAAGTGACATTAAAAGCTGCATTTTTTGTACAAATTCGGCCTGATTCTGTCGATGTCTCCCAGAAGACGAGGTAATTATAATATAATTATCTGGCTATTTGTGCTTCTTAGCTTTTCTGTTCATAAATGCTTTTGTTCTCACAGTAAAATGAAAATATAAGGCAATATGAAAAGTCTATGTACTCACACCACCACATTTCAAATATATGATTATATTATCATGCAGTTCCAACTTTCACAAAAAATCTCTAGGACTGCCTCACGATGAACTCATCTGTAAACATCACGCATAGCTGTCATCAGAGATGGATGTGGAGGGAATTATCAGTGAGGTCCAGAGATATCTTAGTGTGCAACACACAAGGTACAAGCACATCACTCAAAATGATATATCCCATCTCTGTGATCGCGCTGAATGCGTGAATAAGAAACCTCCAGGGGTTATTTTTCATATGCACAGAGATCTGTCTGCTGTTACCACAGATAACATTTGTCTTGTATTTATAGTGTTGGCCTATATTGTTCTTACTTATATTGCCAGGTTGAAGAAACAGAAGAATCAGAAAATAACCAGTGTCATTGGTTGTAACATTTGTAAAAATAGTATTTTTTTTATAGAATTATTCATGTCCAGGATTTTAAATCACATGACAATACACACAACCTTGGTTTATGCAAATACAAAGTTCTGTCATGAAACTCTAGATGGCGCAGGCTAATAGGTCCTTTAACTACCTGTTCGTAATCACATCATCATCTTTAGGGCACAGCTAATTAGTTCCTGCTGTATCAGTCGCTGATGTGTTTGCATGCTCAACCTTCAAATCCTCGGGTAGCATTTGCCTTAGCAGTGCAGCGCACTTTCAGAAACCCCCCACCTTCCCCAGCTCCACCTGTATAGATCTGCTACGGGTAATTCATGTACCCTCAATTGTACAGCTGAAGCATGTCTTGCTCACGGCAGTGTGTCGTGTATGTATTGGCAGTAGCAAGTTCGTACTTGCTCTGCAGCAGCAATAACCTACAGCAGCAGCAATAAAAGCAACAGCAGCATAGCAGACCTATTCCACCAAGACCAAACATATAACATTGTCACACCCATTACCATGCCAAACACTCTGAGAGTTGTCATAACAGAACTGATGATGAAAAAAGGGTCATTATTTATGTTAACGTTGTAGGGTGGGGTTGTAAAGAAGGGTGCGTGTCTAATTTAATAGTTAATCTGGCAGAAATTCCAACACAAATATACATTTACATAATCTTTAAATGAAAACATTATTTTTTTCCTTTATTTATTTTTTTCATCTCTCTGTTCAATTATCTGCATGGAGACAAACAACTACACAGGCATTTATTTTTAATTTAAGAACAATTATTTGAAAATCATCATGTAAGCTTTGGCCTCTTTGAAATATCATTGGAATGCAAGCCATATACCGTAGCTGGAGAGGGAGAGAAATGGAGAGAAAGATTCTCTGCAAATGTCATCATGTTGACAAATGGCATTCTTTTCCCGACCTGAGACAGTGGGGTAAATTACTGAATTTGCCATATTGATACTCTTGACATTCTGTGGAACTCTCCTTGAAGCTTCAATAATAAACTGCTCCAGAGACAATTTTACAGGGTCAGCTTTGAGTCAACAAAGCTGTTTTCTGTTTATCATTTTGTTTGTTCTGCCACTTTAAACTTTACTTCAGTCCGTTTTGTGATGAAAAGTTTCAAAGAAATCTACATTGGGGAAAGAATGTTCCCACAAGGAATTGGAAACAATCTGCATGCACTTTTCATAATGACAAAGTTTTTGTGCTTATACAAAAATAAAATAAAATTAATTCCATCAGGTCTTTCTCATTTTGTTCTCATAGCAGGTGTTTTTTTTTTTTTTTTTTTTTTTTTTAATCATTCTCAGAAAGGATAAGTGTGTTAGAAGTGCAGGGGAAATAGGTCATGTGTTTGAAATGTGTTTAATTAACAAGATTTTGCTTATTTTTACAACTCATTTTAAATATATAGCAACTTTTAAAAGAACTAATTGTTCTTACATTTTAAAGACGTTCTTTATTTTCCCATGTGCATCACATACCCAAGATGACGGCGTGAGTACATCACGAGGCTCTGGGTCTCTCCAGATTCTGCAATTTTGCGGTAATTTTCTTGCTCATCTCGGGTCAGTTCATGCAGAACAGTTGTGCCTTTACATCGTACACCCGTTGTGAGATTTTGGATATTGGTTTGCGAATTTCCGACAGTTCCGACAATCTTCAACTCCTTCCTGAGATCGATAGGACACCCAAGGCTATACACTCTACCCGTCCGGGCGGAAGTGCTCGCAGGCGGCGTCGAGATCATAAACAAAGGCGGGGGTAGTGCGGAGGACTAAGAGCTAAGCTAAGGCTAACACCACACCGGCTCTCTTTACCCAGCATTTTCCTTGCCAATGTACAGTCACTAGTGAACAAAATGGAGGAGATTCGACTCAGAATCACAAACAGCAAGAAAGTTTTGAACTGTAACGTCCTAATCTTCACGGAAACCTGGTTAAACAGCGGAATACCGGACACCGCTATTGAGCTAGCGGGACGCCACACACTCCGGGCGGATAGAACATTAGATGGCTCCGGTAAGACCAGAGGTGGTGGATTGTGCATTTACATTAACAAAGCTTGGTGCACAAACTCTGCTATTGTTGGGAGTCATTGTTCAGCTAACCTTGAGTTTCTCATGGTTAAATGTAGACCGTTTTATCTACCGCAGGAGTTCACTTCCACCATTATCACTGCAGCCTATATTCCCCCGGATGCTGATGCCAAGCTTGCTATGAAAGAACTTCACACAGCCATCAGTAAACAACAGACTGATCACCCAGAAGCTGTGTTTATTGTTGCAGGTGACTTTAATCACTCAAACTTAAAGTCAGTGCTACCCAAGTTTCACCAGCATGTTTCCTGTCACACCAGAGGAAACAAAACCTTAGACCATGTTTACACAAACATAGCTGGAGCTTACGTTCAACACCCCTCCCCCACCTGGGACAGTCAGATCACCTTTCTTTGTTCCTCACCCCCAAATTTGCACCCCTCATCAACCGTGTGAAGCCATCAGTGAAGACCATCAAGGTGTGGCCTGCGGGGGCAGATTCCACACTCCAGGAAAGGTTTCTACACACAGACTGGAGTATGTTTGCTTCTCAGGCCACCAGTGGCGCTCACACGAACATTGACTCCTACACCTCCTCTGTATTGGATCATATCAATACCACTATTGACAGTGTTACAACCCAGAAACAGATCACCACATCCCCAAATCAGAAGCCTTGGATGAACAAGGAAGTGCGACTCCTGTTGAAGTCACGCAACACTGCCTTCAGATCAGGAGATGCACAAGCCTACAGCACATCCAGAGCAAACCTGAAGAGGGGCATCAAAAAGGCCAAGCACTGCTACAAGCTAAAGATAGAGGGACACTTTTCCAACTCTGAACCTGGATGTGGCAAGGCATTCAGGCCATCAGTGACTACAAACCCACCCACTCCACCCCCGCAGCCACTGATGTCAACTACGTAAACAAGCTAAATTACTTTTATGCTCGCTTTGAAAGAGACAACAGAGAAACTGCCACCAAGCTCAAACCCTCAGCTGACCACCCACCAATCACACTCTCCTCCACAGATGTCTGCGAGGCACTGAGCCGGATCAGCGCGCACAAGGCTGCTGGACCAGACAACATCCCTGGACGTGTTCTCAGGGCATGTGCGGAGCAGCTCGCTGGGGTTTTTACAGACATTTTCAACCTGTCTCTTGCCCAATCAGCTGTACCAACATGCTTTAAATGCACTTCCATTGTGCCAGTGCCGAAACACTCTAGCCCGAGGTGCCCTAATGACTTCCGCCCTGTAGCACTCACACCCATCGTTATGAAGTGCTTTGAGCGGCTGGTCCTGGAACACCTAAAAGACTCTCTACCATCCACATTCCACTCACACCAGTTTGCATACCGCAGCAATAGGAGCACAGAGGATGCCGTTTCCATGGCACTGCACTCTGTGCTCACTCATCTGGACAATAAGAACACTTATGCACGCATGCTGTTTGTTGACTTCAGCTCAGCATTCAACACTGTCATCCCAACCAAGTTAATAGCCAAACTTGGAGACCTGGGCATCAACACCTCAATGTGTAACTGGATTTTGGACTTCCTAACTGACAGACCCCAGAATGTTCAATCAGGATTCACCTGCTCCACGTCCATCACACTTAACACTGGTGTACCACAGGGCTGTGTGCTAAGTCCGTTTCTCTACTCCCTCTTCACCTCCGACTGCAAGCCTGTGTATGGATCTAATTACATCGTCAAGTTTGCTGACGACACTACGGTGATTGGGCTCATCAGCAACAACGATGAGACTGCCTATAGGGAGGAGATCCAGCACCTGGCCACATGGTGCGCTGATAATAACCTGCTCCTCAACACCACCAAAACGAAGGAGCTCATCGTGGACTTCAGGAAAGAGTCAAGAGGCACACATAACACCATCCACATCAATGGAATGGCTGTTGAGCGTGTCTCCAGTTTCAAGTTCCTGGGGATCCACATCTCGGCGGACATGTCATGGACAACCAACACCTCCAGCCTGGTCAAGAAGGCTCACCAGCGCCTTTTCTTCCTGAGGACACTGAGGAAGAATCAGCTCTCCTCGGCTATCCTGGTGAACTTCTATCGCTGCGCAATAGAAAGCATCCTGACCAACTGTGTCGCAGTATGGTATGGGATCTGCTCTGTTGCGGAGCGCAAAGCACTGCAGCGGGTGGTGAAAACTGCCCAGCGCATCACAGGGACTCCACTACCTGCCATCGAGCACATCCAGAGGAAATGCTGTCTGCATTGAGCTCGCAGCATCCTTAAGTACTCCTCTCACCCAGCCCACAGACTGTTTTCTCTCCTGCCCTCCAGCAGGCGTCTCACGTGCCTCCGGACCAGGACCAGCAGACTAAAGAACAGTTTTTTCCCCAGAGCTGTCTCTTTATTGAACTCTAACCCTCGCTGATCCACTCTCCTCATATACTGCCAACTCTCCTACCTCACATCTGCCTTCACTTGTTATTTGCACTACTGGAAAAACTGTTTACTTATCCATCTTGCACTACCATACCGTAACTGGATTATGCTCATTTGCACTGCCGACTGTATTCACAGTACCAACTGTTTACATTTGCACCGTACTTCTAACTGTAATATGCAATCACTTCCACTGCACGTTACACTTTTTTTCGGATAGCTTCTGTCCATACTTCATTGCACTACCTTAATCCACTGCTATATTCCTCATCTTAGCCTAACATATTGTATACCTCTATCTGTAAAATTCTGTTTATAGTAATAGCCATCTGTATATTATATTATACTCATAGTACATATACACCTGTAAATTCTGTTTATAGTAATAGCCATCTGTATATTTATTATATTTATTAATTGTACATATTCACCTGTAAATTCTGTTTATAGTAATAACCATCTCTTTCTCTCTCTCTCTCTCTCTCTCTCTCTCTCTCTCTCTCTCTCTCTCTCTCTCTCTCTCTCTCTCTCTCTCTCTCTCTCTCTCTCTCTCTCTCTATATATATATATATATATATATATATATATATATTCAGTACATATCCATGTCCTGCACTTATTCATCCATTGTATATCATGCACTTATGCATCCATCCATCCATTTTCTTCCGCTTTATCCGGGGCCGGGTCACGGGGGCAGCAGTCTAAGCAGAGATGCCCAGACTTCCCTCTCCCTAGACACTTCCTCTAGCTCTTCCGGGGGGACACCGAGGTCCATAAAAATTATGAACAGAACCGGCGACAAAGGGCAGCCCTGCCGGAGTCCAACATGCACCGGGAACAATTCTGACTTACTGCCGACAATGCGGACCAAACTCCTGCTTCGGTCATACAGGGACCGGACAGCCCTCAGCGAAGGACCCCGGACCCCATATTCCCAGAGCACCCTCCACAGGATGCCGCGAGGGACACAGTCGAATGCCTTCTCCAAATCCACAAAACAAATGTGGACTGGTTGGGCAAACTCCCATGAACCCTCCGGCACCCTATAGAGGGTATAGAGCTGGTCCAGTGTTCCACGACTGGGACGAAAACTACACTGTTCCTCCTGAATCCGAGGTTTCACTATCGGCCGAATTATCCTCTCCAGTACCCTGGCATAGACTTTCCCGGGGAGGCTGAGAAGTGTGATCCCCCTATAGTTGGAACACACCCTCCGGTCCCCCTTCTTAAAAAGAGGGAGCACCACCCCGGTCTGCTATCCCAGAGGCACTGTCCCCAACCGCCACGCGATGCTGCAGAGGCGTGTCAGCCAAGACAGCCCCACAACATCCAGAGACTTGAGGTACTCAGGGCGGATCTCATCCACCCCCGGTGCCTTGCCACCGAGGAGTTTCTTGACCACCTTGGTGACTTCAGCTTGGGTGATGGACGAGTCCTCCTCTGAGCCCCCAGCCTCTGCTTCCTCAATGGAAGACGTGATGGCGGTATTGAGGAGATCCTTGAAGTATTCCTTCCACCTTCCGACAACATCCCCAGTTGAGGTCAACAGCCGCCCATCGCCACTGTAAACAGCCTTGGTAGGGCACTGCTTCCCCCTCCTGAAGTGCCAGACGGTTTGCCAGAATCTCTTCGAGGCCAGCCGATAGTCCTTTTCCATGGCCTCACCGAACTCCTCCCAGGCCCGAGTTTTTGCTTCCACAACCACCCGGGCTGCAGTCCGTTTAGCCTTCCGGTACCTGTCAGCTGCCTCAGGAGTCCCACAAGCCAGCCAGGCCCGATAGGACTCATTCTTCAGCTTGATGGCATCCCTTACTTCCGGTGTCCACCACCGGGTTTGGGGATTGCCGCCTCGACAGGCACCGGAGACCTTGCGTCCACAGCTCCGAGCGGCTGCTTTGACAATGGAGGTGGAGAACATGGTCCACATATGGCCGCAGGTCAGATGAAACGACCACAAAGTCGATCATTGACCTACGACCTAGGGTGTCCTGGTGCCATGTGCACTGATGGACACCCTTATGCTTGAACATGGTGTTCGTTATGGACAAACTGTAACTAGCACAGAAGTCCAATAACTGAACACCACTCGGGTTCAGATCAGGGGGGCCGTTCCTCCCAATCACGCCCCTCCAGGTTTCACTGTCATTGCCCACGTGGGCATTGAAGTCCCCCAGCAGAACTATGGAGTCCCCAGTCGGAGCACTTTCCAGCACCCCTCCCAGGGACACCAAGAAGGTCGGGTACTCTGCACTGCTGTTCGGCCCGTAAGCACACACAACAGTGAGAGACCTATCCCCGAGCCGAAGGCACAGGGAAACGACCCTCTCGTTCACCGGGGTAAACTCCAACACATGGCGGCAGAGCTGGGGGGCTATAAGCCCACACCAGCCCGCCGCCTCTCACCATGGGCAACTCCAGAGTGGTGAAGAGTCCATCCTCTCTCGAGGAGTGTGGTTCCAGAACCCAAGCCATGCGTGGAGGTGATTCCGACTATCTCTAGTCGGAACCTCTCAACCTCACGCACAATCTCAGGCTCTTTCCCCGCCAGCGAGGTGACATTCCATGTCCCAAGAGCCAGTTTCCGTGTCTAGGGATCGGGTCGTCTAGGCCCCCGCCTTCGACTGCTGCCCGATTCACTTTGCACCGGCCCCTTACGGTCCCTCCCGTGAGTGGTGGGCCCACGGGAAGGTGTCCCCACGTCGCTCCTTTGGGCTGAGCCCGGCCGGACCCCGTGGGGGAAGGCCCGGTCACCAGGCGCTCGCATACGAGCCCCAGCCCCAGGCCTGGCTCCAGGGTGGGGCCCCGGCTGCGCCGTACTGGGCGACGTCACGGTCCTCCTTTTTTTTGTCGTCATAAGGATTTGTTGAACTGCTCTTAGTCTGACTCGTCACCTAGGACCTGTTTGCCTTGGGAGACCCGACCAGGGGCATATAGCCCAGGACAACGTAGCTCCTAGGGTCATTCGGGTACTCAAACCCCTCCACCACGTTAAGGTGGCAGTTCATGGAGGTTGCACTTATGCAACCGTTGTATGTCCTGCACTTGCTGCTATTGCACTTCTGGTTAGACCTAAACTGCATTTCGTTGCCTTGTACCTGTACTTGTGTAATGACAATAAAGTTGAATCTAATCTAAAATTGTGAGGCTGAAACAAGTTTAGGTGTAGATGAACTATTTATTAAAATAGGCTGTTACATGGAAATGTCCAAACTAATAATAATAAGTTAAGGGTAAAACTTTAAAATACGGGTGCACTTATATGCATTAATTCATGCTTAACTAATGCACAGATAGTCGCAATCTACCAAGAGCAATGCAAATTATATCTGGTTTAAGACATGCTTTTTTGGGGTGGTAAATAATGGCGCAAATAACTGTAAATTGACTAGCGTAAACCTTAGTAAATCACCTTGCATGATTCATTTAAATATTCTACTCCCATAAATTGTGTATAATAGGGAAACTCCTACAAATGCATATGCAATAAGGTTAGCCACAAAAATAACTGTCCTTTTCAGCAATTTTTTTTTAATTTATACTTTAGTAATGTCACAATTCACCAGTGTGAGTGCCCGTGGTTACCACCAATGGGCACTCCACCCCGGACTGTCACTCCATCAAGGACTACATCTCCCATAATACTCTCTGCCTGGACTCATCATCCCTGATTACATCCACCTTTGTCTCATTACCCTGTTCACCTCACCCTATATAAGCCTGGTTATCTCAGTCATTCATTGCGAAGTCTTGTTTTGTGTATCACTGCATTTCTGAGCGTTTTCCCTGGTTTCATGTCTCTTGGTCTTGGATTACTTGCCAGTTCTGTGGATTACCCTTTTGCCTGTCTCTCCTGCCTTGTTTGCCTGTTTGGACTGCTTGCCTGTGTATGACCTTTTGCCTGTTTTGATTACGATTGTGAATTACCCTTCATTAAAGCTGCATTTGGATTCTCTACCTTTGTCTCTCAGAGCAGTATGTTACAGAAGACTTCGCCAAGCATGGATCAAGCAGTATGTCTCATCCGTCTACGCCAAGGAACTCACTCACTCGAGGACCACATCAGAGACTTTCTGAACATCGCAAAAATCACCAACTAGTCCCGTCCTGGTCTCCGTCCAGACCCCAGTGACATTTCCTGTTTTGAGTCCGGTGGTCCCAAGTCTGGTGGTCCCGAGTCCGGTGGTCCCAAGTCCTGACATGGCCAGGAGGGCTGTGCTGGGGTTTTATGTTGTGGTGGTGGTCTTGCGTGCTTGGGAGAAGCACAGGAGGAGTTTTCAGAGCTGCCGAGATGCATTGCCTTGCAGGGGCCAGCCACTGACCAGCATCCAGAGATGGCTCCAGCCACTGACCAGCATCCAGAGATGGCTCCAGCCACTGACCAGCATCCAGAGATGGCTCCAGCCACTGACCAGCATCCAGAGAGGGCTCCAGCCACCGACCAGCATCCAGAGAGGGCTCCAGCCACTCACCAGCCTCCAGAGAGGGCTCCAGCCACTGACCAATGTCCAGAGAGGGCTCTGACCCCTGTCACAAGTCCAGAGAGGACTCCAACCCCTGTCCCGAGTCCAGAGATGACTCGGCCTCCTGTCCTGAGTCCAAAGAGGACTCTGCCTCCTTTCACGAGTCCAGAGAGGACTCGGTTTCCTGTCCCGAGTCCAGAGAGGATTCCGACCGGGCCACCTGCTCAGCCTGCTCCGTCGTGGGGTTCTTTAAGACCGTCTGCACTGCTGTGGTGGTCGTCTGCTCTGCCGCGGGGGTCTTCAACCTCGTCTGCACTGCTGTGGTGGTTATCTGTTCCGCCATGGGCTTCAAGACCGTCTGCACTGCTGTGGTGGTCATCTACTCCACCCTGGCTGCCTGCTCTGCCTGTGCCAGCCTGGTCATCTGCCAGACCTGCTCCGCAGTGGTTGCCTACGCCACCCTGGTCATCTGTCCAGCCTGATCCTTCTTGTACTTCTGCTATGCCTCAGTCTTCAGGCCGTCTTCCGCTCCTTGGGCCTGGCCCTCCATCCCGCCTCCAGTTCCGCCTCCGCTCCACCTCACTTCTGGACAGTTTAGGAGTGTCTGGAAGCCACTCCTTTGAGGGGGGGCTATGTCACAATTCACCAGTGTGAGTGCCCGTGGTCACCACCAGAGGGCACTCCACCCCACTGTGTATGACCTTTTGCCTGTTTTGATTACGATTGTAGATTACCCTTCATTAAATGGATTCTCTAAATACTGATAGTAGTTTTTTTAACACTAAACGAGGGTTTGCGCTTGCGCAAGCTGTCAGCAAATCTGGCCCATAAACTCTAACTGCGCCGATAGTCTCTCCAAAATTAGCAGAAGCTTATATCTTTTACAGTGTAAAAACTCTGTCCAGGAAATATATTCCAACGCTCAGGGTGATGTGTCCAATCTCACATCGAAAAAACCCTCAAGAAAACAAAGGTAAATTCAGCCAGCGAGGCATTTCAGCAAACTTGGTGATAAACCTGAGATGCAGTTGTGATTGCATACTTCCCTATTATATAAAAAAGAGTATGTGACAAAATAAGTATGTCTGAATTCACAGTACTCATAAAAGAGATTTTAAATTATAAATTTAAGAAATTTTAGATTAGATTTCTGTACGGTTTCCTCCTATTATGGCGCCTCCACTCCCCACTCCTCGGAGGGGGAGCTCAGGCAGCCACACTCGCCTTCAGCTCTTCTCGGCCCTCCCCGGATGATGTCACCAAGCTCTGGAAGGCGACCGACTTGTCTCTCCGCATTACCAAAGAGACGGCCCGTGCTGTGGGCCGCTCCATGGCTGGTCTGGTATGCGTCAAGAGACATCTTTGGCTTACTCTGTTGGGGATCAAGGAGAGGGAGAAACACTTTCTCCTTGATGCCCCGATCTCGCCTTCTGGCCTCTTTGGCGGTGCGGTTGATACCGTCGTAGAGAGGTTTCAGTAGACAAGGAAGCAGTCAGCCGCCTTCCAGAGGTTCATCCCTCCTTCCAGAGGTTCATCGCTCGCCGCTGCTCTGCCTCGCTCCTCGGCGAAGACCGTTTCAAGTGGGCAGCCCGGGCCTTCATCCAGCTCCTCGCACTGCTAGGTGCAGAAGCAGAGTGTTGCCTCCCGTGCCCCTCCCGAGGGAGCTTGGCAAAGGAGACGGCACTCTCACAGGAAGCCTTTTCAGCCTAAGGGCGACCTGAGGGACGTCATTCAGGCCAAGAAGGCTCCCAAGCGGTCCTAGCTGCAGCAGGGCCATTGAGAGCTGTCCCCCACAGGGTGGAATGATAGAGGTCACTTCCGCCCTGGGGCTCTCGGGGAATCGATGCTGTGTTCCTGCCATCCAAGACGCTTCGGGCTGCATCGATTCCCTGCGCGCGCGCTGTTCCAGCCGCCTCTAATAAGACATGCGGAGGTCCAGCAATCGCGTGTGCACGCCCTATCTCTTCCCCAACTTCGCCCTGCCGGTCAGCCGCTTCAGGGGGTTGGGGAGGAGCCTCCGTTAACACCCAAGATTGGCCTCAAGTGGCTAGTTCCCTTAGTAGATTATCTCGGTGCATGGTCATGCCTTCTGGGTATAACTGCATGGGCCCTGCGTACTGTAGAACGGGGTTACAGGCTGCAGTTCGGTTTCCCTCCCCCGAAATTCAACGGGGTGGTCTGGACTGTCGTCGGCCCGGAGCATGTGCGGGTGATGGAACAGGAAGTACGCTCCCTGCTGGTCAAGGTGGCTATAGAACGTATTCCTCCGCCAGACAGGGAGGCCGGGTTCTACAGCCGGTACTTCATAGTTCTACTTCATAGAAGGATGGTGGGTTGCGTCCAATAATAGATCTCAGGTATCTGAACCGGTCTCTGAGGATATACAGGTCCAGGATGCTTACAATTCCAGCCATCGTGAGTCAGATCCAGTTCGAAGACTGGTTCGTCACAATAGATCTGAAGGACGCATACTTCCATATCTCCATCCTTCCATCTCACAGGAAGTTCCTGAGGTTTGCTTTCGGGGGCGAAGCGTACCAATATCAGGTTCTTCCCTTCGACCTAGCTCTTTCCCCTCGCACCTTCACGAAGTGTATGGATGCAGCGCTGGCTCCGTTGAGACTCCAGGGCATCCGTATACTCAATTATATCGACGACTGGCTCATCCTGGCTCAGTCACGCGATATGGCGGCTCGACATTGAGATGTTGTTCTAGCCCACATAAGGTGCTTGGGGCTGAGACTCAACACAAAGAAGAGTGTGTTGACGCCCTCCCAGAGGACCACATTCTTGGGGGTCGTGTGGGATTCGACGTTGATGCGGGCACAGTTGTCCCCCGCGTGCGTCGAGTCCATACTGTCGATGGGCTCGAGAGTGAAGCTGGGCCGCGGCCTCACTGTGAAGCAGTTCCAGAGACTGCTGGGTATCATGGCCGCAGCGTCCAACGTGATACAGTTCGGCCTGCTCCACATCAGACCCCTCCAGTGGTGGCTGAGAACCAAAGGGTTTTCCTCATGGGGAAATCCTTTTCGTATGATCAGGGTAACGCGCAGAAGCCTTCGTTCCCTCGTCATATGGAAGAAGCCTTGGTTCCTGTCCCAGGGGCCAGTGCTGGGAGCGTCCTTTTGCCGGAAGACTGTTTCAACAGACGCCTCCCTCACTGGTTGGGGCGCGGTCATGGAAGGCCGCTTTTCCAGAGGTCTGTGGGAGACCCGGCATTCTTCCTGGCACATCAACTGCCTGGAAATGCTGGCGGTCTACAAGGCTCTGAGGAGCTTTCTACCGGACCTCCGCAGCCACCATGTCCTGATACGATCCGACAACATGTCGGCAGTATCGTATCTAAACCACCAGGGAGGCCTGAGGTCGCGCCCTCTTTGCAGACTGGTGCATCAGGTTCTCCTGTGGTCCCCGGTGAGGTTGTCATCCCTCAGGGACCAAAACCAGGGAGCAGACATCCTGTCGAGGCAGGGGCTGAGGCCCGGGGAATGGTGACTCCACCCCGAGGTGGTGGAGGCCATGTGTGAGAGGTTTGGCCCGGTGGAAGTGGATCCCTTCACGTCTCGAGAGACGTCCCACTGCCCACTGTGGTTCTCCCTCACCCATCCGGCCCGCTGGGGCTGGATGCCATGGCGCAGACGTAGCCAAGGCTGCGTCTGTATGCTTTTCCCCTGATCACTCTGCTCCCGGGAGTTCTGGAGCGTGTCTGCCAGGAGGGCGTCAGTCTTCTCTTAGTAGCACCCTGGTGGCCCACTCGAGTATGGTTCTCCGACATCATCTACCTGCTGGACGGTCCCCCATGGCAGGAGGGACCTGCTATCTCAGGCCGGGGACACGATATTCTACCTCCGGCCAGAGGTGTGGGATCTCTGGGTCTGACCCCTGAGGGGGCCCAGTACCTAGGAGAGGGCCTGTTGGCGGGTGTCGTGGAGACCCTACTCAGCTCCAGAGCTCCTTCCACCAGGAGGCTGTACAGCCTGAAGGGGAATGTATTTTCCACTTGGTGTAGAGAGCGGGAGATGAACCCAGTTAACTGCCCAGTGGCTTCAGTGCTGGAGTTCCTTCAAGACCGCTTCTCCGCCGGTCTTTCCCCGTCCACACTTAAGGTGTATGTGGCTGCCATTGGGGCTTTCCACGCACCTTTAGGTGATGGCATGTTGGGAAGGCACCATCTGGTTGTACGATTCCTCCGTGGGACTCGGAGGATGAGGCCTGCGGCTCGTTCCAGAGTCCCAACCTGGGACCTGGCAGTGGTGCTCGAGGGGTTGGCTGAGGCCCCCTTTGAGCCGCTGGAGTCAGCTGAGGCGAGAATACTGACCTTCAAGGTGGCCTTTCTCCTTGCCATCACTTCTCTGACGAGAGTGGGGGACCTCCAGGCCTTGGCTATCACGCCAACTTGCCTGGAGTTTGGGGAACGAGAGTCATAACCCGAGACGATTTTCCCCAATGCTTTCCCTTGGAATAATAGAAAGGCTTTTTGGTGCAGCAGATGTGGTTTATCCATTGGTTTTGTACAAAATGCCTGCCACAAGTATTTAGTCAAATGTATTTTCTTAGCAGTGCGGGTAGAGGAACAGATGGCATTGTAATCAACATGGATAAATGTAGATTTGCTCTCTAAAAGTCTCTGTATAAAGCATACCTTTAAATCAATTGGACTGGACTAGTCTTTGTGCTCATGTTGAGACTTGATGACATGATGATAGTCTGAACATTCCTGGTGTTCATTTTGGGGATGGTCTACCTGAAAATTACGAAATCATGAGAGTGACTGAGCAGTTTTTGGACAACTAGTGTTCAAAAGTAATCAGAACTTAATAGCCTAACAGGGGTTACAATACAAGTCCGCTAAAGTGAAAGAAAAATAACCTTTCTGTCATGCACAACAAATTGTAGGTAGACATTATAAATTCCATTTTTTCAATTGGTAAAATGCAAGTGATTTGCATTTATAATAGCCTACATGAACATCACACCAAAAATGAAAATAATAATTATAAAAGTGAAATGATCAAACTTAATCTCAAAATGAAAATATAAATCAGATGTGATTTAAGCACTAAATCCCCCACAGCAACATTGGAAAAAGCTTTTGCAAAGCTATAAAAGACTGTGCCGCCTATTGTTCAAAGTTGTTAATATGGATATAATGCAACTATTGAATCGTTCAGACTGTAATTATGTTCTTAAGGTCACATTTAGTGCATTGCACACGCTGCCATTCTCATGCTCAGCTCTGTAATTGTTGCTCTCAGATATATTTTAGGAAGCTACTGAGTGGGCTGAATATTACTGTAAAAAAATGTTTCTCAAATGCATGGCATTTCTTCTGCTCACTAGCTCAGGCACATTTGCATGTGTTATATCAGCTTGTTGAAATGTTTGTTTTACACACAGGGGTGGCTTCTTGCCAGAGTGGCTCAGCACAGCAGTAAACTAACACTGCATTCCAAACAGATATGGAATATTCATGCTCTATAAACAAAAAAACAACATCCCAGCAACACGTTCAAGAGGGAAGGGAAGGGAAGGAAAGGAAGGTAGTGAGGAAGAGAGAGTTATTCATACCAATATCAATGCAACCTTAAATGTAAACTGTAAGAGTTTGTAAATAAATTTAATTAAGTTCTTCCAGCTCAAATATCTTCTCATCCTGTAATATGTGCTTTTGTGAACAGCATGCTGAGAATTAAGTGTGTCCTACATTAAACACTCCAGGCATGTAGTGTTCTCTCAAGAGGTAAACAGATAAATATTTTCTTCCAGTCGGTTTCAGACTGAAATACACAGACTATTACTCTAAGGGGGATCCACTTTATATTAGGTGGCCTTAACTACTATGTACTAACATTTTAATTAATAATTTGATACAATGCACTTATTGTGTACATACATGTTTTTACATTGTACTTACATTTTAAAAAATACCTGCATGTAATTACACCTGTAAATAATTTCTGTAGTTACATTTCTGTCCCTAACCCTACCTGTATCCCACCTCAATATCAGCAAAAGTGTTTTGCAATACAATTTAAACACAGTAAGTACATTGTACTTATTTTTTTATGTAAGTACATAGTACTTAAGGCCAACTAATATAAAGTGGGGCCTCTAAGGGTTTTTAGTAGTTCAAGTCCAATTTTACATTTGAATATACACCAATCAGGCAAAGCATTATGGCCAATGACTGGTGACAGATGAATTGAATAACACTGATTATTGTGCTCTGTTTATTTTGTCAGTCTTCCTGTTTTTTAGCTTCATACATTTTCTGCTTTTTCGGCCTTAAAGGTACTGATTGTCCCATTGTCTCCATTTAACACACAAAAAATGTGTTCCATTGCCGGATTTACATTCTTCGCATTATCAATTTACACTATGCAACATAGGAAACCAATGAGCAAGATAATTCTCTCTGATTATTGTGAAACACAGCAAAATACATTACATAATTTAAACACTTTTAATAAAAAACTATTGTGTACAATTTTCATATGAGTACACCATTCAGATGACTCTTCACAAAACAATTTATTTCTCAACATGTAAAACTTTTGAAACTATAATGCACATTTGAGTTTTCCAAGACCTATGGCCTATTGATTGAAGACTTTAATCTCCTGTCAGTATGTGATCTGCATGTGTAGCGCACAGCTGTGTATCAATCTTGTGTAAGACTTATCATCTTCACTGAAAGATGACACGGGCAGAAGCAATCAGCTTGTTACATTTGAAAGCAATTCTAATTTGCATTAGTGAGAATCAAAATGAAGCAGGATAACCTTTCATTTTGCTTTTTACTTGTGGCACCATGCCCATCTCGCTGGCAAAGGAACGATTTCCAAGAAATCACTCATGTGCATTAATAATCCAACAGCACAATCAGAAATGTACAATAGCCTCATGCTAACATCTCCCACCATTGTGCTCAGAAATGGGCTGATTGAGAATGCTGATTTTAGATTGCAGGTTTCATAAAGCCTATACAAATCTCTCTTTGCATGGATTTCAATCCAAAGGCAGCTGTGTGAAGTCTATTAGAGGCATTGTCAGAAAGATCCTACAATTCTATGTGCTTTCTATTTATACATATTTTATAATATCAGCTTGACATTTCTCCTGAAAGAGAAGATAGCTTGGGATGCACATGATACTTTTCAAGAAACTGTGTGTGTCAGTTCTTTAAGCAATCTACATTTCATGCATTAAAAAGAGTATTTCGCACTGAGGTTCTAAATTCATTATTAGAGATCACAGTTGGGCTTAGCCTATCTGGCCATGTCTTATTCACCTTTTTTTTTTTTTTCTTCACATGAAGTGGCAGAAGCAGTATATGATCTGACATCACAATCATACGATGTATCTTGTGCGATCCTGAACAAAGAATAGCTTGGGAGAAGGAGGAAAGCAATCATGCAAGTGAAAAGCACAAACAGCAGCATACCAAATCATGTATTGAAACAAACAACAACAGGAGAGTTTTTAGGTATAACAAGCGAAAGCGATAGACATAAATCAAAAGATTTTTCACATATGTATTTTTATTTGTCAAACAAAAGAGCTGTCTATATGTTAGCAATGGCTGTCCTCCTTTGTACACTTCGCTTTAACTAATAGTGTATAATTGGTATATTTTACCATAGCATTTGCTTGACACGGAATGAACAAAAAAGAAATATGACATTGTTTTATTTATCTTTTGGGAACAGCTGACAGCGTAAATGCAAAACCAAAATATTATGTGGCCCTCTGGGTCACATGCATGTTTTAAAACAATCACTGTTCACAGCACATGTCATGGAAATGCTGGACTATCAGACCCACCAATATATATATTCACCATGACCCACCATTATATATATATATTAGGGGAGGCACGGTTCACAAAACCCACGGTTCGGTTCGTATCACGGTTTTAGGGTCACGGTTTTCGGTTCTGTACAGTTCTTGTTGTTGCTTTTTTTAATCGTTAACACTCCAGAAATTTACTTCAGCATATGGTATATATGGCTTAATCATCCACAATTTAGGATACAGTATTAAAAATTGTTATATCAAGTTGTTTCCTAACTGGCTGTCTACCGAGTCCGACACATTGGCGTAACATTTTTCATGTTAATCATGTCAATTTTGATCAGAACAATGCACTGTGGCTTTAATGCAGCTGACCTGATTAACAAATTTCACCATGAACTGTCCCGTGTGTTTCACAATCACCATATGACATCCAGCGCTGTGAAAAAATAAAATAAAATACACGAAAACACAACACTGCCAGAAGTTTTTGCCCAAACTTCAAAGGCTTGTTTAAATTATTAGAACTAGAAGCATATCTTAACTTTTAAATGTTACATTTATCATGTGAACTACTTATATACAACATATGCATGTGTGTATGAGACAGAGGGGAACACGGTTGCATTTGCAGCAGATATATGTTGCCCATCATAAATCAAAGCACGAGACAGACAGGGGTCCGTTAAATGTGACAGAATGGATACATTGCGCATGCGTGAACCGTGCGACGCACACACTCCGAACCAAGACAAGCGAACCGAACGGTTCATTTTTTCCATGTACCGTGCCACCCCTAATATATATATATATATATATATATATATATATATATATATATATATATATATATATATATATATATATATATATATATATATATATATATATATATATATTTATTTATTATTTAAAAAATGTGCCTGTGGACCTCATCTTTTTTTTTCTTCGAATACAGTCATCCTCAAAAGGTCTGTACAAAACTGTTAAATGTGCACACAAGTCATTTGAACAGTGTTAGAGAAAATCTCACAGACACAGGGAAATGTTAGACAAGAATTACGAATATTACCTCCATATATGTCGATAGTCATGATAAACATAGAAACATGATGTCAACATTTATCTAGTTAAAAAATATGGTACTGCACTTGATATGATGTATGCTGAATTTATGTCAACACTTCTCAGATTTTTTTTTAAATATATTTCACATTCAAGACTGTACAAATAGTGTTACACCCCCTCCCCCCTCATGGGTTCTTGTATATATATATATATATATATATATATATATATATATATATATATATATATATATATATATATATATATATATATATATATATATATATATATATATATATATATATATATATATATATATAACAAAAAAATTGATGCAGTGATTTCACAATCCAACACTGCTCACCTTTGAAATTAATAACTAGATTTTGATTACCTAACAGCTGTATAAACATCTGTATTTAATCTTTGCATACATGACAGCTGTTATTTACTGGTGCCTTTAGTATATGCAGAGGAGAGAAAGAATAATCCCACTTAGTGTAGTCCAACACATTTTTGTATGTTTATATTTCTTCACAATTTTTTAACAAGCACATACAAATGTGGGATATTTCAAAGGGACATTGCATTCCACCAAAGTTAGATTTAATTATACGATTGTAAAATTGACATCTATCCTGAGGTTTTTACAATCAAGAAAAACAAAAATACAGTAGTACAGCTAAGTAAAAGGTAAACAGCCTGAAAAACTGAGACATCTGGAAATATTGTACACATAAAAAAAACATCTAAACATTTAATTTCTAAGGACATTATTTTCTTAAACATTTCTCCTGTCGTTGTTACAGACTGCCTGCGTAATAACCTGTAAGTGAATGTACCTTTACCTTCATAACTTTCCATCATATGTGTGTGAAATTAGCCCCTTTCACACAATAATACGGGTAAATTACCGTACTATTACCAGAATGCTGTTCACACAAGCAACGGCATTCTGGATTTTTACCGGTAAGAGACCGTTCACACATCAACAGGAAAATACCGGTATATTCTGTGATGTCAGTCATCGGAAATTATCCATCAACACTGTGCCGTTGTCTTCATCTGCCAGCATAAGAAGTAGCAATTTAGTTTCAATTTCTGTTCAATATAACAACATCTTTTTGACGTCTGAGTGGCAGGCATAACAGAACGCGTTTGCTCTTAAAAACACAACACTCGAGTAATAGTATCAAACTGCAGAACCGCAGCGCTGATGAATGGAAAACGCGGTTGGGTCTCGAGCGTGACACATTGAAAAAGCTGCAAGATGTGCCACAATGGTCAATAATTATCAGCGCATATTTAAATAAATAAAAAAAATATTAAAAACATTACTGTAAACATGCGGAGTAATGACATCATCTAAGTCTTTATGATTGGCCCAAAGCAGACTTCTTACGTCAGCGCCTTCTGATTCCATAGGTGAATATACGGTAATCTTCATTCCACGTTCACACACCGCACATCACTGGTAATTTACTGGAAAGTTACAACTTTCCTTACTGGTAAATTGCCGGAACCAGTGTACCGGTATTTTGGAAAAGGTTCTGTTCACACTTGATCTGTTACCGGAAATTTACCAGTAAAGACCGTATGTGTGAAAGGGGCTGTTGTTAATCTAGTTAAGATTCACCTGTTATGGATACTTCCAGTACTGTAGTGTTGTTTTTATTTTTATGACAATTCATTACATTATGGGGCATGTAACAGTGTCTTTAGAAAAGTACAGGAAATCAGATCATACAAATTTGAAATGATTGATAAAAATTATCTATGAAATGCTTTAATTTTAACTTATACATCTTGTTGTCTTCATACTTCTAGTAATGTTTGCATCATGCAGTTATTTTGTGTTTTACATATAATACAATACCATCATATTTTTGTCTACACAACAAAGTCAGTGTTGGTTGTGATATAACTTCAGTCAGGCCTGCTGTTAAAATGAAAGTAGAAACATTTTTTACATTTTAATGTTAGTTATGTGTTGTAAATTTTTTGATTATGGCCCAAAAATCATTGCATGTCATTTTTTTTTGTTGTTATTTAAAGTGACACTGTACAGTGGCTATTGTTCCACTGCGTAAACCACAGTGAAATAACCCACATCCTCCATTTAACTCTAAAAAAAAAAAAAAAAAAAAAAAAAAATACAAGATTAAATTCACTAAATGGCACAGACCACATAAAGGACAAACAAGCAGGACATGAAAGATGACTAAACCCCACCTCTTTAGAAAAAATAAAAACAAAACAAAAAACATAAAAAAAAATGGAGAATTCAAATTAAACCGATTTTATTTTTACATGTTTAAAGCACAGTTTATATTGAACATGGACCAAAGTGTATAAGAGAAAAATAATTTGGGGTCTTCACTCTTCCTCTGTGCATCCCAGTAACTCTGCGCGCAAAGTGATTCTTCCGTACCATGACCACGGAAGAATTCGGATGAATCTGGCATAGATGGGAGGATCTATCACGTTCTTTCTGTGGGTGTCATTATCAAAATTTCCTTGAAAGACCTGAAAGAGAGAAAAAAATAAATCACATTATACATGTCATTTTACACATAAAATTCTAGACAAATAAAACTGCGGTAACACTTTAGAATAATGGTCCGTCATTAATAGGTAACTATGCAGTAAGTAATGCAGGACTAATGAGTATTACTACATTAACACTTCCGCTACTATTAACTAATATAGAAACAAGCTTAACTAATCAGAAAGTAATATTGAATTTAGGACTAGGATAGTTCCTTATTAGGTAATCAATAATTACTGAATGAGATCCATTTTATGATGCATTCAGAGTAAAATGATTATTGATTATGACTATATTCAGAGTAAAAAGATTATTGATTACGATTGATTACACAACAATATTCTTTATAATTTGTCAGTTAGTTAATAGTTATTGATGAAGCTAATCTCGTTAAGTAATTATGGATTACTTAACAAGTAACTATCTCCTAAATGTGATATAATTTACTGATTAGTTAAGCTTGTTTCCATATTAGTTAATAGTAGTAGCTGAAGTGTTAATGCAGTAATACTAATTAGTCCTGCATTACTTCCTGCATAGTTACTTATTAATGCTGGACTATTATTCTAAAGTGTTACCAAAACTGTTTATAGCTTTCTTTCTTTTTTTTGTCATGAGAAATATTTGTAGCAGGTTTACATACAGTAGTATGTAGTAATGTTACACTATGTGCAACAGCACAACTGTTTGCAATATTGATAATAATCAGAAAGTGTTGAGATGACAAGGACAGTTTTAAACTGTTCAGTTTTGGTTTACAGGTCACCAATTAAAAGATCAAAATAAATAAAGGCTAATTCACAGTGATTAGTTAATTTGCTCTTGGTGAAATCAGCTTAACTCTGTATTTCCTACAGCAGACGCATATTTACAATACAGAGAAAGGAAGTACAGTTCATGATTTATGAATAACCCTTGAGTGTGCAGCTGAACTGATGCTGAAGGCAAACAAAACTCAAGTACGTCGCTCAGTGTAAAGAGTTCAGAGATGGGTGCATTTCAGCAAGTAACAAAAAGGCTGGCTGGGAACTAAGTCTTCATAGGCTTCAAAGACAAATTTCACTGAGCTCTCAGAGCACTGACAGCACATATTCATCAGTAGAGAGTAAACAATCAGAGCACAGAGATCCTGTGTGTCTAATTGTTGGTGTCATAAGTATTACATAAATGTGTGACATATTCCCTCTCTTTCTTACTTCTGCACTAAATCAAAGTTCCCTTTTGGACCACGGAACAAATCTCGTGTTTTGCAGCTCAACTCTTTCCAATGCACTCCGAGGGTGAGGGGAAATGTCATAAAAAATTGATTAGGCAAAAGGGCAGCTCAAAACATGAACTTGTTCGCTGAACTTCTCATCTGATGCCTTGTGTGTTTGCAGGGAATACGTGCACAGGAAAGTCTTTCAATGCCAAGCATTTCCCACCAGGCTTTTATAATGATAAGGTCTGCATACTTTGGCCATGAGTGTGGATAGATAGTACAGTGGGAAATACATAAGAGTTAAGTAAGATTTTTTTAGACTGCAACTCTGACTTTAATATTTGTCTTTCATTAACATGTTATAACACTGATGACACGGTGTAGTGGTATGGGTAAGTTTAAGGGTAGGGTTAGGTTTAAAGGTAGTACCCGTAAGACCTCCGTTCATCTTCGGAACACAAATGAAGATATTTTAGTTGAAATCCGATGGCTCAGAAAGGCCTCCATTGGCACAATACACTTTACACTCTCAAGACTCATAAAAGGTACTAAAGACGTTGTTACAAAGTCCATCTCATTACAGTGGTTCAACACAGGAGATCGCTGGAGAATACCACAAACCGAAATCACTTAAACATAGACAAAGGAACAGAATGAAACAAGATGGGAGATGGGTATAAATACAAGATGGGAACTTGTACAAAGGGAACTAATAATGATCAGCTGAACAGAATGACTTAATCAATGAGTAACCATGGAGACAAATAAGAACTAAGTCAGGCAATTAACAGAATATAGCATGATGCATGTTATATTCTTCTAAGCCAAACCCTGACAACTAACCTTAACCTTAAACTAACAGTCTACTAACAGTCTGCTAATACTCTAATGAGAGTTAGACATGTAGTTGTATAGTTACTTATAGTTATTAAAATGTCTAAAGAGTTACCCATATTTTTACATTCATACACTACCTGGAATAATATCACGATTTTTCTATACAAGTTCTATACAATGAAAATGAACACCACTCACCAGGTAAGGTTAATTACTTGATAAACAAGTAGCTATTTGACTGCTAAAAGCTGCTAAATAAAAACAGACTCAGAGGTTTAATGTAGTGCACATCTCTTTTATAGTACCTATCCATTTTAGTCTTTCACGCAACAGTAATCACTAAAACTTCAGTAAACATTTATGCTTTCTGTGACCATAACCAAATGAGACATCTCACTCTACTGATGTACCCTCTGAAGAAATGATGGAAACAAGTCACTCTCAATTACCATTCTCTCCTTGTGCTCCCAAGAACATTTGGAACAATTATGCATAAAAGCTGCAAAGAAAACAAATCCTTCTTTAAGACATCCCATAAATCTGTGCCTGCTGTTTACTGCTTAATCTAATCCCTGCACTGCTCCGCTCATGACTGCAAAGCCGTGGAAAGGAAAGTTGTCTTTAGAGCACTGAATGATGTGTTCTGGCATGCAGAAACAAATGGAGGATTATCTAAGTAGGTACATCAGATAACACATATATTCTATTTGGAGGTGAGGGCTTTTGGAGTTCGATCACAAGGGGAGGACACTTCATAGCCTCTTCAAGCTGCAAGACTGCTCAATTCATAGACACGTCCTTTGAAGTGGGTCCTTCATATAGAGCTGAATCGGTGTGAAAATCCCTCAAGTGTTACTCAAAGTGGCAAGGCAATCTCAAGTCCTTTTGGAGCATGGGGAAACAAGGTTATCTGTGGGGAGATCTGGGTATTACATCTGAGCATGACTTGCAACTGATTCCAAATCTGATTTAGACAGACAGACAGACAGACAGACAGACAGACGGACAGACAGGTAGATCATTGTTGGCACAAATTGATTGTAGATGATTTAGATGAACGCACACACCTCTGCTTCTGATGTGCGCTCTGCTTGGAGCCGCTGCGGATTGAAGAACACGCTGATTAACGCAGACTAAAAGACGTGACGAAGCCGAAAGCCTCCTGCATGTTTCATATGTTTTAAAGGATAATCACATATTTTTAGGGGGGCTGGGCAGAAGTTTAGGGGTTGAAGCTGAAGCCCCCCTTAAAAGGGCCTAGTGACACCCATACTCACAAGTGACCAATTTTGTACACTCTGTAGGCACCAACTCCATACACCACAAAAATACCAACTGAGCCTCTACTCACAACTGATTTCTATAGAACTACAGGTGTTCGATTCCGGGTTTTTTAGAGTCAACTTTGATTCCCAGCTTCCACCATAGGAGTTGATGGAATCGACTCCCAGAATTGCTCCAAAAATTACAAAACGAGCAATAAGAATGCAAGATTGTCATCTTTATTACACACTAAATGTAGTCTATTGCTGACACAAAGCCTAAAACTCTCTGTATGTGTAACAATACACAGTTTAGGCAGGCCAAATTAGCCCAGATGATATTACTTTGAGATAAGTATCACCAATTCACCATAATTTAGTTGTGCGTCAATACCTAATTTTAAAGGGGGGAAAAGTCGCAAGAAAAGGACTTTTCATCTAATTCATCTAAACGGTCAGATGAAGGCGATAAGCGTCTATTGTCAGCGTAAAAAGCAGCTTGAACAGCAGTTCAAGATACTAAAAATAAAAATCTACCCTAAATACATACAGTATGATTAATGTACACTTATTAACCCTTTCACACGTAAGTTTAAAATATTCTGGCTGACCCCCCAGCGTGAGTTTTTCAAGGCGACCATTATTTAGAACGTATCACTTTATTGTTTCCATAGTGACACATCATTGCTTGTCACATGACGCACCACAGTCACACTAGTGCTGTATGACTGATGATCTGCTTTTATTTCATTTTTCTTTTTTATTAAAAATATTACCAAATGTGTTACCTATAGCATGAAATATCTGATATTCCGATTGTTAAATATGGGCAAATGGATGTTTTTTTTTTTAAACACCTTTATAAAGGTCACGCAAGTTGAGCTATATGCGCGATGGGTGCCACCATTTTAGTTTGTACTGCATTTCAGAGAATCGGATCTATTGGATTTAAAACATGTGAATTCATCCACTTCTTCCGAAATACATGAAAGTAAGTGACCAGTGAACTGGTAGAAGAATAGAGAAAACTTTAAAGTTACTTACACAATGTGTATCTGATATGAATAAAACTTGTTGTCTAATTATAATGGAGATGATTATTATTGTCACTTCCATGGACATCAGTGTATATTTTACAAACTCTAAATGTCTTAAACCTAAAATAAACATATTATAAACAATAGTTTTTGTATATGACAAGTGCTGAGTGCGTCTGCCTCTGCCTCAGCGGCAACAAAGCATGAAAGCACGTTTGACATTTATCAGTTGATCATGTGATGCACTGACTGTTCTAATCACACTAGTGTGACCGTATGCTCCAGGGACCAGCCATGACTGATCACACCAGTGTGATTGTACATGTGAAAGGGTTAATGTGATCATTATTTCTGGCAGTTAAAAAAATATATTATTAGTTTAAAGATTAACACAAATTAGGATAATAAAACGAATATTTATTATTATTTATTATTTAAACTAAATATTTATTTTATTAATAAAACTTTGATGAAATCACAAAGCTGGCACGGAAAAAGCTACTTAAGAAAAAAGTATGTGGCGTGTTTCTATAAGACTATAAGAAGTACACAGCCCACACAAATATTAGATAATTAATAACAGTAAAATATATTTAATTATTTTTTTGTAAACATTTATTTATAAATAACAGTTCTCTCATTTCTCTGCATTTTGTACATGCCTGTACAAGGACAGAAACATGAGTTTAAAAGCATAGCCAAATACATCCTCTATGAAACTGAGCACCTTTTAAGTACAACATCTTTTATATATTTCTAAAGGTATAATATTGCATCATCTTATGTGCCAGCTGGCATTGGCTATCAATTGCTGTTGTCTGAGCCAAATTCATATTATGCATGTTATGGTCTCATCTGTAGTGCAATAGCTTGCTCAATTTAATGTTATTAACTAATGATCAAGATATTGCGTGAGCTCTCACCCTTTCCTGGCACTGTCTGAACTGTCTATAAAAGTGTTTAAGAAGTGTCGAAGAAGGCCGAATGATTTACCCAGGGGGCTGACATCCCACACCCTGACAGGGACCAAATGAGCACACAATTGCTTTTAATATAACATTCCTTTTTATTTTATATCTCGTAAGTCAGTCTCCTCACATTCTATAACTCATCTATATAGTAACAGAGGAGATGAACAGGCTGTGCTGTGCACAGCAAACAAATCTGGAACAACAGATCAGATGTGAGGGCTCCATGGCTACAGTTGTCCTATTTCCCCTTAGTGCTGATAAAACAGAAGATTTGGTGTGATTCAGCAGAAAAGCAATCCTATAAGGACCTGATCCGAATTTCTGCCATTTCTCAGAGACAAGCCAACTTAACAAAGCTACTCATTACCCCTTTGCTGAAGCAAGCTTCAGTTGGCAGTTTTCAAATAATGTTGTGTGATTTATAGAGCTGTCAGTTAATTAAAAATATGTATTCATGATTATTTTATACATTTAATGCATGAAAAAAAGGAAATTAATACTTTTATTCAGCAATGATGCATTCAATTGATCAAAAGTGGCCATACAGATGTTACAAAAGTATATTTCTATATATTTTTTAAATTATTTCAATTGATCAAATAATCCTGAAAAAATGTTTCAAAGTTTCCACAATAATATTAATCAATACAATTTATCTAATAAAAATAAATGTTTTTGAGCACCAAATCAGCATTTCTGAATGATTTCTTACAAACCATTCAGCATCGCCATTACAGGAATAAATTACATGTTGAAATATATAATAATTGTACATTAAATTGTAATACTATTACACGATATTACAGTTTTAACTGTATTTTTGATCAAATAAATTCTGACTTCTTTCAAAAATCAAAAACAAAAATGAACGTCTAAATGATAGTGTATGTGTTAGACAATTGTACTGCTTTTCCAATCAGTTTTGAATGTTTTTACAGCAATATAATAAACAAATTGTATTAATAAATAGAAAGACCAAAGAACATAACACTATTATGTTGATATACCCGATCTTACAGCAATTCACACAAATTTGTACAAGCTCAATCGTGCAAATTGGTATGATTTTTGTATTTGAATTGGTATGATCGTACGCATTTGAAGAGTTGCCCAATTTGTTTGATTTCATACAAATGACCTAACCTCAAACCCTGTCCCTAAACCTACCCGTCACTGCGGTTTAGACAAATCGTACAAATTAGCCACCTCGTACAAATACGTATGCATTTGGTCATGAGATAGCGTTGGATATACAGTAAAGATGTAGGACAGCCTTGAAAAAAATAAATAATATTAATGGAGCGTTGGAGACCCATTTCACTTGTTCTGTAACGTATTAACACACTGGCACCAGACCCATCAAGAGATTGTTCTATGATTCTGAAAATGACTCTGTGTTAGAAGAAGAATCTCTGTGACTGCTAGTCAATATACTGGGTTAATGCAACCGCTGTTCCAGAGCTCATCTCACCTGAAGACAGTAAATTGTGGGTTGCATTGTATTCAATTTCATCTTCAAGGCCCATCATCCTCAGAACCCTATCGCCAACAACCAGATAAATAGCACTCTAAAACTACCATTAGACCAGGTCCAAATATAAAAGGTTAAAAAAGAGATATGATACAATCTGATATTGCATTTTTTTCCCCTTGAGTTGAAAGTGATTGTGGATATGATGGGGTGAGATAAGATTTCAGCAGAGCTTGAAAGCTGTATTGTGACTATGGTGTGATAAGAACAAGACCAAGTGATACGCTTAGAAGAGTGACCGAATAATGCCAAAAATCGTGTAAAACTGTTGGCCGTCATGTAAAAAAGAAGAAACTGCCTGTCCATTTATATTGTGTCTTCACATGTATTCATTCAGGCAATTCAGAAGAGCACCTCTAAAATTCAAAAGGTGCTCTCCTTAATAATATATCCACTGTGCCCTTTGTGGGTCACTAAGCCTCACTTAAACTTCCTGCTCAATGGCTGGAAATAGAGGTTTACTTTTCCCCTCCAATCTGTTCTGGTCTGTGCCTTTTATTTAACCCATTGGACAATGTTTCCACAGTATTGATTTCTGAAATGAGGACATCAAGGGCACCTACTACCAGAAGACACAAGGGAACATGCACCTTTTCTGATACTGATACAGATAATACAACAGGAGAATAATCCATATATTTCCATATATTACTTTCTGCTGGTCATACCCATCATGGGAATCCAATCTTTTTTTCTTTCTTCATTCAAATGCTTATAAATCTTACAAGTCAATGCATTACAGCTACATGCCTGGCTTGGGGAAGGGCATCCACTGGCAGCTAATCTTGTGATGTGATCTTATTTACCCTATTGCCTGCGAGGGAATAGTTATATTCACAGGCTAATTAACCCATTGACCCCAGGCTAATCAATGATGAGTGTGCATTGTGTCAATCACAGCATCTTCACTACCAAATGCTTCTGGGGGTTGAAGATTTCTGACAGAAAACAGGTAAGCTTTATGCAAGCATTTAAAAAAAAAAATATATTAGTGAGGTGAGTCTCTTGAGGTTAGGCATACTGGCCAAAGGCAGAGTAAGATCTGAGTAAACACACTACAATGATCAGGGGCACACATAGGTTCACATTACAGCCTAATTGTGGTTGTCACTCCTCTTCTGAGCACTTAATGTTGTTCTGTACACACAGAGCAGGTTATAGTGGGGAGTGACACCACAAGTCGAATATATTTAAATGAAATAATTCTAGTGTTTACAGAACCAAGCTTAACAGCTAGTTGTTAATGCATCCACACCACTCTCTTGTGGACAATGACAGCTTGTCTCTTTTTGCTTGAAAGATACAAGCAAACCACAGGGAAAGAGGTATTCATTCACAAACATTGATATTAGTCTTTCTCCTGCCATCATACTGACTCTACAGAGTGCTACAGACATATTTTTGTAGACCATCCTGAAACTGAAAAAAAAGGCCAGTAGGATTTTTCCATTGGCTTTTGGATTATTGCAGAAAACAAGGTCTGTTTCCAACAAAAGATTATGATTCTTACACATTTTGATTTTCATTCAGATAATCAGTGTTGATGAAAGTTACTTTTAAAAGTAATGCATTACAATATTGTGTTACTCACTAAAAAAGTAACTGTGTTACTTATATTTACTTTTTTACAGAAATGAATGTGTGGCTTTTGTATTATTTTTTTTCATTTGGGCTAGGCTTGCTTTTTTTAAAAACAAAAACAAATGGCAAATGTAGAGGACCTTTCACACCAAAAGGTGAAATAAATAAGCCAGAATACCCAAGCAACTTCAAAGCAACACCCTGACTACTCGGAGCACCTTTAATAACAGCATAACAACACCCTGGCCACCGCCTACAATGTCTAGCATTACACCAACGATTTTTCCACCGAAAACACCTCTTACATTTTCCCTAATCCAGGTAAATATG
Organism: Romanogobio albipinnatus; assembly: GCA_023566225.1. Classification (NCBI taxonomy): domain Eukaryota; kingdom Metazoa; phylum Chordata; class Actinopteri; order Cypriniformes; family Gobionidae; genus Romanogobio; species Romanogobio albipinnatus. The sequence goes on from CM042242.1 coordinate 42,465,949, forward strand.
GTTTATTTTGGGGGTTTGATACTTGGATGGATGCACAATAGGGGGCAATAAATTGTAACATAATAAGTACAATTATGTTGCATGTCATGCATGAACACTGGAATAATCACGCTAACCACTGACTAACATTAAATGTGTACAATTTTAAATTGGGATTCAATTTTGATTTCTACACTCTACTCAGAAATTACAGTATATTGCATCTGATCAAGTATGATTAAATAGAGGTTTTGTGAAATGTAACTTAATATCATATACCTGGAGCCAAGATCTTGGGAAAAGCTCTCTTTCTTTACCAGTAGCGTTGTCAATCACCACGCAAATCACGCGAATGCGTGGGGCCACTGTTGGCCAAAAGCAGTTAACTTAATTGATGAATCCTTTTGACATAATTTATTATTGGGTGGTCCAGATAAGTAGAAAGAAGCACCATATCCAAGCGGCACTCAAAAAAGAAAGAAAACAAAAGAGAAGAAATCCAATACAGAAATTTTTGTTAGCTTATCAAAGCTTACCATTGTTTACGCTGAAAAATCTAAATAAAACATCTGAATGAGGTGGAAGACCCATCCAGGTTGAACAAGCTGGGCCCACAATGTCAACTAGGATTGGGAATCGAATTCCAATTCTGGAATCGGATACCAACATTTAGGAATCAGATACTTTTATAAAATAAAAATGTCTGTTCCGCTTATCGATTCCTGTGTGCACATTTTAATGTGATTTTAAACTATTTAAGTGCAAGAAGACACACTCGCCTCTCATATTAAATTGAAATACTGAATTCAATTTAATTCTCTTTCGTGTCTTTGTGTTCTTATTTTATTACTGACTGTTTAACTGTATATATAATGTTTGAAATATCTATTAGTAAGTAAAGTTGTTTTTGCTGTTCCTCATTTAACTTTTCTTTAAAGGTCCCATGGCATGAAAATTTCATTTTATGAGTTTTTTTAACATTAATATGAGTTCCCCTAGCCTGTATATGGTCCCCAAGTGGCTAGAAATTTTTATGGGTGTAAACCGAGTTCTGGCTATCTTTTTCTGCCTTTGAGAAAATTACAGCTCAGACGAGCCGATCTGGAATTTTCCTGTTATGACATCATACCAGGAAAGGTTACCTCCCCTTCCTCTGTTTTGCCCGCGCAGAGCACTCAGAGAAAATTGATTCAGTTTATGTCAGCACAGGCTTTACAAACAGACTTTACAATATGGATTCGACAGCACCGCCACAAACAGTGAGTAACAGTGTTCATTAATGCCTGATCTGTGATCAGTGATTTCTGATGCGTAGCTAATCATTCAAGTTCACTCAGACTTTCTTTCTAGATCGTTTAATGATCGCCGTCTTGATGCCCTAAGTGTAATGCATCAATGAATCAAGCCAGTGACTAAAAAGATTGTTTCTGTTAGTAGCATGAAACAAATCCGTTTTTTTAAGTGATTAAACTACAGAGAGAGATCGAAGAACACTCTTTATAATGTCCGGAGCTGTCAATCACACGTCGCAAGTGTATCTGCACACTTACCCAAACTGCTGTTATAAAGAATGACGCTGTTATGCAGCACAGCGAAGCTCTTACTGTATTCATATCAACATCGTGTTTGCTGTTAGTTGTGGTGAAAGCATTTTGTGAGAGAAAACGCGTTGCAATGACGATATCACTGCATTCACGTGATCAACAGACCGTCTGTCTACTCAATGCTCATCACTGCAGCCTTTCATGTGATGGGAATAGATCATAAAATAATGCTATAATCCACACTTTGACGATTTGTTCATCTCGATGGCTGTAATGGTACATTACATGTGTTACAAAGTTCATAGAATAAGGTGGAAGAAGACAGGGTCGATGTGACTGGGACTGTTTATTCAGAACTCTCAGCTACAAATAAGCTTGCGCTAACAGCACAGCGCTCTCTAACTCAGTACAATGGTCATAGTACAAAACTTCCTCCAGCTCTCAGAGGTTCACGAGTGCCTAGTCAGTCTCTCTCTCTCATGCATGCAGTGCGTGTAGTGCTTCGCTAAACCACGCCCCCTCCGCAACATAACACTCATTTCAAATGCAAAGATGTCAGCCAATCATAACAGTGGGCGTTTTCACGTCTCACAGCAGACACGCCCCTTGAAACAGGGCATTCTGCCATTTCTGGGTCCAAGCCTCAACTCGTTTCACTTGAGAATGCCATTGATGGCCGTTCATGAGCGCTATTTATTCATATTAAACATCAAACATTTTAAAAAGTTAAATATTTTAAATACTTACAGTCTACACAACAGTCTCTGTGCTCACAGCGTCACAGACATAATATTTTAACAATTTATAAAAGATGAATCACTGTCTGGCCATCTGGAATTTTGGTATAGAGATAAAGGTTATGATTATAATTTTTTTGTAGTATTACACCACATTGTGTGTGTATATTAGCACCGTTTGTTGTCAATCTTGTGGTATGAGAGAGCATTTGGACCCGGAAGTGCTGCCGCGTGACGTCAGACTTAACAACCGGACAGCTAATGAGAGAGGTGAATGAGAGCACTTTTACGACCGCGAAAAAACAAGTTGCTGTGTGCGGGTTCTTTGAACAGCAGCGATGGAGGAACGGTGTGTGGAGTGTTGCAGCATTTGCATATATTTTATATACACTTTTTAATTTATAGATTTCTTTGTCTCGTTTTATATTGTATACTTTGTATATTTGTTCCTTTTTAGATGTCCATGTTGCTTTTGATCTCTATGTTTTGTATTGTTGTTCCTTTTGTTTACTTGGAATATTTATGTGTATTTTATATACACTTTTTTTTTGGTCGTAAATTTATTGTTCTCATTTTTATATTGTTTACTTTGTATATTTATTCCTTTTTTTTTAGATCCTTTTTTGTACACTGTATTTTATTCCTTTACATCTCTGTCCTTTAAATGCATTTTGTTCACTTTTTTTTCCTTTTGTTTCTTTACCAATTCATTTTAACGTATGTTTATAATGTTCTTTGGACTGTTTATATTTTTACATTTGTTCCTTTACATTTTCATCCCTTTTAAATACATTTAGATCACTTGTTCCCTTTCAGTCGGTCACGTTCGACGTATGTCGGATCTGACAGACGAATTGGGATCTGTTTCAGAGATCAATCTACTTTGACTGTATTAGAAACGAGCCAATGAAAATTGGCATGCGTTTCACGCATTCCACGCACCGCCCCGCATTGCGGGTATAAATACGGAAGTGGAAGTACCGCATACCGCTTTCAACTTCGGAGCCAAGCATTGTTGTATGTTCCTACGAAGAGTGTGTTTAGGACTACGAGTCAACAAGGAAAAGAGAAAACTACTTACCTGTTTCAGCGTCTGTGTGACGGTGCCTTACAGCGGTGGTCGCGAAAAAAGCAAAACAGTCGGTTCGCTGGGCGTTTTCCTTTTGAGTGCTCACAGCGGGCTTGCACCTTTGAACTGCTGTGAGCCGCGGCCATTTCCCCTGTGTGCCTCAGCACTGTTGGAGCGGTTTCTCTTCTCTCTAAAAGAGCAACACGGTTTGACCCTGCATCTTTTTCAAGATGTCATTCAAACCGTGTGTTTCTGGATGCGGTTGTTTCCTGTCCTCATTTGACGGCCACGATCTCTCTCACATGTAAACATGTGAGATTGCTTTCGTGGGTGATTCATGCTCTCTCAGGAGAGCATGGTCACGTCGGCGCGTTGTTCATCTCACCTTTCTCGTAAGGGCTTGAGCGTTCAGCGCGCCATGTGCCGTCGAGCGCCGGCTGACAGCGGGGGTTGCCACGGCAACCCAGCGCGTCACTCGGCACTCTCTAGATGCACGGTCCCGACTATGAAACCTCAAACGGGGTTGAGTCCCTTTGCTTATTCCCTGATCTAGTTTCTTTTCTGGTGCTCCAGAAAAGGACTATTTTGGTTAATAAGCCTTGGTGACCTGAGGATTACAGTGGGGCATCCCCGCCGGGTACATCTCTTCGGGCCCCCATATCGCATCATGAGCATGTTTAGACTTTGTTTGTGGGTGGTTCATGTTCTCTCATGAGAACATGGCCACGTCGGCGCGTTGTTCGTCCTGCCCCTTTCATAGGGGCTTGAGCGTTCAGCATGCCGTGTGACGTCGAGTCTGGCGGCCACGCCCACTGTCTCTCATGCCTGCTGGTAGCCCAGATGGGATTGCTGGTCCTTTTTTGAAAAAAGGGGGGACCTAGCATTTCATTTGTGGCTCTGGCAGAGGACAGATGTCAAATGCTGCATCGGAGAGAGGGCTGTTATGCGCTGGAGATGATGATGCTGAGTTTCCCACTATAATAGTGTGTGTGCTCATGCTGAATCAGATTCAGTGTTGACAGCCATGCCTTCCAGGGTGGCAGGAACTGCGTGCAGTGATGGACCTCGCTCTCCGGGTGACGGAAGTCACTGCACGCTCCCTGGGTCAGGCGATGTCCACATTAGTGGTCCAGGAAGCTGGGGCTAAACCTGGCAGATATGCGTGAGCCTGACAAAGTTTGGTTCCTCTACGCCCCTGTCTGTCCTCTACGCCCCTGTCTGGTGACGCTGTCGAGAACTCGCCCAGCAGTTCTCGGTGGCCCAGAAGTGGATGGAGGTGGTTTAAAAAAAAAAAAAAACCTTCCTGCCCCGACGACTATCTGCTGCCTCCACCCAGTCGTCGGCTGCAGCACCTCCATCTGCTTGTCGCCGAGGGTGCCCCACCTGCGCCCGCCTCCACCCCTGCTAAGCCCAGCAGCAGCCTCCACCCGGGCAGCAGGTGGCCGGGCGCAGGGGATGTGCCCAACCCGTCCAGGGTCCCGCGAGTCCGCTAGCAAGCACAAGGGCAAGCGACCCTGGAACGGGCAGCCCAGCGAGATGGCAAACTGCTCGGGGAGACGGTGTCCACACCCCTCCCTCCCCCGGGGGAGGACCGGGGGGAGAATATTTTTCGGTTCGGTCCTGCCGCTGGCTCTCCGGAGTCCAGCGGTACCCACATTCTCAGAGCAGTTTCCTCCCTCCCTCCCTGGGCCCTGAGAGGGTCAGGTTGGCAGTGTGCGACGCCCCCGGGCCTTGCCACTCCTTTCCTCCCCTCTCCCCCTTCGCCAGGGGGCAGCAGTGTGGGCACCGAGGACACCTCCGGGCCTTCGAGCAGCCGACGAGCTCTCTCGTCAGTTGACACCTCCGGGAGAATGGCGACTCCACCCCCGAAGCGTCCAGCTGATATGGGACCACTTCGGGGTTGCACAGGTAGACCTGTTCACTTCCCCGGAGTCGACCCATTGCCAGTGGTACTACTCCCTGACCGGAGGTACCTTAGGCATAGATGCACTGGCACACAGCTGGCCCCGGGACCTACGCAAGTATGCGTTTCCCCCAGTGAGCCTGTACAGAGTCTGTGCAAGGTCAGGGAGGACGAGGAGCAGGTCTTGTTAGTTGCGCCCTATTGGCCCAACCGGACCTGGTTCCCCGAACTCACACTCCTTGCGACAGCCCCTCCCTGGCCGATCCCCCTGAGGAAGGACCTTCTTTCTCAGGGACGGGGCACTCTATGGCACCCGCGTCCAGACCTCTGGAAACTCCATGTCTGGTCCCTGGATGGGACGCGGAGGTTCTAGGTGGCCTACCACAAGCTGTGGTAGACACCATCACTTCAGCAAGAGCCCCCTCTACAAGGCGCCTCTATGCGCTGAAGTGGAACCTGTTCGTCGACTGGTGCTCTTCCGCCGGGAAGACCCTCGGAAGTGTTCGATTAACATCGTGCTCTCCTTCCTGCAGGATGGGTTGGAGCGAAGGCTGTCTCCCTCCACCCTCAAGTGTATGTCGCAGCAATAGCGCCGTATCACGATGCAGTAGACGGTAATCCTTAGGTAAGCACGACTTAATCGTCAGGTTCCTCAGAGGTGCAAGGAGACTGAATCCTCCTCGTTCTATCTCGATACCCCCTTGGGACTTAGCCCTGGTGCTTAGAGCACTCCAGGGTCCTCCATTTGAGCCTTTGCAGTCAGTTGAGCTAAATCCTGTCCATGAAGACAGTCCTCCTGACCGCATTGGCCTCAATCAAGAGGGTAGGGGACCTGCATGCACTTTCGGTCGACGAATCGTGCCTAGAATTGTCCTGAGACCCCGGCCTGGATATGTGCCCAAGGTTCCTACCACTCCCTTTCGGGACCAGGTGGTGAACCTGCAAGCACTGCCTTCGGAGGAGGCAGACCCAGCCCTAGCTTTATGTCCCGTCCGCGCTCTTCGCACTTATATTGACCGGACTCAGAGCTTCAGATCCTCACAGCAGCTCTTCGTCTGTTACGGAGGTCAGCAGAAGGGAAAGGCTGTCTCCAAGCAGAGGTTGGCCCACTGGATAGTGGATGCCATCGTCTTGGCTTACCAGTCCCAAGACGTACCTTGCCCGTTCGGGGTGCGAGCACACTCAACAAGGAGTGTTGCTTCATCCTGGGCGCTGACTCAAGGTGCCTTGCTGACAGACATTTGTAGAGCTGCGGGCTGGGCGACACCTAACACGTTCACTAGATTTTATAGCCTCCGTGTAGAGCCGGTATCTTCCCGGATCCTCGCCCCCCGGGGCCAGTAGCGCTAAGTACCCGTTCTAGTGTCGGCTTGCAACGCCACTCCCGTCCTCTGGGCCGGATACGTGCGTCTATTTGTCTCCAGTTGTGTTCCCCCGGAAACGGCTAACCCTGTTGAGTTCCTCCGTCACCTCTGCGGTGCCAGACGTTGCGGCAGTCTGACGCCAGGCCTGCACCCGTATGCTTGTGGAACGTGTGTGTAGGCTGGGTTCCATATGTTGCGGTCCCCTAACGGCTACCCCATATGTGTATTCTTCCACGGTACCTGCTACCCTACTCGGCTAGCCCCGTGTCTTTCCCTCGACAGGGCCCGCTCTGTCGTCTCTGGGTGTGTTCTTCCCCCCCTGGGACCAGGTTGGGTCCACCCCAGAGACTTCCATAGTTGCACTACCCTGTTAGGTTAGTCCTTATGCATTTTTCCACCTCTCCTTCCATTGAAGGATGTGGCTCCGCAGCGTACCGTCTCCCGAGACAGGCACGCTTTCCCAGCGTTATCCAATAGTCACACTGAGTGGGTCTTGCAGGAACAGCAAGTGACTGTCCTTCCCTGCCGGGAGCCCTGACTCCCACTCCAACATAGGAGTGGTCCAGCGAGCTCAGGCAGGGCGCTGGAAGGGCCAGCGTCCCTGGCGTTTTGGTAGGGATCCCAAGGCGTTTTGGAAAGTCTCGGTTACGTATGTAACCCTCGTTCCCTGAAGGAGGGAACGGAGACGTACGTCCCGTCGCCAGGTGCTGTGCTTCAGCTGAAGGCCGAGCCACTTATCTCGGCTCCTCAGTTGAAAACGGTATGCGGTACTTCCACTTCCGTATTTATACCCGCAATGCGGGGCGGTGCGTGGAATGCGTGAACCGCATGCCAATTTTCATTGGCTCGTTTCTAATACACTCAAAGTAGATTTGTCTCTGAAACAGATCCCAATTCGTCGGTCAGTTCCGACGTACGTCGAACGTGACCGACTGAAAGGGAACGAGGGTTACATACGTAACCGAGACGTTTTTGTTTTACCATTGTCTGCATTGCTGGCCTATAACCAATCAAGTCCCTATGCTACAAAACCTAGCCCAGCCTTAGCCTTAGAAGTAACCAATAAAGTCACTTTACTGGGTTTTCAATGCGTCCTGTCCTCCAATAACAGTCTGGGTTTTGGGAGTGGTTTTAAAAAAACAACCAATCCAGTTTGAGATGAAGGACCAATAGGGGATGGAAAGCAAAGCTGTTTAGAGGAGTGAAAATGTCTCCTGGGAAAAAACACTGATGGGATTACTTGCCATGGCAACAAATGGCTGTAGCATGGAAGTATACGGCCACAACATACATCCGATTTGGTATCATTTCGGATGTATACGGATATATACGGATCCATACAATGTTCCCTACAATGGTGCACAACTTTTTTTGAAGAAGCCAAATACAAAGATTATCTAATTATTAAAAATGAACCAAAATCAGAGCTGTGAGACAGGGCTGTATAACAAACATTACAAATAAAGTCACAAACAAACATATGTCCACTGCCCGAAGCCATGTTTTAGATTTTCCATTTAACAACCCTGACTCCCTGAAAAAAGTTTTCTCGTTTTTCAAACACTAAAAAGTTTATTAAACAATTTCTTCAGAATGTATATACACAAACCAACATCTTCATTGCTAGGTTCAGAATAGTGTGAGAAGCCTCAGAGGACAAGCTCTGGCCAATGGACTGGACACATTTAACCCACTAGACGGTTGTAAAAAACATTTCTGGCACACTCTTCACTGAGGCTGGACAGATTGGACTGTTATCTGCATGTAGGCAGACCATGGAGAGAGAGATAGAGTTTGTCCAGGTATCCTGGGACAGTGCTAACAAGATGGAGGAGAATATTCAGCCCTATTTCCATGCAAGGAGATGCTTCTTTTATTGACTCTGTGACGTAAACATGTCCATGGAAGCCAGGTTTATATGAAAATAATGACTATGTAGAGTAGTTTAGCAAAAAACATTCACATTCACATATGGTAAAAAAAATCTAATAAATCAAGGTGATTCACATCAACCTTGAGATAAAAGCACCTTTGGTTAAAAGATAAAAGATTATTTTGGTCTTGCAATAATATGAGTTTTTGACATGCGACAATGCGAGAGAAAGAATCCTACCTTGTCTTTCTTTTGTTTTTCATCTTGATATATAAACCATCTCTCGCCGTTATTGCTGTACGCCACCTTGTAGGAGCCGACAAACTGAACGTGTCCAAAGTCTTTAGCCCCCTGGGTAATAACGCCTGTGATTTTTGTTGGCCGAAGCATGTCAACCTGAAAAAAAAAAAAACACACACACACAGAGAATGAGAGAGCTCTTCTATCAATAATTTTTTTTGTGATTACTTGATTTCCCCCATATAGCCTGAATCTTTCACCCTTATCTTCGGCAATAACTTCTAAAGATACTGTACATTTGTTTGGATGGCATCATCAATTATTCACAGCAAAGTGGGCAATAAGCTCAGTAGAACTGTGATTGCTAGCCACAGCAATATGCAACAATTGCATTTGGTTAATATTTTATGCGCTTGTATTTATTGAGATTATTTTTGTTGCAAAGCTGGAAAAAGTGCTTTATGTGATCTGATTTGTAAAGCAACCGAAATGTGTACTTTTAACTATTTATTTTCAAATCTAAATTCTATTTTAATTCTAGATAACTTGACTAATGGAATTAAATTAATCTTGTTTTGTGAGATGATGGAATATAAACACCTAAAAAGTAGACAGTTTAGAGATCTGAACGAGTTATCTTGACATCGGGCTGCAGCTGCAGTCTCGATCAAGTTTTAAGTCATTATTATTTAATTGTGGTCGCAAATGGTTTGAACTACACCACAAAATAACAAGAAGAAGGCAGCTCATTTGTACAGGGAGAACCAAATTACTCATATAGACCCACAGCACTTTAGGAGAAGAGCCTCAATACTCCAAATACACCAAAGACAAGAACCTAGGCCATCCTAGGTGTATATGACATTCTTTTTTTAGACAAATACAATCTGAGTTATATAAAATGTGGCTTTTCCAAGTATTATAATAACAGTAAATGGCAGCCCAAAATTTAAAGCAAAAAAAAAAATGTGTATCAAGCATTATAAAAGTAATCCACACGGCTCCAGGGGATTAATAAAAGCCTTCTGAAGTGAATCGTTGGGTTTTTGTAAGAAAAATGTTCATATTTAACACGTTATAATGTAAAATATCTAGCTTCCGACGGACCGCCTTCCGTATTGAGTTCACGGAAAAAGCTGACGCGACGATGATGTCGGACATAGCGTAAGCATTATGAACTGCGTGAGGCGTTACACTTTCTTCGTAAGTAGAATACAGAAGTTGGTCTGCTGGAAGATAGATATTTTACTTCATAAAGTTTTAAATATGGATATTTGTCTTACACAAACCCATCCATTAATTCCAGAAGGCCTTTATTAACCCCCTGGAGTGTGGATTACTTTTATAAAGGATGGATGCACTTTTGTGGGCTTTAAATTTTGGGCTGCCATTCACTGCCATTATAATGCTTGGACATTTTTTAATATAACTCTGATTGTATTCGTCTGAAAGAATAATGCCATGCACACCTAGGATGATTTGAGGGTGAGTAAATTATGGGATAATTTTAATTTTTGGGTGAACTATCCCTTTAATTTCTCAAGCCATAACGTTGCGGTCATATTAGCGAAATTCCAGCAAGGCCCACTGTCCATTGTCAATGTATCAATGTGTTAATGTGAAGCACAGCTCAAACAGACTTAAACCAAGCCGCTTTCTGTTGGTCAGCATGGTGAATCCGTGTAAACTCAATATTATTATATGACAGAGAAATAACAACAAAACCCTTCACTTGACTTATCTTTATTACACTCAGTCAACACACATACATTATCTATTGTCATTATGCATTATTTTGTAAGTATAGATTCATGCATTTTTCCCCCACTGGTGTAAAACAGAGATCATTTCATGTAGCCTCATAAAAACAAATCTTAAGTTTGCATATTATATCATATGTGGCAAGGTAATTGCAATGATAACAGGAAGGAGAGTGAGTGGCCTAGAATGAATGAAAGTGCTTGACACACCCGTGTGTCCTTGATTTCACACAGAAGCTTTAACCCAAAGCTAATCTCACTCAGACCAATTTATCAATCCAGTCCGTTTGAATAAAGGAGGACCTTGACGTTGAGGCAATAATTGCAGTTACGTGTAAACCTGAGGATACAATGATTTATCTTCAATGTCAGTGAATTAATTCTTGTGTGTTAGCTTGTGTACCATCTTAAATTATAATAAAATGAATTAATTTCACTTACTAAGAGCACATGTTATTTGCACATGTTGTCAGTGTTGTTTTAATGCTCAATACACTAAAGAAATTATGCAAATCAGGTAATGCTGCAAACATGCCTAAATCACCTGAATCTGCTTTTTAAAATGCCAAAAGTATGCTTGTTTACACCACGCTAGACATATACTCTTAAAAATAAAGGTTATTTGGCATTGTGTATGGTTCCATGAAGAACCGTTAATATCCAAAGAACCCTTCCATTGCACAAAAGGTTCTTTATAGCGTAGAAAGGTTCTTTAAACTATAAAATGGTTAGAAAAAATGGTTCTTTAAAGAACCTTTCACAAAACTGTTCCCTTTCGTTCAGTCACTCCGAGTAACGTCAGTGACTGACGAATGGGGAAACCATCTCCGTTTCCTCCTCCGAGACGTTCTTCAGGGAACCAAAAATGGTTCTTCTATAGCATCGCTGTGAAAACACCTTTTTGGTTCTTCCTGGCACCTTTATTTTTAAGAGTGTATGACTGGTCTTCCACCCAGCAAGGGTGGGAATTGCACCAGACGATTGCACTGATTTTGTGAATAAGGCTCAATATAAAACCTAATGAACCTAATGAACAAGGAAAGGTTTGTCTGTGCTGAACAGAATGACAGTAACTAATACAGCAAATAGAGCCTAGTTAAACTGCAGCCAGCTATTGAATAAATGTGTTTTTGCACTCAAAAGTGGCGCAACAGTTTACTGTATTCACCCCAATGTGTCTAACATTCACACAGACAGTAGGTTTGAAGTCTTTCAGGCAAGGATGACTGAGTATTGTGCTTCTGGCAAAATGTAACATAACATTGACATTCATTTACAGTTTTTCCTCAAGGCAGATCTAGATTCAGGAAAAACTTTTTCAGTCTTGATGTATTTTGTTGTCCCTTTATTCTAATACTACACTTGCAAGGGTTGATATTCATTAACACACAGTAATCAGGCATATTATGTTTTGTGTAGCCCTGCCAGTTTACGTGGAAATACTTTACTAGATAAACTACATTTTGTGCCACGTGAAAGATATCAAATCAAACAGACTTTATATGGTCACACGGTTGCGATATTAGGGTCCCTGTTGCTAAACTAAATTAGTTCTAGGTTGAAAAATCCCTATAATTCCTTGAATTATCTGACCCACTTTCATGCCTACTTGAGAGAGTCGAATGGAAAGGTACACGTGGGGGTGAAGACATGAGGTATGTCTGCTCGACAAGAACATATAATATCCAATAAAGCAGACAGCAGTCCCTGTACTGTGCACACAACACATGAGGTATGCTCAGGCCATAGTTATAAGTAGAAACAGAAATGTGATAACTTTTTATTGAACAATTTTCATCATAATTTTCAAACACCAGGTACAAAAAACAATGAAACTGGGCTGTATTTGTTCAGATAATCTTATTATTCTTTACTTTCATTTCCTTCCCAAAAAATGCACCCTCTACTCATGCACAAACATTCTTCAGACACTAGGTATCACTATAATAAGCACACTTTTTCACATTCACATTTTCAATAATAACTTTAGAAATATTTGGGCTAGAATCAAAATCAAAACCAATCCTTGGTTTTTTACTTTTCCATCTTTTCTGTAAAATATACTTCTTCGAAACATGTAACAAAGACACCAACACAATCTGATGGAGGATATGCAATCAATTTCAGGATTGCATACCCTCCATCAATCCAGGCCCCTATCAATAAAAAAAAAAAACATCTAAACTGTGCAACTGCAATATTTGCCATTAGCAACCAAAACTACTGTACTGCAATCATATTTGGAAATTTTCAAAAATATTTTTCAAATTGATTTTAGTCTGATGATTGCCTTGAACAAAGAAACTCGTTATTGGATAATAAAAAATAACAAACCCAAAACAAAGTACAGCCAGTTCTAGAACTTATCCCTGTGGTCTCCTTTCTAGGAATCAAATAAAGGCTTTTAAAGAAGTTGCTAAACAAGTTGGCGGGACATCAGAAGAGTTTTGGGAAACTTGCAGTCAAGGGCACTTATTGCTTTGCTTAAAGCGTAATGCTGTCATATATCAAATCCTTCACAGTTAGTTTGCAAATCTGTTTTTAAGACAGCACATCAAGCATCAGCAAGTCCAGAACCAGATGTGCAACTGCCATTGAAATGAATGGGAACAGCTTTCTGCAGATATTACAGACATCTTTGATTTGGTACTAGTTTCATTCAGAAATGTAACAATTTCCTCACTGTATCTACCATCTATTTTGGATAAAAGAATGTATAAAAATTAGTGCTGTGCAAATTATCGCGTTAACGCAGGCGATTCATTTTTTCAGTTTAAAGCATTAAAAATATTTAAAAGGGTGATGAAGTGAGAAATCAACTTTCCTTTGAGTCTTTGATATATAAAAGTTCATTGTGATATAAGAATATACTGTAAGTTTCAGAGCTGAAAACATCCTTTTTAGTCAAAGAAAAGCTTATATTTACACCAGGCCCAGAAAACGAGAGATCTCAGAATATGTCGACCACTGACGTCATAGAATGCAGAAGCACCACCTCAAGCCCGCCCACTGACTTGTGGAGCTAAACGGGTCGCTACTGAGCAATAAACATGCCGGTTCCAGCTCACGTGCATAAGACATTGCGCGTTTGTTCGCCTCATTTCACAGCAGAATGGATTGTAAACAATATACAGGTCGAGACTGGATTTGCAGACATATTGAGATTAAAACACAATGCTGTGCCTTCAATATTGGATCCGACAGGAACGGTGCAACATACTTATGTGAGTAAAACATGTTTTCTTATATGTGTTAGTATTGCATTGTTACATATCACTGGCCTGCCGACGGGCTATCTTAAATAGTGAAATAACATTCCCTTCTTGCGCGCACGCATGTGTGTGTGTGTGTGTACAGTTTGCCGTTATATTCACTGATAGGCTCAGCCAATTAATCCAAAAATAACTTTCCATTCAATCGCGGGTGGATGGGAGATGAATCATTGTGTTTGTTTGATAAATATATTTTTTGAATATTTTTTTTGAAATATATTTTTCAACGCCCTGTGAGCGTTTCTCCAGACACTTTCAAAACAATTTCCACATGTACCATCAAAACGGAACATTTTTCAGAGAGCTTCAAAACCAAGGCAGAAAATAGCCTAATACTTATTATGTTTTTGAATGTAAAAACCACGCAAACGTCATAAGTTGACCTAAGACAACAGTATACAAAAATAAAAAAATTCAGTTCCTGACCCCTTTAACGCAACGTTCGTTTTTGCGTAGCGTTACATTACATGATAACGCTCTTATTCATGTAAAGTTAAATGCTTTAAAACCATCTAAGCGCAACAAGACACAAGAGAACGTGCTGTATGTCAATGTCCTGTCTATGTGGCTGCGTCTCAATCCGCTCCCTAGTTTAGTAGTCATGGCACTGATCAGGGAGTCGGCCACATTCATGTAGTCTACGTTACACGATATACTGATTCACCACCTAGGAAGTTAGGGAACTGACACACACAAACAGATACACACGCACACACACACACACACACAACGCACAGAAAGATTTGCGCCTGTCTCGTGCACACATCGAGTTCCCTTTCGTTCAGTCACTACGACGTAATGTTAGTGACTAACGAATGGGGGTTTCGCTTAGAAGCCAATTACCTTCGATGAGTCTAACAACGCCCAATGGCAGTGCCAATGCCATGGGCATGCGGAATTTGAATGTGTAACTCCGCCCCACCGTGTGGGTATATAAGGAAGTATGCTGGCAACATCGCATTATGTTTCTGCTTTGGAGCCAAGAGCATCTCTTCACTCCTACAAGCCTGAATTCTGAAGTCTTCTCTTCAGTCTTTGAGACGAGCGGTTCTCCAGGGTGTTGGTATAACGACGTGTTCCAGTGATCTCACATTGCCTGCCTGCTGATCTGTGTGTGTTTTCCCTGGGCGCTTCGGAACTCTGCAGAGCTTTCTTCTCAAAAAAAGAGCTTGCGCGTGGCACGTCTTTTTCAAGACGGTTTGCCCGTGCACTTCCGGGTGCGATCGATCTCCGTTGCTGTCTATGGGCACATTCACTGCTCGACGTGTTTGGGCTTCAGCACGTTCAGGCAGTGTTTGTGGATGTGTCATGTTCCCACTGCGGGAACGTGACCATCGCGATGTCACGGTCGAGACTCCTCTGCCTGAGAGTCCCCTCTGCCACACCCCAATCTACTGTCTCCGAGATAGGTGGTACTTTGGCTGGTGGCCAGGGTGACCTAAGGGCGGTGCTGTGGTATTAAGAACCCCGACGATCATTCCTCGGGCCACGCCCCCTCTCTTACACATTGCTTCCCGCAAGTGCTGGACTGAAGCGGCGGGACCGTCTCTGACGCCCCGTTCGTTTCGTTCACACTCCAGATAGTAGTGAGATGTCGGTCGCCGCATCTCAAGGTGGGCTAGAGTCCTTTGGGGATGACAATTAGGCTGTGCTCCGCCTTCAGGTGTGTCAGCGCTGCCAGATCCGACCTAGAGTTGACAGCCATGTTATCTCGGGCAGCCACGAGCCTCGGGCTGGTGTGGAACTCCGCCCTGTCACGAGCGCTTGTGGTTGCGCGATTGGTTTTTGGGGGCGGCACCTGAAAGCTGTTGGGCCCCGCCCCCAAAGCCTTTCACTCCTGAGATGCATGAGGAGATCATGTGGTCCTGGAAGTCCCCGTGCTTCTCGTGACCGTTCGGTGGCCTCCTCCGCCTCCTCTGCCCTCGATGTGGCCGTGGCCAAGGGTACACTGGGGTCCCCCCACTGTTGAACACTCTGTAGAGCTACGAGGGAGGCCATCGCCCCTTTGCACATGCACGAGGGTGGAGCCGACCCAGGACTCTTCAATGAGTTGTGTGCCGCCACTGATCCCGCCCCCTGGGTGAAGGTGGCCACACGGAGCTCTATTCTCGGTATGGATATTGACTCGGTCGCCATGTGTGCGCAGCTTACGAGCGAGCGCGCACGGTCTCTGCTGACTTGCCTCTGTCGAATCGAGAGCAAGAGTGCGGTTCCACTGAAACTATTTCAGAGGCTCCTGGGGCATATGGCATCTGTAGCAGCGGTGACGCCGCTTGGATTGCTTCATATGAGACCGCTTCAGCATTGGCTTCGCGATCGAGTCCTGAGATGGGCATGGCAGTCTGGCACGCTCCGGGTCCTAGTAACTCGGGCCTGCCTTCAGACGATCACCCCGTGGTCGAACCTCAGCTTTCTACGGGCAGGTGTGCCCTTAGAACGAGTTTCCAGGCATCTTGTTGAATCAACAGATGCCTCTGCCACGGCTGGGGTGCCATGTGCAATGGACATGCTGCCGTGGGCTCCTGGACAGGACCCCAGCGGCGCCTGCATGTCAATTGCCTCGAGTTGCCGGCAGTGCGGTTCGCCCTGCACCGCTTCCGAGCGTTGCTGAAGGGTCAACACGTACTAGTCCGGTCAGACAACATGGCCGCAGTAGCGTACATCTACCACCAGGGTGGTTTACGCTCCCACCGTATGTCTCAACTCGCCCACCATCTCGTTCTTTGGAGTCAGAAGCATCTGAAGTCCCTTCGTGCTGTCCATATCCCGGGAGAACTGAACCGTGCAGTCGTCGAGCTCTCATGGTCTCAGCCCCTCCCCGGAGAATGGAGACTCCAGCCCCAGACGGTCCAGCTGATTTGGGAACGGTTCGGCGACGCACAGGTAGATCTGTTTGTCTCCCACAACTCTTCCCATTGCAGCCTGTTCTATTCCCTGACCGAGGGCACGCTCGGCATGGATGCTCTGGCGCACAGCTGGCCACGGGGCCTGCACAAATATGCGTTCCCCCCCAGTGAGCCTTCTCGCACGAGTCCTGTGCAAGATCAGGGAGGACAAGGAGCAGGTCATGTTAGTCGCCCCATATTGGCACGGCCAGACCTGGTTCCCAGAACTCTTACTCCTTGCGACAGCCCCTCCATGGCCTATCCCTCTGAGGAAGGACCTCCTTTCTTATAGATGGGGCACCCTCTGGCTACCATCACTTCCGCTAGGGCCACGTCTACACGACACGCCTATACGTTGATGTGGAACCTCTTCGTCACCTGGTGTTCTTCCCGCCAAGAAGACCCCTGGAAATGCCCGATCGGGTCCGTGCTCTCGTTTCTCCAAGAAGGGTTGGAACGAAGGCTGTTTCCTTCCACCCTCAAGGTGTACGTGGCCGCTATATCAGCCTACCATGACCTTGTTGAGAACAAACAGGTAAGTCAGCACGACCTGGTCATCAGGTTCCTGAGGGGAGCAAGGAGACTGAATCCTCCTCGTCCTCCCCTCGTACCCTCTTGGGACCTCTCAGTAGTCTTAGATGCTCTGCAGAGGTCTCCCCTTGAGCCTTTGTGTTCAGTTCCTGTCAATGAAGACAGAGATCCTGACTGCATTGGCCTCCATCAAGAGGGTAGGGGACCTGCAGGCATTTTCGGTTGACGAAGCGTGCCTGGATTTCGGGCCGGCCAACTCTAACGTGATCCTGAGACCCCAGCCGAGATATGTGCCCAAGGTTCCCACCACTCCGTTCAGAGACCAGGTGGTGAACCTGCAAGCGCTGCCCTTAGAGGGGGCAGACCCAGCCTTGGCATTGCTCTGTCCAGTATGCGCCCTCCGTGCTTACGTAGACAGGACGCAGTGTTCAGGACCTCAGACCAGCTCTTTGTCTGTTATGGTGGAGAGCAGAAGGGAAGAGCTCTCTCAAAGCAAAGGCTGTCTCACTGGATAGTAGACACCATTGCTTTGGCTTACCAGCAGCAGGGTCGACCATGCCCCCTTGGGGTTAGGTCCCACTCCACTCGGAGTGTGGCCTCCTCTTGGGCTCTAGCGCATGGCGCCTCGCTAAACAGACATCTGCAGGGCTGCAGGCTGGGCAATGCCAAACACATTCGCCAGATTCTACAATCTCAGAGTGGAGCCTGTGTCCGACTATGTACTCGCCTCTACTAGTAGCCGGTATTGGACTAGGCTCAGGTGTCTTCGCTTGCTCGCTATTCCACTCCACGGACTGGATACGTGCAATATTCTCCTCAGGTGAGCTTCCCGGAAGCCCTGAGTTCCTCCAGCACTGTCGACACCAACACCAGTAATTCTGCCCTCTCAAGCCCAGACCCTCATGTCCAGCCAGGTGCATGGTTCCCCTCCAACGATGCCCACACGTGTATTTCCACCGTAAGCCTCCTCAGTGAGCAGGTGTCTTTCCCTCGCCAAGTCCCTGCCACCCCTGGGGTTAAAAATCCACCCTCCGGCTGGTACCCCAGAGCTCTCTATATGCAGCCCTCAGTGGGTCATATGTGTATTCTCTAAGTCCTCCCTACGGGTAGGCATTTTGGCATATCTCCACTGGAATATGCTTCCCAGTGTACCTTGGTATTCCTGTGATAAGTGGGAGTCCTTCGTCCGTACTAGTCTTACGACAGGGTACTCACACTTACGCAGGGCACTGGAAGACAGCCAAGTGGTGTCACTGTATTGGGACCCCCATTCGTTAGTCACTAACGTTACGTCGTAGTGACTGAACGAAAGGGAACGTCTTGGTTAGATATGTAACCCTCGTTCCCTGAGGAGGGAACAGAGACATTACGTCCCTTTGCCACATCCGCTGTACTGCTGGAACGGCCGGGAGTTCAGTCTTGGCTCCGCAGCAGTAACATAATGTGATGTTGCCAGCGTACTTCCTTATATACCCACACGGTGGGGTGGAGTTACGCATTCAAATTCCGCATGCCCATGGCATTGGCACTGCCATTGGGCGTTGTTAGACTCCTCGAAGGTAATTGGCTTCTAAGCGAAACCCCCATTCGTTAGTCACTAACATTACGTCTCCGTTCCCTCCTCAGGGAACGAGGGTTACATACATAACCAAGACGTTCTCTTTTGCTCTTGAACAAATAATAACAACAACACAGAGAATGTTGCCAAAACGCCAGTTTTGTTGAGCATTCTCATAATAGTCTTAAATGAGTTAAATAACATCTAAAATTAGCTTGTGAGAAAATGAGATGTGCGTGACAGCACGTCAGATCCGCGTCATGTTTGGCAGCGGCCGATCGTAAAGTGACAGCAGCACTAATGATGTCTGTCATTAATCTTCATCAAAGAACAAAGGGAACAGAGAGAAGTGTATCTTTTATGTTGATTAATCTATATTTAGTTTATTATTTATGTAGTTAAGAAATGTGTTTGATAACTATTACATTTCTGTATATGTCTATCAGGGAAGGCCACTGGTAAATATAACATTTACATAATGGGTTTATTTAAAGATTGTTTTAAGTTCAATTCAATTAAAAGTAGTTTTTTTAAGCCTAATAAATGTTGAAATTGGTAGCTTTCATTTATACTGTAATGTAATGTCATTAATGATTCATAGAGAGATTAGTATCAGTTATACTGGCCTTCATGGATGCCATTACAACACATATTTAAAATATTTAAAATATCTTTAAATTGTTTCTACATTCATTTGGAGAGTAACTGAAATTAATACAATATCAAAATATTAAAAACTCCAAAAATATTAAAAACTTGTGAGTAATCACGATTAATTACAGAAAAAAATGCAATTTCATTCGTTATTTTTTTTTTTACCAAAACTAATCAAAATAGATCTAATCTGTTAGCTTGATAAGAGAACAACAAGAATGTGAATGTTAGCCCCTCAAAATAGTAAATTAGTCCCTTGTGGTGAATATTTTATTGCTCCACTCACTTCCTTCAAGTCTGAATCATTCTTCATCTGTACAGATTTGGACTTAAATCGCTTCTCTTCATCTCATTACATTAATTAGTTCCACTGCTTAACAAACTGCAAACTGCATACCTCCGGTTGAGAGAAAATGAGGAAAGAGAGAGGTAAAAAAGACACATTTTTAAAGTAAAAACATCTCCAATTCATAGCAAGCGTCCAGATTCGAACAGACTTGACAGCTTCTCAATTCAGAGTGCACTTGCTCTGCATGCATATTTCACACAACCAAACCTCATCTAAGAGCTTGACACACACATACGCACGCACGCAGGCACACACACGCACACGCACACAGAAATTACTTTTCACGGAAAAAACACCTTTTTGAGAATTACAAACAAAAAGTGAATTCAATCAATTAGGAGCCCGTTTGAAAACTAAGCAAATGCTTTGGTGAACATCCACATACACGTTGAATGTGACCGCTCTTGTATTATAGAGGTTTAAGGCTCTAACGCAGATATTTAAAAAAAAAAATCCACCACTGCATTCATTCATTCTAGCACATCTATAGATCTTTTTTTTTTTAAATACTCCCTGGAGGATATACATTTCTTTAGCCACCCATGCTTCAAATCCAGTTAAGAGCTAAGGACATGCTTAAGGTGACAAATGCAGCTCCTAGTCAGTAGACGTGTTGAGAATCATTATTGTTCATCTATGAAAGGACAAGAAAGAAGCTTAGATATTTATCAGGTCATGCACCAGCCATTTTTTTTTGTTGTGTTGTCAGAGAGCGTAGAAGAGACTGATTGAAGAAATATTTATATTTCCTTTCTTAAAAGAGCTATGGATAAAACTGCCATTGTGGAGCTTGAAAACGGAAAGTTTAGTGCTACAAATGTCAAAGTATTTAGCTGTATTTCTAAAAGTACCACTGAGAGTTAACAGATTATTAGCAGAACATGGAGTAGTTATTAAATATTTAGAAAATATTTACAACTTTAAAAAAGATTCCTTTTTTATATCCCAATTCAACTGAATAAAGAATCTTTTGTATTCATCAATTTCTTTACTTGTACAAGGGTACAAGGTGTTAGGGTTGAATTTATCTTCGAATAGTTTAAGCTGAAAACCTACATAATTTAAATAGAAATTAATATTCCATTAAATTATTATGAATATGTATAAGCTAACAGTCCAAATATTCAAGTCTCAAGCTATATGATAATTTTCTGCAGTTTCCAACAGGTGGAAATTACATAGGGGTTAGTAAATAAAACCCTCAGCCTATTATAGACACACGTAAAGTGCACAGTGAGTGAGTGATAATGCATTTAAAGCAGATATATGCAATGATTGAAGAATGTTAAGTGAATTGCAGAGTTTGATGCATCTCCTCTCTTCTTGAAGTAACACCATTTATTGACTAATCGAGTTTACACTGACACTCAGGGAAATCAACTCAAATTGGGTAAAGTGAAAGTTTCATTGGTCTTCATCTAACAGAGGGTCTGTGATGTGGATTAGAAGCCCTCTCAAATTAGATTAGTTAATTTTGAGATCATTCGCAAACACGAGTTAACATTTACATGTTTTTTCAGCTTTGGATGAGAGGGAGAAAACTCCCCAAAATACGCAAACAATCACCCACATACTTTATGTTTGAAAGCACATCTTAAATGTTGAAAACAGAAGCTGAAGCTTCCCAACAGATTGTGTTAAATGCTACATTTCAGTAGGTTATGTTCAAAGCAAGTGAAAAGTGAAAGTGACACTTATATACTGATCAGCATCAATTGAGTGCTTCCACGGCATGGAAATGGAGCGAAGAAGTCGCATATTTAAATTAAAACACCTCCATCCATCCATCCATCATCTTCCACTTATCTGGGGCCGGGTCACGGGGGCAACAGTCTAAGCAGAGACGCCCAGACTTCCCTCTCCCTAGCCACTTCCTCCAGCTCTTCTGGGGGAACCCTGAGGCGTTCCCAGGCCAGCCGGGAGACATAATCCCTCCAGCGTGTCCTAGGTCTTCCCCGGGGCCTCCTCCCGGTGGGACGTTCCTGGAACACCTCCCTGGGAAGGCGTCCAGGAGGCATCCGAAATAGATGCCCGAGCCACCTCAGCTGGCTCCTGTCGATGTGGAGGAGCAACGGCTCTACTCTGAGCTCCTCCCGAGTGACCGAGCTTCTCACCCTATCTCTAAGGGAGCGCCCAGCCACCCTACGGAGAAAGCTCATTTCGGCCGCCTGTATCCGGGATCTTGTCCTTTCGGTCATGACCCACAGCTCATGACCATAGGTGAGAGTAGGAACGTAGATTGACCGGTAAATCGAGAGCTTTGCCTTACAGCTCAGCTCCTTCTTTACTACGACAGACTGAGACATCGACTGAATTACTGCAGAAGCTGCACCGATCCGTCTGTCAATCTCCCGCTCCATATTTCCCTCACTCGTGAACAAGACCCCAAGATACCTGAACTCCTCCACTTGAGGCAGGAACTCTCCACCAACCTGAAGTGGGCCATCCACCCGACTGAGAACCATGGCCTCGGACTTGGAGGTGCTGATTCTCATCCCAGCCACTTCACACTCTGCTGCAAACCGCCCCAGTGCACGCTGAAGGTCCTGGTCTGAAGAGGCCAACACGACTACATCATCCACAAAAAGCAGCAATGAAATCGTATGGTCCCCAAACCGGACACTCTCCGGCCCTTGGCTGCGCCTAGAAATTCTGTCCATAAAAATTATGAACAGAACCGGTGACAAAGGGCAGCCCTGCCGGAGTCTAACAAGCACCGAGAACATGTCTGACTTAATGCCAGCAATGCGAACCAAGCTCTTGCTCCGGTCGTACAGGGACCGAACAGCCCTAAGCAGGGGGCTGCTGACCCCATACTCCCAGAGCACCCTCCACAGGATACCACGAGGGACACAGTCAAATGCCTTCTCCAAATCCACAAAACACATGTGGACTGGTTGGGCAAACTCCCATGAACACTCCAGCACCCTGGAAAGGCTATAGAGCTGGTCCAGTGTTCCACGACCGGGACGAAAACCACACTGTTCCTCCTGAATCCGAGGTTCCACTATCAGCCGAATTCTCCTCTCCAGTACCCTGGCATAGACTTTCCCGGGGAGGCTGAGAATTGTGATCCCCCTTTAGTTGGAACACACTCTCCGGTCCCCCTTCTTGAAAAGAGGGACCACCACCCCGGTCTGCCAGTCTAGAGGTACTGTCCCCAACCGCCATGCGATGTTGTTAAAACACCTGAACACAGAAAATTGAGGGTGAAGACAAAAGCCACTTAAGGTCTTGGAATGAAGAAAAATTGGTCTCATTTACTAACCGTGAATACAAATGAATATGTGTGTGAAATCTATGTATGAACATTTTCGCATGTGCAATTAATATGAGACGGTGTTCTTTTTTTTCACCCAGAACCCTCCAATAGCCGTTTCCCTGGTGAGCACATCAGCACCATCTGCCCACAAAAAGACCTTGATGCATCTACTCCTGCCTTTCACCTTTTCACACTTGCACACCTCACACATAAAAAAAAGAAAGAAAGCACCTTCTCTTGGCACATCCACGTAGACATCTGTTGCATTATTCTAGCAGCAAACCACTTCACAGGAAATTAGTAATGTGTTAAAGGTAAAATGAATAATATTCACTGATAAAATATATTTTCCTATCTCATTTTAATGTGCAAAGAACACCAAACTTAATTTATCTGTAGTCTGACTTCTTACAAGTACAATGTGGCTCTGTATTGTTGGAACAATCTAAAATACAGACTTGCTGGCGACAAAAAAAATTTCTTAGAGTGTTTGGGAAAACAATTTTGTTTTGTTTTTATCAATTCTGAGACGCTAGTTGCACATAAATGATACACTTCACTTTAAACGTGTATGTTGTCTTGTTACTTTGCGGGACAATTGACAATTATGCAGTTTGGTGGTCATTATACAAAAATTATTGTAGCCTATTAGAATCAACCATGAAATAGTATAAATTAGCGGAAATTACATAACTAAAAACTAAAGGGAATGAGTAGAAGTATATTGCTTTTTATTGTGAAATAAAGCCCAAAGCTCAAAGCGGATTCAACTTACTGCGGGAGCTGTTTCATTTCATTTATGTGCTGGAATGGAAACAAGAATCATGAAATGGTGTTTTTTTTTTTTTTTTTGCCTGTCCAATAATTGTATTGGAATCCTGAAGACTTTGTTTCCAACTCACAATTAGTTGAGTGAGACAACATGGCTTCAGGTAGCATTTCTATTGATTCTTTTACAAGGCTGGATAATAAGTCAAATAACATTAAAAAAGCTATTTCATTCAGCATGAAGCAATGCATGTCAACAAAGCATACTTTTGTGGGAGTGCAGGTTAAAAAAGTCACTATAAAAATGTCACTTACCAACATATTTCAGACATTTTGGTGTGCCAGAATATATTAGTGGACCGTTTTGATCTCATGAATGGTAAATCTCTGGGGAAAAATGCAGATCCTTCTTTCCATGAGCACTGATGTCCGCTTGTTGAGCTTCATTTTTCATGTGTGACATTTAATCAAAACAGCAGTAGCCCCAGCCTTTATTTAGCTAGTCATCATTACCGCTCTAGGAGACAATTACAATTCCTCTCAACTTCTGTCATGTCGATTCCCTTCATTTTTCCAAGGCAGCAGTTTTCTCAGATATGTTGTCTTGGGTACTGACATATTCCATTTTTGAAGTGTGTACATAATAAACAACTGCGACAGAGCAGAAATTTAATCAACGTGTAAGTAGCAGCTTTGAGCTGTGGACATGACAAGATGCACCCGGTGCTGTTGACTAAGGGAACTCGTTTTCATTGCCAGAAGCATCCACCAGGTTACATACCAAAACAGCCCTCCAAACACAGAGCAATTATACCAGACCTTCTGATTAACACAAACACATGTTTCTGTTTGCAGAGAGCCTGACATTAATCAAGGCATTGCCGCTGAGTATGAATCAATCTTGCATTACTCCTAATTACTGTCCCACACCCAGGCTCCTCCATTTCAGCAATTTGTTCAAGCATAGACAAATCACTAGTCCCTTTAGATTGGCTTCAAATCTGTATGGTGTCAGTAAAACAGTTTGCCATTAAAGGGATAGTTCACCCAAAAATGAAAATTCTGTCATAATTTACACACCCTTAAGTTGTTCCAAACCTGTAGTTTCTTTGCTCTGCTGAACACAAAATAAGCTATTTTGAAGAATGTTTGTGACAAAGCAGATAGAGCAACCATTGACTACCATAGTATGTTTTTCCCTACTATGGTAGTCAATGGTTGCTCTATCTGCTTGGTTACTAGTATTCTTCAAAATAGCTTCTTTTGTGTTCAGCAGAGCAAAGAAACTCATACAAGTTTGGAAAAACTTGAGGGTGAGTAAATGATAACATAATTTTCATTTTTGAGTGAACTATCCCCTTAATGGGCACAAGTTTGCTTATGGTGTGCTTATACTGCAGCGGTACAATACTGCAGTTGTAGGCCTATGCTACACTGTCTTCACTTTGGGGTGTCTGCACTGAGTGTGTCTAATGTATGTTTTTTTGTTTTTTTGGTCATATGGCTAGTGTAATATCATATATACACACGATTACAGTTGGAAAGATGCAAGCTTTGTTCCCAAATGCCCAAAGCAATGTACATTTTCTTTGGGCATTTGGAAACAAAGCTTGCATCTTTCCAACTGTAAAAGTGTGTATATGACTGCAGTGTCAAATTAACAACCTTTTGTAGACACAGCCAGTCTAATCACAACGAAAGTGTCCAAAATGTAATTTACATATAACAACTGCAATGCGTGTAAACAATATGAGTCATGCATTAAATCCAGCAGAAACTTCAGAACAATTGGCATATACAGACATAGCTGCAGTCAAACCTTCAACATTTCTCACATTATCACGTTTATTTGCTATAGTTAAAGCTGCAGTCCGTAACTTTTTGCTCTCTAGTGGTTAATAAACAGAACTGCATGCGTCTTGCGGAAGAACATTGTAGCTGGAGCTACTTCTCTCTGTTTATGTCTATGGCGAGTCACGCAGGGACTATGCTCCTCTGCAGCGGTTCCTAGCAGACCGGTCTGAAATAGTCCCAATAAAAACACGTATTATAAGTGTACCATAATGATACAGGGTAAGACAAAAACACGGTTTGGAAAATGGATTCATATCTCATTATATAATTTTTGTAAATCTTGAACACAAAAAAAGTTACGGACAGCAGCTTTAAAGAAAAATTGCCATATAAAGATATAGAAAATGGTAATAAAATATGACAAGAACTCACTCTGTCAGAGTGTGTCAGAATAAATGAATCTTGATAATGTCAGATAACTTTGATAGAAAGGTATGTAATGGATTACAATCAACCAATCAGCTGTCAGCTGTTAAATTTAATTACACAATTAGATAATACCAATATAGGTCAACCAATTACCAAGTAATGCTTAATTTTGTTCAGTCTGTGGTCTAAAAGGTCACATTAGCAATTAAAGAAAAAAAAACACACAAGCAAAACATGGTCAGGTCAAAGTGTCTGAATAATTTGGGCCCCGCATTTGTATCAATTTTACAATATGAAGAATTTTTGGGTATAATATGTCAGTTTATTTTGCTATCCTCACTTACATAAATGCACTATAGTGTCCTGCACCCACTAGTAAAAACATTATATAATAATGGTTTGACTACATAATTTTTGGTTTGACTACACCTGCTTCTCACAGCGTGTGGTTGCTGCCCGATGTTTTTTCGCTTTACATTTGCATAAAGTTGAGCATTTCTCAACTTTTGGATGCTCTTGGTCGATGCTTTTTCTGACCAGCTGTCAATATCACAATTCACCACGAGAGGTTGAAGCTTGATCGGCTTCTAAGGAATGAATTGAAAACACCATCTTTGCTCCACTAAATCCTCTGCGATGTAAATGTCAATATACTTCGGTTGTATCATCCAAGAAAACTGCAATATGAGCACACAACATAAATCGTGTGTTAATGAGAATTATCAAAGGCTGTACTGAAGTGAACTATTCTGTGATTATTTTAGATTGTGCAGCCCTACTCATAATGACACTGTTTACAATGAATGCAATTGCATTTGGTCAAATTAAGATCAGTAAATTAAGACCCTCACTGGCAGCTTATCATGATAAGTGGTCTTATCCTAAACAACAAAAACAACAAAATAAAGTATTGCTCTAATGACATCTAGAGTGATGTATGCAAAGCGCTGGGGGATGTATTTAAAAAGCCAGTCTACTGCAGTTTCACTGTTGCGTTGTAATGAGAGCCTTGTTCAGCTACTTGTTAATCAGAGAACATGGCATCTTTAGAAGTTTTCTTATAGTAGCTAGTTACATATACGAAGAGAATGCTATAGAGATTATCTTAATTACAATGTAGAGCATCAGGCACACTGGCATATTTATCACAGCACAGGGGATAATTAACTGAGAAAACACATGACTATCAGATGAAAAAGAGTGTCAGAACCTGCAAATAGCTTTATTTATGAGGTGCTTGGACAGTTGATTAACCTGTAGAAACAGGTCTTAAGGAGGTGATTTTTTTTGCACCGGCAGCTGAAGAGTTTGTTAAAGGGTATATTTCATGTAATGTAAAGAAACCTGATTCGCAAAATAAACCACAGAAAATGCTGTAATATTTATAGTTTAACAAAGCAATCATCAGAGGTCTCATGTAATCATTATTTAGATGATGATAAATGATAAACATCATGTTAGTGCCACAAAAAGCCAGGTATTAAAACACTGCATTAATCAAATTCTACAAGCAGTTATATGCAAATGTTATGCATTTTAAAGCTAACTGCTGTGGCGGAGGGGGTGTGGTTTCGCGAGGTCTGCAGCGGGAGAGAGAGGGCGGGACCGAGCAGTGAGTAAGTAGGTCAAGTGCAGATAACAAACACCTGTGTCTCATTGCAGTAATTGGCGTGGAGAGACCATATAAAAGCTGCTCCAGAAAGAGAAAGAGAGAGAGAGAGACCGGGACTGGGACTGGGACTGGGACTGGGACTGGGACTGGGACTGGGACTGGGACTGGGACTGGGACTGGGACTGGGACTGCGACTGGGACTGCGACTGCAAACGCCTGCAACCGACAGAGTGTGACTGCCAGAAAGAGAGAGAGAGATACTGAGCCTGAGTGCCACTGTTTATATTGAGTTTTGAGTGAGAACGCGCCTGAGCGTAATTACAGTTCTGAGGATTGTGAGATCAAATAAAAGTGCAGTCCCAGTTACGCCGACCCTGTCTTCTTCCTTCCCACACCCACATACGAACCTTTACTACAACTGCATTAACAATTTTTTTTTTTTTTTTAAATTAGGCTCTCTGCCAGATGTGGCATGATTAGTCTAGCTCAATAAAATATAATATTTAAATGTTGTGGGGCTGCAACCTAAAAGGAACATTTAAAATGCATATTTGGTAACCATATTTGGTAACACTTTATTTTGATGTTCCACTTTAGATATTCTACTAACTATAAGTAACTTTGCAACTACATGTCAACTAACTCTCAGATTATTAGTAGACTGTCTGCTTAATATCTGCTAACACGTTATTTTGATACTCGCTCAACAGACATTCTATTGACTATAGGTAACTTGGCAACTACAGGACAACTTATTCCACTTACCCAAACCCTAACCCTAACCTAACAGTCTACTCCAGTCTACTAATACTATAATGAGAGTTAGATGACATGTAGTTGCAAAGTCCAAGGCTTGAAAATGCAACCATTTTGGTCACGTGTGCTCCCAAAATTGAATCTGTGCAACCTTACAATTCATTTGTGCGAGTGCAAATAATTGTAGTGGTGCAACCTTTTTTCTAGATATGCACCGGTCGACCAAAATCGGAAACTGCCAGTTCGTGCTTTAAAACACACAAAGCGGCCGGTTTTTAGTTTAATTTTGGCTGATCTAATTTCCGGACCTGCACACAAACTGTACTGCAATAATTTCCCGAAATGTCATTTGTGTGAAAATATTACAAAGTCTGTTAACACAGGCCAGAGACGGGATATGCTGAAGACTGACACAAAGAGGAGACTGTTTGAAGCAGAGAAAATACCAGACACAGCAAGGTCACTGTTCACGATGCTTGAAATATAAGAAGAAAAACATAAATATTAAATTAGGGTGGGGGTTTATATGTATATCTGAAGTGAAACTGAAACTGACTGTCCTCAGAATAGTTTCGATGGCATTTTCTTTTCCTCTAACCTCTGTATAAAGTAGTGTTTATAAGGGCAGCTGTTTTGTTTACAGCAGTTCGTTAAAATAAACACTTCTTTACCATAAGTGCCACCTGCTGTCAGAAAGTGAATTTGCATTTTCATTCAGTCCATCCAAACCCAATCTCATTACGAGGTGGCTAATTCGTATGATTTTGTATGAAGGATCTACCCCTAACCCCGCCCCTAAAACCTATCACTGCAGTATAGACAAATTGTACAAATTCATACGAGTGAGGTTGTAAGAATTAGCCACCATGTACAAATACATACAAATTTGGTCGTGAGATAGTGTTGGTCCGTCTGTTTTTGTTTTGTGCATGTGTGACTTATGTAACATCATTTTACACAAAGATAAAGTCAGACAATTCTGTATTTGCTCTTGCATTAAGAGGTTGGTTTCCAAGGCTGTGAATGAATGAATGAATGAATGAATGAATGAATGAATGAATGAATGAATGAATGAATGAACAAAATAATCAATGAATGAATGCATCAATCAATCAATGAATCAATGAAATAGAACACATTTTAAAAAATGTGTTTCTTGTAGGGTTTCTTCTGTGTTTTTTGTTGTAACTGTTGCTGCTCAAGCAGGGTCAGCATAACATTTAGCATATGCTTGCATTGCTGCAATGATTCTGTAATAAGGAAGTTCTAAAAAGAGCCAAGTGCACTCTGGCAGGCTCTCTGTGTTATGCGGTTAGCCTGTTAATGTGCATAATTAACTAATAAGCCTCTGCCAGCTGGAACTGAGCATATTCACTGTTTGCTTCTGAAGATTTCACCATCTCATCTTCAAGCATCCTTCAAAAGG
Organism: Romanogobio albipinnatus; assembly: GCA_023566225.1. Classification (NCBI taxonomy): domain Eukaryota; kingdom Metazoa; phylum Chordata; class Actinopteri; order Cypriniformes; family Gobionidae; genus Romanogobio; species Romanogobio albipinnatus. The sequence continues at coordinate 42,495,714 of CM042242.1, forward strand.
GAGCGAGCTAATAATCTCATTCCCATATCTGCCAGTGTGAAGCTTCTTTCTGGATTTCAGAGCACAATGTTTGAGGACCTGGCTGATCTGTCTAAAAACCTAATATTACAGCAATGGAATTGAAATTCAGTACAAATTAAAATAATGAGCAGTCAAACACTAGTTTTTTTGCCATCCGTTTTATGAATACTGTGAATTCAGACACTACTCATAGTAGGGAGATATGTGTATTTAGACAGGGTTGTTGCCTGAGGCAAATTCTTGGCTCAGAGCAAAAAAGTAATCCATAAAGTTGCAAGGAAATAAATATTAACAAAAATGTATTAAATTAATTTTGAGTCCAAATTTGTTTATGCATTCTTGGGGTAGCGATACCAAGAAATATGAAAATGACATTGATGTGGGTTTTGTGATGAATTCATGGACTAAAAATCACAGCATGTCAGGTCAAACTAACCCCCTTTATGCAGGGTTAAAATTTAAACCCTGCCCTATCATAACCTCATGGACAGTAAATATCAAACATTGTATAAAACTGCTTACTTCTATCTAATACTAAAACACTGCCTGCAGCAGAATCAAGGGAGACCAGCCAACGCACAGAACAATCCACAGGTTGGTCAGTTGCCAGGAAGGAAATGGGAAAGCTAAAAGGTTTGTAATTCTCAAACAAGGTGGAGGTACTTTAAATTCCCTGATTAAGAGATTAAGGGGGGAATTAACTAAGAATGAATTATGCTCGATGATTACTCCGTTTATTTGCACATGCAGACTGTGCTGTTTTAGCACCCAATTCCCTAAAGGAATTAGGCAAACAAGGTAAAGTCGCTAATAAAATATGTGCTGTGCACAATTTGCACAGTGCAATCTCCCTTCTAACAGACTGGTTCTGAGTGCTCAGTTGTGGAGGATGCAGCAGACTACCATGATCGGTTATACTTTACTGTGACTCTACAGCATTACTCCACCACTGCGATCCAGGCACTTGAATCAGCTCTTTAAAGTGCCAAAAGTGCAGTTGATTACAAATGTCAGAAATAAAGAGTTAACCACAAACATTGCAGTTTAAATAAGAATACAATGTACTCTCTTTACAATTACATTTACACTACATATTAAAAGTTTGGGGTCACTACATATTTTTAAAAATGTTTTTTACATAAGTCTCTTATATATGCTCCCCAAGCGTGCAATTATTTGATTACTAATATTGTGAAATATTATAAAGAGTTTTATATTTTTATATTTTAAAATGCAACGTTGACTTTTGTCAAAGCTGAATTTTCAGTATCATTACTCCAGTCTTCAGTGTCACATGCAACATGTAAAAGAAAGTGCTCGTTACTCATGAGATGATACAACACATTATAAGGTTGTTTATAAGACATTATGCATGAATTATAATGCACTAAGAATACCTGTATGATGCATTATAAATGCAGGCTTTGTCTGGTGTTATAATGCATTGTACTCTTAAAAGTTATAACCACAAATATGTAAGTATTATAATGTATTGTAACTGTTATGATTATTTATCAGATGGCACAACATATTATAGGTGGGATTATAGGTATTATAGGTTGTTTGTAAGGCATTATGCATATATTATAATGCATTGAGAATACCCTTATTATGCATTATAAATACAGGTTTCAAAAAAATGTTACCACTTCTCTTATTATTATCAATGTTAAAACCATTTGTGTTGCTTAATGTTTTTGTTGAAACCATTTAACTTTTTCCAAATTTTTTTAATAAATAGAAAGTTCAAAAGAACAAAATGATTTAGATTTTCTTTGTATGAATGTAAACATCTTTGCTGCTCATCAATTAAATGCTTTTTTGAACGGTAGTGTATGTAATAATGTCTGCTATATCTGAAATCATCTGATGAAATTAGCGTGTAAGAATTTGTCTAAAACGACCTCAGGCCAAATGAAATACAAAGTCAAATTCTTGTGAGGCTGCAGTACAAAAGGAACAATTTAAAAGACTTGTGACCTCTAACAAAACTAACATGACGTTAACATATTACTACATGATTTAAAATTAAATAAATTATATTGCAATGTGTGTGAAATGACACTTTCCATTTGTGATTAACATATAAAGTCAAGCTTCTTTCACATTTTTGTTAGTGTAAAGTCTTTCTAGTAAAAAGAAAGACCCCTCTAGAGGGCAATGATAAATGTGGTCTTAACAATGTGAAGAACTTAGATAACAGGCCACTGCAGGGTTATAAATGCTTTTATATACAGTACAAAGAAGAGGTTCCTAAAACTAATTCTGTGTAGCTAGGCTACCACAAATACATAACTAAACACATTAATACACTTTATTTAGCAGTTTTATATTCTATCAGCATTGGTAATTTGATTATATGAATGGTCAATCATAACTACACACTATATTGTACTCCTATCTTTTTCAAATTCTGTTCAAATTTGTTTATGATGATGTAATGTAATTCATTTTGAAACCTTATTGAAAAATATGTTGAAATGTCTATATGGAGAAAATGAATGGGAAAAATCCTTCCAGAACCCAGGCTGCTGGAAAAGTGAGCGGCCTCGGTTGCGCTCTATCACATTGCTTGTCATGGTTTTGCAGAAAGGTTTTTGTTCTCAATTCAGACATTTTCCACAGACCCCCTGGCTATTTAAGACCCCAGTTGGAGAAACGTTGACTTTGATATAAATTCTTGTAAATTCTAGTCCTCGTCTTTGCTGCAGAAAACCACTGCAAAGATTTCTCTAACTGTCCATGCACATAGTCTGTAATGAGCAGGCTTAAGATCCATAATGAATGTAAGTGCTCTTTCTCATGCCTGCCTGATGAATTCTAAGTGTGGGACTGAGGTCAGATCTCTTTTTGAGTAGTGGCAAAGACACAGGAAACCACAAATGAGGACACTAAATCGATTCATTACACAAGAAGAGGAGGGAGAGGAACGAGTCAAAAAGGTAATTTTTCAAAATTTGAGGGACGAAAAGCCTAAGATAGACCCAGACAGGCTAGACAGATGTAAGAGGAGGAGGATGGCCATCTCCTTACTGCCTGTTTGTCGACTCAGCATGTTTGGAAGCAATCAACAGAAACTTCAAGAGGTCTTCCTGCTGTGGAGTATGTCCAAACAGAAGAAAAAGAGCTGATTTGCAATGTATTTGAGTAATTGGTTCATTCAAACAGCTCCAAAACCTGTCAATGGGATTTATATACATTTTAATGTGAGTGGTTTGTTTGACCTTAGAAGTCCCTGGAAAAGCAGTATGATTTGTTTTTTGATAGGTTAATGGAGGGAAACTTTGCGACAGATGTAAAATATAATGTTGTTTGTGACTCCTGCCTGTATTTTAATTCACTAAAACAAACTGCCTGGCAATATAAGACTTTATTTGCATCAATTTGATGCAGTTCCTAATCCCGCTAAAGGAATGTAGGCAAATTAACTTTTCACTTGGAGTCTTACTCAATATTGACATGAGCATGCGCCATGTAAAAGGTCTGCTTGACTGAACATGTCAGCATACAGAGACCAAACCGTTTAACCGTGTTAAACCAAGATCATTAACAAAGATTGAAATAAAGGGCTCTAAGTAACATCAGTTTAGTTTTCACTGAAATCAATGGACATACTGTACAAATAAAGGACTCCTGATCTAAAAGTGGATGTAAAAGCAAGTGCGCAACTGAGACACGCAGACATCTTCAGGTTCTTGATGTAATGTGATTCAGCACAGCACTGTGTTCCGTTCGGTCAAAATGTCTCTGAGGTTATTGCAGTTTGTGAGGTAATGCTTGCCTCTGCAGCACTACAATTGTCTTGATTAATTAGAATACTTAATTTGTCATTAAGCTTGATTAATTCCATTAATCTGTTAAACCTAAAGTCATTCTGTGATGCCACTGGTATTGATTATTCCATTGGGGCAACCACTGCAGAAGCTCACAGTTCACCATGGCAACGAATGTTTGAAATGTGCCCAACTGTGTCTCACACTCACTCAATTTCTGTGATTGCACTGGAGCATTTATTCAGTAATCTCAGGATATTAATCACTTTTAACACCTCATGAGCTAGAAAATTATTCAGATGTGATGACATTCCCTGCATCTCATGAACAACAGTCCATGTCCTGTGAAAAATGGCACAACCAAGCTGTCTATCAAAAATAACAAATGGAATTATATCAATGCAGGACAAAATATCCTCAAAATGCTGCTAGTGAATTACTCACCGGCCCCTTTATTAGGCACACCCGTTCAACTGCTCACTAACACAAATATCTAATCAGCCAATCACACGGCAGCAACTCAATTTAGTCATTTAGTAATGTAGAGATGGTCAGGAATATCTGTTGAAGTTCAAACTGAGCATCAGAATGGGGAAGAAAAAACTATTTAAAGGCTCACTGAAGCGCCCTGAAACACGCAGCATTATTCATTGTGTTGACGTAACTTCGACTGAAACAGGAAGATAGGACGGGACATATCGAACAGGTCCCCTCCTTTTTTAAAATAGTCAATATCGGTTGGTTTACGTATATCATAGCTTGGCCAGAGCCATTGAGATCTGTGAAGCCACAGTTTTCTCCTAACCTCTAACTGTTTCTCCTCCTAATCTCCTCCATATCGCTTTAAAATATAGCATTCTGTGCAGAATTTAGATGGGTCCGCTACGCTTTATGGTATATGCCAACTCGGGCATATGATCTGCTCTGTGCTATTGTGTCTCTGGAACCGAGCAGACTGTGTCCGCGCTGAGACATTTCACGTGGCATTAATGCTAAACAAGACTTATTTACACTCTCTAAATTGTTCCCTATTCCCTATATAGTCCACTATGTGCCATTCACCATGCAGAAAATAGTAAATGTGTGAACAAGTGACTGATTGTAGCCGCAGCTTCAGTGTCTATTTTGGGGCGGGACGCTGTAGATTCTAGAGAGCATTTGATTGGACAGAAAATCCGATGAGACGATGAAGTTCTGGGTGATGTCATCAGAATCATTGTTCCATATTGGCGGAAGTGAGAGACTAAGTTTTGAATGCTTATTTCTTCTAAATGCAAATGTTGTCATTGTTTTGGAGCAAACTAGCTTATAGATAACAGTAAGGCAAACATATTCATACTAAAAGCCAAAAAACTTCAATTTTGATTTCATTGGGACTTTAAGTGACTTTGAATGTGGTATGGTTGTTGGTGCCAGACAGGCTGGTCTCAGTATTTCAGAAACTGCTGATCTACTGTAATTTGTACACACAACCATCTCTAGGGTTTACAGAGAATGGTCCAAAAAAGAGAAAATATCCAGTGAGCGGTAAAAATGCCTTGTTGATGCCTGAGGTCAGAGTAGAATGGTAGAAAGGCAACAGTAACTCAAATTACCACTCGTAACAGCCAAGGTCTGCAGAAAAGCATCTTTAACACGTTAAACCTTGAAGCAGATGAGCTACAGCAGCAGACTACACCGGGTGCAACTCCCCTCAGCTAAGAACATGAAACTAAGGCTACAATTTGCACAGGCTCACCAAAATTGGACAGTAGAAGATTGGAAAAATGTTGCCTGGTCTGATGAGTCTCGATTTCTGCTGCGACATTCAGATGGTAGGGTGAGAATTTGGCATAAACAACATGAAAGCATGGATCCATCCTGCCTTGTATCAACGGTTCAGGCTGGTGGTGTAATAGTTTGTGTGTGTGTGTGTGGGGGGGGGGGGGGGGGGTATTTTCTTGGAACACTTTGGGTCCCTTAGTACCAATTGAGCACCATTAATGCCACAGCCTACCTGAGTATTGTTACTGACCATGTCCATCCCTTTATGACCACAGTGTACCCATCTTCTGAATTCCAGCAGGATAATGCTGATGCACCATGTCACAAAGCTCAAATCATCTCAAATCTGGTTTCTTGAACATGACAGTGAGTTACTATACTCAAATGGCCTCCACAGTCACCAGATCTCAATCCAGTAGAGCACCTTTTGGATGTGGTAGGACGGGATATTCACTTCATGGACGTGCAGCCGACAAATCTGCAGCAACTCATGTAAATATGGACCACAATTTCTGAGGAATGTGTCTGGCACCTTGTTGAATCTATACCATGTAGAATTAAGACAGTTCTGAAGGCAAAAGTGGGTCCAAACCAATACTAGCAAGGTGTACCTAATAAAATGGTTTTAAAAACATCCCCCATATCCGTAACATTCAAAAAACAAATGTGTTGGAACAAGTTGTCATTCATTCTAAATGTTATAGGTTGAATTAACCCTACATTTATACAATTTATTAATGTTTGTACTTAAAAAAAATTTTAATATTTAAATTTGACATAAAAGCCTTGTATAATGTAAAATAAGACAACATGCTCCATTATAGACTATCAATCAAAATTCACGTGACACTGAATACAAGTGTAATGGCTGCTGAAATTTCAGTTGTGCCATCACATGAATACATTACATTTTAAAATATATTAAGAGTTTCATGATAAGCCAATGTAATTTATAAAACTACACATTTAAACGAAAATACATTTTGAGCCAGTGATTTAAAGCCAGGATTAAAGTGAAATACGGTTAAATATAACATGTTGACAGTGGTATCAAGATGCTTGTATGATAGTAAATAGCTCTCGCTTGAAGCCTGCTTGGTTACCTTAATGATCAGTGAGTGAGCAAGCTGAGATGCTCTAGGGAGAAGGGATAACTGGGATTTTGTTGAAACTTTGATTCTTGGAGCTAAACAGCATCTTGTCCTCACGACAGAGCTGTGATATTTGTTGAGGTTCTGTATTAGGGATCATCTGAACACTGAATGTTGTTTTATGTAAACTACACCCTGATCTATGCTGCAGTGATCTTTTCATTACAACACAAATTTCATCTTTTCATGTAATCATTCACAGCTGTTATAGTTGTATGGCTGTATAGCTGTATAGTTCTGTGAATCAGAGCCAACAACAGACAAAATAACAGTAGACTGTTCGTAAGCATATAAGGACATTATAATAAACCCTACCTGCAGCCACTGGGACTGATCACTGTGTCCAGATGTCCAGGCATTGACCTTTCCTTGTTTATCCAGTCTTGCTTTCCCAGGCTCCCAGGTGAACATGTCCATGTTAAGAGTTCTGAAGATGCTGGAGGCAGTGATTTGGTAGTCCTGAATGTGGCCAGACTTCATACCCATTGGCTCTGAACACCCTGAAGAATTCAAAGGCATGTCATTAGCTCACAGATCATATTACACCGATCATGGTACAAGCTAATATATGCAGGTGAGTGTTTTAATGCTGGATATGTTTTTAAGCAAGGAATGCAGGTTAACTATCATTTATGTATTGTTTAGCTCCAAAAAAAACAAATTCAAGCCTAATAATGGTAGACAATGCAGCTGCCAAGCTTCTAACTGGTTTTAATTTCTCTGCACTGGTTTCCAATTCACAACAAAATTGATTTTATATTGTTGATACCTGTTTTTAAATCATTGAATGGATTAGCACCTACCTTCCTCTCTTCCTATCTGTTCATTAAGGTCTTAAAGGTCATTCAACCAGGGACTGGTTACCATAGGCAGAAAATGAGAGGTGAACAGCCTACCTGTTTTATTAGAACTGCTCCTGCATAATTTTAAAACAAAGATTTAAACATATTTCTCTTTTAATCATAGTAGATATATTGTGTAGTTTTTTTTGTATATTTTTTATTTTGATTGATTGTCCTTTGATCTATTGCACAGCACAGTGGTCCACAATTGTTGTAGCCTTTCAAAAGCTACTCTCAATGCTGTGCTATGTGCTATAAGAAAACATCTTTGTGTGACCGGTTGTGAAGTAAGTGTGGCAAACATGCCAAGGACCTCAGCTTTAAACTACCTCTGACAATGCCATCATTGGAATTTGTGCTCGTGAGAGGTTATAAATATGTGAAACGGGTGGGCCTTCAGGTTTCTTTGTCTTTGGAGACGGCATTGTGTGTGTGTGTGTGCTACACTCTATCTGTCCACTTTTGTTAGGAGTTAGAGTTTCAGTTGGCAGTGTGCAGAAATTTTTCAATGTGAAAGAAAAAGAAAAGCAGAACATCATGTCGCAAACAATCAGGCGCCGCATGCCTCCTTGTTCACGACCCAAATCTGATTACGATATGCATGAGTTCTGCTTTGGGTGTTTAGGGGAAGAGCATGCTACCCTTGCGCTTGAGCATTGGCGAGTGTGAGCACTGTGAGTTGTAAAGTGCATATTTTCAAGGGCAAGCTCCTACATTAAGATTGTGGGGACCACGAGTCGATCTGGCTGAAGAGCGAGAGACAGGTTCGGCTCGGGCAAAGGGTGCTGCATCTCTTGTTTCTGGCGAGATGGATTTTGTGTCTGCTTCCTTTAAGCGTGCCTCCCCTGATGATAAAGCGTAAGAGGAACTACTCAAGGTGGTGACTTGTGCAGTGGCCAGGTTACAATTGGACTGGCCACAGGAACAAGAGACCCCCAAATGCTCAAAGTTAGCGGATAGATTTCTGTCTGGTGGCCAGGAGGAGGGACATGATTGATGGTCTCTCCCCATCTTTGAAGACCTCCATGACAAATTAACTCGTTCATTGGGGAAACAATATACATTGTGTGTCTTTGTGCCTTCGACGTCGACATATTCAACTATCATGGGTGTGAAGGCACGCGGTTATATGATGTTGCCTCACATTGAAAGAACGCTTGTGGGCTATCTCTCTCTTGGGAACGCATTGTCTTTGAGAAAACCTACGCAAATGTCCCGTGCCATCGTACTGCGCTCTGCACCCCGAAGACAATTTGAAGCAAGCCAATTAGAGCTCAGCATCAAGCCACATGCATTTCAAAGTTTACGCACCTACATAGACACCCATTTGTCTGGCGCCCCGCACACACAAAACAAACAAAATACAATTTTGATTTGTTGATTTTTAATAGGTGCTAACATGACTACCAGTCGAATGGTATGACTAAATATAGTTATTTTGAAATTATTTTGCATTTAACATGTTGAAGTAGCCTTCTTCTCTGACTTACTTGAAGGGGGCGGCTCCTGTCGCAAGAGCTGCTATCTCTTTGATCTAAGGACGTATTTTTAGTTCCCGTCCACAACCTCGAGGGGTCCAGACACTTCTAGTGTGACGCCGTTGGTATTCTTGTTCTGTTAGCACATAGCGCAGCATTGAGAGTAGCTTTTGAAAGGGAACGTCTCGGGTTACTTGACTGTAATCCTGTTCTTTGAAAAAGCGGGAACGAGACACTGAGATGCTGAGATGTTTTTAATTAATGGTGTTATATAAATAAAGATGAAGTTGAAAAAAAAAAGTAATAAGACCATCACATGCTCAGATAGTGAGCTTGAAAACAATATGAATTATATTATACACTTGAATGCCTTTTCCGGGCTCAACAATAAGGATGGCCTAAGGCCAGTGTGAAAGAGATTCAGGAAAGTTAATGATACTTTTACTTTTGGTGTTCTTACATCCTATGTTCATATTGATCATTAATTTGTATATGTATGCCTTTAAACTGGTAACACTTTACAATAAGGTATTGTATTAACTTAACATGAACTAACAATAAGCAATTAATTTGTCACAGCATTTATTAATCTTTGTTCACAGTGCATTGACTAATGTTAACAAATACAACATTTGATTTCAATAATGCATTAGTAAATGTTAAAATGAACATTAACTAAGATTAATAAATGCTGTAGGAATATTGTTAATAATAGTTATCTAATGCCAACTAATGAAACCTTGTTGTAAAGTGTAAGATTTGCCATTACACATATGCCACGAAGGTAGTTACCTTTCTGAATGAACACACAGATTAGGTTTTGTTGAAATTAAATGTCTTGTGATACTCTTGAAAGTAACTGTATGCAATCATTTTCCAGCAAAAGTATGTTTATGAATGTATAGCTGTCATAAAGTTGTATTATAGCTGTATGATTTCTAGCTATTATTTAAATAGTAATTTTTTTTTTTTTTACTTCAATCCTGTTTTGTTGCATTTTATTGACAGTCTGGACAATGTTTCAGAGTCATAACATTGTTTTCCCTTTGGATGTGCTCTCAGAATGATGCATGCTGTCTATTGAGGTGACTCACCCGTGAGTTCACAACCCAGGAGCTCCATGCGAAGAGTGCAGTGTCTTCTGCACACCTGCGGGTAGATCCTCACATACTGAGCCTCGATAGGAGGGGTGAAGGAGTTGGCAAATGGAGTGTTGTTATCAATATTCCCACGGAAGATCTGGTGGGAGAACGTGGGGAGATTTCACAAAACGAGAGAGAAAAGAGAAGTCAATGCTGAGAGAAGTCACCCCAATTTATTATCCTGGTCTTTAATCAAAAGTGTATTTACTAACACACAATCATTTGTGAAAAATGTTTGAGGTAAAAGGGTCCAAGCTAAATTAAACTGGACAAGGTTTGCATTTCTCAAAGTAAATATCAGTGCTTGTATGTAAATATCAGTGCTTCTATGTATATATGAAGAGTTCAGATGCAAAAGTCTCTAAAAGCCACTTCGGTCAAAAATGAGATAACGATACTGAGTGAATGCTCTCTGCATATAGTATACGTTCATAAAATAGCCTTAGCCCATTCAGAAGTACCGGCACTTAGGTAGAAACCTATACATAGAAGCCTGACAAAAATGCTTATTTTAAAGACGGACTTAGAGGCTTTTGCATCTGAAGTCTTCATATATATATTAGTGGTGGGCATAGATTTTATTTTTTAAATCTAGATTAATCTCACTGTAATCTTGGAATTAATCTAGATTAATCTAGATTAAAATGGCTAATTTTAATTCTGCCGAAGGCATTCAGAATATGTGTGCTCGTAAGTGATCGTTTATCTTTTTGTAGTTTGAATAATAAATAACTTCTGTCCCTTTAAGACCTGACGCACGCATGGATCCCAAAAACTGTTCCTGTGAGCTGGTTACGACTATGTTTACGTTAAAACTCACCAAGATTGGCATTGAGACATTTTTGAGTGTATTTGATCATTAATAAGCTGGAAAAAGGAGCTCTTTTTTGCACTTGTATGTCAGAGGCGGCTTTATTACGGTATGTGTGTGCATGCTTCAGATGCGAGCACGTAGAATTAACGTTATGTGCAACCCTGTGGGAAATTCAGACCGGTCACACCAATACTAACACGCACTCATGAGGAAAAATCCAGCAGAACACGCGTTCACCGTGTTCAGAGGGTTAACCGGACTGAATGAGAGGAGGCGGGTGCGTGTCAACTCGCTGTCGGTCGGAGAGGAGAGCGCAGCTGATATCGATACTGTAGAAAATGAGTATCGTATTGTTTCAGATATTTCATTATCAATACATATCGAAATATCAATATTTTTGACAACACTAGTAGGCATACACACAGGTTCGAAGACTCGTTCTCTCGCCCCCTACAGTGCAATTCGGCTAGGTATACATCCGCGCTAAAATATCAAGGTGAAAGTCATCATAGCTTGTGTAGTATAGACCCAGCTCCCAAACTAACTTTGAGAATAGATTAATGGCAATATTTTTTTTATCACCCTATAAGAGTCTCACGTTAATGCAGCATGTTAACGCCGATAACGGCCCACCACTAATATATATATATATATATATATATATATATATATATATATATATATATATATATATATATATATATATATATATATATATATATATATATATATATATATATATATATATATATATATATATCAGGCATTGATTAGCATTGATTATTGATTGATATACACTGATTAGCTATTCATCACTGCACCTGTTAGTGGGTATTGCTATATTAGGCAGCAAGTGAACATTTTGACTTCAAAGTTGATGTGTTAGAAGCAGGAAAAATGGGCAAGCATAAGGATTTGAGTGAGTTTGACAAGGACTAAATTGTGATGGCTAGACGACTGGGTCAGAGCATTTCCAAAATTGCAGCTCTTGTGGTGTGTTCCCGGTCTGCAGTGGTCAGTATCTATCAAAAGTGGTCCAAGGAAGGAACAGTGGTGAACTGGCAACAGGGTCATTGGCTCATTGATGCAAGTGGGGAGCGAAGGCTGGCCCATGTGGTCCGATCAAAAGACGAGATACTGTAGCTCAAATCTCAAGAAGTCAATGCTGGTTCTGACAGAAAGGTGTCAGAATACACAGTGCATCGCAGTTGGTTTTCACATGGGGCTGCATAGCTGCAGACCAGTCAGGGTGCCCATGTTGACCCCTGTCCACCACTGAAAGTGCCAACAGTGGCATGTGAGCATCAGACCTGGACCAAGGAGCAATTGAAGAAGGTGGCCTGGTCTGATGAATCACATTTTCTTTTACATCACATGGATGGCCGGGTGCGTGTGCATGACTTACCTGAGGAACACATTGCATCAGGATGCACTATGGAAAGAAGGCAAGCCTGCAGAGGCAATGTGATGCTTTTTGGCAATGTTCTGCTGGGAAACCTTGGGTCCTGCCATCCATGTGGATGTTACTTTGACACGTACCACCTACCGAAGCATTGTTGCAGACCATGTACACCCTTTCATGGAAATATTCCCTGGTGGCCTCTTTCAGCATAATACTGCGCCGTGCCACAAAGCAATGAGGTGTTGACTTGGCCTCCAAATTCCCCAGTTCTCAATCCAATCGAGCATCTGTGGGATGTGATCAAACAAGTCCGATCCATGAAGGCCCCACCTCACAACTTAAAGGATCTTCTGCTAACATCTTGGTCCCAGATACCACAGCACACTGTGTTGGAGTCCATGCTTTGACGGGTCAGGGCTGTTTTGGCAGCAAAACAGGGACTAACACAATATTAGGAATAAGGTTATGCCTTATTCATACAGGATTGGAATGACACACACACACACACACACACACGTGTGTGTGTGTGTGTGTGTGTCATATATCATATATATGTCACATATATATATATATATATATATATATATATATATATATATATATATATATATATATATATATATATATATATATATATATATATATATATATATATATATATATATATATATATATATATATATATATATATATATATATATATATATATATATATATATATATATAAAATATATTTTTTATGTAAAAGTGAATATTGATCACAATTTGGTGTGCAAATACTTACATTTAAATGCTTAAATATGATGTAATTATCACTGTTGTTTAGAGTAAGAATATAATACAATAGCATATAATATAATATAATGGCTAAAATCTCCAATAACAAAACAGAGTCTGAAATTATCAAAATGGCAATTACTTAAAGTTATTAGAAGGGATCTGAACACTGTCTAATAAAAAAAAAAAAGATGGCATATGAGATGATGAGCACCATATGTCCTCTGAGGCCCTGACAGCTCTCATTTATCCCCTAAAAATCTAGCCTGAAAATGCATACAGCGTAGAGGGAAGCAAAAGCACATGCTGAGTGACTGATGTGGCTCTTTTTCGCTAATTAAAAAATGTCTCACTATATCTTCCTCCGTGCCCTTGACTTTGTACGTCCTCCACGTCTTTCCGTCATCGCTGTAGGCCACTTTGTACGACTTAACATATTCTGGGCTCCCGATGCGCTTGGCTCCTTGGGTTATCACTCCTGTGACCCGCATCCTCCTCTGTAGGTTAATCTGAGCGAGGATGAGAAAGAACACAAGAGAGAGATAACAGATTCAGAGAGAAAGAAAGAGACAAAAAGAGTCTTCTTTACAGTTTTATTGTAGTACTATTTATTTATCTTAATAGTTATTCTATTATAGTATTTATTAATATTTTGAATAATAGCTATAATAGTATTATAATATAATCGTTTTCATTTTAGTTTAAGTATTGATAGTTTTGTTATGAGCTTTTATCATTATTTAAGTTTTTCTACAAAAACCCTCCTGTTTGTTGAACCTATGGATTCAGCATCTGCTGTCCAAGTGTGTGTCCAATTCTCATTACTTATTACAAACGTCACATTAGAACTAGCAATGATGGTTTCTTAGAAGTTATTGGTTTAACAATAAGGAGGCACGATTGTGTGCTGCATGAAATGGAAATTGCGTTAGTCTTTTCTTCCTTATTGTGATGATTATCTGAGTGAAACAGCATCTCGAACATGAAAAAAAATAGGGTGGGACTTCATTTTGTTGATTTGGAATTTATTGGATCATTGGATGGTCAATGGATGGCCCAAGGTCAGCGTTGTCATTTGCCGTTGCTTTAACATTGAGAAACCCACATTTTAGACAACATCGCCAACGAAAACAGTTGTATGAGGGGAACTTTTTTGCTCTCACATGAAGCTTCCTATTCCAATTGATTCCGGTAGAACTGACTGGATTACGCCTGCAGAATTTCACTGAGCAACAGTAAATGTGTCCACAACTTAATGTTCTGCACACACACACACACACGGAATAGAATTGCAACTGAGATTTTCTTCCTACTTTTTTTGTTTGGTATATGTATTATTTGGGAATCTGTTGGATATACTTTTGCATTCACCTATATAATAACCTCTATATGTCAATGTCTTCGGAATAATTGTATAATATTACTTGAAACATTCTCATATTTAGATGCAACAAATCATGAAAAGATTGCATGCATGTATAACTGAAACAAGGCCTGCTGAAGATGATACCAGTTTAGTCAATTATCTTCCATTAACATGATTTCAAATCAAACCATAAACACGATTATAGTGTTAATCCCTTTATTTTTACACAAAGATGGTTTCTAACATGACTAGAATTATTCTGAAAATTCAAGGTTTCTTGCAGTGATAATGGTATCACAGCAGCCTGTGATAGTCAAGGCTGCTAGTGGTCCGCATTCCACATAATGCTATAAATTGAGTGCAATCACAGCTCTGGTCAGATCATTCATATTTCTTTGTGATTTATGTCTGAGATGCGCTGCTGTGAAATTAAGCTAGCAATGGGTAGTTCAAAGAGAGACGCCTTACAGTCCTCCGTCTCATGGGCCAGTGATGACTACTGGATGTCATTTAACAAGCGGGACTAGGTAATAGACTGAGGTGAAAATGAGAAAATGAGTTCAAGAGCAGAGGAGCTTTGGAAGACTGATTCGGTGTCCTGTAAGGTGAAGATCTGCAAATGGATGAGAACTTTGGGTGCTTAATATTGCCAAAATGGTTGAGTCTTTTAATTTTGCCAGTAAAGATTCCTGGCATGATGCTGATGAAATTAAATGCATTGTATTTTAAGGGCTTGCAATAATCCATATTCACCTTTCAGATTTCACTCCCAAAATAGTCGGTCCATTTAAAAACACAACCTAAAATATTATTCAGCAGGCAATTTTCGGTCCATTTTATTTCACTTTACAAATTCGCTGGAATGGAATTGCAGGATGCATGATCTCCATCTGCTGTTAGTCTTCCTCACCAGAAGGTGGTGCAAGCAGGTGATGATGAAGACCAGAACAACAGTTAGATAGTCCTTCATTAATAAAAAATTATTTACAGAAATGGAGCAAGCGGTAAGTGTATGCAATGATTATCAGGGCCAGTATATATGCAGAAAAGCTGATAAAGACACAAAAGCTTACGTTTAATTCAATGTATTCAAGGGTACTTTCCCAGTGTACATGTGAGCAGCTTTCTCTGTGAACGAGATTATAATGTTATATCCCTGATGCTGATGTACAGATCAAAAATTTCATCTGGGGAATTACATCTCAGTTGCTTAGTTTTTTTTTTATTAAATTTTTTTTAACATATATTATAACTTGTGCAATGCTGTGCTGTAATATTACTGGGGTTGCCCAACTTGCCCTCATACGTCATACTCCAGCATTCCCCAACAAAGCTTAATGTGAAAAAATGCTTAACGTGGCTGAATGGACTAATACAGTAATACAAGATCAAACTTATTGATGTACAATATACACAACACTATATACAGCAACCAGATGAGTCCAGAAAGTAAGACGTAGTACTGAAGGAAAATTAAAATTGAGCGGAAGTACATAGTAGGGCATTACTCTTATAACATAAAAATATCTATTTTTGTTACTTTATTTGTACTTACTTTAAGTGTTAAATATATAGGCTAATTGTAGGGAAAATCACAAAGTCTCATGAAAAACAAAAATTTCTGACTAAACTTCACAATAAATCTTTATTTAAATTGTCTCTGTGCTTTGTTTGCTATGATGAGAGGATTTGTAGATAATGGGAAGATTTGTGTAAAATGTAAACTTGCACTAAAATGAATTCAGCGTTTAGATACTCTATAAAACTTGTTTTAATCGATATGGATTCTCATTCCTGGTAAATTAAACATTTATTTTCAACAGAAATGCCCGTGATAGGCTACAACACTCAAAATCATGCACTCACATGACCCACATAAAATAACCAGATCACTCAAAAACAACATTAAAGTAATCTCTTCTTTATCTCTCCCCAAAATAAAATGCTGCTGTAAAGCCTAGTCGATGCACATATTGTGTTAATATTTACCAGAAATTGCTGCAAATATAGTGAAACTGCTGCCTGTCCTGCTTAATCCTATTCAAACAGATTGACAGCGCGGAGTTGTTTGGAACTATTGAGAGCTCCATGAACCACGTGACCGTGTGGCGGCAAGATCAAAGAGTGTCGCAACTCTCTTTTTCTATGGCTCTGGTATAGCCTACATCCCCAATAAGGTGCGAGTTTGGTGGATCCTAGAGTATTGAGGGAACCCCCAGTACAGCAGCACAGCACAGCAATATACATTTAAGGAACTTAAACAACTGATAGAAATGATACACAATGAAATATAGCCCTCAGATTTAACGTTTGATCTGTACATCAGCATTGAGGAATAACATTATAATCTTGTTGACAGTAGAGAAAGCTGTTTACATGTACACAGGGTAAGTAACCATGAGGACTGAATCATAAACACAGCCTCCCTTTCAGTCGGTCACGTTCGAAGTACGTCGGAACTGACCGACGAATTGGGATCTGATTTCAGAGACCAATCTACTTCGATTTTTTTTTAAACGAGCCAATGAAGATTGGCATGCGATTCACGCATTCCACGCACTGCCCCGCAGCGCGGGTATAAATAAGGAAGTGGAATGCATGATCATTGCTTTCTACTTTGGAGCCGAAACAGTGAATATTTCCTGTTTCCTACGAAGAGTGTTCGAGTCTCGTGAGAGGACTGCTTCTGCCAGTGCGGGTGTGACGGCATGTCTCAGCGAGTGGCTGCTTCAACGGACATCAAAGTGTTGGTTCGCTGGGCGTTTCCGTTTTGAGTGCACACACAGGCTTGCACTATTGTACTGTGTGGTGCCGCGGTCATCTCCCTGAGTGCTTCAGCACATAAAAGGGCAGTTTCCTTTCTAAAAGAGCAACACGGTTTGACCCTGCGTCTTTTTCAAGATGTCATTCAAACCGTGTGTTTCTGGATGCGGTTGTTTCCTGTCCTCATTTGACGGCCACAATCTCTCTCACATATAAACATGTGAGATTGCGTTCGTGGGTGATCCATGCTCTCTCAGGAGAGCATGGTCACATCGACACGTTGTTCGTCTCAAGCCTTTCTCGTAAGGGCTTGAGCGTTCAGCGCGTCGTGTGCCATCGGGCGCGGCTGACAGCGGGGGTTGCCACGGCAACTCAGCGCATCACTCGGCGCTAGAGATGCGCCGTCGAGACTATGAAACCTCAAACGGGGTTGAGTCCCTTTGCCTATTCCCCGATCTAGTTGCTTTTCTTGCAAAAGCCAGAGAAGGACTACTTCGGCTAATAAGCCTTGGTGGCCTGAGGATTACGGTGGTGCTTCCCCACCGGGTACAGCTCCGTGGGCCCCCACTCCTCTATTGCATCACAGGCATACTGAGACTGTGTTTGTGGGTAGTTCATGTTCATGTTCGTCTTGCCTTTTCATAGGGCTTGAGCGTTCAGCGCACCGTGTGCCGTCGAGTTTGATGGCCACGTTCACGGTCTCACATGCCTGCTGGCAGCCTACAGATGGGATTGCTGGTCCTTTTAAAACAAGGGGACCTAGGATTTCATTTGGGGCTCTGGCAGAGGACAAATGTCAATTGCTGCATCGGAGAGAGGGCTGTTATGCGCTGGAAAT
Organism: Romanogobio albipinnatus; assembly: GCA_023566225.1. Lineage (NCBI taxonomy): Eukaryota > Metazoa > Chordata > Actinopteri > Cypriniformes > Gobionidae > Romanogobio > Romanogobio albipinnatus. The sequence goes on from CM042242.1 coordinate 42,513,845, forward strand.
GATGAGGCTGAGTTCCCACTATAATAGTGTGTGTGCTCTTGCTGAATCAGATTCAGAGTTGACAGCCATGCATTCCCGGGTGGCTGAGGCGTAGTGCAACGCGTACAATCGCCTTGCCTACCCCCGTGTCTTTTTCCCCGGATGGGCATTGGAAAAATTAGCAGTTGGAACTATTTGGTGTCAAAATATCACCAAAAGGAACACCAAAAGGGCCAAAATCTGTAACAATGTTTCCCTCTCTCACTACCCTCTGTCCTGCATGCACGAGGGTAGTCCCGACCCAGGGGTTATGCAGAAACTGCGTACGGCGGTGGTGGACCTCGCTCTCCGGGCGACAGAAGTCACCGCTCCCTGGGTCAGGCGATGTCCACACTAGTGGTCCAGGAACCTGGGGCTAAACCTGGCAAATATGCGTGAGTCCGACTAAGTTCGGTTCCTCAACGCACCTGTCTGTCAGGCTGGCCCCTTCGGCGACGCCGTCGAGAACTCTGCCCAGCAGTTCTCGATGGCCCAGAAGCAGACAGAGGCGGTTTAAAAAATAAAAAAAAAACATCTTAATTCGAAAGGGCGCCTCTACCTGCTTGTCGCCGAGGGCATCCCCCCCTGCATCCGCCTCTGCCCCTGCGAAATCCAGGCGGCGGGGTGCCGGACGTAAGGGAGGCGCTTAATCCGCTCAGGGCTTTGCTATTCTACAAGCAAGTGTAAGGGCAAGCGGCCCTGAGACGGGCAGCCCAGGGAGAACAGGAGCTGCTCTGAGGGAGTGGGTGTCCAGACCCCTCCCCCACCCCCTCGGAGGAGGACCAGGGGGCCCCGACTGGTGTCATACTCTGCCGCTGGCTCTCCGGAGTCCAGCGGTACCTACATTTCAGAGCAGTTTCCTCTCTCCCTGGGCCCCAAGAGGGCCAGGTTGGCAGTGTGCGACATCTCTGGGCCTTCTCACTCCTTTCTTCCCCTCCCCCCGCCACCGGGCAGCAGTGTGGGCACCGAGAACGCCCCCGGGCCTTCTCACCCACACTCTGTCCCACCCTGGAATACTCAGACAACACTCCGGGCCGCCTCCGGGCCTCCCGAGTCGGGTCTGTCTATTCCGCCTCGCTGCCCCACACCGGGTACGTCTGTGGTGCCGTTGGTCCCCCTTGTGCGGTCTCTGGGGGATTGGCTACAGCTCCCCAGACCGTCTCGCTGGCTCATCCGTACCATCAGACTCGGCTACGCGATTCAGTTCGCTCACCGGCCTTCCAAGTACAAGGGCATCCTCTTCACCTCCGTGCGAATCAGCGATGCTCAGGTCTTGCTGTCAGAGATCGATGTCCTACTGGCGAAGGACGCGGTCGAGCCGGTTCCTCCAGCCGATATGAAGATGGGGCTCTACAGCCCCTACTTCATTGTACCCAAGAAAGGTGGTGGGTTACAGCCAAACTTGGACCTGCGTATCCTGAATCGGGCCCTGCACAAGCTCCCGTTCTGGATGCTAACGCAGAAACGCATTTTCAAATGCATCCGTCCCCAAGATTGGTTCGTAGCGATCGACCTGAAGGATGTGTACTTTCATGTCTCTTCCTTCCTCGACACAGACCGTTCCTACGATTTGTGTTCGAGGGGAAGGCATATCAGTACAAGTCCTGCCCTTCGGGCTGTCCCTGTCGCCTCGTGTCTTCATGAAAGTCGCAGAGGCAGCCATTGATCCGTTCAGAGAACGCAGCGTTCGCTTCCTCAACTTTCTCGACGACTGGCTCATTCTCGCCCAGTCTCGGAAGCAGTTGTGCGAACACAGGGACGTGGTGCTCAGTCACCTCAGCCTGTTGGGCCTTCGGGTCAACCGAGAGAAGAGCAAACTCTGTCCCACACAGAGGATATCTATCTCGGTATGGAGCTGGATTCGGTCAGCCAGACTGTGCGCCTTACGGAAGAGCGGGTCCAGTCGGTGTTGAACTGCTTGAATTCGTTCAAGAGCAGGACAGTGGTCCCACTGAAATCTTTTCAGAGGCTCCTGGGGCATATGGCATCTGCAGCCGCGGTAACGCCGCTCGGATTGCTTCATATGAGACCGCTGGCTCAACACTGGCTCCATGGCCGAGTCCCGTGGGCGTGGCAGAGCGGCCAGTACCGGGTCCCAGTGACTCCTTACTGCCGCCAAACCTTCAGCCCGTGGACCGACGCTTCGTTTCTCCGGACCGGTGTGCCCTTAGAACAAGTGTCCAGGCATGCTGTGCTCTTCACGGATGCCTCCTCCACGGGCTGGGGGGCCACGTACAACGGGCGTGCAGTTTCAGGTCTGTGGACGGGACCTCAATTGTATTGGCATATCAATTGCCTCGAGTTGTTAGCGGTACACTTGGCACTGCGCCGCCTCAAGGGGCCGCTACGTGGCAAGCATGTACTGATCTGTACGGACAGCACTGCAGCCGTTGCATACATCAACCGCCAGGGTGGTCTACGCTCCCATTGCATGTTCCAACTCGCCCGCCACCTCCTCCTTTGGAGTCAGAAACATCTGAGGTCGCTTCGGGCCATTCATGTCCCAGGTGCGCTAAACCGGACAGCCGACGAGCTCTCACGGCTCCCTGCACCTTTGGGAGAGTGGCGACTCCATCCCCAGGCGGTCCAGCTGATATGGGACCTCTTCGGAGCCGCACAGGTAGACCTGTTTGCCTCTCCGGACTCAACCCAATGCCAGTGGTACTATTCCCTGACCGGGGGCACCCTCGGCATGGATGCACTGGCGCACAGCTGGCCCCGGGACCTGCACAAATATGTGTTTCCCCCAGTGAGCCTTCTTGCACAGACCCTGTGCAAGGTCAGGGAGGACGAGGAGCAGGTCTTGTTAGTTGCGCCCTACTGGCCCAACCGGACCTGGTTCCCAGAACTAACTCTCCTCGCGACAGCCCCTCCTTGGCCGATTCCCCTGAGGAGGGACCTTCTTCTCAGGGACGGGGCACTCTATGGCACCCGCGTCGAGACCTCTGGAAATTCCATGTCTGGTCCCTGGAGCGGGACGCGGAGGTTCTAGGTGGTCTACCACAGGCAGTGGTGGGCACCATCTCTTCAGCTAGAGCCCCCTCTACGAGGCGCCTCTACGCTTTGAAGTGGAACCTGTTCGTTGAATGGTGCTCTTCCCACCGGGAAGACCCCTGAAGGTGTTCGATTAGTTTCGTGCTTTCTTCCTGCAAGATGGGCTGGTCTCCCTCCACCCTCAAAGTGTATGTCGCAGCAATAGCGGCGTATCATGATGCAGTTGAAGGTAAGTCTTTGGAAAAGCACGACCTAATCGTCAGGTTCCTCAGAGGTTAAATCCTCCTCGTCCAAACTCGTTACCCTCTTGGGACTTGGCTCTAGTGCTCAGAGCACTTCAGAGCCCTCCCTTTGAGCCTTTGCAGTCTGTGGAGCTTAAAATCCTGTCAATGAAGACAGTGCTTCTGACGGCATTGGCCTCTATTAAGAGGGTAGGGGGACAGTTCTGACGTACGTCGAACGTGACCGACTGAAAGGGAACGTCTCGGTTACGGATGTAACCCTCATTCCCTGAAGGAGGGAACGGAGACGTACGTCCCGTCGCCAGGTGCTGTGCTTCCGCTGGGAGGCCGAGTCACGAGTTCGGCTCGTCAGCAGAGAAAGCAATGATCATGCATTCCACTTCCTTATTTATACCCGCGCTGCGGGGCGGTGCGTGGAATGCGTGAATCACATGCCAATCTTCATTGGCTCGTTTTAAAAAACACTCGAAGTAGATTGGTCTCTGAAATCAGATCCCAATTCGTCTGTCAGCTCCAACGTACGTCTCTGTTCCCTCCTTCAGGGAACGAGGGTTACATCCGTAACCGATACGTTTTGTGTCTTTATCAACTTTTCTGCATATATACTGGCCCTGATTTAATCATCACATACACTTACCGCTTGCTCCATTTCTGTAAATCAGTTTTTGTGAATGAATGACTAACTGTTGTTCTGGTCTTTGCCATCACCCACTTGCACTACCTGCTGATGAGAAGACTAACAGCAGATGGAGATCATGCATCGGTACTTCACTGCTATTCCTGCAGTTCCCAGATATGTAATGTTGCATTTTCAGTCGAATTTGAATCACTGAATTGGTGGAAGCAAATTTATAAAGTGAAATAAAACGGACCGAAAATATTATAAGTTGTATTTTTAAACAGACCTAATATTTTGGAAGTGAAATCTGAAAGGTGAATATGGATCATTGATTTTTTTAATGAACATGTGTGTGAAATGTTTTGAATTGAAATATTCACAGCTTAAATATATGACCATTTTGAATTTAAGCCCGTAAAAATGCAAGCCCTAAAAATACAATGCATTGAAATGCAAGCATGGTTAATATTTTTTTTCAATTAGTGCAAGCAACAAGCTTTTTTTGTTTTAAATACATTTGTCATAAATTTTCTTCCATAAATCTCTTTATGAAGAAACTGACCCATGATTCGTTAGATCATGGGTCGTGGGTCACATAACTTTATGGGTCATGGGTCACATAACTTCAGCATTGGGTTGCATGATTAATCTAAATAAAACTGTAATCACGGTATAGCTTATCAAATCACAAAGGCTGTGATTTTATCAAATAATTACTTGAATTGCAATTGTTATAAGAAAAATCGCATGTGATTGTTTCCCTAAATTGGCAGTAGGTCTACTATTTTATTGGTCCACAAAAAAAGAAAAAGCATGGCATTAGTTTTGTATAATGACCTGTAATGGTCATGTGAATTTGTAATTACGCAGAAGTGAAAAGAAATTGGAACTGGAGCACTTTGCACACACACAGAGCACGTACACCAGGCAAGGAGTTCATTTAGAGCGTTGACACACAAGCCTAAATTCTTGCAAACATCCTTGAATCTAATCAAATGTTGGCCAAAGGCTGACAGAAACCATAAATGAGTGGGGCAGGACCATTTTTGCACTGTTTATGACAGTGCAAGCAGCATGAATCTGGTAATGTAGATATGGACCCATTCGTTTCTCTGACATTCAAACATCGCTGCTCTCACACAAAGATTGCTTATACTGCAAGATGAGAGTGGAAGCCCTATAGCCAGCATTTCCATTTAGACAACCTGCCAAAAACTGTTTCCACTAGACACTCCCAGTTCTTCGTTTCATAGTCACCCTTTCTGAAGTACACCACTGGCTGTTAAAGCCATGCCTTGTTCCATTATACATTCCTAGGAAGCCCAATAAAAGACTTTGTTTGTTATATAGCCACAGAGCATTTTTTACGTATTGTGTTGTACAAACTATAGCTGTAATGTCAAATGTATATCCACATAGCTTCGCCGTTTATCTTTAAAGTAGGGTTCTACTGCAGAAATATAAAGCTGACCTAAGAAAAGACGTCCCTCATTGAAAACAAAATCGCCATGTACAGATTTTTTTGTTATGTATAATACCAATGATCCTTCCAGGACCCCACTGATTCTACTTGAGAGGCATTTTTTGTATTTTAACAAGTATTTTGAGATCTGCACATTAAATAGCTAGAGGCCTCTGGTTTTAATGTAGGCCACACAACCTGACAGCCTTCTGGGAGTGTCTTAGTTTTGTAGCTAGCCTGTAGAATGTCAAAGCATCTTTTTCTGAACTTTTTTCTAAAAAACCACACAGGTAACCTGCAAGCACAATGGATTACAACTCTACTGCTTTCGGTAACCAATGTTCTGGAGGAAAGGACTAGCAATGCTACTAACTTACCTACACATTTGCAATGTTACTAATTTAACTATAAAACATACAAGTCATATATGTACAGTTAATTATGTGTATATAATTAAGTAAACACTAACAAGACAATTTCCAGGTTTCCTAGATGTATCTGATGGAGACAAGGAATGGTGTCATGTTTGGGCAATTAATCCATCTCTTAAATACTTTCCTCTTTATCTTGATTACATTGCTGTCATTCAGCAAGTGTAAAAAAACACTTTATTTATTGTGATTTTCCACTAAAAGACACTGGCTCATTATTTTTGTAATCAGATAAATCATATGTTAAGAAAACCATGAAACCCAATCAAATAAACGTGTTGCACTGTTGAGAAAGTCAAATTTTACATTAGTAGATGAGAGGAGGCTTAGTCGACCAAGATTTTATTAGCCGGTTAGTTGTAGAAAAAAGAAGGGAAAAAAAAAACTCCACAGGAAGTGGTGAAGTCACGCAGACCGTATATCGGGCAGGAAATCCAAATGTTCACCTACCATCCACCAACCTCAAATATGGCTTATCATTTAAAACATTTAAGTACTAGCAACTTTCATGGCCACTCGCTCTAATGTTAACCTAGATAAATATGCGCTATTATTATATATTCCGCCCTCAACTATATATCAAAGTAATTAAATTAATATAAACGTGTGATTAGTCAACTAATGGCTTAAATGAGTGACTACTAGTCGACAATAAATATTTTTAGCAGGAGGAATATTCAAACTTGTGTTATGAATAAAACCACTATAATAAAACAACAAGAATGGACAAATAACTACTAATACTGAGTGATACACATACATAGATTAAAGGGTCAGTTCAGCCAAAAATAACAATTCTGTCATTAATTACTTCCGAACCCATAAGACTTTTGTTCATCTTCAGAACACAAATTAAGATGTTGTTGATGAAATCTGAGAGGTTTCTGAACCATCCATAGGCAGTAACGTCATTGCAATTAAGGCCCAGAAAGGCAGTAAAGAGATCGTTAAAATAGTCCAGTGGTTCAACCTTAATGTTATGAAGTGACAAGAATAAGGACTTCAACAATCTCTTCTCTTCAATTCAATTCTCCTACGCTATTCACGCCATAAAACCAGTACAGCACTTCCAAGTTCTATGTCAGAACACTGCCTCATTATTGGCCAGCTCCTGCGTCAGCATCAAACGTATGCGTTGTGGTCCTCTCGTGAACAGCATCAGCCAATGGTGAGTTGTAGGAGGAGACTGAGACAGACGAGAATAAATTGTTGAGTAAAGTCTTTTTTTTTTGCGCCAAAAATGTATTTGTGTTGTTTCCTAAGGTTGAACCACTGGAGTCACATGGACTATTTTAACGATGTATTTACTATCCTTCTGGGCCTTGAAAGTTGCAATGACGTTGCTGCCTATGGCTGGTTCAGAGAGCTCTCTGATTTCATCAAAAATATCTTAATTTGTGTTCCAAAGATGAACGAAGGTCTTACGGGTTTGTAACGACATGAGTAATTAATGACAGCCTTTACATTTTTGGGTGAACTAACCCTTTAACTAAGCAAACGAGAAACAGGTGTGCAACTAAATCTGTAACCATGGTAACAAATGAAGAGCAGGAAAGTGGGGAACAAAGGAAGTCCAGAAAACATGAGCATAAACCTGACGAAACACATTTACCGAATACTAGGGGTGCACCGATCTGACTTTTTCAGTCCCGATACCGATACCAATGCCTGGGCTTTGTGTATCTGTCGATACCCGATACGGATCCGATACTATTGTTGAATTAATAATAAACTGTATATCTTCCACCTTATACCTTCCTTGAAGAGACTAAAGGCACCAGACTTTACTAACTAAACATAACTAAGACAAAATAAATAGATGTATGTAAAGTGTTGAATTCTTATTTATTTAAAAAACAATTGTGCATTCAAATCTAAAATAGAATGTAATCAAACTTCTTTAAATAAATAAAATGTAGCAGTGAAAACAAAAAACAGTGTATTGGTCAAACATACAATAGTAATCTGACAGTTACCAAACATTTTTTACACTACAGATAATTGTTTTGGTATATAATCATATCAATATTAAAAAGTAGCATTACAAATTAACAAATAGCCACATTTTCTGCCATATGCAATTTAATAAAAATTATCAGCTAGCTAATAACAACTTTGTTCTGGTTTCACCTCACTCCTGTCTAAATGATTGTAGGTTAGGCCTATTTATTTTACTACACATTGTCAACAAGAAATAAGCTGAAATACTGTTGATAATTAAAAATAATTCTTACTACCCACTCTTGCTTAATTGGGTAAGCACACTTGTGCTCTTATTTCAGATGCGTTCTGAGTAAATTAATAAACTGATTCATGAGTTCAGTGTTGGATAGATCAGTTGTTCTAACCAGTCGTTAAAATTATTTGGTTCAAAGGAGTCATTAGGTCACGAATTGGACATTAGCAGACGCGTTGTGTGCGAATCCCGTCTGTTAGAACATCGCGAAAGATGTCAACACACAGAAAACACTTCATAACTGAATATAATTTGTCTCCCGTTTATTGAAAGTATGCTTTATGTCAGCTGGTCAGAGAAGAGTCAACATTTTTTGAGCGCAATTCACAACCAGCGATAATTTAACGACAAAACTGTCCGAATGTGTCACGTGCAACATGGTTTCGGCCTTCCGACCTTTTGATTTGGATTAATATGTGAAATATGAGAAAGAGCTAACAGCTAACACTGATTATTTTGAAGACCCAGAGAGTGTGCGCGGGGGAGGAGCTCTCTGATCGTTCTCTCTGTCACTCAGTCACAAGCGCAGCATCTATTCTACATCACTCGTAAATCACAATAACTCATCAAATTAGGCTTTGGTGGCCGTCAAAAAATGTTCAATGCATGAAAAACCCTGACTTTGCAGTAATACCACCTCCCCTCGAAACATTTAAGTTACTTTGCAGACATTGCAAACAGCCGACGAACTAGTTGGCGTGGCAAGCGTGACATATCTCCTCCACACAGCTGACTCTCTGGCTCGCTCCATGTTGCTTCTAGCATGCGACACACGTGAAGCTGACGAATGACGTAGGATCTGCTGCGACAAAAAAAAAACACCTGGATCGGCTTGTGGATCTGTTAATTTTTCCGATCCCCGATCCAGCTATTTTGTCAGTATCATGGCCGATATCCGATTCTAATATCGGATCGGTGCACCCCTACCGAATACATTTCTCAATGCATCACTTTCCCTCAACATATGGTGTGATTGGATTACTGGACTAACCAGTGGACCAATTTCATTGCACAGCATCTCAAATGTTGCTTTGGTCCAATAGAAAATGCCTGAGCCAAAGTCATCAAAATGGTTTGGTAAAATTGCCTCCCAGAACTGTCTCACATGATTGCGTTCACAAACACCAGGCACCCGCCTCCAAATGCTAGATAACATGAGACCGTGTATTGCATTTCGTCTGCGAGCTCTGAGGTGCTAATTTATGACCACCCCCCCCCCCCCCCCCCCCCCAAAAAAAAAAACACGTGGCTTCCCTGATTGCAGCAACTTCCATTTTTATTACATACAGTATATTTTTCGCCAATTTCCCAGGAAATTACGATTTTGTTCTGTAAAAACAATTTGCTACTTTGTATGGAAACATAGCGATTGATACAGACTGACTGTGTGATTCTGTTCTAAATCCTTTCCTTCACATCACAGGAAAGCAGCTGGACTGGCAAAGACTCCTACTGCGCCTTTCCACTGCCGTTGCTTCATGTCAGTCAACCTGCATCATGCATTCAGTCCACTGTGCACACAAATCAATAATCAACACTAAAAAATGTACAATGTTTTTCCCTTCATTGTGAGTTTTGTGTAAATACATTTATGCAGAATCTATGTGTCAGTAAAATGGCTCTAGATAAACGAGTTTAACTGTAACATAATTGGCTCATAACTTCACCCCACCTTCTCTTCATGCTTCCATTGTGAGTTTGCTCTTCCACAGCAGGGCGCATCCTCAATGTTAGTGTTAATCTGAAGCACACAACTGAACCTGCTGTGGGAGAGAGGGAGGACGTGCCCACAGGGATTGACATCATGCCAAACCAAACTGTTGTGTAGGTCACGATTCAGTGCTCTATGCTCAACACAGCTCTGGTCTATTACTCAAATGTAAGTGCTTAGTGCATCTAAGATAAGATTATGTAAAACTGTGATTCTAAACTGTTTTTGCTTCAGGACCTAGATTTTTTATTAGACACAGTGTCGTCACTAGTGGCTGGTGACAATTCCACTACTCTTATGAATCAATATAGTATATATATATATATATATATATATATATATATATATATATATATATATATATATATATATATATATATATATATATATATACTGTATATATATATACTGTATATGGATAGAGAGATCGATGATGGATAGAGAAGCGATGGGTCACCGCCCGTTGATCACGCCTCTTGTGGTCTGATTGGTTGAAAGACTATCCAATTGCGTACAGAGTCATTTGAATTATGCCCGTTTATCATGCCTCTTGTGCAGTAGAAAATACATAGCAGACTCCCCAGACCAATGTTCAATCTTAAATTGAGCTTGGTCTGGTGATAGCCAGACAAACAAAAACATGCAATTAGTTAAAGTTTTCCAAATATCTCCGGTTTCTCCCCTCCATAAAAATGGTTTAGACCGATGGTTAATTATTTCAGCTCAGTCAGCGACACACAGCAGAAGGACCCAATACAATCGCAAGTCCCAGCCCAGCTACTGAACAGAACCAGTCAGAGTTGATGCTGCTCCAAGAACAGTTGAACTTAAAAGTGAAGTTACAGTGGAGGTGAGACAGACTGGAAGTGTCAGGAAAAATTTGACCACAGCTTAGCGAACGTGGCACGGTTCCTGTGTTGTGATTCGACAGCAGCTTAGCGCACGTTACTTGCACGGAAAGGTCATGCCTCTTAACGGGAGATGTATGCGCTTAATGATCTCTACAGTGTCCCTGGGAAAGCCAAACAAAGGTGATTTGACTCCGGGATGAAAATAACAGCGTCTCGACGGCATGGCGACAAACACACTCAAACGCAACAATTCCTTTTCTCCACGCGACACTTCCTCTTCTCCACGTGTGACAGCAACAAGACCACGCCCCCTTTTTTCGCGTATTCTTGTGGGCGGAGGTTAGTCTGTTCTACTGACGTAATTAATGAAGGAAGTACCAGGATGTAGTCCAAGCCGGCCGTTCGCTGTAGGCTTTGAAAGGGAACTTCTGTTAAATAAAATATCTCGCTTGGCATTGAACTTTGAGCTTTATAATTTTACAGGTATTATTTATGCTCTAACAGCAACATTGCACACTAACTAAAGTTTGAACAATGGGATCACGAAGAACGGGACCTTTAACATTACCCTAAGCATAATGAAATGCAAAGCTAATAAATGTATCTCTTTTGTTGATTATTTTTTATTTGTTTGTTTGTTGGCTTATTTATTTATGTTAATTATTAAAGGCACAATATGGGATTTTTTCCAGACTAGAGGTCGCTTATACAAAATGAAGTCGTAGCTTGATGACAGCTTAATTTCGTGGAATCATGGGTGCTGTTGTCTTCACATCTACAGCTGGTGGAAAAGAATCCAACAGGACTCGGGCATAAATCATATTCATGGATTAGCGAATGTATTAAAGATTCATTAATTTTACTGTAGTATGAAGCAGGATGGGGCTGAAAACCGTTGGAGTGGAACGGGGCCACTGGAGCGATTCCTAATGAGAGACTAGCATGACAAACGGCTCGAGAGCAGTGGAGCTTTTATTATGCTGCAGACGAATGCATCCGCTTCTTCCGGTCATGTGTATGTGGGGTAACACAGTGCTGTTTTTATCATATTAGATACGTTAGTTGAGTGTATTGCAAGTTATGTTATAATGCTACTCTGTATGTTCGCTTGGTGGCTCCTACGAGACACTTGTTGCACACTGCAGTAAGCTAGATCGATATTAGGCATGGTGAAACATGGTGCTCGGGGTAAATCAAGAAAACGTGATTTAAACAATAAAACTAAACGTGTTGAGCTATATAACAATGATTAGTTTTCTGTCGATGAATGTATCCAAAAAAATGCTCACCTGTCTAATAAAACTCATAATACATTAAAGCGTCTTTGGTGTTTCCATGGTTTCTACAAAGTAAAAAATGGAAATCGAGGGTATGATGTCATTGATAGAATATTGATAGGCGACGCACGGACATGGTCCGTGTCCTGATTAAAATTGATTATTTCTCTAGAATTAAACATTATTGGAAACGTGACAAAACACAAATTTTATTAAAATTACCCTAAGCTGAATTATATGGATATTACATTTAATATTTTTTTTACTTTAATTGATTTTTTTATTTTATTTGTTTTAATATTTTAATGATTTGCTTATTTACATGACAATTTGGAAAATGCATAAGCAACAGCACAGAGAGATAGAGAGAGAGAGAGAGAGAGAGAGAGAGAGAGAGAGAGAGAGAGAGAGAGAGAGAGAGAGAGAGAGAGAGAGAGAGAGAGAGAGAGAGAGAGAGAGAGAGAGAGAGAGAGAGAGAGAGAGAGAGAGAGAGAGAGAGAGAGAGAGAGAGAGAGAGAGAAAGAAAAGCACTATAATGTCCTTCTTGCATGACAGGGGGGAGACCGGGAGCAATATGGTAATGAGCACATGCTGATGCTCAACTCAGTCTGTTTCTCCTGTCTGAATGCATACACGTATTAATGCATACACTTGTGCACATGTGGCACAGCCCCATCCATCACACTCTGCATATGTACACATAAACCGCCATCGTCGAGCAAAGAAGTGATCTGCATGTAATGAGCCTTTTAAAATAACTCCCACACAATTTCTCAGCATAACTCCTCTGTCTAACTAATGGAGAAATGCTTGAAGACCCTAGACTGAGTTAAGGCATTTAGTCTGCGTTCAAACAGCGAGTGAAAGCAGTCAGTCAAGTCTTTGTTTTCCCCAGAGGTAAAAAGCTGTCTGAGAGGCTCCTGAGGGACGGGGCGTGGAGCGAAGCCGAGTGCTCAGAGTGTGGAAGGGAATGGGAAGACAGCTCAAGTTTGTAGACAGCCATGAAATGGGGGGAAAGTAATAGTCATAATACAGGGTTTAAAATGATTTGTTATCGTAGAGTGGGGAGCGTGCGCGTGTGTGTGAGCGTGTTGCTTCACAGCCAGCTACACTTGATGACAGCTAATTCACCATCCTACTGTGTGCCACACAAATCACTAGCTGAATTCATTCTCCTAGCCTTTAAGTCTCTCTGAAGATGTATCAGAAACTCACTAAACCACTGAGAGCGGCTACAGAACACGTCGGGAGAGCACGTCAAGTTTTTGAAAGAACAATCACTTTCTGAATTTCTATGAGAAATCTGGTAGTTTGACATGCTTGCAGGCTTGGACAGTAATTCAAAATAATTGTAACTGTATTTTGCATATCACTCACAGACGTTTACTCTCAAGGAGAGATTTTCACCTCTGAATGTTCAAAATTTTCAAAAAGATTCAAAGTTACATCTCACAAGTCGAGTGTTTTTACTAAATGCTAATTAGGGATTGGAGTTATGACAATTTATACCATGGTCTGTCTGAATACTCGATTCTGATTGGCTGGAATGTGTTCAATTAAGTCATTTAATGCACAGGAAGTTCCAAGTCAATTGAATCACTGATCTATTCTATATTAATGCGCTGATTTCAATAAAGTGCACACACACTTGCACACAGAGGGCGGAGATCGCACTGCTCATACAAAGAAACACTCAGGAGCACAGACACTTGTTATCAACGCTACCCTGCAACTTTTAGTAATAAAATAACTTCGCTACTGAATTGCTACATCATATTTATCAGCAACGAGGGGGTTACATCGCTATTTTGAAGTAATTAAAAACTCATAGCTTTGTTGTTAATGGAGAGAGAGATGCTGCAGACATGGGTACCCATCTCACCTCATCTCATCTCTCTCTCACTCTCTTGATAAAAATAAAACTCTCTCTCTCATTTAAATAAATTATATCATTAATTAATTCAAATACATGTAATCTTACCCACAATTTATCTCTGTCTGATTCAAAGCATGCAGAATGCTAGATCTAACAAACCGTAACTGACAAAAATAACAGTCAGTTTTACCCTTCCGTAAACATAAATAACAGCTTTAAATGGTCAATGCTGGCAAATGACTATTGTATAAGTAGGATAATCCACGGCTAGCTGTGCATTAAACGATTGTAATGCACTTCGCGGAGGCAACCACCCTCCGTTTTGCCTCCACGTTATGCATTAAAACCAATTAATGCACAGCTAGCCATGGATTATTCCACTTATACCATGGTCATTTTCCAGTATTGACTGGCAAATATACCATACCGCAATATAAATGTGTCTAATGTGCATTCATTCTAATAAAAGAATAATTATTTATACTAATATTATTATTTAAAATGCACATAAACAAAATAAATAAAACAAGACCAATAAAAACAGTAACAAACAACAAGAGTAAACATAAAGCAAAACAATTTTAAAAGGAGGAAAAAATAAAAAAAAATAAAAAAATTAATAATAATAATAATAATAATAATAATAATAATTCAATACTGTAACTTATTTATTTTGCTCAAAAGCTAACACAGAGAGATAACTTGGCTAAAATGTAAATTTGGAGCTTGTCTAATTTTGTAAAAGGTTCTTTAGAGGACCTCTAACCTATTCTGCTGCCAGATTTATTATTAATTTGCTCTGAATAATTTTAGCTTTTGCTTTACTTCCAACACACCATTAAAACAAGATAAAACAATGAAATGAGAGAAAGTATCTTATTATCGAAAAAATAGGCCTCACCACATGGTTATTTATTATAATAAAAAAATATAAAAAATAATTTAAAAAAACTATATAATTCTATATCTTTTGCTGTGATGTAAAATTACTCCTATAATATTCTGGTCACACAGCCCACCCATAATGTTAATTATACACCAATTAATCTCAATCTATCCTTTCATAGACTTGCACAAGACGAAAACAGGGGTGACCAATTAAAGCCGTGTGACTAAAAGGCCATGACTGGGTGATACTTCATGCTCATAATGGCCACAGATGCTGGAGTCACTTTATCTAATGGAGATACACACTGGTGCCATGTGTGGAGGGCCACTGGAAACATCTGGCATGACAATATTTGTCAGTTTTGCGGAAATTGATTTGGATGCGGACGGAGGACATAAAACGGCTGTAATTCCCAAAGGCTGTTTATCAGCCTGACATCCAATCACAAATGAGTCGTTTA
This sequence comes from Romanogobio albipinnatus, assembly GCA_023566225.1. Taxonomy (NCBI): domain Eukaryota; kingdom Metazoa; phylum Chordata; class Actinopteri; order Cypriniformes; family Gobionidae; genus Romanogobio; species Romanogobio albipinnatus. The sequence goes on from CM042242.1 coordinate 42,528,911, forward strand.
CCAATCATGATCTCAATTCTCCAGCCACTGACAGGGTTTTTAAGTTATTGTGGTGGGGGGTAGAACTAGAGTCCTACACAGACATATACAGACACAAATACCACTACAGACTTTGCTGATTCCAGTATACAACACATCTCCCTTCATGAACACATTAGAGATAATTTTAAAAGTACACACTAACTTTTTTGTTTGTTTGTTTAAAATGAACAAAATTGAAATAATGAGTCAATACATCATCAATCCTTCTTCCAAAATGTGGTTTTGTCTTACTCTGATTAGCCCTTGTGTGTCTCGTCATACCCGTATACAGAGAAAAACACATGGAGCAAGGTGTTACGAACTGCTCCGAGACTCGAAGGTAGATCCAATTGCAGCTTTATTTGAGGGCAATCCAGAGGCGTAATCCAAAATACAGGCAAGAGTCATACACAGGCAGGCAGTCAAAACAAAGAAACAAACAAACAAACAAACAAAACAGGCAGGGACCAGAGGCAAGAGAGTAATCCAAGGAACAGGGCAAGATATCCAAAAACCAGAAGACAAGAAAACCAGGAGAATGCTCAGAAATGCAGTGTAACACTTAAACAAGACTTCGCGGTGAGTGAATGAATGACCGTGGTATAAATAGACAGAGACTAACAGGATGGTGAGACACAGGTGAATGCAATCAGTGAATGAGGTACAGGTGAATGTGATCAGTGATAAGTGATGATGAGTCCGGGCAGTGAGTTATGGGAAATGTAGTTTGTGAGTGATCATAGTCTTATGTGGAATGCCCTCTGGCGGCTCTCAAGGGCACTCCAGCTGGTGACCGTTACACAAGGATTGTGTTCTGCAAAGAGAGTTTGAGGTAAATACATAATTTTGCACTGTGCTGCTGTTGCGGCTGGTCAAGCAAATGTTTGTGCTTTGTTTCTGTTCGATATAATTGTAAATAATCTATTTTTATCTGCTTCCTGCTTCGCTACTGTTCGGGCACTCGTGCTTACTGCTCCGCGCTTTGCTCTATCGCTTCTATATTTTATCTCATAATTTCAACTTCAGCAAATCAGCACAGTGCTCAAACGACAAAGCTTGACTCCAATGATAAAATTAGAAACTCTGGTGACTGGATTACTAAACAAAAAGCAGAATATTTCAACCGACCAGCCTCCCACTCCCTCCAGCTTACATTCCGGAGAAGGGAAAACACAGCTGCCTACATTCAAAAGGATAAGAAAATGCCTCTTCTAGAATCTACTTGCTGCACAAACTGCCACAGACTTTTACAAAGGATTGCAGTTCTTGAAACAAAGTTATTTGTGGAACCATCCAACCAGACGAATCACACAGCAGAGCTTCATCATGAACGCCCTCTGCACACTGCCAGTGAGTCCCATAAATGTAGTGCTACTCAACAGGTAGAGTAACAAGTAACTGATCAACACACTAATCGATGGCACAAACAGGGAGCAAGACCCAAAGGATTGTCACGAGCATCACATATTGCCGCAGTAGCATGCTCTACCCCAGACACAAGGATTGCAAACACTAGTTTCCTACCACCAAATATACATCTTGAAAACAGATTTGAAGTATTAATGAATGTGGGTAAGGAATCCCCAAACGTGATGAATGTGACCGAACACAGATCGAATCAGCCTGTAGCTAACGCTGATGCTAACAGGCGCTCAAGGTCGAGCAGACAGCGGCCCTCAGCTCAGAGCGCAGCCGAGCCCAGGACTCTGATAGTGGGGGACTCCACAGTTAGAAACATTAGCAGCAGGGATACATCTACATGCTGCCTTCCACAAGCAACAGTTTCCGATGTAAACAGGGAACTTAAAAACATTCTGATGAAATATAAGACTGCAAATCGACTTATCATTCATGTGGGGAAGAATGATATTCAGAGAGAGCAGTCAGAACTCCTTAAGAGGGATTTCAATGAACTTTTTGAAACACTTAGAAAACTGAAAGTTCAGCCGTTCATCAGTGGACCACTTCCAGCAAGAGGAACAAATACAGCAAGAGGAACAAATAGGTTCTCACGGCTACTTGGGCTTAATACATGGCTGCAAAAAACCTGCAACATGAAGGGAGTGAACTTTATCGACAACTTTAATCTCTTCTGGAGTCAGAGACAACTGTTTACATCAAATGGCCTCCACCCAAACAAACGCGGTGCCAGAGTGATAAAGGAAAATATTTATTTTTCGCTTCATCATCCTTCAGCTGTGTGTGCTAACCCACTCAACCTGGATGACACACACACACCAGTAAAGAGTATGGACGATCACAGGACTTCATTTCAGCATCTGAATGGACATGCGGTTGATACACCCCACAAGGACAATGATAACACCACGCAGCCACAACAACCACTTCTCATGGACATACTCCCAGCTGAGTCCCGCCCTCAGAGCTCACCACAGACAGACTGTGACGGATTAGAACTGCTCCAAGTGACACAGATCGAGGCACTAAACAGCAACATCTCAGCACAGACTGTGGAGGCACTGGTAAAAATGGGTACCATCGGGGGATCAAACTGGTGAACTTTTATACCTTATGTGTGGTCTGAGCAATAAGCTGGAAGAAATGTCTAAGTCACTCCATGAACCGGACGATAACATATTGCAGCTTCCGGTAACACCAGAGTAACAGCCCCCCTCAACAGACATGTGATTCCTCTCTACAGCATCCCAGCTTCTGAGCTTCTCAGAGAAAATGGATTTTGTTTATACTGGAACCAGACAATCACACTCGATTGCTGCGAGCCCCCAGATATCAACCAAAGAGCGTTGAGCCCCACAACCACCAAAGACTGAGGGCCCAGCTGATAGTTATTAAGGATGTGGCACTGTCTGATCATTTCTGTATTTTCTTTGAAATATCAATCTCTCCTGCCATTGAAACTAGATATGTCTCTGTTAAAAAGAGATGCTTAAATGAGAACACTTGTGTGCTGTTTATGAAGGCTATATCTCTAACACCAAGCATATCTGTAGACTGTTGATTTTCTCCTTGACTCTTTTAACTCAAAAGTTAAGAGTGTAATTGATGGTATTGCTCCTGTGAAAGTCAGAAAAAAGAGTGGCAAACAAAAAGCACCTTGGAGAAACTCAACAGCAGTACAATTAATGAAAAGACAATGCAGGAAATCTGAACGCATATGGCGAAAGACAAAACATGTAGTCCATTATAACATCTATAAAGACAGTCTTCGTGCTTTCAATGCGGAACTAGGCAAAGCTAGACAGACCTTCTTTTCAAATATTATAAACAGAAACATAAACAACGCACACACTCTTTTTGCTACTGTCGAGAGACTAACAACCCCCCCCCCCCCCCGAGTCACATTCCCAATGAAATGCTGACAGCAAATGCAGTGAGTTTGCTTCATTCTTCTCCGAGAAAATCAATAATATAAGAAAGGCAATCAGCACATCCTTGAGTTGCTTTGGGGTGAGTCAGATCAGACCACAACCTCAGAAAGTTACTATGACTGACTTCGAAGCAATTGATGGTAAAATTTTAGAAGAAATGGTACAGCACCTTAAAACATCAACTTGCGCCTTGGACACACTCCCCACTTCTTTTTTCAAAAGTGTGTTTAACTGTTTAGAAGCAGATCTCACTTCTTTCTGGGACTTTTCCAAACTCCCTTAAAACCGCAGTAGTTGAGCCTCTCCTGAAAAAGAGAAACCTGGATAACACCATATTAAGCAACTACAGACCAATCTCAAATCTTCCTTTCATAGGCAAGATCTTTTAAAAAGTTGTTTTCAGTCAGCTGAACAAATTCTTGAGCTCAAACGGATACTTTGACCATTTTCAATCTGGTTACCTACCGCATCACAGCACACAGACAGCGCTCTTAAAGATAATAAATGATATTCGCCTCAACACAGATACAGGCAAAACATCAATTCTGGTACTACTCGACCTCAGTGCTGCATTCGACACTTCTTGACAGGCTGGAAAATTGGGTTGGGCTTTCTGGAATGGTCCTCAAATGGTTCAGGTCATACTTAGAAGGGAGAGGTTATTATGTGAGTATAGGTGACCATAAGTCTGAGTGGACATCCATGACATGCAGAGTCCCACAAGGGTCAATTCTTGCACTACTCCTATTCAACCTTTATATGCTGCCACTCAGCCAAATAATGAAAAATAACAAAATGGCTTACCACAGCTATGCTGACGACACCCAGATCTACTTAGCCCTATCATCTAATGACTACAGCCCCATTGACTCTCTATGTAAATGCATTGATAAAGTTAACAGTTGGATGTGCCAAAACTTTCTTCAGTTAAACAAAACTGAAATCACTACATTTGGAAACAAAGATGAAAATCTCAAGATGAACGCATATCTTGAGGCTAAAGGTCTAATAACAAAAAATCAAGTCAGGAATCTTGGTTTGATTTTGGAGTCAGACCTGAGTTTCAGTAGTCATGTCAAAGCAATAACTAAATCAGCCTACTATCATCTCAAAAATATTGCAAGAATTAGATGCTTTGTTTCCAGGCAAGACTTAGAGAAACTCGTTCATGCTTTTATCACCAGTAGGGTGGACTATTGTAATGGTCTTCTCACTGGCCTTCCCAAAAAGACCATTAGACAGCTGCAGCTCATACAGAACGCTGCTGCCAGGATTCTGAGCAGAACCAGAAAATATGACCATATCACACCAGTCCTCAGGTCTTTACACTGGCTTCCAGTTACATTTAGGATCAATTTTAAAGTAATATTACTTGTATTTAAATCACTCAATGACCTAGGACCTAAATACATTGCAGATATGCTGATTAAATACAAACCCAACAGATCACTCCGATCATCAGGATCAAGTCAATTAGAAATACCAAGGGTTCACTCAAAGCCAGGAGAATCTGCTTTTAGCTATTATGCCAGCTGTAGCTGGAACCAGCTTCCTGAACAGATCAGATGTGCTCCAACAGTAGCCACTTTCAAATCCAGACTCAAAACACATCTGTTTAGCTGTGCATTTACTGAATGAGCACTGTGCTACTGTACGTCCGACTGATTGCACCATATCTTATGCATTTACTGAATGAGCTCTGTGCTTTGTCCGAACTGCTTGCACTTTAATTATGTGTTTCAATTTAACCGTTTTATTTTTTATTATTGTTTCCTTTTAATTCCTATTACAACTGTTATACTATATATATTTTTATTTTTATTTTATTCACTTACAAATATTTTAACTTCTTTTCTGTGTAAAGCACTTTGAATTGCCACTGTGTATGAAATGTGCTATACAAATAAACTTGCCTTGCCTATTAAAATACTGATATTCTGGTCTATAACTCCTGAACCTCCCGCTGCCCTGTATCTTGCTCTCTCATTGTGTCAGGATACACACTCGGGAGACTAGGTAGGTGAATCCAAACAGTGTTTATTTACAAGAATAAAGTGCAAGAGGAGTAATTAGGTGAAATAGTGGCAAGGTTGGTGGTGATCACCCGATGCATAGGAGGGGAGCTGGTGAGTATATCCGTGGTTCAATACGTTGTATTGTAGTGGACAAAAGTCAATGATACTTGGTCCTCTTCCTCACAGATACGGACAAGTCAGATAGGAACAGAACCTCAGAGGATACACAGGAGCTGGGAGATCAGATCAGAAATCTCTTAGAGGATCTGGAAGAAGATCAAAAGAGACACAGGGCCCTATCTTGCACCCAGCGCAATTGACTTTGTACACCGACGCATGTGTCATTCCTATTTTGCACCCGCGCAAAGCGCGCTTTTCCCTCCACAGAAGCACGTCGCTAAACTAGTGAATGAACTTGCGCTCCCTGGGCGGTTCAGCGCAAAAAAGGAGGCGTGTTCCGGCGCAAACAATCCCTGGTGCTATTTTGCTGTTCCATTAAACAATTGCGCCACTGACCAGAAAAAACCTAGTCTAAAGTCAGTGGCGCGTTGCGCGTTGTTCATTATGCTATTTTAAGGGCGCATGCTTGACCATAGCGTGCACAACGCGCATACACTTTGCTCATGTAATCTACACAGATGCAACAGTTATTTTTGCAAATCATAAATTGTTACACTAAAAAAATATTAACACATGAGATCATATATTAACACGGAAATCATTGTGGTGTGCCACGAAGATGTGAAAAAATAGGCATAAATCTAGTTTACAAATTATTCAGGCTAATTATTTATTTAACCGACGCTATTTTGGGTGGGTTTCTCCCATCCCCATACAACACAACTTCTCTGTCTTTCACTGCTCTTACAAGAACATCAGTCTCCTCGGCTGTGAACCGCTCCTGGCGTGCGCCTGGTAAATACGCCATAATAATAGCAATCCATAATGGAACTTGCGCACCTGCTTTTAAAGGGAATGTTGGATGACGCTCTGATTGGTTTATTCACGTTACGCCCAAACCACACCTATGAATAATGAAGCTACTTCAGACCAACCCATTTTAGATTTGCGCCGGGCGCAAGAGCCATTTATCCCGCCGGGAAAATAGCAACAGCGCCGAGACCCGCCCACAAAGTTACTTGCGCTTTGCGCTTTGACACTTGCGTTTCAGATCGTTAAAATAGGGCCCACAGAGTTAAACAATCTTCAGATTAGTATACTTCTCTTCGTGAACTTGGAATGGGCTCAGGAGACAAGCAGGTAAGTGGTCTGTCCTATTCGAGGCTTGACGCTGGAGTGCTGTTGTGGGATGGGTTTTATAGTGCTGGATAATGGTTGTGCTGAACAGGTGCTAGTGATCAATACTCAGGTGAGAGTGAACGCTGAGTGGTGGATGGAACCGAGCTTGATTGGTCCTTGACATTACCCCGCTCTCCAGAGTCCGTGCCAACGGACCCCGATGTCGTGGGGGTCTGCCTCGGGATCGTGGAGCCGGTCTTTGAGGGTGTTCAAAGATTCGGATCAAGTATATAATTTCGAAGAACCCAGCACCTCTCCTCTGGTCTGTAATCCTCCCAATCCACTAGGTATTCGAGGCGACCACCCCGACGTCGGGAGTCCAGTATCTCCTTAACCACATAGATGGGATCAGCTTCAATGGGTGGTAGTGAGGGGTTGTCGTCAGAGACCGGCTCTGTGGACATAACAGGCACAGGTGAGTAGTGTGGTTTCAAGAGAGCGACATGGAATGTGGGGTATATCCGATACTGGGCAGGGAGTTGGAGCTTGTAGGTGACTGGGTTGATTTGTTCTTGTATAGGAAACGGCCCGATATATCTTTGGCTCAATTTTTTACAGGGTTGACGTAGGCAAATGCCTCGTGTTGAGAGCCATACCACTTGACCAGGCTGGTAGTTTGGGTTCTGCAGTCTGTGGACATCTAATAACCGTCTTTGCCGATTCCTGGCTTGTTGAAGGTGTTGGTGGGCTTGATTCCAAACCTCTTCACTTCGCTGAAACCATTGATTTACTGCAGGGACTTCTGAAGGCTCTCCTGACCATGAAAATAATGGGGGTTGGAAGCCCAGAACGCATTGGAAGGGTGTGAGGTTAGTGGATACTTGACGGAGCGAATTTTGGGCATATTCAGCCCAAATCAGATATCTGCTCCATATGCTTTGGTTGTTGTGGCAGAATGTACGTAAGAAACGACTGACGTCTTGTATCTTAAGTTCCGTCTGCCCATTCGTTTGTGGGTGATACCCGGATGTCAGACTCACTGTTACATTCAGGAGGGAGAAGAACGCTCGCCAGACCCTAGAAATAAACTGCGGACCTCTATCAGACACAATGTCCTCTGGGATCCCAAAGTTTCGGATACATTTTCGAAGAGTAATTCCGCAGTTTTAAAGGCTGTGGGGAGACCCTTGAGGGGAATTAGTTTGCATGCTTTAGAGAACCTATCGATGGTAACGGAGATACACGTATTCCCTTCAGAGGGTGGTAGATCGGTGATGAAATCTACTCCGAGATGTGACCAGGGGCGCTGTGGAATGGGTAGTGGTAACGGTTTCCCTGAGGGTAAGTGTCGAGGAACTTTGGTCATGGCACAGAGTTGGCAACCTTGAATGAACAAGGTTAACCTCTTGGTGCATACCTGGCCACCAATACTTCTGCTAGATAGAGGTCTATAGTATGTCTTAGTAGTCCCGGGATAGCCAGTCCCTACTGAGGAATGAGCAGAGGAGATTAAGGCCGTGCGGAAGGCTTCAGGAACATACATTTTTCCCGGAGGACATTCAGGAGGGGTAGATAGACCTTGTGATGCTTCCTGAAGCTGATCGTTTAGGTCCCATCAAATGGGATTTGAAGAATATCTTGGCAGGAAGAACGTTTTCAGGTTCGTCCGTAACTTCTTCTGGGGAATGGATCCGTGACAGGGCATCTGCTCTAGTGTTCCTTGACTCGGGACGATAAGAGATCGTGAAATGGAAGCGGGTAAAAAACAAGGCCCATCTGGTCTGACGGGGATTTAGTCTCTTTGCTTCCTCTAGATACTGCAAGTTCTTATGGTCTATTAACACTACGAATGGGTGTCTCGCGCCCTCTAAACAGTGTCTCCACTCCTCAAGTGCAAGTTTGACTGCTAAAAGTTCTCGATTCCCAATGTCATAATTGCAGAGGACAACTTCTTTGAGAAGAAAGCACAAGGCATGGGTTTGGTTGAATTGTCTTGATGTTGTGAGAGTATGGCTCCGACTCCTGTAGTCGAAGCATCGACTTCTAGGATGAATACTCTATTGGGGTTTGGATGACAGAGCAACAAGGCAGTTGTAAACGCTGTCTTCAAGGCTTTGAATGTCTCTTGGGCCTCTGGATTCCAACTGAGGACCTTGGGTTTTCCTTTCAGGAGGGAGGTCAATGGGGCTGTCATCATACTATACTTCTCAATGAATCGATGATAGAAATTCGCAAAGCCAAGAAATCTTTGCAACTCTTTCACAGATTTGGGAACGGGCCATGTGGTGATTGCATTGATCTTACTATCATCCATTTCCACCCCTCTCTTGCTCAGACGATATCCCAGGAAGTCGATAGCCTCTTGATGGAATGTGCACTTCTCCGCCTTGAGGAACAGTGAGAATTCTCGAAGTCGTTGGAGCACCTGAGAGACGTGGTGTTGATGGTCAGAGGGATTCTTGGAGAAAATGAGTACGTCATCAATATAAACTAGTATGAAACGATTCAAGAAGTCTCGAAGCACCTCATCCATGAAACTTTGGAAGACTGAGGGAGCATTTACCACACCATAAGGCATAACCAGATACTCGTAGTGTCCTGCTGGTGTTATGAACGCCGTTTTCACTCATCACCCTCCCGAATTCTGATCAAGTTGTAGGCACTCCTCAAGTTCAATTTGGTGAACATGGTAGCCTCTCTGAGCTGTTCCAGAGCGGAAGGCACAAGCGGGAGGGGGTAGCTGAACTTAACCGTGATCTTATTTAGGGCTCGGTAATCTATACAAGGTCTTAAGCCTCCATCCTTCTTAGGAACAAAAAAGAAACTGGCAGCTGCAAGAGAGGTAGAAGGTCGAATGTACCCCTGTTGTAGGGCCTCTTAGACATATTTCTGCATGGCTTATTGTTCTGGAATGGATAAGGAGTATATTCGACCTCTGGGAGCAGGTTCACCCGGCAACTCAATGGCACAGTCCCAGGGTCAATGTGGAGGTAGTTTGGAGGCCTCCACAGGGCTAAATACGTCTGCAAAGGAAGAATAACATGGAGGTGTGATCACTGAAAGTTTTTCGTTGGGACTTTCAATGGATGTAGAATTCACATGGATTGATTTAGATAGTTCGCTTGCAATTTGAGGATGATCATTGAAGCATGTGAAGAAGCACTTGCAACCCCAGCGAATGACTTTACCCGTCTTCAAGTCGATCTCAGGTTAATGAAGAATCAGCCACGGACGACCTAGGATTATGTCTGTCTGACAATTTTTCAAGAATAAAAGGACAAAAAAACTCCTGGTGGTCTCTCTCTACACACAATGTAACTAGTTTAATTTGGTAGTTGACATACCCCTTATTGATGAGCTCTTCAGTTACTGCGTGGATGGAGTATGGCTTCGTAGTGTTGATCCTCTTGAGTTTGAGTCTGGAAGAGAATTCTCCCGAGATGAAGTCTCCTGCAGACCCGGAATCAATAACGGCAGAGACTGAAACGTTAAAACTAGGAGACATTAATGTCACTGAGATCGTGAGTGGAGAGGAAACGGAGGGGGTATTTAACATCGAACTCACCATCAAGCGAGGAGGACGAGATGGACATAATCGTAGAAAATGGCCTGGATTTCCACAATATATACATAGCTTGATTTCGTAGCGACGCTTCCTCTCTGCTTGGGATAATCTGCTGGTTTCCACTTGCATCCGCTCCACCTTGTTACTACTTGTTCAGTGAGATTCATATGAGGAGGGGAAACTTGGTTCGGAATGTCACGCTAACAAACTTGGGATCGCTGATCTACCCGTTGGGCTTGTTGCATGAATTTTTCTAACCCCAGGTTGACATCATAAATGGCTAGTTGTAGACGGAGTGTGGGATTAAGCCCCGTACGAAACACTGTAATGAGTGCTTTCTCGTTCCACCCACTAGCTGAGGCCAGGGTTCTGAATTTCAACGAATACTCAGATACTGAATCTTTACCCTGTCGAAGTTGCAGGAGCTGATCGCTAACAGAGGAATCTCCCACTGGCCGGCCGGGCACATCTTCGATGAAATGTGTGATAAAATTCTGTAAAGATGCTGTAACTGGAGTTTCCTGGAACCAGAGGGTTTCTGCCCAACTTAGAGCTAGCCCAGATAATTGTTGTACAATAAAAGATATCTTGGATCGTTCTGTGGAATATTGATATGTTTGTTGTTCCAGGGCCAGTGATCATTGAAGCAGGAAACCATTGCAATCTTCCGCCCTGCCAGAGAAGGGTGCTGGTCTAGAAGCTGGGCTAGCAATGTACATCAACGAAGGAGTGGATGTTGCAATAGCGCCAGAGTGGCTCGCTGTGCTCAGCGTTGGAGCGGTTTCTGGCTGTGTTGGATCCATGGCGGTATAGGTCAAGCCTTCTGTCAGAATACACACTCAGGAGACCAGGTAGTTGAATCCAAACACAGTGTTTATTTACAAGAATAAAGCGCAAGAGGAGTAATTAGGTGAAATAATGGCAAGGTTGGTGGTGATCACCTGATGCATAGGATGGGAGCCGGTAAATATATCCATGGCTCAATACGTTGTATTGTAGTGAACAAAAGTCATTGATACTTGGTCATCTTCCTCACAGATATGGACTAGTCAAATAGGAATAGAACCTCAGAGGACACACAGGAGCTGGGAGATCAGATCAGAAATCTCTTAGAGGATCTGGAAGAAGATCAAAAGAGACACGGAGTTAAACAATCTTCAGATTAGTATACTTCTCTTGGTGAACTTGGAATGGGCTCAGGAGACAAGCAAGTAAGTGGTCTGTCCTATTTGAGGCTTGACGCTGTAGTGCTGTTGTGGGATGGGTTTTATAGTGCTGGATAATGGCTGTGCTGATTGGGAACAGGTGCTAGTGATCAATACTCAGGTGAGAGTGAGCGCTGAGTGGTGGATGGAAACGAGCTTGATTGGTCCCTGACACATTGGCTGTAGGTCATCGCCGGTGTAATTTTCAGTCAGAACTCATTTCACCCAGCAGGAGTTTAAATCGCCAACAAGTCTAGGTATTTAGCATGCCAAATATCACACAGGTGTCTGCGACTCATCTGTGATTCTCTCTGATCGCGTCAATTCACACTGCGTGATTATCACTCATGTGCACAAGCACCGATTTGCCTATGATTTCTGGTATTTGTCGGCAATTTCGCAAAACCTGTTGGCGAGTCAAAATCGGGGCTAAAATCGGGCAGTCTGAACTTAACTTAAAGTCTGCTAGCAAAATGAGAATGTGACAGAGCTCATAATAAAGTGAGAATTAGCATTGTCTTGGCTTTTCAGAGATGGTAAGAACTGAGGGATTTGAAATGTTGTAAAAATGACGCAGAGATGGTGTTTTTATTACTCAACAGTAAGGTATTTTATTGAACAGATAAATGGCAATATGTAGCTCTCATAGAGTTCATTGTAAAGCATTATCTGTTGTGAAGGGTCATTTCTTTATGGTTGTTGCTGTGCTGGAGTTTATTTTCAAGGAAGTACCGTGTCTATTAAAGGGCATAGCTTAACTTCTTCAGCTTGTCATCTTGAGATCCTTTCAATCTAAACTGATTATATCTCTTAAGCCTATAGTAGTGAAAGTTTTATGGGCAGTATAATAACTATTCATATTTGCACACTAACGCAGAGTACAAACAAAACAATGTTGTTCTGCCAAAATGCATGCAGAGGGGCCAGAAGTTTCGAAATATGCCTTTGATGATATATTTAACAAAAAAGCTAAATAAAATAAAAAATCCCCCTCCTGTAAATAGTCTTTCTTTCTAGGTGTATCAAATGTGTTTTGACACATGTGATGTGATATGTTTTTCTATTTGTATATGTAGAGTATATAGGTAATATTATGTTTTTATTGGCACCATATTATATCCATACCATAAATGCAAATTCTGAAATGTAAAAACAAAGTTAGTCATACCAAAAATGGCATGTAGGATTTTGCCTCAATACTGACTTTCAAAGCATATCATAAAATTATATATATATATATATATATATATATATATATATATATATATATATATACAGTATATAGAATATAAGCGTTGTTGAATATTTCATTATTGTACATGAGTATTGTTTCCAGTGTCATTATATACGGTTTCAATCGATCAATCAAAAAATAAATCAATAAACCAACCAACCAACCAATATAATTATAAATATGTTTGGGTCAGTAAGGCAAAACTTTTTTAGCAAAAGTGACAGTAAAGACTTACAATATTTCAAAATGTTTCAAATAAATGCTGTCCTTTTGAACTTTCTATTCAAAGAAAGATGTATCGCGTTTCTCCAAAAACATTAACAGTATAACTGTTTTAAAAACTGATAATAAAATTTAAAAAATCCCTGCATATTAGACGGTGACACTAAAGTAACTGGAGTAATAGATGCTGAAAATTTAGCTTTGCCATCACAGAATACAAAAAATATATTAAAACCCTTACCCCAACAGTTATTTTAAACTGTAATGATACTTCATAATATTTCTGTTTTTACTTTATTTTAGATCAAATTAATGCAGCCTGTGAGAGAGACTTATTTCACAAACTTTTGTTGTTGTTATTAAACAGTATAATTAAATTGTTTGTACAGTATAGTATGTGTAATGTGTACTATATATGTAGCACTTACAGAGGTATTCTGCTGCTGCCTTCCATGGCTTACAGCCCTGCTCATTACCTCTTAATGAACTATGACTCATCTCACAGAGGAACATGCTTGTTAGAACTCTACCACCAAAAAGCGGTTAACCAGCCTATTAAGCCCATATGACACAATCTGCTAAATCACGCAGAGTCATAATTATTCCACCTCAAACATTCAGGCTTTCTGATGTGGTGAGGATATTTTCAAAGATACTGTGATATGCTACTTTTTACTGTCAGTATCATCCCACAGGATCGTCACTAGTTTCTGCAGGGATAATCTGCAGACAAAAAGGACACACTTCAGTATATGTTGTCTGTATGAGAAACAAGCCGCAAATCAGAAACAACATTTAATGCTGTGTATTCAAACCTTTTTAATGTTGGATGGAAAGCAGATTCTAGGTAATAATGTACAAAACAGATTTTCAATTAAATATCCAAGTCTCACAGTCATTGACTTTTACTTAAAATTGTGTTATTTACAATCCCCTGTTGTTAAAAATGATTTTTAAAAAATATTTAAAAAAGTGTCATCTCCTGCTATTTTTATTTATTAATTCTATGGCTGCAGGTACAAAAGTATTCCTATATCATCTAGTTCTCCACCTAGGGGTCACAAACTGACAGCCAGAGCGAAGGAGCTAATACTCAGCATGTAAAGGATGGGAACCATCTCTAATAATAAAGCTTGCCTTATGCTGCAGCTGGTTGGAGTAAAGACCTGCTAGGTTAAGTTGTGGTTCACCTATAATCCTCCTAGCCCAGTTAATAATTTGGACGCTGATGTTCCTTTTTTACATACAGTCTCATGGTTCTTTTCAATAGTCAATTTAGAATCTATGACTGTCACAAGATATTTGTAGCTTTCTACACAATCCAACACCTGGTCTTTAATGATTGGAGTGTCGCAACATGAAGCACAAGTTCTAAAATGTATAATCATGTCCTTTGTTTTAGTTATGCTTAACTCCAAATAAGATTCATCACACCGTCGACTTTAGCACAATTAGTGCACAGAATATAAAGTAAGGGTGAGAGAACACAGCCCTGGGGTGAGCCAGTTAACAAACTTAATCAATCTGATAAAATGCCATTTACTTTTCACCCTCTGTGTTTTATTTTTCAAAAAAATCCAATATCCAACCCACCAAATTGTTGCTCAGCTCAAAAAGCTCTATCAGTCTACTGGCTAAAATGTGAGGTTGGATAGTATTATAAGCTGAGGAAAAGTCAATAAACAGCAGTTTAGCACGACACTTTCTCAATACCAAATATGGCATGTTATTTATATAAAATATTATTTATTGAAAAATAATATTTAAAGGGGTCAGGAACTGGCTTTTTAATTGTTTTATACTGTTGTCTGAGGTCAACATGACGTTTGCATGGTTTTTACATTCAAAAACATCATAATGAATAAGAAATAGGCTATTTTCTACCCTGGTTTTGAGCCTCTCTCTTGGAACGCTCAGTTTTATTGGGCATGCTGCACTGAAGACTTGGAAGTAAATGCCCACTGCTATGATTGGATAAGCTTTGCATATTAAAATGAGCGAATCGGCTCCCCCGTGAGTACATGAGGAATTGTTTTGAAAGGGTGTGGGGAAACAGCAACCGGAAAGATTCGCCCACAGGGCTCGCAAAATGTCTTTATCAAACAAACACAATGATTTATCTCTCATCCACCAGCAATTAATTGTAATGTTATTTTTTATTACTTGGCCCGCCCGATTGGTGTATATAACCGCAATACGTGCATCACTAACACACAAACACAAGGCACTCACAGACAAATCAGCATGATCAAAACTTCCGCAATTGTATTATTCCTTCAAATGTCAAATCAAGAGGGTGAACAACGCACATCAAGAAAGGAATATTATTTCACTATTTAAGAAAGCCAGTCAGCAGGCCAGTGATATGTTTTGGTAGTCCGTCTGGAAAATACATAGCCCCGGGACGTTGGGCTTTGCAACCCCCTTGACAGCGTGGTAAGTTATGTTCAGTTAGACACGTACACATAATCAATAGATATCAAACGATCTGTAACAATGCAATACTATCACATATATTAAAAAAACCGTCTCGGGTTACGTATGTAACCCAGTACGTTGGAACTGACCGACGAATTGGGATCTGTTTTCAGAGACCAATCTACTTTGAGTGATTAAAAACGAGTCGATGGACATTGGCATGCGGTTCACGCATTCCACGCACCGCCCCGCTGTGCGGGTATAAATACGGAAGTGGAATACCGCATCATTGCTTTTCAACTGAGGAGCCGAGATAAGTGACTCGGGCCTTCAGCTAAAGCGCAGCACCTGGCGACGGGACGTACGTCTCCGTTCCCTCCTTCAGGGAACGAGGGTTACATACGTAACTGAGACGTTCCCTTTCAGTCAGTCACGTTCGACGTACGTCGAAACTGACCGACGAATTGGGATCCCTACCAACACGCCAGGGAAGCTGGCCCTTCCAGCCTGAGCTCGCTGGACCACACCTATGTTGGAGTGGGAGTCAGGGCTCCCGGCAGGGAAGGACAGTCACTGCTGTTCCTGCAAGACCCACTGGGGGTCCCACAGCGTGACTATTGGATAACGCTAGGAAAGATGACCCGCTGCGGAGCCACGTTCTTCACTGTAAGGAGAGGTGGCGAAATACACATAAGGACTAACCTATCAGGGTAGTGCAACATATGGAAGTCTCTGGGGTGGTTCCAACTTGGTCCCAGGGGGGAAGAACACGCCCAGAGACGACAGAGCGAGCTCTGTCAAGAGAAAGACACGGGGCTAGCCGAGTAGGGTAGCTGGTACCATGGAGAATACACATATAGGGTAGCCGTTAGTGGACCGCTACATATGGAACCCAGCTTACACACATGTTCCACAAGCATACGGGTGCAGGCCTGGCATCAGATGGCCGCAACGTCTGACACCGAAGGGGTGGCAGAGGAACTCACAGGATTAGCCGTTTCCGGGGAACTCAACTGGAGCAAAATAGACGCACGTATCGGCCCATTGGGCGGTAGGGGCGTTGCAAGCCGACACTAGAACGGGTACTTAGCGCTACTGGCCACTGGGGGCCACACAGCCACACAGCCTTTCCCTTCTGCTGGCCTCCGTAACAGATGAAGAGCTGCTGTGAGGTTCTGAAGCCTTGAGTCCGGTCAACGTAAGCACGAAGAGCACGGACGGGACAAAGCTAGGGCTGGGTCTGCCTCCTCCAAAGGCAGCGCTTGCAGGTTCGCCACCTGGTCCCGGAAGGGAGTGGTGGGAACCTTGGGCATGTATCCAGGCCGGGGTCTAAGGACAACGTGAGAATTGGCCAGCCCGAATTCTAGGCAAGATTCGTCGACTAAAAGTGCATGCAGGTCCCCTACCCTCTTGATTGAGGCCAATGCCGTCAGGAGAACTGTCTTCATGGACAGATTTTTAGCTCAACAGACTGCAAAGGCTCAAATGGAGGACCCTGCAGTGCTCTGAGCACCAGGGCTAAGAGGGTAACAAGGTTGAAGGAGTGACTCAGTTTCCTCGCACCTCTGAGGAACCTGACGATTAAGTCGTGCTTACCAATTTTTTCCTTTTTTTATGATTTTTGGCATATTTAAGGCTATTGTGAAGTACACTTTGAGGGTGGAGGGAGACAGCCTTCGCTCCAACCCATCCGGCAGAAAGGAAAGCACAACATTAATTGAACACCTTCGGGGGGAAGAGCACCACTCGCCAAATAGGTTCCACTTTATCGCGTAGAGGCGCCTCGTAGAGCCGAAGTGATGGTGTCTACCACTGCTTGTGGCAGGCCACCTAGAACCTCCGCGTCCCGTCCAGGGACCAGACATTGATATTCCAGAGGTCTGGAATGCGGGTGCCATAGAGTGCCCGAACCCTGAGGAAGCAAGTCCTTCCTTAGGGGGATCGGGCAGGGAGGGGCTGTCACAAGGAGTGTGAGTTCGGGGAACCAGGTCCGGTTGGGCCAGTAGGGTGCAACTACCAAGACCTGCTCCTCGTCCTCCCTGAGAAGGCTCACTGGGGAAAACGCATACTTGCGTAGGTCCCGGGGCCAGCTGTACGCCAGCGCCACCACCTTTCTTGGGTACAATGAAGTAGGGCCTGTAGAACCCTGACTTCATATCAGCTGGAGGAACCGGCTCGACGGCGTCCTTCGCCAGCAGGACATCAATCTCTGACCGCAAGACATGGGCATCGCTGCTCCATACAGTGGTGAAGAGGATGCCTCTGTACTTGGGAGGCCGCGAGCGAACTGAATCGCGTAGCCGAGTCTGATGGTACGGATGAGCCAGCGAGACCGTCCGGGGAGACCTAGCCAGGCCCCCAGGGACCGAACAAACTCAACAAACTCATGAGAGAGCATGGATCACCCATGAAAGCAATCTCAATTGTTCATATGCGAGAGAGATCGTGGCCGTCAAATGAGGACAGGAAACAACCGCATCCAGAAACACACGGTTTGAATGACATCTTGAAAAAGACGCAGGGTCAAACCGTGTTGCTCTTTTAGAAGGAAATGCTCTTTTAGAAGTGCTGAAGCACTCAGGGAGATGACCGCGGCTCACAGCAGTCCGATAGCAAGCCTGCGTGTGAGCACTCAAGAACGGAAACGCCCAGCTAACCAACACAGGAACAAGTGTATGTTGCAGCGGCCACTCGCTGACTCACGCCGTCACACCAGCACCCGGGTAAGAGAGCGATCCTCCTCGAGACTCGTTTAAACAGCTTGATACAGCAAACGATTCGGCTCCGAAGTTAAAAGCAATGATGCGGTATTCCACTTCCGTATTTACACCCGCGCAGCGAGGCGGTGCGTGGAATGCGTGAACCGCATGCCAATGTCCATTGGCTCGTTTTTAATCACTCGAAATAGATTGGTCTCTGAAAACAGATCCCAATTCGTTGGTCAGTTCTGACGTACGTCGAACGTGACCGACTGAAAGGGAACTTTTTTTACTCACATAAGTGTGTCTTCATTCATTCATTCATTCATTCGTGTAATCTCATCACGTCTGCAAACCCAGTCTCTTGTTTACAAATGAATCCGCGGTGAAATGAAGCAACAAACGCGCAATGTCTTACCCATGTGAGCTGGATATTCATTAAAAATAAAGTTCATCCATGCATTCATAATATTGGAATCCGAATGAAGTTTATGCAGCATGTTTATTGCTTGGAAGTTCAATCCGGTTTAGCTCCACGTAGGTCTATGTTATTTATTTGGCCTGGGTCTATTGTCAAAAGCTTTTCTTTGACTAACAAGGAAGTTTTCAGCTTCAAAACCTACAGGATATTCTTATATCACAATTAACTTTTATATATCAAAGGCTGAATGAAAAGTTGATTTCTCAATTCATGATCCTTTTAAACAATATTAGCTATTATAAAAGTACAATAAGTTTGTACAATAGGAAATAAACACAAACAAACAGTTCAGTTAAAAGTACAACAGCAGCGCTAGTACAGGATTTCAGTTAAATATAAAGTTATGAAACTTAACAATTTTCTCTGGAAAAAGCCTAATAGATTAATAAGACCAAAGATTGCCTGCTTGATAAATCCAAAATTAATAATACTTCATATTCAAATGTTTACATTCTTTACGTAGGCTGCATAAGCACTTTGATGCAGTACATGACTTATAGGAGCCATAAACACAGCAATATCAGTGCAAATAATGCCTTAAACAGTGAACTGTAAAGCATAGTGTGCACAATTTATTGCCACAGTCCATGCTGAGGACTCTTTTAAAGTATATTTACAACTTATTGTGCTGTTTTTGTTATTGAACAGTTAACTAGGTTATGTAGCATAGTAAAATATTGCCTTGTGATGACTAAGGAAAGGGGAAAAAATCTATTCAATGTATATATTCAATGACATTTATCAATATATCAGTATATTCAATGACATTTGAGAACAGGCACAGGGGTCCATCCAAACAAATTTGTACCCTGAGATACTTGATTTAGTTGTGTGCAGTTGAGATACTTGAAAAGATAAACTGGAGATAAATTACACAAATCAATTCTGACATTTTACACTAAAACATGTCTGGCAAGGGTTAGTGCTGATATGGTGTAATGAAAGCCTTGGATGTTACAGTAGAGAACTTAAATGGTGAGATTCAGGATATTGAGGAGATGTGCTAAATCCTGATCCCTCCCCAAGAAATGAAATAAATAAATGAATAAAGCATGCTGCTGAGTATTCCACTTCCTTCATGTTCAAAAGTGCCACTTCTTCAGTTATGAAATCTCATGCTTTTGTCCACTCTGGGCTTAAAGAAATTTCCCCAGAGTGTCACAAAGCAATTTCACACAAGTGAGAAAGTCAAGATGCAAGTGCTACTGACAAATCTGCCTCTTCCACACTCACAGTATTCCATGTTTACCTCTAGCTCTTTGTCCTTTTATTTTATAAACAAATAGATTTATCTTTGTTCAAAAGAACTGGGAAATGTAAGATTATATTATAAAGAAATTGATTCTTTCATCAAGCAAGGCTGCATTACATTGATCAAAAGTGACAGCAAAGCATTTATAATGTTACAAAAGATAAATAATCAAATAATTCTGAAAAAAATTAAAATAAATAATGTTTCCACAACAATAATCAGCATATTAGAACAATTTCTAAAGGATCATTTCACAATTTAACTGTTTTTTAACAGATAACTTCTGAAAATATTAACTGAACTTTTATAGTTGTTTGTGTGTGTGTGTGTGTGTGTGTGTGTGTGTGTGTGTGTGTGTGTGTGTGTGTGTGTGTGTGTGTGTGTGTGTGTGTGTGCGTGTTCAAAATGCCCCCATAAAGATGGCTATATCCGAAAGTCTTGTCCTTGTGGGGGACATTTTTTGGTCCCCATGCGGAACCAGCTTATAAAGCATAGTGATGTTTTTTTTAAATGTAAAAAGCAGAAAATTTTCTGTGATGGGTAGGTTTAAGTTTAGGGTTAAGGTATAGACTATACAAGTTTGTACAGTATACAAATAATTGTGTATAGAATGTCCCCATAAAACGTGAAAACCAAACCTTTGACATCATAAAACGGCAAAAGCATAGCTTACAAATATCGATTAAGTTATGGACAAATAATTTAACAAGACCTTTTACAGTTTTGATAAAGTAAACAGTAAAGATCCTATGAGTAGCACAGTATATTCAAGACAAAAATTAAAACGGTGAACAATATTATAGTTATAAATGAAACAAGATTAAAATTTACGAAACAAAAACGTATAGCACTGACGTATAACGTATAACGTTTCACACTGCACGCGTTAGCAGGACGTAAGCAGTGCATATTTTTTCCGGCGCCCATGTTAACAGATTAGAGCATTCACACCGCACACAGAGGCGGCGCAGCAGAGCGTAGCAGGGGCAGAAGCAGCAGTGCCACGATCGTTTCGGCGCGGAGTCTATTTTTGACACGCTGCTCACGCTGAATTAAAGCCACAGTGGATTGTTATTGATCAAAACTGACCTGATTAACATGAAAAATAACAAATTTTAACATAAAATCATGTAGTGAAGTGTGTGTCTTTGTGTTTCACAATCGCCATATGACATACAGCGCTGTGAAAAAATAAAATAAAATACACGAAAACACAACACTGCCAGAAGTTTTTGCCCAAACTTCAAAGGCCTGTTTAAATGATTAAAACTAGAAGCATATCTTAACTTTAATGTTACATTTATCATGTGAACTACTTATATACAACATGTTATAGCCTATGCATGTGTGTATGAGACAGAGGGGAACACGGTCGCATTGGCAGCAGATATATGTTGCCCATCATAAATCAAAGCATGAGACAGACAGGGGTCGGAGGAGAACACACCGGAAAATGTGACAGAATGGACAATATTCAACTGTATTTGCAATACATGAGCCGCGGTTCAGCTGTGCGAGACAAACGCTGCCAGTGTGAATGCACAACAGGTACGCGTGGCTCCCGCTCTCCATACGCACTGCTTCTGCCCTGCCAACGCACTGCTTGCGCGTGCAGTGGTAAGCCGGCGTAAGTCCTCATTATACAGTGATTTGAGGGTGCGCTCATTGTCACTGATCAGTTCAAGTTCTTAAATGAACTCTGGAATGGAATTTTATTCCATAACTTCATTCCTACATCTGCCGCTGTCAGTATTGGGATATTATAGCTCAGTGGATTTGCATGGATCAACAGCTTAATCTTAAAGATGAATAACTGGTATAGAAGTAACATTTTTTGCCTTGAGTATGAGGGATTCTGGGTTCTAATCCACTAACATATTTCCATATATTTACCTTTTCAGCTCTAGTGTATATTTAGATTTAAAAATTTTAAGCGTATTACCCACATACATTGGAGAAAATGGTCAAAAATTGGTCAAATTTTTTAGAAAACCCCTTAAATTTTTTATAAATAAGGGGAATAAATCATAATTGTAATGTATGTGTTCATAACTTTACTTCTTCACAGAAAAAAAAAAACACTTTTTTAATGAAATGTTCTATTTATTTATTTGTTTTATGAAGCTTGCGTTTGAGTCTTTTTTAGGATCTATACATTTATTTTGATTCCCAGCATACAGGGGGAAACTAATTGAGGAACATAATCTTTCTATCACCTTCAAAACAAAAGTTATTGAGCTTTTGCTGAAGGGAGGCAATGATGTCTCCAAGTGTCCTTTTAGGGTCTCTATTTTTTATTTCTACAAGAATTACTGGCGGCAAACGTGAATTTAAAAGAGCCCCTTAACCGTCTCATTTTGTACAAAACTTCTTAAATTTAAATGCAGAATAATTAATAATTATTGCATTTGTTCACAAAATCAACATTGGCATAAAGTGGCGAAGACGTCCCCATTGCACCCATTGTAAATGATGCTAGAGCTTGCATTTTATTCACCACCACAGCACCGGAAGGCTTGAAGACAGCTGTTATGCTGAGGCATAAATGACAGGAAAGGACAGAATAAGAATGAAAGTGAGGAAAAAGTGTGTTAACGAGAGGCAGATAAACAGACATGCTATATGTCACCTCTGATTTAAGTGATGAGAGCACAAGAGAGGTCATGTGGCGGCTACCACAGCATTGGCCAGCATAAGCCAATCTGATATTTCTAACACACCTCTCTGTGTTCTAACCCAGCAGCTCCAGAGCACCAAAATCTCCATCCCAAGTGGCATCATTAAAGACAGACAAACTCCCTGAATGCTTTAGATTTCCCCCTTTTTATACTTTCTCCTCCTTGTCTTTCTCTCTCTCGCTCCACCTCTAATCCTCACTCTTTACCTACGAGCAACCACCAGTGCACAAACGGTGATTAACTTGTTACACTCGCAAGTCTGCAGTCCGGCTCTCCATATTATTTCTTTCTTCAGCCGAATTTCATCTCAGCTCCTCACAGAGGTCAGAGTTTTACACTATGCTGCTGCACAGACAACCTGCTGAATATCAATTCAATGAAGGAATTCAGTCTCTCTGTCTTTTACAAGCAGGCATTTAAAGAATAAATCTGAGGTTGACATGAGGCTACTCATCGTAAAACTAGAGGTAAATGGACTGAGACTTCCATCCACTGTGATTGTCTGCATTATCAATCAAATGTTCTCTGCTGAAGAAACTGCATATGAATACTAAACCATCTACCAAAGAAACTCAAATAAATGGATTGATACACAAAGAGTATGCCATCACCATCAATCAACAGTAATGGACTAACATGAAGCGGTTCTGTGAAAGGAAACATTTCTGACAGAGTTGCAGCCAAGGTGGGAATTTGAGTGGATAACATAGTGAATAACAGAGTGATCCCACAACATTTACAGCTTCCGTGCTGAAGAAAACTAAACTAAACAAAACAAAACAAAAACTTCCAAACTTTTGAATCTTGGTTAAAAAGCACAACCATATTAAGCAGCACAGCTGTTTTCAACAAATAATTATAATCTAATAATTTTTGAGCACCAAATCAGCATATTAGAATGGTTTGTGAAGGATCATGTGACACTGAAGACTGGGGTAGGCTACTATCAAAAAAATAATAATTTAAGCAATTTAATTAATAGTAAAATTCCATCAAATTTAATTGAATAATCATTGAATATTATTAGAATATTTTAACAATCCTTAATCAGTTATTAAATTAAATTAAGGATTATTCAATTCAATTTGATGAATTTACTATTAATTACATTGTGCAAATTTTAGTGTAATGGCTGCTGAAAATTTATCTTTGCCATTACAGGAGTAAAAATATATTATAAAAATATATATTATAACGTTTATATATTTATTATTATTAATCATATGTATTTTTATTGCTTTACATATGCTTTTATGCAGTGTTTTGGTAATATGTACTAAAGTATGCCGTGTCAATAAAGCAGAATATAATTTGATGGGAAAAAAAAGCTTTCAACTTAAAAAAGTTGGCTTGTCTATGAAACAAAATATCAAAGCAAACATAAAAAAATAAAAAAAAAAACATTCTAACACGCCGTCAGGAAAATAATATTTCTGCCAACTACAGGTTAATTCACTGTTGATGGATCTTCATCCAGACTTAATCTGCCCGTGTCAAACTGTTACCTGAATCCAGGGCCATCTGTCATTCTCGGCTGCAGTCCAGGCATTCACAAGACCCTTCTTATTCAGCCGGGCAAAGTAGGGATACCATTTCTGGAGGCCGAAGAGAGCTCGGTGAGTGGAGGAGGCTGTTATCTGCTGGTTGGAGATGATTCCACCCTCCATGCCCAGTGGACCGGAACATTCTGCTCAATACACACAAATGGCACATAAATGGTGAGGTTAGACTTACAGTGTACAGACAGCGCATCATGCATCATGGCTCAACTTTACATAAAACAAGGTTTTGACAAATAACAACAGCTCATAGTACAAACTTGTTATTTGCACATCATGATTTTTATGTTTATGTGAAGATGCTGGATCCTTATAGACACAGCCACAACATGTGTAATAATGTAACTTTATTTATTTAAGATTGCTAGATTTATTTATTGAATTTATTATCCATAAACATAAAAACATAGGCTTTCAATAAAATGTGCCTGTCTAAGCAAAAGTGATTATATATTATTTATAAATACATATATTTAAATTGGTGCTCCGTGACTAGATAAAACTGAGAAAAGGGCTGTTGTCTTGCCAAATATGTAGGAAAACTTTAACACCCATAATGCACTGGGCATGTTGGCTTCCAAGTCAACTCCCTATTGGCTCCTATTGGGTAGATTTGACCAGAGTCAAATAGCACCTATTTGCTTGAGTAGGAAACAATTCTTAGCAAACTTTTAGTCGTCTTGTTCCTGGGTAACATAAATCAGAGTAAACGTTTAGCAGGATTTATATTCGGTTACCAGTGAAGGATCCATAGCATTGTAGACACTGGCTAAAGGCTGCAATGAATCATAAATATGGAGAGAACACTGCAACAGAAAATCTGAAAAACCTGGATGGATGACAACGAACACAGTGTTTGAGCCCAAAAGGAGGCGAAAAAAACAAAGAAAACTGTTATATTATCACTTAAAAAAAAAAACAAATACATGGACCTTGCTTATCAAGCATACTCTTCTACTCCCTCCTTGCTGTCCATGACGGTTCTTTTGACCATTCCAGAGCCAGCGTCCTTGTTAGAATCGCCCTGGGAATCACAATACTTGCTTGTATCCTCCCCTGAGATCTCTCCAATGGACACCTTCTCTTCTTACTCTTCCGTTACAAAAATGATTTTATTTCATTCAGCCTATGAGCTGATTTCCACTGTCCCACCAGGGGACATGATTTCACCCGCAAGAATCACATTTTGCATGTTGTTTTCATTAAGGATAATATCGGCCTTGGTGTTCTCATTTTCAAAATAGTGAAGTTCATACTTAAAAAAAAGTCTGTAAAAATAAGGCACAATGAAGGAATTGTTGTATTGTTTTTTGTTTTACAAGTGTTTGACCTGTATTTTGAATTACACATTGCATTGTTGTCAGAATCCGTCAGTAGCTTGCTTTCTGATTGGGTATTGTTTCGTTTCACGTGATAATCTCCAGAGTGCACACACTTGTCCTTGGGATAGATAGATAGATAAATAAATAGATATATCTAATAAGTATAACTATGAATAATTGCTGTTGCACAAGTTGTTACCTCATCTGTCCATGAACAAATTTAGATGAGGTAAACTCATGACCATTTTTGTTTTGTTTCAGATAAGCCATCAGTAGTTTACCAGTATGGAGGCCAGCCAAGACCAACTGGGATATTTTGTTCATACTTTTTGTTGCCATATCATCATGATCTTTGCTTTGATTTGTTTTTATGAATTCAGTTTTTCAGTTTTTTTGTTTGTTTTGTAAATGATAGTGACAGTGATTAAAAAATATACTGATGTACATGGACTCAAGTCTCTTATTTGGAATGTATTAAATGTATTATTTATTCTATTACATTCATGTAAATTATTCAAAATTAAGATTTTGTAAAATAAAAAGTTTAATAAATTACAGTAAAATTACTGTAAAATTATTATACTGTACAAATATTTTGCAGTAAGGCTATTTTACTGTAAAATTAAATTGCAGTATGGGCATCATACTGTAGAATTTAATTACGGTAAGGGCATCATACTGTAAAACACATTTACAGGTAAGCTACTGTAAAGGGGCAGTTACAGTAACTTACTGGTAATAGTGCCCCCCCCCCCCATATCTGGTTTTAAATGGTATAATTTTGTACAACACTGGAAAGTAATAGTCATGATTTTTAATAGTATCTGACAACAAGCCAGACCCACATGAAGATGTTGGGTCTGGAAACTCACCATTGACAGGGCTCAATCCGCGGGGCGGGATAAACAGCTGTCTTTCAAACTCCCTCTGCACCCAATTGGATAGCGCCATGAGCGCCACAACCAACCAGAGCAAAGAAGAAGGCGAAGCTCAGCTAACTTTAGTTGATAGACTTTCGCCGTATCTGGTCGGCAAAACTCAGAACACATCTTCTTTTCTTAAGAATGACTTCAGTGCCATTCTTTGTTCTTTTCTCAAAGAAAAGCTTAACTCCTTGACTCTTCCAGAGTCACGGCCAAAGCCGATTCAAAAGACTGCTGTATGTCAACTTTGTTTACGAGTAGCACGCAGAACCTCCGCAACTCTGTCGTGACGTGCCGTCATTATGTTAAGCCCGCCCACCGACTCTACACACACTGTGATTGACCTGACCAGAGTTTGGTTTTTTTGAGCTCTCAGGTCTACCGAGAGTTGCTAGACTACACTTCTTGGACGGGGACTCGACTGCAATGGCATATCAATTGCCTCGAGTTGTTAGAAGTTCGTCTTGCACTCAGCCGCTTCAAAGTTCTGCTCAGAGGCAAGCACGTTCTGGTCCATACGGACAACGCTGCGGCCGTAGCGTACATCAACAAACAGGGTGGTCTACGCTCCTGTCGCATGTCACAACTCGCCCGCCATCTCCTCTTATGGAGTCAGAAGCATCTGAAGTCGCTTCGTGCCATTCACATTCCGGGCCTGCTCAATCGTACAGCCGACGAGCTCTCACGACAGCCAGTGCTCCCGGGAGAGTGGCGACTCCATCCCCAGGCGGTCCAGCTGATCTGGAGTCGTTTCGGGGCCGCACAGGTAGACCTGTTTGCCTCCCCAGAGACGACCCACTGCCAGTAGTTCTATTCCTTGACCAAGGGGACCCTCGGGTCGGATGCCCTGGCACACAGCTGGCCCCGGGGCCAACGCAAATATGCATTTCCCCCAGTGAGCCTTCTTGCACAAACACTGTGCAAGGTCAGGGAGGACGAGGAGCAAGTCCTGTTGGTCGCTCCGTATTGGCCCAAATGGACTTGGTTCCCGGAACTAGTGCTCCTCGCGAACAGCACCTCCTTGGCCCATTCCTCTGAGGAAAGACCTCCTAACTCAGAGACGGGGCACCCTATGGCACCCGCACATGTTCTAGGTGATCTACCGCAAGCGGTAGTTGACACCATCACTTCCGCTAGAGCCCCCTCTACGAGGCGCCTCTATGCGTTGAAGTGGAACCTGTTCGTCGATTGGTGCTTTTCTTGCAGAGAAGACCCCCGAAGATGTTCGATCAGGTCTGTGCTTCCCTTTCTACAAGATGGGTTGGAGCGAAGGCTGTCTCCCTCCACCCTCAAAGTCTATGTTGCCGCTATAACCGCTAATCATGATCTAGTAGATGGGAAATCTTTAGGTAAGCACGATCTGATCGTCAGGTTCCTGAGGGGAGCCAGGAGACTACATTCTCCTCGCTCTCCCCTCATACCCTCTTGGGACCTCTCAGTAGTCTTAGATGCTCTGCAGAGGTCCCCTTTTGAGCCTTTGCAGTCAGTAGATCTTAAGTTATTGTCTATGAAGACAGCTCTCCTGACCGCATTGGCCTCCATCAAGAGGGTAGGGGACCTGCAGGCATTTTCGGTTGACGAAGCGTGCCTAGAGTTCGGGCCGGCTAACTCTCACGTGATCTTGAGACCCCGGCCTGGATATGTGCCCAAGGTTCCCACCACTCCGTTCAGAGACCAGGTGGTGAACCTGCAAGCGCTGCCCGTGTAGGGGGCAGACCCAGCCTTGGCACTGCTCTGTCGTGCTTACGTAGAAAGGATGCAGTGTTTCAGGACCTCAGACCAGCTCTTTGTCTGTTATGGTGGAGAGCGGAAGGGAAGAGCTCTCTCAAAGCAGAGGTTGTCTCACTGGATAGTGGACACCATTGTTTTGGCTTACCAGCAGCAAGGTCGACCATGTACCCTTGGGGTTAGGGCTCACTCCACCCGGAGTGTGACCTCCTCTCGGGCTCTAGCGCATGGTGCCTCACTAACAGACATCTGCAGAGCTGCAGGCTGGGCGACACCGAACACATTCGCCAGATTCAACAATCTCAGAGTGGAGCCAGTGTCCGAATATGTACTCGCCTCTACTAGTGGCCGGTAATGGACCAGGCTCAGGTGTCTTCGCTTGCTCGCCATTCCACTCCACGGACTGGATACGTGCAATATTCTCCTCAGGTTAGCTTTCCGAAAGCCCTGAGTTCCTCCAGGCCTCTTCCCCTCCGGCGACCCCACACGTGTATTTCCATCGTAAGCCTCCTCAGTGAGCAGGTGTCTTTCCCTCGGCAAGTCCCTGCCGCCTCTGGGGTTAAAAATCCACCTTCGGCTGGTATCCCAGAATACCCCTAACGTTATGTCGTAGTGACTGAACGAAAGGGAACGTCTTGGTTACGTATGTAACCCTCGTTCCCTGAGGAGGGAACGGAGACGTAACGTCCCTTTGCCACTTACGCTGTGCTGCTGGAACACGGAGTTCAGTCTTGGCTCTGCAGCAGTAACATAATGTGATGTTGCCAGCGTACTTCCTTATATACCCACGATGTGGGGCGGAGTTACGCATGCAAATTCCGCATGCCCATGGCATTGGCACTGCCATTGGGCGCTGTTAGATTCCTCGAAGGTAATTGCTTCTAAGTGAAACCCCCATTCGTTAGTCACTAACGTTATGTCTCCGTTCCCTCCTCAGGGAACGAGGGTTACATACGTTAACCATGATGCTTTCATGCTCCTGTAAACTTCAATTTTGGAAGGTGTGATTTGTTTCAAAAAGAGGCTTTCAGGTGCATGTCTCTTACTTTCAAAGTCAGCATGGTGTTTTCACAGGCTATATGCCTGCTTGTGCTTAAATACTTCAGCCGTGTGAACATTTAATTGGAAAGGTAATGCAATTAGATATTCTACAAGTGTTTGAAATAACTTTACATAGTTTTAATAGTTTTTATTTTGGTTCAAAACATCACTTTTAGCTTTCTTTGGCTTTTTGCCTCAAAGCCCCTCTCTCTCTGTGTCTCTCTCTTTCTGTCTCTCTCTGTCTGTCTGTGCAAACATGTTCAAATCTCTTAAAGTTGAAGCATTGCCTATTACCTCATCAACAAACCAGCATTAACTAGAGCTTGTGTGTTTAATCATCTGAAATTAAATGTGCACACGTTCAATGCTAAAATTTAATCGGTCATGTTTTAAAACTGGGTTCCACCTAAATCGTCTTAAAAAGACTATTAAAGAATAGAACTAAGTGTAAAACACATGGCTCTTAAAACATGCATGTTTGGTATACAGTATCACATTATGGTGCATCATTATTTTTAAAACCAGTCAAATTAGTTTAAAAGGTCAAATTCCAATGTTAGCCAAAACAATGGTTTATTTTAGTTTTTACTGTTTCATTTAGCAGAAATAGGCTGTTTTTCTTGTCTGTAAATATACTACCGCTCCAAAGATTGGGGTCTGTAAAATTGCACAAAAAAAAAAAAGAGTCTCTTATTCTCACCATGGCTATATTTATTTGATCAAAATACAGTAAAACCAGCAATATTATTGCAATTCAGTTTTTTAACTTGGAAAGGGACCATGTACAATATGCTAAACAAATCCATTTAATGCATTGTAGCAGATTTAGCCAATGGCTAATTTTCATCTGTAGTCCATGACAGGTCATCATTAACTATCAAAATATTAATCTTCCATTTTAATATATTTTAAAACGTAATTTATTCCTGTGATGGCAAAGCTGAATTTTCAGCATCATTACTCCAGTCTTTAGTGTCACATGATCCTTCAGAAATCATTCTACTATGCTGATTTGAATTTCTTATTATAATTATGTTGAAAAAATTGTGCTGATACATTTTTCAGGATTTTGTGATGAATATAAAGTTCAAAAGAACAGCATTTTTTTTTTTTATTACACATGTCTTTACTGTCACGTTTTATCAATTTAATGCATCCTTGCTGAATAAAAGCATTAAAAAAATAAAAACAAAACAAAACTTTGAACGCTAGTATGAATGGTAAGTGTATAAACCTGCATCTCTCTCCTTTTGTCCCAGTGGAATTACTAAGACACTCAAAGCCTCTTTAGTCCTTGCATCACAAACATCCTTCTTTATGCAACTTGCAACTGAACCTTGTCTGTTCCCATTTAAAAAGGTTCTAGTAATTAGTCACCATATCTCCTAAATCAATACTGGAATTTTTAATCATCATCCTTAACATGAACTTCCTCCAAGGCTTCTGGGAAAGGGAGGATGTTTGTGAGTTTGTTTACTTAACACCAAGATGTACAAATACATTTCTCCATTACCTCCCCTCTTATGAAAATTATAAAATAATTCAAGCCCTTACTTTACTCTCTTATGCTCACCAAGGCTGCATTTATTTTAGACAAAAAAATATTTTGTGAAATATTATTCAAATGTAAAACAATGTTCTATTTTAATATATTTTAAAATGTAATTCATTTATGTGATGCAAAGCAGAATTTTCCGCATCACTACTCTAGTTCCCTTTCGAAAGGGAACTCACGCTGCGTCAGCCGACGCTACGGGGAACGCCTCCAAATCATAATCAAAAAACGTCAATCCTATTGACCGGTGACAGCCTCTGATGTCATCAAGGTGCGACCAGGAAGTATAAAAGGGTGCCTTGCCATCATGACAGCATCTTTTCGTCTTCAGTGACTGTTTGCCTGTGTCGAGTAAAGCGTCAACAAAAGAAAGATGAAGAAGTGTGCTCAGAAACAACGCCACTTCCGCAGATGTGTGGAACCGTGTACCAGGTACCTTACGCCTGAAGATACACACACACTCTGTGTGTACTGTCTGGGTGAAGAGCATGCACGGGATGTTCTCAAGGGAGCCTCCTGTGCAAACTGTGAGCGTTTTCCCATGAAAACGCTCCGCTCTCGTCTGGCCCTCTTCTCGAGCTGAGGCTGAGCGGCGTCTTAAGTCCTGGGGTTCCCAGATGGATCTGGCTCGTCGCCTGGAGACTGGTGTGGTGCTCGCAGATGACAATCCAGATCGCGAGAGGCAGACCTCGGAGGAGGAGCGGGATCTGGGCTCCTCCTCCTCGTCTCCTGCTCTTCCATTTGAGCAGAGGATGGTTGAGGAGGCTAATGAGTCAGCTGAGGCTTCTCAACCATCCTGTCCCATGTACGGGGAGCTGTTGGAGGTCAAAAAACGTCATGGAATGCACTGTAGGTAGACTGCAGCTGCCTTGGCAGCGCGTGAGGAGAGACGCCGTTCGTCCGAATAGGTTGGACGACCGGTTTCTTTCCGCTCATGACCACCCAGCTCCCGGGAGTCTTCCATTTCTTCCGGCTCCACCAGCAGATCTCGAAGGGATGGAAGAAGCCATATTCAGCCCGTATCCATCGACATCAGCGGGCTAATTTCGCTGATGTCGAGGGGTTATCCGAGGCTGGGTATGTGTCGGTGCCGCCCGTAGACGAGACGTTCGCGAACTATCTCGCTTCCAGGCGGTTATCAACACTAAGGGCTCCCACCCTGCCGACAAAACCTCTCAGAACGACCTTGTGTCTAAACGGCAGGGCGTACATGTCGGTGGGTCACGCCGGGGCGGCTTTGCACACCATGGCGGTGTTACAAGCCTACCAGGCAGACCTGCTGAGGGACCTCGATCAGGGGGAGGGATTAACCCCTGATGCAGTGGCCGAGTTGCGCCGGACCACAGATTTTGCTCTCCGGGTTACCAAGCAAACTGCCTTCGCCATCGGTCGTTCGATGGCGGTGATGGTGGCCATGGAGAGACATCTGTGGTTGAACCTGGCGGCCATCGGGGAGAAAGAGAAATCCTTTCTCCTTGATGCCCCGGTTTCACCCTCTGAACTTTTTGGCACCTCCGTGGAGGCGGTGGTGGGAAAGTTCAGGGAGGCGAAGGCGCGCTCGGCGGCATTTAGAACGTGCATCCCGCTGAGGTCCGGGACCGTGCCCAGGCAGTCGGGTGCCCTGCCCTATATATATATATATATATATATTAGTGCTGGGCAAATGATTCGGCGAAGGCAGTTTTATGGGGCGGCAGTGGCTCAGTGGTTCATGTAGGTTGTCTACAAACCGGAAGGTTGGTGGTTCGATCCCCGGTTCCACCTGACCAAGTGTCGAGGTGTCCTTGAGCAAGACACCTAACCCCAGCTGCTCCCGACGAGCTGGATGGCGCCTTGCATGGCTGACACCGCCGTCGGTGTGTGAATGGGTGAATGTGAGGCAAGATGTAAAGCGCTTTGGATGGCCATTGGTCTGTTAAAAGCGCTATATAAATGCAGTCCATTTACCATTTACCATTAAAGATCACAGTAAGAAAACATTTTTATGTGTATATATAAAATATTGAAATGTATATATAAGATAAATTATATAAATATATATATATATATACAGTATATACATGCAAATATTTCTTAAAAATATACATGCATGTGTGTGTATTTATATATAAATAATAATTATACACAGTACACACACATATAGAATATAAACACAAACTTCTATTTTGGATGCAATTAATTGTGATTAATCATTTGCCCAGCACTATCAGATTGACATGAACTGTAAGCTATGTTAGTCTTGCAGTACAGTTTCGTTCCTCATACCCCTATTATAAAAAAAGTTAGAATATTTTAAAATGAAATATATGAATACATATCTAATTAAATGTTATTTACAGTAACAGGACATTTTATTTATTGATAAACCTAATATGTATGCAAGATCAAAACAGCATTAAAACCTGTGGAGGAAACTGTGGAGGAAGACTGCATTTCTGCATGTGTTTCCAAAGATCAAAAAATGACAATGACACAGAAACCAGATGAATGCAGTGTTGCAGGAAACATAGCACGCCTGCTGTTAGACAACCTACTGTTTCCCAGACAGATAAAATAAAAGGAAAATATTTCAAAGATGAACAGGATGCAGACTTTGTACTATGTGGCTGGCTAGTTCAAAAACTGTTCATTTCTTAACATATGGCTGAAAGACCTTTAAACATTACAAAGTGTGTCTTGAAGAAATACTGCATAAATCTGACTACATCAATCTGAAATGGAAGGATGAGGTTATGAATGAAAGCAAAAGGTCAAGAGGTGTAAATCATGAAATTACCATCAGAACCTTTACTTATTTCTCTAGTGAACGAACCAGCAGTGGACTGAGGTAAATGTAATTCTACAGACATTGTTTACAAGCTGTTTTATTTACATCCTTCAGATGTCGATTCATGTTTATTATTTGACTAGGAAGAGATGAGCGCGCTATCTATCTATCTATCTATCTATCTATCTATCTATCTATCTATCTATCTATCTATCTATCTATCTATCTATCTATCTATCTATCTATCTATCTATCTATCTATCTATCTATCTATCTATCTATCTATCTATCTATCTATCTATCTATCTATCTATCTATCTATCTATCTATCTATCTATCTATCTATCTATCTATCATCTCAATTTAAAAAATATAATATTAATAGATGTTTGAGTCATCAGCACATTTCTATTGCCTTTTTTGTCGGTTGTGAAGTTGTTTGGAACTACCACCTTACAACTACACAAGATAAAAACAGTGTTCTAGTTCCCCGTCTGACAATAAGGTGATAAAATGAGTATGATGACATCTGGTGTTCTGCTGTATATGGATAATCTAAATGTCCACCGCCTAGTGCCTGTTCTGAATGCACAGCATCACCACACCATACCAACACACGCGTCCTCATTTTCCACTCCATTTCTGTGTAATTTAACAATGTTGCCGGGGTTGTAACCCCACAAATACATTAATGTTTTTCAGAATCCCTCTTCTCCTGCATAGCAAATATATTCCTAGAGTTGGTCTGATTGTTTGGAAATGCGCATAGGCCACCGTGTAGATATACATCTTCAATTCAATTTGGGCTTTGACATTTCAGGTGCCTTTTCTTTATCCCGGGTGCTCAATACTAATATTTACCCATGCTTGGCACTCCATAGCTCCCGATTGATTCATCTCAATTGCCTGGTGCTGTTTGAAGGAGTCAGAAGTTTCTGTTTTGCCTCTTCCCTTTTCATCCCTCAATCACAAAGACAGTTTTGTGAGGAATCAAAGAACAGGCACATCACAAGAGTAAACTTATGACACCTACAGTCACAACAGATTTCTCTTCGTTGAGAATCCGTGGATTCAGAGTTCAATTATGTCAAAACAAAAAACACTCAAAACTTATCCTCTCTTTTTTTTTCTCCCTCTCTCGTCTTATTTTTATACTGTGCCGATTGTATTATTTTCACAATTTTAACATCAAATAGATACGTTTCATGAATGCCACACAGCTTTATCACTATGGATCTGTAGATTATCTATGGTGTATAATATATCTATCTATCCATCCATCCATCCATCCATCCAAAAATTGTGTCAGACCATTGAGAAATCTGTCTAGACAAACTTTGTTTTTGAAATTGAAAATAATAAATTTTAATTATTTTTAAATCTTCTCTTTAAATTATATTTTACTTTTCAATTCTGCATTATATTTGCCAACACGTTCACATTCAAGAACTGATTTGGAATTTACAAGGTATTTTAAATTAAATTCTGAATGGCTGCATTAAAAGGGTTAGTTCGCCCAAAAATGATTGGGTGATATAATTAAAATATAAGAAAATTATCAAAATAATTGTCGTTATTTAGTTTTTTTGGCGCACCAAAAATATTCTCGTCACTTTATAATATTAATATTGAACCCCTGTACTCACATGAACTGATTTCACTGAGCCATCGTATTTCAACACAGATATCTTAATTAGTGTTTAGAAGATGAACGGTTTTATGGGTGTGGAACGGCATAAGGGTGAGGAATAAATTACATCATTTTCATTTTTGGGTGAACTAACCCTTTAATACAACAGATCTGAATGAAAAAAAAGATGATTTTCTGTGTATAACGACATATCATTTGATCTCATAACATATGGACTATTTTAAAAGATTTAGAGTTACAATCACCATTCTCTCATTCCTTGTCTGTCTCCTTTTGTGTTTCAGTGGATGGAAATGTAAAGGTTTAATGACAACGTCTTGGTTACGTATGTAACCCTCATTCCCTGAGGAGGGAATAGAGACGTAACGTTAGTGACTAACGAATGGGGGTTTCGCTTAGAAGCCAATTACCTTCGAGGAGTCTAACAATGCCCAATGGCAGTGCCAATGCCATGGGCATGCGGAATTTGCATGCTAACTCCGCCCCACAGCGTGGGTATATAAGGAAGTACGCTGGCAACATCACATTATGTTACCTGCTGCGGAGCCAAGACTGAATTCCGGCTGTTCCAGCAGTACAGCGGATGTGGCAAAAGGATGTTACGTCTCCGGGGAACGAGGGTTACATACGTAACCGAGACATTCCCTTTTGTTTAGTCACTACGATGTAACGTTAGTGACTAACGAATGGGGGTCCCAATACAGCGACACCACTCGGCTGTCTTCCAGTGCCTTGCGTAAGTGCGAGTACCCTGTCGTAATACTAATACGGACGAAGGACTCCCACTTATCACAGGAATACCATGGTACACTGGGAAGCATATTCCAGGTGGAGATATGCCAAAATGCCTACCCGTAGGGAGGACTTAGAGAATACACATATGAACCGCTAAGGGCTGCATATGGAGAACTCTGCGGTACCAGCCAAAGGTGGATTTTTAACCCCAGGGGTGGCAGGGACTTGCCAAGGGAAGACACCTGCTCACTGATGAGGCTTACAGCGGAAATACACGTGTAGGGGTCGCCGGAGGGGAACCATGCACACGGGGCACCTGGCCGGACACGAGGGTCTGGGCTCGAGAGGGCAGACTTACTGGTGTCTGCGTCGACAGTGCTGGAGGAAATCAGGGCTTCCGGGAAGCTCACCTGAGGAGAATATTGCACATATCCAGTCCATGGAGTGGAATGGAGAGCAAGCGAAGACACCTGAGCCTAGTCCATTACCGGCCACTAGTGGAGGCGAGTACATAGTCGGACACAGGCTCCACTCGGAGATTGTAGAATCTAGTGAATGTGTAGGTGTCGCCCAGCCTGCAGCTCTGCAGATGTCTGTTAGCGAGGCGCCATGCGCTAGAGCCATAGAGGAGGCCACACTCCCGAGTGGAGTGAGCCCTAACCCCAAGGAGGCATGATCGACCCTGCTGCTGGTAAGCCAAAAAAATGGCGTCCACTATCCATTGAGACAGCCTTTGTTTTGAGAGAGCTCTTCCCTTCCGCTCCCCACCATAACAGACAAAGAGCTGGTCTGAGGTCCTGAACACTGCGTCCTGTCTACGTAAGCGCGAAGGGCGCGTACTGGAAAGTGCAATGCCAAGGCTGGGTCTGCCCCCTCCAAGGGCAGTGCTTGCAGGTTCACCACCTGGTCTCTGAACAGAGTGGTGGGAACCATGGGCACATATCCGGGCCTCAGGATCACGTGAGAGTTGGCCGGCCCGAACTCCAGGCATGCTTCGTCAACCGAAAATGCCTCCAGGTCCCCTACCCTCTTGATGGAGGCCAGTGTGGTCAGGATCGCTGTCTTCATTGACAGGAGCTTAAGATCGACTGACCGCAAAGGCTTTAAAGGGAGGCCTCTGCAGAGCCTCTAAGACTACTGAGAGGTCCCAAGAGGGTACGAGGGGAGGGCGAGGAGGATTCTGTCTCCTCGCTCCCCTCAGGAACCTGATGACCAGGTCGAGCTGACTTACCTGATTGTTCTCAACAAGGTCGTGGTAGGCTGATATAGAGGCCACGTACACCTTGAGGATGGAAAGAGACAGCCTTCATTCCAACCCTTCTGGAGAAACGAGAGCACGGACCCGATCGGGCATTTCCAGGGGTCTTCATGGCGGGAAGAACACCACGTGAGGAAGAGGTTCCACTTCAACGCATAGGCACGCCTAGTTGACTCTGCCCTAGCGGAAGTGATGGTAGTCACCACCAGAGGCTCAAACCTGCCGCGTCCCATCCAGGAGCCACACGTGGAGGTTCCAGAGCTCGGGATGCGGGTGCCAAGGGTGCCCCGTCTCTGAGAAAGGAGGTCCTGGGATTGGAGGTCCTGGGATCTCTGAGAAAAGAGGGATTGGCCAGGGAGGGCCTGTCGCAAGGAGTAAAGTTGTGGGAACCAGGTCTGGCCGTGCCAATATGGGGCGACCAACATGACCTGCACCTTGTCCTCCCTGATCTGCGAGAAGGCTGGGGGGGTGCATATCCGTGCCCTCGGTCAGGGAAAAAAACAGGCTGCAATAGGAAGAGTCATGGGAGGCAACAGATCTACCTGTGCATCACCAAACTGTTCCCAAATCAGCTGGACCGTCTGGGGATGGAGTCTCCATTCTCAGGGGAGGGGCCGAGACTGTGTGAGCTCGTCGGCTGCACGGTTCAGTTCTCTCAGGATTTGAACAGCACGAAGGGACCTCAGA
Organism: Romanogobio albipinnatus; assembly: GCA_023566225.1. Taxonomy (NCBI): domain Eukaryota; kingdom Metazoa; phylum Chordata; class Actinopteri; order Cypriniformes; family Gobionidae; genus Romanogobio; species Romanogobio albipinnatus. The sequence continues at coordinate 42,566,516 of CM042242.1, forward strand.
TGCTACTGACGAGATGGCGGGCGAGTTGAGATACGGCAGGAGCATAGACCAGCCTGGTGGTTGATATATGCTACTGACCGTGTAGTCTGACCGGACTAGTACATGTTGACCCTTCAGCAGCGCTTGGAAGCGGTGCAGGGCGAACCGTACTGCCATCGGTGTGACAATTGGCATGCAGGAGACGCGGGGGTCTTGTCCAGGAGCCCACGGCAGCACGTCTATTGCACATGGCACCCCAGCCCATGTTGATACATCAAAATGCCTGGAAACTCGTTCTAAGGGCCCACCGAAATAAAAAAGGGGTATGATCATTCATGCTTTGTAACTGTAACTGCAACCTTTCAATGGGGTAAAGTGCTGAAACCCTTTTATACTTTATTTAATGGAAACTATATTAACCACTCAAAACTGACAAAGAATGATAACAAAAAGCACACACCAACTCTTGCTTACTGATATGAACAAGTGATTTATCTTTCATCCAAAGCCACACATGAAGCAATTTTGAATTTAGAATCATAGTTACAACTATTTAATGGACACTTTTCACATTTCTGAAGTGATATAATTGTAGCTGGGTAAACAACATAGATTTAGTGGAAGTATAGTGGTAATGTAGCGGTGAACTACAGCAATATATATTCTCATTTTCCCCAGTAGCTACAGCTCCATAAAAATAATAAATAAAGTTAATATAGTATCTGTTAAGGACATATTATATTAATAATGCAATCAGTCAGTAAATAAAGTTGAACTCTCTTGCATCTGGTTCTGTCTATGAAGCCATGTCTTTTACATGTTTTACAACAAGCGTCCATTCACAGCTGACTTCCGGAAAAACGGAATTGACCAATGACATTTCAGGTTACAATGAAATAAGTAAAGTCCCGCCCCACGACTGACAAAAATAAAAAAGGTTTTGCGCGAACAAAATAGCAGCTTGAGCGCGAGTGTGGGGAATGATGACGAGCGTCCAAGCTCGCAAGGGCTTGATTTGCGCGCAGAGGAGATGTCATGCGCGTGCGTGGGTTTAAAAGGAGCTCGCGGGCTGCCGTTTCCTTGCGTGTAGATCTGTTATTCTCTCGCTGGAGAGATTTACTGCGGGAGCAAGCATCAGTTTTGCGCTCGGTTATTAATGGCATTAAAATGCCGCCATAAGGGGCGGACTGCCCCGTAGCTCTGCAGGACCACGCCACCAAAGTAGATGAGCCCACAGGCTTTGGGAGGGCGCTTAGGATAGCCACGCCATGTTGAAGCCCTCCATGGACACCGTAATGCCCAGCAGAGTGTTCAACAGTGGGGGGACCCCAGTGTACCCTTGGCCGCGGCCCCATCGAGGGCAGAGGAGGCGGAGGAGGCCACCAAACGGTCACGGGAAGGACGGGGACTTCCAGGACCGCGTGATCTCCTCATGCATCTCGGGAGCAAAAGGCATTTGTCAGTTGCCGCCCCCAAAAACCAATCGCGCAACCACGAGCGCTCGTGACAGGGCGGAGTTCCACACCAGCCCGAGGTTCGCGGCTGCCCAAGATAACATGGCTGTCAACTCTAGGTCGGATCCGGCAGCGCTGGCACACCCAAAGGTGGAGCACAGCCTAATCGTCATCCCCAAAGGACTCTAGGCCACCTTGAAATGTGGCGATCGACATCTCACTTCTATCTGGAGTGTGAACGAAACGAATAGGGCATCAGAGACGGTCCCGCCGCTTCAGTCCAGCACTCGCGGGAAGCGGTGTGAGAGGGGGACGTGGCCTGAGAAAGGATCGTCGGGGTTCTTAATACCACGGCACCGCCCTTAGGTCACCCTGGCCACTCAGATCACTGAGTCTCGACCACGACATCGCGATGGTCACATTCCAGCAGTGGGAACATAACACATCCACAAACATTGCCCGAACGTGCTGTAGCCCAAACACGTCGAGCAGTGAATGTGCCCATAGACAGCAACGGAGATCGATCGCACCCAGAAGTGCGCGGACGAACCGCCTTGAAAAAGACGTGCCACGCACAAGCTCTTTTTGTGAGAGGAAAGCTCTGCAGAGTACCGAAGCGCCCAGGGAAAACACACACAGCTGTTGCAGATCACTGCACAGATCAGCAGGCAGGCAATGTGAGATCGCTGGAACACGCCGTCACACCAACACCCTGGAGAACCGCTCGTCTCGAAGACTGAAGAGAGGACTTCAGAATTCAGGCTTGCAGGAGCAAGAGATGCTCTTGGCTCCAAAGCAGAGACATAATGAAATGTTGCCAGTGTACTTCCTTATATACCTACGCTGTGGGGCGGAGTTACGCATGCAAATTCTGCATGCCCATGGCATTGGCACTGCCATTGGGCGTTGTTACCTCGAAGGTAATTGGCTTCTAAGCGAAACCTCAATTCGTTAGTCACTAACGTTACGTCATAGTGACTGAACGAAAGGGAACTGAATTAGTCCTATTAACACTGCTACACAACATTCAGTTTGGCTTACATATTGTGAAGGACTACTGGCAGCATTTCCCAGAGATATTCTGTCTATCTTTGTATTAGCATGAGTGGATCCCTTTCATTTTCAGATTTTCTCTCTGGCGGCGTTGTGACTTGCGATGACACAATGCTCGGTGTGTGATCTACCATCTTGAATGAGTTGCCTGCCAGCCGCCCACCACAGCAGCAGCAGCGTGCAGCTCCTCTATACTGACCTTCCAGCATACATCAGCAGCTCAACAGACAGTGGCCATCACTAACACTCCAGGCACAGCGGTGTGACAGTTGAATCCATTTCACACCAGATCTATATAATCTATAAATTATATAGTTGAAGGCCACCTCAATCTTTGGTGCTTGTGCTAATGAGGAAGAACTTGAATTAGCTCCTTGTCAAGATTAAAATGGATACAGCCACAAGCACAACACCAGAAAACAGTTTTGATTATTAATGTTTTACTTGTTCCTCCTTTTTTATATCTGTAAAACAGGAGTTTCAAGGTTGAAGTATTACCTTAAATTGGCACACATGCACTTAAAATGACCATTTATTATGTGAATTCAATTTATAGCAGATAAATATAGCACTTTTTGACTTCAATGTCCCGTTGTGGTTTCTGAATAATGCCTCAATTTATTCCAATTTGCCAATTCCTACATCTATTTCTTCTACTAAATCTAAAACTGGATTTCCCATCTGTTACTTTTGTTTAAAAATGTAATTTGACAAAACAATATTTAAATAGGTTTTCAGAACTTCATCTTACATCTTTATATCTCTCTGCATGAGACAAACCAAGAACACGTTTTGAGAGTCTTCACAAGGATCCCTTAATATTTTGTGCTTTTAAGATTAGTCACTCTATTTAGGAATGGCTCCTCGCTGGACATTAATGTTTGTTTGTTTTTTTCTCACACTCCCTCTCAACACACACAAATGTGCATGTCCCCCTATATACTCATGCTAAGTATCTAAAAGTCTTACTGAACAGCTAATCGGCTAATCAGTTGTCCACAATCAGACTATATATGGAAATGCATTTACATATTTTACCCTAAATCATACAAATTTGTCATAGGTTGTTCTGGGCTCTAGGGTCCTCTATGTTATAGACCATTCATTAGGCCCAAGGGAATAAGTATCCAACATAAATATTTTGTCCTGGGCCCCATTCATTTTAGCGACAGCCCTGGCTCCATGAATTCACTGGCTCTCTATACTGACTAATGGTTGGCTGGAGAATAAATGTGTATGAGGCGCTCCTTCTAGAATAAACAAGCTGCCAAATATTGATTTCAAAACTGATGAATGTGATGGATGTTCTTTCAAGAGATGGATTATCTGACGATGTCATTTTCCACAATAAACTTTCATTCATACCACTGACAACTTTTTTTTTTCAATTCCATTGACAACAGCTTTTCTATTTTTCTATTCCTGTCACGACACAAAAAAATATTTTATTTTGTATTTCAGTGATTGACATGCATTTGAAAACTATATTTTAAGTACAGTTGTGCCCATAATTTTACATATGTGCCTCATTTTAAATTCCAGTTACCGTTACTGAGTTCACAAAATAGGGTACACAATTGTATTTTGAATCTAAAGTGAAAGAAGTACAATTAAGTGGAATGGAATGAAAGAAATCAATTTAACTAAGTGTGGCTTTAAATAATGCATTTACGTTTTCCAAATGAATTGCCCATGTTAACATACACATGTATTATTGCATAGTATGTATATACTACATGGCTGTTGAATGCTTGATTCTGATTGGCTAACGTATGTTCTAAGGTGTGCAGTTATTTTCCAGGAATGCAAGTCTTGGCTGCATTACAGTTCCATATCAATGTGCATTATTTTCTAATAAATCAACAGCCCATTGTCAATTATTCCTTACTTATTATGAATCAGGGTTGGGAGTGGGAAGGGAAGGGAAGGGCACTTAATTTCAAAGAATTTTCACATTTACCCATCTTTCTTTCAAATGAAACTAAATAATCAACAGTCCATATAAGAAGTTAGATTTTACAAGGTATAATGTCAGCCAATTTTCCTGAAATAAATAAATACAAATAATAAACAAATAATAAACAAACAAACAAACAAACAAATAAATAAATAATTAAATGAAAGAACATAATACACTGTTTATTTAATTTCATAGCAAAAAAAAAAAAAGATTGAGTTCTGAAAGTGCAATGATCTTTTATTTATTTATTTATTTATTTTACTTTGCTGGGAAGGACAATTAGAGACTGAACCATTTGGAAATGTAATGTTAAATTAATGTTCCACTAATTTGTTTATAAATAAGGACAAAACCAAGTTCTGTTTTAGTTTTAACAAGTCTAGTTAGTTTGTCACAGGGTGTTTTGGTGTTGGTTCATGTTCCTTGTTCATGTTTTTAGTTGATTATGTTCAAGTTATGTTTCTAAGTTTGTCTTGTTCTTTCACTTCCTGGTTTTGTCATGTTGCATTGTCATGTGATTCCCATGCCCTCATGTGATCTTGTGTCTTGTCCTGTCATTGGTTCATTGTTTAATCACGGTTCACAGGTGTCACTTGTCTTGTCATTAGTCTGTGTGTATTTAGCCCTCATGTTTGCCATGTGTCTTTGTCAAGTATTGAATGTTGTAACCTGCTGTTGGTGAGTGTTAGTTTATGGTTCAAGTTTACGTTTTGGTTCATGTCAAGCCATGCCTTTTGTTTACGGTTTGGATTTAAGTTTGATAAAAATAAAGAACTGCACATGGGTCCTTCAACTTGCCTCGTCAGTGGAGAACTGTTACAGAATACTTGACCAACAAAATGGACCCAGCAGTTGCTCTGCTGCGTTTACGCCAGGGGAATCGTCCCCTGGAAAATTATGTTCAGGAGTTCTGTGGACTTTCGTACCAAGTAGATTTTAATGATCAGGCACTCAAGGACATTTTTATTTTGGACTTAATGAGCACCTAGCTTATTTAATGCCTGAGAGCACTTTGCCGTGGACTCTGGCCCAGTATATAGACCAGGCCCTTTTGTTGGGCGGCTCAGCCTTTACTGTGGGAACAGTGGATGAGGAGCTCCACTGTCCCACAGTACTCTCCACCCCAGTGAGCCCAGCCCACGTCCAGGCTCCAGCCCACGTCCACGTCCAGGCTCCAGCCCACGTCCATGCTCCAGCCCCCAGCCCCCGTCCAGGCTCCAGCCCAAGTCCAGGCTCCAGCCCACGGCCCCGTCCAGGCTCCAGCCCACGGCCCCGCTGTCCCGCCCAAGAAATTTTTTTGGGGGGGCAGGGGGTACATGGAGGCCATGAAGGCCACGCCTCTGTGGGCCCCTGTACCGCCATGGCCTGATGAACTGCCGTTGCCGCCATGGCCGCCCACGCCTGAGGGTCCAGGTCCTCCCACGCCTGAGGGTCCAGGTCCTCCCACGCCTGAGGGTCCAGGTCCTCCCACGCCTGAGGGTCCAGGTCCTCCCACGCCTGAGGGTCCAGGTCCTCCCACGCCTGAGGGTCCAGGTCCTCCCACGCCTGAGGGTCCAGGTCCTCCCACGCCTGAGGGTCCAGGTCCTCCCACGCCACAGGGTCCAGGTCCTCCCACGCCACAGGGTCCAGGTCCGCCCACGCCACAGGGTCCAGGTCCGCCCACGCCACAGGGTCCAGGTCCGCCCACGCCACAGGGTCCAGGTCCGCCCACGCCACAGGGTCCAGGTCCGCCCACGCCACAGGGTCCAGGTCCGCCCACGCCACAGGGTCCAGGTCCGCCCACGCCACAGGGTCCAGGTCCGCCCACGCCACAGGGTCCAGGTCCGCCCACGCCACAGGGTCCAGGTCCGCCCACGCCACAGGGTCCAGGTCCGCCCACGCCACAGGGTCCAGGTCCGCCCACGCTCCCAGGCCCGTCCAGGTCATGTCTGGGTCCGGTGCCCCTGCACGGGCCTGGCCCACCATCCCTCCCTCCCCCAAAACCGCCCCCCAAGACTTTTTAGGTGTGTTCGACATCGGCTGCGGCGGGATTCAACTGATCGGCGAGAGTAGCCGCGTGCAGGCGGGGAGGAGCTGCAAACGGAGACGTGGAGTCGGACACTTTCTGCTTCCCGTAGTGACGCTCGCGCTGTGTTTGCATACTTTATCAGCTGAAGTGAAATAAATGCAATATTTGGCAATACACAGATGTTTCAGAGACATTATTGTCATGTAATACTTTATGTACTGCTTAATACAGCGTGTGTTTGTACAAGAATAAAGTTCAACATATAAGTCTACACTATCAATGAAGTGGGGTTTACGTTTTTAATCAGTTTTATTTTGATAAACATGACAATATAACATCGCGACTACATGAAAGGAGGTTTTACTGTTATAAAAAACTGATTTGTGCGCATTAGTGGAGCTGAAGGTTTCAGAATAAACACGAAACACACGTGATCGCTGTTATGCGGTGAATCCGGCCAATCGTGGAACAGCTGTGTCGTCATCAGAGTCCGTGCAGCCTCCTGCAGCTGCTCTGTAGAAACTGCACCGGCTGTATCAGCCGACTGCTCTCGAATCGCTCTCGCGGCACTTTGTTGACATACGTCACTGTCACGTGGCGTCGGCGCTGCCTCAAGTCGGACAAAATTTCTAACCGGCATGCACTGCTTCAAGTCAGCCGCCGATCGGTCTGCGCATCGCTGGGTGAAGTCGAACAAGCCTATAGTTAAGACTCTTTTGTTAGGCTATTGATGTGTTGGTGTTGTTTGGGCATCAGGGGCCGCCCATAGAGGGGGGGATCTGTCACAGGGTGTTTTGGTGTTGGTTCATGTTCCTTGTTCATGTTTTTAGTTGATTATGTTCAAGTTATGTTTCTAAGTTTGTCTTGTTCTTTCACTTCCTGGTTTTGTCATGTTGCATTGTCATGTGATTCCCATGCCCTCATGTGATCTTGTGTCTTGTCCTGTCATTGGTTCATTGTTTAATCACGGTTCACAGGTGTCACTTGTCTTGTCATTAGTCTGTGTGTATTTAGCCCTCATGTTTGCCATGTGTCTTTGTCAAGTATTGAATGTTGTAACCTGCTGTTGGTGAGTGTTAGTTTATGGTTCAAGTTTACGTTTTGGTTCATGTCAAGCCATGCCTTTTGTTTACGTTTTGGATTTAAGTTTGATAAAATAAAGAACTGCACATGGGTCCTTCAACTTGCCTCGTCAGTGGAGAACTGTTACATAGTTACTCAATAGATCAAGTCATTTAAAGCAAAGGCCACTTTGTACAACAAAGATGTAACCATCAATTTACACAGGAACTTTGTCAACATGGGGGCAACTGAAAACATGCAAACAACCTGACAATATACTCGTGTCAGTTGTGTTGTACAAATGATGAACAAACGCACAAGTAAATGTCAAAGCAAACTGTGAGAACATTTCTCTCTGTGGGAAAACGCTTTTGCAGACTTCAACTAATGCCTTCAACATTTGAGCCAATAGCAGCTATCTATGGTTACACAGAGGAATGTAAATACACTGCAGTATAAAAAAGAATGGCCTTTTGATTTGACTGTGACAGCTTATCAAGATGACAATATGCTGGAAGCTGCATGCTTTGTCATTTTAAATAGTGAGAAATCCTGCCATTATAGGCAATTACACGTTGCATTGATATTCTGCTACTATTCTAAGATACTTTCTTGTGCAAAAACATGCAGTTTGACCAAATTCAATTCATTCTTAAAATATTAAAACAATACAGAATTTGCCTTGTGATTTATGTAGAAAGAAAGAAAGAAAGAAAGCAATGACAATTTTGTGACTACAGCCAGTGTGGTTGGCTTTGACTGAATAGATTTATTTGTTTCTTTATTTTATTATTAAAGGTCCCGTTCTTCGTGATCCCATTGTTCAAACTTTAGTTAGTGTGTAATGTTGCTGTGAGAGCATAAATAATACTTGTAAAATTATAAAGCTCAAAGTTCAATGCCAAGCGAGATATTTTATTTAACAGAAGTTCCCTTTCAAAGCCTACAGCGAACGGCTGGCTTGGACTACATCCTGGTACTTCCTTCATAAATGACGTCAGTAGAACAGTAGAACAGACTAACCTCCGCCCACAAGAATACGTGAAAAAAGGGGGCGTGGTCTTGTTGCTGTCCCACGTGGAGAAGAGGACGTGTCGCGTGGAGAAAAGGAAGTGTTGCGTTTGAGTGTGTTTGTCGCCATGTCGTCGAGACGCTGTTATTTTCATCAATTGTTTGGCTTTCCCAGGGACGCTGTAGAGATCATTAAGCGCATATATCTCCCGTTAAGAGGTGTGACCTTTCCACGTGCGCTAAGCTGCTGTCGAATCACAACACAGGAACCGTGCCACGTGCGCTAAGCTGCGGTCAAATCACAACACGGGAACCGTGCCACGTTCGCTAAGCTGCGGTCAAATCACAACACGGGAACCGCTGGCACAATCAGAACTCGTTACGTATTTCGGAAGGAGGGACATCATAGAATAAAGGAACTCATCAGCCGTTTTTAGGACAGTGAAAACAGCGGTATACAGATAAGTAAATTGTGTTAAAAATACTGTTTTTTTTACACGCGAAACATGAACACGTTATATTGCACACTGTAAACACAATCAAAGCTTCAAAAAAACACGAAGAACGGGACCTTTAATGTCAAGAAGTAGTTACATGGCTACAGCATTCCTAACCCAAAAAGAGCGACAGACAGTGTGAGGGGAACCTTAAACTTTCAACATGCAAATGATTTGCAGTGTGCCAGCTTGCCACACATAATAAAGCAAAGTAGGTGGCAGTGATTCAACATGACAAAAAGGTGAAATGAATAGAGCGAGTCTGTCAGTCAAACGACTGGGGGAATTTAGCAGTAATCGATTTTTGCAGTGTGGGAAGACGTGAGTGAAGGCTTTCTGACAGGGCTTTGGTCAAACTCATTCTAGGAAGGTTGTGACATCTTCCTGGGCTTGGTATGGATATGCATTGGACATTTTTTTATATGGCTGCCCGTGTTTGTGTGTGTGTTATTAATAGGGATGTAAATTAATAAAAACTTTTATTGGATTAATGAAACAATATCCTGATTAATCAAATTAATCACAATTAATCCTTTAAATACATTTTGCAGACAGAAGCCCCCAAATGAAGATAATCCATGCACAAATTATTTGTTAATTTGTGTATTGTTGTGCACATATAAAAAGAAAAAGAAAGTAATTGAAAATGATATCACTATGGCAGATTAAAGCAATATATTCCCTTCTGTTTAAATAATTAATAGCTTTTTTTTTCTTCTTTTATATCATTAATGATGTAATGGTTATTATCGTCACCTCTCCTCTCCTCTCTTTTCCTTGTGCATGCATGTCCTCGCAGGTACAGGAGGGAAAGCCTTTGGAACCATATGCCTGAGGAGGGATATATGCGTATATATCCCTCCGTCAGGCTAAGAATTGCCGGGCTGCCTTGCCCCTTCAGCGCTGCGGTCCTTGGGCTGAAAAAGCTGCTCCCCCGAACTGAAGAGGGGAGCATGTGCGGTCGTATATATATATATATATATATATATATATATATATATATATATATATATATATATATATATATATATATATATATATATATATATACAGTGAGGAAAATAAGTATTTGAACACCCTGCTATTTTGCAAGTTCTCCCACTTGGAAATCATGGAGGGGTCTGAAATTATCATCGTAGGTGCATGTCCACTGTGAGAGACATAATCTAAAAAGAAAAAATACAGAAATCACAATATATGGTTTTTTAACTATTTATTTGTATGATACAGCTGCAAATAAGTATTTGAACACCTGTCTATCAGCTAGAATTCTGACCCTCAAAGACCTGTTAGTCTGCCTTTAAAATGTCCACCTCCACTCCATTTATTATCCTAAATTCGATGCACCTGTTTGAGGTCGGTAGCTGCATAAAGACACCTGTCCACCCCATACAATCAGTAAGAATCCAACTACTAACATGGCCAAGACCAAAGAGCTGTCCAAAGACACTAGAGACAAAATTGTACACCTCCACAAGGCTGGAAAGGACTACGGGGAAATTGCCAAGCAGCTTAGTGAAAAAAGGTCCACTGTTGGAGCAATCATTAGAAAATGGAAGAAGCTAAACATGACTGTCAATCTCCCTCGGACTGGGGCTCCATGCAAGATCTCACCTCGTGGAGTCTCAATGATCCTAAGAAAGGTTAGAAATCAGCCCAGAACTACACAGGAGAAGCTGGTCAATGGCCTGAAAGAGCTGGGACCACCGTTTCCAAGGTTACTGTTGGTAATACACTAAGACGTCATGGTTTGAAATCATGAATGTCATGGAAGGTTCCCCTGCTTAAACCAGCACATGTCAAGGCCCGTCTTAAGTTTGCCAATGAACATTTGGATGATCCAGAGGAGTCATGGGAGAAAGTCATGTGGTCAGATGAGACCAAAATATAACTTTTTGGTAATAATTCCACTAAACATGTTTAGAGGAAGAAGAATTATGAGTACAATTCCAAGAACACCATCCCTACTGTGAAGCATGGGGGTGGTAGCATCATGTTTTGGGGGTGTTTTTCTGCACATGGGACAGGGCGACTGCACTGTATTAAGGAGAGGATAACCGGGGCCATGTATTGCGAGATTTTGGGGAACAACCTCCTTCCCTCAGTTAGAGCATTGAAGATGGGTCGAGGCTGGGTCTTCCAAAATGACAATGACCCGAAGCACACAGCCAGGATAACCAAGGAGTGGCTCTGTAAGAAGCATATCAAGGTTCTGGCGTGGCCTAGCCAGTCTCCAGACCTAAACCCAATAGAGAATCTTTGGAGGGAGCTCAAACTCCGTGTTTCTCAGCGACAGGCCAGAAACCTGACTGATCTAGAGAAGATCTGTGTGGAAGAATGGGCCAAAATCCCTCCTGCTGTGTGTGCAAACCTGGTGAAAAACTACAGGAAATGTTTGACCTCTGTAATTGCAAACAAAGGCTACTGTACCAAATATTAACATTGATTTTCTCAGGTGTTCAAATACTTATTTGCAGCTGTATCATACAAATAAATAGTTAAAAAATCATATATTGTGATTTCTGGATATTTTTTTTGATTATGTCTCTCACAGTGGACATGCACCTACGATGACAATATCACCCCTCCATGATTTCTAAGTGGGAGAACTTGCAAAATAGCAGGGTGTTCAAATACTTATTTTCCTCACTGTATATATACTATATATACACCAATCAGGCATATCATTATGACCACTGACCACAGGTGAACTGAATAAAACTGATTATCTCTTCATCACGGCACCTGTTAGTGGGTGGGATATATTAGCGAGCAAGTGAAGAATTTGTCCTCAAAGTTGATGTGTTAGAAGCTGAAACAATGAGCAAGCGTAAGGATTTGAGTTTGACAGGGGCCAAATTGTGATGGCTTGACGACTGGGTCAGAGCATCTCCAAAACTGCAGCTCTTGTGGGGTTTTCCCGGTCTGCAGTGGTCAGTATCTATCAAAAGTGGTCCAAGGAAGGAACAGTGGTAAACTGGCGACAGATTCGTGGGGGGCTAATGCTTATTGATGCACGTGGGGAGTGAAGGCTGGCCCGTGTGGTCTGATCAAACAGATGAGCTACAGTAGCTCAAATTGCTCAAGAAGTTAATGCTGGTTCTGATAGAAAGGTGTCAGAATACACAGTGAATCACAGTTTGTAGCATACGGGGCAGCATAGCCGCAGACCAGTCAGGGTGCCCATGCTGGGCTGTGAGCATCAGAACTGAACCATGGAGCAATGAAGAAGGTGGCCTGGTCTGATGAATCACGTTTTCTTGTACATCACGTGGATGGCTGGGTGCGTGTGCATTGCTTACCTGGGGAACACATGGCACCAGGATGCACTATGGGAAGAAGGCAAACCGGCAGTTTGATGCTTTGGGCAATGTTCTGCTGGACTTGGGTCCTGCCGTCCATGTAGATGTTACTTTGACACGTACCACCTACCTAAGCATTGTTGCAGACCATGTACACCCTTTCATGGGAACTGTATTCCCTGGTGGCTGTGGCCTCTTTCAACAGTATAATGCGTCCTGCCACGAAGCAAAAATGGTTCAGAAATGGTTTGATGAGCACAAGTTTGAGGTGTTGACTTGGCCTCCAAATCCCCCAGATCTCAATCCAATTCGAGCATCTGTGGTATGAGCTGAACAAACAAGTCCGATCAAAGGAGGCCCCACCTTGCATCTTACAAGACTTAAAGAATCTGCTGCTAACATATTGGTGCCAGATACCACAGCACACCTTCAGGGGTCTAGAGGAGTCCATGCCTCAAAGGGTCAGGGCTGTTTTGGCAGCAAAAGGTAGCATGACGTCGTCAGGATTCTAGTCAGAATATGAGTCTGACACAGCTCCATTAGGGCTGTGATTATTGGGACGTGTTTCAACCGAACCAGGAAAGAAAATGCCTCTGTACTCAATTGGATAGACCTACAACCAATCAGAGCGACACATAGTTGTCAACAGAACTCAACTGCACGCACGCTGGAAGAAGTAGAAGAAGAAGATGAGTGTAAACGATCTTTGCCAGTGTTGTAAAAAATAATTTAAGGATACACTGAGTATTTACCAACATAATCATAATTTTTGAGAGAAATAGTGAAGGTGAATGCATATACAAAGAAGTTCTCTGTGGTGGAGGGGGCGTGGTTCTGCGAATGTCCGGTCCAGAGGGGAGGGGCGGCCGGGTAGGATCCCTATCCCTCCTCCTCTGTTCCAGCGCTCTCTCTCCACACCAATCGCCAGACCTACTTCCGGCCACTAGGGCGGCGGGGAAGTCTGGGCCGGCTTGCTGGCGCTGCGGGGATCCAGGTCACTTCATAGATCGCTGTCCCGCCATGGAGGTCGGGACGCTGGTCCGGGTCCCCGACGCTCCACAAGCCGCCCCGATCAAGCTGGATTGTACCTGATTCCTGTGAGTATCAAGGGGGGTACTTATCAGGCCTTGGTTGATTCGTGTTCTAACCAGACCTCTATCCACCAAAGCCTGATTCACCCTAAGGCATTGGGTACTAGCCGCACGGTTACGGTGAGGTGTGTGCACGGGGAAGTTGTGAACTATCCGTTGTTGCTCGTGGATATTCTATTTCGGGGACAAAAGCATAGTGTTGAGGTAGCAGTGCGGTAACCGGTGCAGGTTACCGCACTGCTACCTCAACACTATGCTTTTCAGGCTTTTCACTATGTTTTTCTTGGGGAAAACATGCAAGCCAGAAAGAGACTGTTGCTCAGTTGGGGGAGGTGGATTCGGGGCCTCTGGGAGCCCTTCCGGGGGAACAGAGCAGTCTTGTGATGCCCATTTTCACAGACCGCGATGATTTTCCCCTGGAACAGTCCCAGGATGAGTCGCTTAAAAACGCGTTTAATCAGGTCCGTTCCATCGACGGCCACCTCCTCCAGCCTGACCAGCCGCTCTCTTATCCCTATTTTTGTATTTTAAAAGATAGGTTGTATCGGGTGGCCCAAGACGCCCATTCAAAACAAGATACAACCCAGTTGTTAGTACCTAAAAGCCACCGGGAAATGCTTTTTTAAATGATACCCGGAAGCAGTCCCGCTCCGCACTATTTCGGCGAAAAGTGTTGCGAGCGCACTGTTTTCATTAATCTCCCGGGTGGGAATCCTGAAAGAGATTCTCACCGATCAAGGCATGTTCATGTCACGAACGATTCGCGAACTTTACGACTTGTTGGGCGCTAAATCGGTTGGCACAGGCGTCTATAACCCACAAACGGATGGCTTGGTCGAACGGTTTAATCACACGTTGAAATCCATGATTCGTAAGTTTGTTCACGAGGATGCCAAAAATTGAGATAAATGGCTAGAGCCTCTGATGTTTGCTGTCCGCGAGGTCCCGCAAGCCTCCACAGGGTTTTCCCCCTTCGAGCTTCTCTATGGGGGCCAGCTTCGGGGGGTGCTGGATGTCCTTAGGGAAACTTGGGAGGAGGGACCTTCCGCGAGTAAAAATTTAATTCAGTATGTCCTGGACCTGAGAACAAAACTCCACACTTTGGGGCGGCTGTCAATGGAGAATTTGTTACAGGCTCAGGACAGACAAAGACAGCTATACAACAGAGGGGCTAGGCTGCGTCAATTTCCAATTCTAAATTATTCGCAAAGTGGCAAGGACCCTTTGTAGTCACACGGCGAGTCAGGGATCTCAACTATGAGGTTGTGCGCTCAGATAGGGAGGGAGCACGTCAAATTTACCACCTCAACCTCCTTAAAAAGTGGTTGGAGGCAGAGTCAGTGTTGCTGGCGACGGTCGTAACTGCGGAGGATGATCTCGGGCCAGAGGCGATACAAAAGCCTCAATCACTCACTCTGGCCCCGGGGGGGAATCATCTCTCGCCGTCGCAGCTCACTGACGTTAAAACATTGCAAGCAGAATTTGCTGACATGTTCTCGCCCCAGCCTGGTCGCACAGACCTCATTCAACACCATGTTGAGACGGAGCCGGGCGTGGTGGTTCGCAGCCGGCCGTACCGCTTACCTGAACACAAAAAAAGGTGGTTCAGGCTGAGTTAGAGGCTATTTTGGATATGGGGGTAATAGAAGAGTCCAGCAGCGATTGGGCGAGCCCGATAGTTTTGGTACCAAAACCTGACGGCTTGGTGCGTTTCTGTGTGGACTACAGAAAAGTGAACGCAGTGTCGAAGTTTGATGCGTACCCAATGCCAAGGGTGGACGAATTGCTTGATCGGCTGGGGACCACTCGCTTTTATTCGACGCTGGACTTAACTAAGGGATATTGGCAGATCCCCTTGTTGCCAATGTCCAAAGAAAAATCCGCTTTCACCGCGCCGTTTGGGTTACACCAATTTGTCACCCTTCCTTTCAGCTTGTTCGGGGTTCCCACGGCCCCGAACTTCTCCGGCCGCATGCTGCATATGCTGCTGCGTACTTGGATGATATCATCATCTATAGTGCGGATTGGCAGCGGCATATGCAGCACCTGCGCGCTCTCCTAAAGTCGCTGAGGAGGGCGGGGCTCGCGGCCAACCCAAAGAAGTGTGCGGTTGGACAGGTGGAAGTAAGATATCTTGGCTTCCACTTGGGTCATGGACAGGTGCGTCACCAAATTGACAAGACTGCAGCTATTGCGACCTGCCCAAGGCCCAAGTCCAAAAAGGAGGTTAGACAGTTCCTGGGGCTAGAGGGATATTATAGAAGGTTTGTACCTAATTATTCGGACCTCGCTAGCCCGCTGAATGATCTAACTAAAAAGGAGGTGCCAGATACAGTTCAGTGGACGGAGCGGTGCCAGCAGGCTTTTACCCAAATAAAGGCTGCTTTGTGTGGTGGGCCGCTCTTACAAGCTCCTAATTTCTCTCTCCCTTTTTCCCTACAGACAGACGCCTCGGACAGAGGGTTGGGCGTGGTCCTGTCCCAGGAGGTGGAGGGGGAGGAACGGCCGCTGCTGTACATCAGTTGCAAGCTCTCTAAGAGAGAGACAATGTACAGCACCTTAGAAAAAGAGTGCTTGGCTATCAGGTGGGCCGTCCTCACCCTCCGCTACTACCTCCTGGGGCGGGAGTTCACCCTCTATTCACTCCACCGCATGAAGGATACCAACGGATGGCTCCCCGGCCTGGTGCGGGCGGTGGGGGTATGTGGCGGAGGGGGCGTGGTTCTGCAAAGTCTGTAGCGGGAGAGAGGGACCGCGGAGGCGAGCAGTGAGTAAGTAGGTCAAGTGCAGATCACTAACACCTGTCTCTCGTTCCAGTTATTGGCTTGGAGAGACCGTAAAAGCAGCGGTCGGGAGAGAGAGAGGAGAGAGAGAACACGACTGGGACTGACACACGTCTTGAGAATGACTATAAACGGAGAGAGAGTCTGAAGTTTGAAGTGACAAGTTTATGAGAAGTTAATGAGTTTGATTTTGAATGCGCAGAGCGCTTACCACAGTTTTGAGGATCGTGAGATCAATAAAGTGCAGTCCCAGTTAAGCCGACCCCGTCTTCTTCCTTCCTTCACCCACACAAAGTTATACTACATTCTCCATTTAGAATTAGAAAAAATTAAACCCAAGCTCTCTTTGGTGACGTGGATGGTTATGTTACTGTTGATCATCTGTCCATCATCGTATAAAGCCCACCCTGACAATTTGATTGGTCTGAACAGCTTTGGTTCGAGCATAGTTGCTCCACAACGGATCAAGTCCAGACCGAACTTCCCGACCTCAAATGTTGTAGGCAGGGCTAAGTTCGGCTGGTATCCAGACTAAGCAAAAGGGGGACCAACACCATATTAGGAAGGTTTCATAATGTTATGCCTGATTGGTGTATATACACTGCCTTTCAAAAGTTTTTGATCAGTAATATTTGTTATGCTTTTAGTAGAATTCTCTTATGCTCATCAAGGCTGCATTTATTTTATTAAAAACTGTAATATTGTGAAATATTAAAATGTAAAATAATTGTTTTCTATTAGAATATTTTAAAATGTAATTTATTTCTGTGATGCAAAGCTGAATATTCAGTATCAATACGCCAGTCTTCAGTGTCGCATGATCCTTCTAATAAGATTATTTGCTGCTCAAGAAACATTTATGATTATCAATGTTGAAAATAGTTGTGATTTCTTCTTTGATGAATAGAATATTTAAAATATCATAATTTTTTTTTTTTTATTATATATTTTTTTACATTATACATATCGTCGCTGTCCGATGAAACTCACGTATGTCCAAAACGCTTACTTTTCAGGAAGTGAAAAAAACACTGTATTTCAAAAGCAGTTGAATGTAGCGTTGTCATACTTGGTACGGCATCTTTACATGTAACCATATTCTTGCCAGTGTAATGATATAATCCACATTTGACCAAAATTGAGTTTAAATGGACATACGTGCATATTTTACAGTAACGGTGGTCGATACGCGTTCTTCCGATCATTAATTAGAATGGCAAAGTCGCGTTTCAGCAGAGGAATACGTGAGGAATACAGAGGAATACATGCTGGATATTCTCAGCCTCTGGCAAGCGGTGATAGCAGTATGAGTGAGGCATGTTCTAGTGACAATCATGACAGTAGCATTACAGGCTATAATTTGTTCAGTTTGACTGAGAAAAAAAGGCTGAATCTTATCAAAGAGACCGAGTTTATTTACATACTAGCAAGCAAACTAATCTGTGAAGAACTAGATTAGAACTAAACTGCGGAGAGCTTCAATGTCGTACTATCGGCTATCCAGTGCTGAGCTTCGATGAAACAACTTCACGATACCAGCGAGACCGGCGAGATGCTTCCACAGGGCGGGAGATACGCGGCGTGATTGACAGCTTTGACACCAAATGGATATACATGAAAATCAGATGACATGATTTCACAACTTTTCAGCCAATTCATTGTGAGACAAATTTGAAATGACAGGAAAACTGACCAATCATATTGTCCCTTTAATGGATGGGGCTTGTTTATGACCCGTTCCACCCACTGTGAGAGAGGGGGAAAAAAACTCAGATAAAATAGCTAGCGCTTTTCGCTATCGAAAACACAAGCGACATTAATGAGGAGATTCACTTTTCAAAATTAACTTTTAAATAAAAGCTGGAGTTAATTGGCAAAGGAAGACCTACATCAGAGCTTTTTTAAGGAATTTTAAAGCATTTCAACCACAGTGCACAGACCAGAAGCGAGACAGCCAGAGACAATGTTATTGTATTAGCTAAATCATGTGTCATTCACTGGTGAGAAAAGTTTAGGTACAGTAAGAAACACAATAACCAATAACCAATACAATAGCAATACAATAACCAATGCAAACAACTGTTTGCCTGCCATTCTCACTCTGTCTGCACAGCGTACGTGAACGTGCTGATGACGTATGAGGTTTGCATGAACAGGCTGCGCAGTGGTATGCAAACACCAGTGTTAGGAGTAACGGCGTTTAAGTATAACGGCGTTACTAACGGCGTTAATTTTTCAGTAACGGAGTAATCTAATTAATTACTTTTCCCAATGTTGCAACGCCGTTAGCGTTACTGAGAAAAAAAATGCGGCGTTACTATAATTGAGCTCACTGAAGCGGCTTTCATCCGAACAGGCTCTCTGTCAGTCGGACCTGCAACGTGCGTGTGTGTGTGTGCGCGCGCGCGCGTGGTACACATAACCGATGATGATTGGTGGGTGGGAGACAAGGTTGAGGTTGATAGGTTGAGTCCACACACACACACACACACACACACACACACACACACACACACACACACACACACACACACACCTATGACGCACAGTCGCACACGCATATGCACAGTCAGCGATGGCAAGTCCAACAACTTCAAAGCTTTCGCAAACTGGAAGTATAAGCGCTACTCTTCCCTCGTTGAGGTGAAAGGTAAGAATGTTTATGTGACGTGCAACTTATGCCCAGGAAGAAAGAGTCTCTCCACGTCGGTGGCCAGTAATTCTAATCTAATGAAGCCTCACATCATCACAGCCACAAAATGAGCGGCTATAAAACCCAGGCGATAACGTGAGCTCCACTACCAAAGGAGTAGTAAAGTACTGATAATATTTACACTATAGTAGGTCTACTGATAATATTTACAATATATTGAATTTGATAGGTGTCTCTCACATTGTCCCACAGCAACATTACAATAGTGTACATTAATGTACAATGTTTAGTGTCTAATTCATTCATTTAACATATTTAAATTGGGGGCATCCAAGTTATTTTACATATTTGAACTTTTGACAAAAAAAAAGTAACGCAGTAATTACTTTCCCTGGTAATTAGTTACTTTTATAATGATGTAACTCAGTTACTAACTCAGTTACTATTTGTAAGAAGTAACTAGTAACTATAACTAATTACTTTTTTAAAGTAACGTGCCCAACACTGGCAAACACACATTGACTGACAGGATATACAGTACGTGTTATCATTTCATTCGGACAGAATGCAATGATTGAACAAACATTTTATGGTTCTATGCCTTCCAATAAATATTTATAAAAATATATATTTAGACCGCTTAACATAGTGATTGCTATCAGGATATGAGGAGACTTTCAACCAGCATAACAAAGAAATGTTTACAGAGAATCACCTATTGCACCTTTAATGGTACCCTTTCATTAAATACTTTTTTGCAACCTCCTTTTGCCAAGAAAATAGCTCTGAGCCTTCTTCTATAATACCTGATGAGTTTGGAGAACACTTGACAAGAGATCAGAGACCATTCCTTCATACAGAATCTCTCCAGATTCTTCGGATTCCCAGCTCCATGTTAGCAGAGGCCGTCAGGTTTTCGATTTTTTATCTGTTGGTATTTGATAGAATCCATGATGCCATGTATCTGAACAAGAGGTCCTGGACCTCCAGCACAAAATAGGCCATCAACATTAAAGATATAGCAGTATATCTAACTGTGGCCATGTGGAACTTTTCTACAGGTGAGTGCCAAACCCATCTTGCTGCCGAAAAGCTTTTTTTTTTTTTTGTTTCATCTGACCATATACCCAGTCCTGTTTGATGATCCAGTCGCGTCTGATAGCTGAATATGCTGGAGTTTTGGATGAGAGCAGAAGATTTTCTTTGCTTGAAACCCTTCCAAACAACCTGTGGCAATGTAGGTGCTGTTTGATATTTTTTTAAGGCTTTCTAACCCAGAGACTCAACTACTTTCTGCATTTATTCAGCTGTGATCCTCACCACACATTAAGACAATAGAGACACGTCCTTTTCCAGGCAGATTCGTTACATTTCCTGATGATTAGAACTTCTTAATTATTGCCCCAATGGTGGAAATAGGATTTTTTAAAATGTTTTAGCTATTTTCTTGCAGCCTCTTTCTATTCTATGTGAAGCTCAACAATCTTTTGCTCCACATCCTAAATATATTCCTTGGTTTTACTCATTGCGATGTATAATTGCGATGGCCTTTGTGTTTCCTCATATTTATACTTCTGTGAAACAGGAAGTCATGGCTGGATAATTGAATGTTCCTAGTCATCTGGTGTGCTAAAACATGTACACATGGATGGTACTTCAGAGATATTTTAAAAATGGTACTTTTTTTTTTTTTACTTCATGGGTACTTCACCACTGGATAGATGAATGTGTATTTAAATTGGGCCATTTATGTAGTAGAAATTTGAAATTATTTTAGAAGTTGGTGCCTTCTAGACTTAGAAAAAACAGAAAATGTATTTTTGGCTCTTTTGAATGAAAGACAACAATTCCAGAATGCACTTACTTCGCTGCCCTACATGGCCACTCCCAAGCCACGCCTACCGGTTACATCTCTTGCCCACCGTGAGTTTGTCATTGTACCGTTTTGTTGTTGTGTTTCTCATATTTTATATATTTGATATTTGCGAGGCTTTTTTCAATACATAAACTACATACATCTCACGGGGATATGAGTGTGGGGGGGCACGATCATTCAAATATGCTACTGGGTTTCTACTGATACAAAGCTTAATGCTAATCGCTGAAGTAACACTTTAAGGATTACATTTTTTGCTTTAAGGATTACTTTTTAGGATTACATTTTTACTTTAAGGATTACATTTTCATATATATATATATGTATATATATAAAATTGATTGTTAATTTGTAATCTGGTAAAAAATTGCTGCCGTTTAAATAAATGTGAAAAGGATGATAGAGGTGTTTGTATCTATTTAATAAATGTCTTGAGATATCTCAAATAACCCAGAGAAAACTAATATCCTTTTTGATTTATGGTGATAAAACATATCTAGTGTGAACAATGACATTTTATGTCTCTTGCCATCTCTCTCTCTCTCTCTCTCTCTCTCTCTCTCTCTCTCTCTCTCTCTCTCTCTCTCTCTCTCTCTGTATTTCAGTCACACTCCATCCTCATTGGCCATTTATTAAAACAGCAGAAGCAATATAATTGTTTTATATAATACAGCTACAACGGGGTTGAAATACTCTATTTCATCAAAGCGTTTGATCATACCTAAATCAAAGTTTTAGTTCTTTTATAGAGCTTATGTTAAAATATCAGCACACATCTGCATTGACTACTGAAGTGAAAAGGAAGGTTAAATGACATATGATTCCAGTCTGCATAGTGTGAGATGAGTGTGACTAATGCAAAGCTGTCTGTTCTCCACTGATCTCGCATGCTTCTCCATGGACCAGATTAAACAGATGCTCTGAACTGTCACAAAATTCACTTAATACAAAGCCCACTGCATGGACTGAGGGAGAAGAAATGAGACAGGGAAGCATCCATAAAAACAAGAACATTAACTTACTGTACTGGCAGTTTCTTCCCATATATTCCCCTGGGCATTCACAGGAATAGTTTGCAACCAGATCTGTGCAGATCCCTCCGTTTCTACAGGGGCTTCTTTCACATTCATTAACATCTGCAGAAAAAAAGGAGAAAGGAATCCTTTATATCAGGCTTAAAGGCACTTACTGGAATGTATCTCATTCAAATGCACTGGTAGAGGCCATTTATTGGGTTTGTACTGTTTGTTATTTGATATTTGTTTCTCTCCTCACAGCTTAGAAGATCATTCCAGCCATGTAATCAAATTATAGCGATTAAAAAGGCAGAAATTGCAGGAATGCACAAACACGTCCATTATTTACATGGCATAAAACAGTTTCTTTCAAGATTTTTTTTATTATTTTAATCAGGAGGAGTGACAGGGACAGGGTTCTTTTGACCCAGGACTTGTGATTACTGGAAAAATACTTTTAAAAGTACTTCTAAAGTACACACAGAAGAACACACACTCTTTATTGTGTATTTTATTTCTCCATTTTGAAAAGAAATATAGCCAATTAAAGGCATAAGAACAAGTAATACAAAAACATTTGGAATTTGTGAACAGCAAAACAAATTACTCAATGTACAAATTACTAATGAGATATCTCTATTACTAATAATCACAAAATAAATCTCACACTATACTTGTGGGGACATTTGATCGCCATAACGTAGGAAATACCAGGTACACACACACACACACACACACACACACACACACACACACACACACACACACACACACACACACACACACACACACACACACACACACACACACACACCTGATTAACCCTCAGAGACCTAAGGGTATTTTTACAATAAATTTTCCGCCTGGTGTTATTTACTAAAAAAGCTTGTAAAACATCAACCCTGTTGTGCACAGACAATTGACACACCTCTTTTTTTTCAAGACAAGTTGCACTGTCAGTATATTTGTGTTGCATTGATGTCACCTGAATGTAAAATAAGTTATGGGACCATAAAGACAAATGAAAACATAAAACGGAAATTGAATCCCTCAAATATTTATTGAAAACACACACAAATAAATAAAAGCTAAGCATATTTCCTCTGGAAAACGATACTCGGTTACTTAACGTAACCTCGGTTCTCTCTAGAAGAGGGAACGAGTATTGCGTAAGTTCCTTACGCTACGGGAAAGTATTCTTTCTTCGAGATTTCTGAAAAACCCAAAATTATCCTTAATTTTGTAACATTGTCAACGCAGTGCGGCAGCCTGGCAGACCATAGCAGGCTATTCCAGCGTGCTATTGGCTGCTCTGCTGGCAACTGCAGCAGCCTATCGGTGAGCCCGCGTGACGTGGCGACCAATGAGGGCGCTTCGCGCCCACCTGGCTTCATTTGCCTACAGGTGGGGCGTGGCCACGTGTATATAAGCAGGGCTCACGGGCTGCATATTCGGTTTTCGTAGTTCTGAAGCGTAAAAGCCCGCGGGGCGCACGGCAAGGAACGCAATACTCGTTCCCTCTTCTAGAGAGAACCGAGGTTACGTTAAGTAACCGAGTATCGTTCTCTTACGAGAGGTTCTCTCGTATTGCGTAAGTTCCTTACGCTACGGGAACATATTGTCAACGCCGTGCGCGCCTCGCATACAGCATATGTATCCCAGGGAACCGGGGACCATAACACTGCTCGGGCAGGGTGGCCGGTAAGGGAAACGGGCCACCACATATACGGACACTTCGTTTGAACTGACGGGTGGTTACAACGGGTGGTTACAACACCCTGCCTTATGAATGAGGGAACGGCACCTGCCGGTCGCCTTCAAATTCACCACACCTTGTCTCATGAATGAGGGAGCGGCAAGGCCGGTCGCCTTCAAATTCACAATATCTTGTCATATGAGTGAGGTAACGGCACCGCCGGTCACCTTCAAACTCACAATAGCTCTTTTCGTAAATGAGGGAACGGTACCGCCGGTCTCCTTCAAATTTACATAAGCCTTGTACCGAACTTACTACCAGTATGTGAGCTATGTCTGCGCAGAATCACCGGGCAGAACCAACAGCCTTATTGAACTGATAACACTTTCGCCTGTAAGGCAGGAACTTCCAGATTGTAAAATCTCACGAACGTAGACGGGGAGGCCCAGCCTGCCGCCACGCAAATATCGTGGATGGAAATCCCTCTGGCCCAAGCCCACGAAGAGGCCATGCCTCTGGTGGAGTGTGCTCTGACACCTAGCGGGCACTGCAGGTGTTTGGAAGCGTATGCAGTTGCAATCGCGTCCACTATCCACCTGGACAGGGTCTGTTTCGAGGAGGCGAGACCTTTAGCGCGCCCTCCAAACGAAACAAATAGCTGCTCAGAACGCCTGAAGGCGGCGGAGCGTGTGACATAAACCCTCAATGCCCTGACAGGGCAGAGGATATTGCCACCGTCCCCCTCGTCGGATGCTGGCAGAGCCGAGAGGGAGATAATCTGCGCCCTGAAAGGAGTGCCGATCGCTTTGGGGACATAACCATGCCTCGGCCTGAGAATGACCTTAGAGTCATTAGGACCGAACTCCATACACGTCGGGCTCACTGAGAGCGCGTGTAGATCCCCCACGCGTTTCACTGAAGCCAGAGCTATCAAGAACGCGGTTTTTAGCGAAAGGAACCTTGGTTCCACAGTCTCGAGCGGTTCAAAGGGATGAGCCTTCATGGCCTCTAGGACCAAGGCCAGATCCCAAATAGGAACCGATGGGAGCCGCGGGGGATTCATCCGTCTAGCTCCTCTGAGGAAACGGATGATGAGCTCGTTCCTTCCTAGCGTGCTGCCTAGCGTCGTCTGGGCGAACGCTGCTATAGCCGCTACATACACTTTGAGCGTGGAAGGGGACCTGCCCAGTTCCAAGAGCTCCTGGAGGAAGGAGAGCACCCGCTGGACCCCATATTGCTGCGGTTCCAATCCCTTGGAAGCACACCACTCAGTGAACACCGACCACTTAGAACTATATAACCGCCTCGTCGAGGGGGCTCTAGAGTGTGAGATCGTGTTCATAACCCCTTCGGGCAGGTCAACGGGTATCCGTTGGTCACCCATACATGCAGAGACCATCGCTCTGGATGGGGATGCCAAACTGACCCTCCTGCTTGAGAGAGGAGGTCTGCTCTCAGCGGAACTGGCCAGGGGGGTGAGTGCGACAGCTTCACCAGCTCTGGGTACCAAATCTGGTTCTCCCAGCGCGGCGCTATAAGGAGCACCGGGCGGCGCGTTTCCCTGATTTTCGCTATAACCTGGGTCAATAGGGAAATCGGCGGGAAAGCATACAGCGGGAGGCTGGGCCAAAGTTGGGACAGCGCATCCTCGCTTTTGGACAAGAACGTCGAGCAGCGGGCGTTCTCTTTTGTTGCAAAGAGGTCGAGCTCCGCTCTGCCGAATAGGCGCCATACCAGCTGGACTCTCTGGGGGTGCAGGGACCATTCTCCTGGGAGAATGAGGCCCCTGGACAGCTTGTCCGGGCCCACGTTGAGGTGGCCCGGAACGTGCGCCGCTCTCAGCGAGCGCAGCGAGCTGTGTGCCCACACGAGCAGGCGTTCCGTCAGATTGCCCAGACACCTGGACCTGACACCGCCCTGCCGGTTCACGTAGGACACCACCGTGGTATTGTCCGACCGGACCAACACATGGTGTCCCCGTATAAACGGGAGAAACTGCTTGAGCGCGTTCTCTACCGCTATCATCTCCAAACAGTTTATGTGTAGGAGTTTTTCTCCGCTCGACCAGAGGCCCGAGGCCGGTCTGCCCTCGAAAACGGCGCCCCAACCCGAGGTGGAGGCGTCCGTAGAGATGACTTTGCGGTGTGAGATGGCTCCCATTGTCACTCCCCGCTGGTACCAGTCGGCTACTAACCAGGGCTCTAGGGCTGCAACACAGCCCTGAGTCACTCTGATCCTGAAACCTCCGGCAGCCCAGGCTCTGTGAGGCACTCGGGCGTTTAACCAGCGTTGCAGCGGGCGCATGCGCATTAAGCCCAGCTGGAGCACAGCTGCAGCTGAGGCCATACGTCCCAGCATCCTCTGAAAAAGCTTGAGAGGTGCGATTTTGCCCGGCCGGAAGTACGCAGCCATGCGCCGAACTTGGCGCGTGCTTTGTGGTGACAGGCGGGCAGACATAGCCACAGTGTCTAGATTCAAACCCAGAAATGAGGTTGATTGCGTGGGCACTAATGAGCTCTTGGTCCAGTTGACCGTGAGCCCCAGGCTGTCCAAATGGCTGAGCAGCATTGCCCTGTGGGCGAGGAGCTCGGCCTCTGACTGCGCCAGGATGAGCCAGTCGTCCAAGTAGTTCAATATTCGCATCCCCCGGTTTCTCAGGGGAGCGAGGGCCGCGTCCATGCACTTCGTAAATGTTAGGGGTGCTAGTGACAGGCCGAACAGAAGGACGGTGTATTGATAAGCCTGGCCGTCGAAGGCGAATCGTAAGAATGGCCTGTGACGCGGCGTTATCTTGATTTGAAAATATGCGTCTTTCAAATCTAGGGAAATTAGCCAGTCTCTCGGGCGAATATGCGCGAGGATCTGCTTGGTCGTAAGCATCTTGAACGATCTCCTCAAAAGAGCTTTGTTCAGACGCCTCAGATCCAGAATCGGTCTGAGCGACCCGTCCCTTTTTGGCACGAGAAAATATCGGCTGTAAAAGCCTGACTCGCTCATAGAATGGGGAACCGGTTCTATAGCCCCTTTGCACAGCAGCGTGGCTATCTCCGCTCGAAGTAGATGTGCTACTTCTTCGCTCACTCTCGTCTCTATACGCGCACAGAAGCGCGGAGGGCGGCGAGCGAACTGCAGAGTGTAGCCGTGCTTCACTGTTTTCAGCACCCATTCTGATACACCTGGAATGGCTTCCCACGCTCTCGCGTGTGCCACACGGGATAGAACGGCCTCCGGGCTCGAAACGCCGCGCTTTGCGGGTTCGACGGCCTGTATAGGAGGGGCGGGCGCAGTGCGCGCGCTCTCTGTGCTGTGGGCCAGCCGATCGCTCGCGATGGCTGGCCGCCCTACACACTGTATCTCTGCCGCTTCGAGCAGGGAGTGGCTTGTGTGTGGCCTTACACTCGTTGTTCCGGCCACCTTGGGCGGAGAACAAATGGTGTGTGGCGCGGCGCATGGCGCCGGGGGCAGAATGTTCGCGAAAATGTGTGAGCGCGTTTGAGCGGGCACAACTCTTACGCGTGGAACATGACCGGTTAAGAGTGGCTGTGTGACAGCGCGTGTGGTGATTAGGCGTGGGCGCAAATAAGCGGACACGTGACCTAACTCTAGCACTCGAGTGGCCGGTGGCCGCTTTATGTGAGTGAGAGACACGGGATTTGTGGTGCTTGGGTGCAGGGGTGAACACAAAAGTGGGCACGTTTACTGCATTTGAAAACACATACGGCGTGAGCCGTGCAACCAGAAAAAAGGCAACTTCGTGATTTCTCTGGTTCGTCATAAAAACGGCGGTTGTAGACAGGCGAGAGGGCAGTTTTGCCGGCTCGTTTGCTGCGTGAGAGCCATCTGCAGCAGCCACAGGAGTGGGGGCTGACAGGAAGAAGAGTTTTGACGGTGGTCCGACCACGGCGGGACTTAACCGTTGCTTCCCCCCTCTGCTAGGAGGACTTTGGAGGGGCTACAGTTGGAAACAGGCGAGAGGGCGAGTTCGCCGGCTCGTAGGCTGCGTGGAAAACATCTGCAGTAGCCACAGGAGTGGGGACTGACAGGAAAAACAGAGTTTTAACGGTGGTCCGGCCGCAGCGGGACTTAACCGTCTTTTCTCTCCTTATGTATAGACGTCCAAAAATACTCGAGCACCACGTGGTGCGAGTTAGCTTTCTGTATGTAAGAAAAGCTGGCCGCGAGCCCGGGGAAGCGGACAGTAAAACATTTTTATCTGCCGCGAGAGCTGGGCTCGAACTCGGGTCTCCGGCGTTTCAGCCGCTGATTTTGCCACTGTGCTACCGGGAGGGACACAATAGCGTTCAGTTAGCGCGAGCATACAGCAGTACGTCCTCGTGCTTGTTGGCAGTCGTGCGTGCATAAAAGACAGGCTCGTTACTGCAATAGTAATATTTCCAGCCGCCTGAATTGGAGAGGGGGCTGAGAAATGCTAGAGAATGGCGGTTCGTCCGGCCACAGCGGGACGAAAACACCCTCTGTTAATTTCCCGGTGAGTGCGGCGCGCGCACGTGCGTATGTTTGCTGGCGTGCGTGTCTTAACAGGCTCGTGTACAGCAATATGAACAATTCCAGTCGCCTGAACTCATGAGGGGACTGAAAAATGTGCGCGAGGGTGGAACAGCTCTCTTGTAACGTAAAGAGAGCTGCAGGACCGTGCATTTCTGCCATCCCTTGTATATAAGCGGCGCATCAGCGCGGCATGAACAGAGGGGGGGAGGAGGCTCGCTCCGAGACCGTTCATTTCTACCATCCCTTGCAAGCGGCGCGGTGGCGCGGCTTGAACAGAGGGGGAGGAGGCTCGCTCCGAGACCGTTCATTCCTACCATCCCTTGAAAGCGGCGCGGTGGCGCGGCTTGAATAGAGGGGGAGAAGGCTCGCTCCGAGACCGTTCATTCCTACCATCCCTTGTAAGCGGCGCGGCTTGAACAGAGGGGGAGGAGGCTCGCTCCGAGACCGTTCATTTCAACCATCTCTTGTAAGCGGCGCGGTGGCGCGGCTTGAACAGAGGGGGGGAACAGCGGAGTGATGTCGTCATAAAACTGCTCGAGTCGAGCCCGCAGGGTCGACATAGAGAGTTCCTCACACTCGGGGCATTCGCCCGCGAGGAGGCGGCGGCGGCGTGGTCACGGCCCAGACAGA
The DNA here is from genome assembly GCA_023566225.1 of Romanogobio albipinnatus. Lineage (NCBI taxonomy): Eukaryota > Metazoa > Chordata > Actinopteri > Cypriniformes > Gobionidae > Romanogobio > Romanogobio albipinnatus. The sequence continues at coordinate 42,595,096 of CM042242.1, forward strand.
GAGCGCAGACACATGGCGGTCTCTGGTGCTGAGCTGCACGTGGCACGAGCCGCAGGTGGAACGAGGCGTTTTGATAAAAACGCTCGTGCTCTTTTATGAAACGTGTGACGCAACGGCGAGAACACGTGCAATGAAAGGATATAATGCTGCCGGATAGCAGAGCAGGCACGGATGGCTGAAGGTGGCGCGATGCTGCCGGCTTCTTCAGGCGCTGTCCTCTGCTTGCTCGTCTGCACGTTCAACGGCGGCGGGTTCCAGATCCAGCGATGCGAAGGGCTTCGCTGAAGAAAAGAAAATCGAATATGCAGCCCGTGAGCCCTGCTTATATACACGTGGCCACGCCCCACCTGTAGGCAAATGAAGCCAGGTGGGCGCGAAGCGCCCTCATTGGTCGCCACGTCACGCGGGCTCACCGATAGGCTGCTGCAGTTGCCAGCAGAGCAGCCAATAGCACGCTGGAATAGCCTGCTATGGTCTGCCAGGCTGCCGCACTGCGTTGACAATGTTACAAAATTAAGGATAATTTTGGGTTTTTCAGAAATCTCGAAGAAAGAATACTTTCCCGTAGCGTAAGGAACTTACGCAATACGAGAGAACCTCTCGTAAGAGAACTGTTTGTTCAAGTCTTTGGAGTCCTGGAACTCAGGAATAAACATGATAACTTATACAGAACCAAAACTATTTACATTTTTCCAAAAAAAGTCCAGGCGCTTTTGGCCTCTTTGGATTTTGGATATTTACTGGTGCCAAGCCTCAAAACAGTTCCTATCAGGAACTTCTCCTCAAACATTCTCCTCAAACTTTTTCCTCAAACTTTGTCCACAAAACTACTCAAAACTGCAGCACGTCTCTCTCTCTATCTCCTCAATACTAGCGTGCATCTCTATCTCTCCACAATAACAGAGCTGTGGTTCATGCGTAATGACGCACACCAACGTGGATGACGGATCAGCCTGTCATTGGTCAAACCCTCATCCAAAATGGCAGCTAGCATCGCGCTAGCGGCAAAAATGACGGAAAATGTATAAATTATGGACATCAAGTGGATATATCTTGGATGTAAGCGTTTTGATTTATTGCTGAACAACTCCAAAAAGATGCACATGTTCCAGGCTGGATAGAAAACCTTCTGTAAAGGCTACAAAGACACCAAAGACACCCCCGTGATGGCTAGCTCGTTAGCTTTCTGCTGGAAAAAACGGTAAGAAAATCGATAAAAGTTTCATGAAATAATATAGATATTTATCGGAGGTGCCGTGTGACGTCGTGGGCGATGCCGTCGGGCTCTGAGGGTTAAACATTTTATTGAGCAAAAATACTATATATATATATATATATATTCAGTACAGATATTTCCATGACTTTTCAATATTGGAAATTTAGATCCCCAGGTTTTTCCATGGATCATTGAGAGCACAGCAGGGACAATGTTTATAAAGGGGATTGTGGGATTGGGAGATGATCTGGATTAAAACTTGTTTCGCCCACACGTAAATCCAGGTCCCACACATCCCAAATGTCTTTTATCATAAAGTATACTTAAAAAGTAACAGCAGCTTTGGAGCATCCTGAGGTTAGAATCAACAATGGTCAAATTAATTCCAATAAGCAATTTGTACTGTTAACTTCCTGTGGAAGTGACTGTTGTGCCAGTTATATAAAACAGCAAGAAATTCAATATAAATGTAAATGCCAATGTAAATAAATGTAAAACCCAACACAACTCACTTGTTGGGAATGCAACCTTTTCTTTTAATAACACATGTTTACACTGACACATGATAAGCTACCAGACCTATGCATCAGCCCACATCATGAGCCCCTTAGAGTGTTTGAACAATAAGCTGCAACCTGCTACCGAAGAGAAACTGAAATCCACACAGGAAAAGATGCGATTCGTTTCAAGGCATACTGAGCTGGAGGTCATCATTTTAGCATCTACCGCAGCGTACACACAGAAGTGAGACATTAAAATTCAAGCCCATCATGCTGAGGCCTCACCCTAAATTAGCCTGATGAAAAGCACACCTCTGTCTTTATTCCTCTGTGGTTAGACTAACAGGATATAGACAGTCACTGTTTGAAAAAGAACAGTCACATAATCTAGCCGTGTGGTCTAACCCTTAACTCTCTAAGACTAAACGGCAGGAGACAAGACTTGTGTGTCTGGCCAAAGAATAAAGTTGGAGTGTAACTTTTTGGATGTTAAAGAGTTCACCCAAAACTTGCTCATCCTTATATCTTTCCAAACCTGTACAACTTTTTTTCTTATGTGGAACACAAAAGAAGATATTTTTTGGGGAAAAATTGGGTTACACTTTATTTTAGGGTGTCATTGTTACAGTGTAATTATATATTTAAATAATATTTAAGTAATATTTAGTAACTACATGTACTACTTACTATAGGGTTAGGGTATGGATTAGGGTTTGGTTTAGGGTTAGTTGCATGTAATCATGCATAATTTACTGTTATTACTATGGTAAGTACATGTAACATATGCAACAAGGACACTGTAAAATAAAATGTTACCAAAAAAAATGTATACAATCAAAGCGGTGTTTAATGTTGTTTGGACCCTACCATTCTTCAATCGACATTGACTTTACTAAGCTTGAAAATTATTTTTTTATACTGTCACACTTTATATGTGCACTATATTCTCCCTTGCACATATCTATAGATAATATATATTTATACATTATTTCTGTCTGTGTGTTGGGTATTTACTGTAATGAAGGGTCAACAGGCAGTGGATCCATTTGCAGTTTTATTAGAGATAGCAGAAGTACAGACAGGGATAAAGCAATACCGTAAACGGGGACAGGCAAGGATCGAGGCTGGCGGCAGGAATCAGAGTCGGGTCACAGGCAAGGATCAAGGCAGGCGGTTAACAATCACAGACCAGGGTACAGGCAAGGTTCAGGGCAGGCGGCAGAGGATCTCAGATAATAAACAGTCCAGGTAATAAAGTATCAGTCCACAGAAAACGCTCAGAAATGACAACCGTAGCAAATCAAGACTTTGCAACAATGTGGTGTGTGTGTGTCTTAAATAGTGTGTGTATGATGCAGTGCAGGTGTGATCAGTCCCAGGAATGAGGGCTTATGGGAAATGGAGTCCGAATGATCGTGAATCAATATTCCGGTGATGGCTCCCTCCGGCGGTCCGGAGGATGAACCAGTGAAGCGCTATTCATGACAGAGCCCCCACCCTGTGAGTGGCTCCTGACGCGAGGAGGCGGACGCCGGGGTCTACCACGTGGTAGAGGGGCCGGTCTCTCCGGGTGCGTCCGATGGAATTCCTCCATGAGTGCAGGGTCCAGGATATCACCCACGTCGAGCCAGGATCGCTCCTCCGGTCCGTACCCCTCCCAGTCGACCAGATACTGTAGTCTCCGACCCCGACACCTGGAGTTGGGCAATTATCGAACTTGATAGGCCTCCTCACCTTCAATCCTCAGTGGTGGAGGATGTCTCCCTCCGGTTCCCCCCTCGGACCCCCGGAGGGTTTCAGCAGCGAAACATGGAAAGTGGGAGAGACACGATAGTTAGCAGGCAATTTTAACCTAAATGAAACAGGAGTAATTTGTTTAATGATTTGAAAAGGCCCTACGAACCTGGGACTGAGCTTCCTGCATGGGAGTCGCAGACGTAGGTCCCTGGTGGATAGCCAGACCCACTGCCCCACGGTGTACTGGGCCTGAACCTCTTGTCTCCTGATAGCACGTTGCAGATGATGATGAGTCAGCTCCCAGGTCTCCTCACTCCTTCGTAATCCATTCGTTTACCAACGGTAGCTCAGAGGGTTCGCCGGACCAAGGGAACAGAGAAGGTTGGTAGCCTAGAACACACTGGAAGGGTGTAATCCCTGTGGCTGGTTTCCTGAGGGAGTTTTGGGTGTATTCAGCCCACATCAAATAGCGACTCCATTCGGTCTGGTTTCCTTGGCAGTATGTGCGGAGGAAACGAGTGAGCTCTTGATTCATCCGCTCGGTCTGTCCATTGGACTCTGGGTGGTAGCCAGAAGTGAGACTGACGTTGATGTTCAGGTTCTTGAAGAAGGCTGACCAGACTCGAGAAGTGAACTGCGGACCTCTGTCCGACACAATGTCCTCAGGTAATCCGTAAAACCTGAATACGAAGTTGCAGAGCAATTCAGCAGTCTCGAATGCAGTGGGGAGCTTAGGCAGCGGAATGAGACGACAGGCTTTTCAGAAGCGGTCTATGACAGTGAGAATGGTGGTGTTGCCTTGTGATACAGGAAGATCGGTGACAAAGTCGATGGTGATGTGTGACCAGGGGCGTTGAGGAATGGGTAGAGGATGCAGCAGACCGGCCGGAGACAGATGAGGGGTTTTGGAGGTTTGGCAGGCGGTGCAGTTGTGGATAAATTGAGTTATGTCAATGAACATTGAATCCCACCAGAACCGGTTCTGTAGAAGGTTATGTGTGGCGGTGATGCCTGGGTGACTGGAACTGGGTAAATCGTGGACGTGATGCAAAAGTTTCTCTCTTAAAGGCGCTGGTACAAACGTCCGATTCGGTGGACATGCCGCTGGTGGAGCGGTCTGTGCGTTGGCCTGTGTGATCTCTGACATTACGTCCCATTGGACTGGTGCTAGAAGAAGTGAATTGGGAATTATGGGTTCCTCTGTGTCCGGTCTTTCTACTCTGTCAATCTGTCGGGACAATGCGTCGGCCTTGGTGTTCTTTGACCCCGGTCTGTAAGTCACTTTGAACTGGAAGCGGGTGAAGAACATAGACCATCGAGCCTGGCGGGGATTCAAGCGCTTGGCAGAGCGAAGGTATTCTAAATTCTTATGGTCTGTGAACACGGTGAAAGGATGTTGAGCTCCCTCCAGCCAATGGCGCCATTCCTCCAGCGCTGCCTTCATTGCCATAATTTCGTTCTGCTGCGGATAACTTTCTGGAATAGAAGGCGCAGGGAAACATTTTCTCAGGGATACCTTGACGTTGAGACAGAATGGCCCGATGCCTGTGCTAGAGGCGTCTACCTCCACTATGAATGGTCTGTCAGGGTCTGGATGACGGAGAATGGGTGCCGTGGTGAACCGTTCCTTAAGCTTGCTGAATGCCTCTTCAGCCTCTGGGGACCAGTGTAACCGAGAGGTTTGACGTTTCGTCATGGAAGTTAGAGGAGCTGCCACACTGCTGAAATTGCGTATGAACCGCCTGTAGAAATTTGCAAAGCCCAGAAACCTCTGTAATTCTTTGAGCGTGCCCGGTTTGGGCCAGTCTAGGACTGCGTTAACTTTGTTCTCATCCATAGCGACCCCGTCTCGACTGATGATGTACCCCAGGAAGGAGGTCGAGGTTTGGTGAAACTCACATTTCTCGGCTTTTGCGTATAACTGATGCTGAATAAGCCTCTGAAGAATCATCTATATATACTATGACCCAGCGATTCAACATGTCTCTGAACACATCGTTGATGTAGGACTGAAACACTGATGGACTGTTGGAGAGCCTGAATGGCATGACGAGGGTCTCGTAGTGACCAGTGGTTGTGGAGAATGCCGTCTTCCACTCGTCCCCCTCCCTTATGCGAATTAGATTATACGCACAACGGAGGTCCAGTTTGGTGAAATATTCGGCCTGTCGTAACTGTTCGAGAGCAGCGGGCACCAAAGGCAGAGGGTAACGGAACTTGACGGTAATGTCATTCAAGCATCTGTAATCAATACAGGGCCGTAGTCCCCCGTCCTTCTTTTTCACGAAGAAAAACCCTGACGAGGCGGGTGATGTGGATGGCCGGATGAACCCCTTGGCTAACTCCTCTTCAATATAAGCCTTCATAGCAGCGGACTCGGGCTGTGACAGTGGACAGATTCTGCCTTTAGGAGGCGTGGTACCTGGTAGTAGTTCAATGGCACAATCTCCCGGGCGATGAGGGGGTAATTCAGTCCACCTTGGTTTGCTGAAAGCCACAGCTAGATCGGTGTATTCAGACAGGATGTTAAGCTCTTCGGGGTTGACCTCGTTCAACTTGACCGTTTGAATGGGCAGGAGAGTGACTTGTTGTAGGCAGTTCTTATGACAGGAGGTATCCCACCGCAGTATCTGTCCCTCCTTCCAGGAGATTGTGTGGATTATGGGTTCGGAGCCACGGCAGACCAAGGATGATGGGGTTGTTGGGTGAGTGAATGACATAGAATTGGATACGTTCGTGGTGAAGAATTCCTATCTGTAACCCGAGTTCAATGGTGATGTGCGCCACTCTTCCTGCTCCAATAGGTTTTCCATCTAACACCTCCACTGTTAATGGAAAATGGCAGTCAGTTAAGGGAATGTTGTGTTTCTTAATAAAAGTGTCAGATATGAAATTCCCCGCTGCACCCGAGTCTAACAGGGCCTGCGAGGTAACCACCTGTTTGTTGAGAGTGATTAGAACGGGGATTTTGAGACAGGAGGGTGAGTACTTGGACTGAATGGAGGAACTCACCGATTTAGAGCTGGTAGGCGTGGGACGAATCGGGCAGTGGCTTCTGAAGTGGCCAGCCTGACCACAGTACAAACATAGCTGCATCTGGCGTCTTCTCTCTCTCTCTCCTCCGGCTGCAGAGGAGTGTAACCCAGCTGCATGGGTTCGGGGTTTGTACGGGAAGGACTGGTGACGCGTGTGGGCCGCCGTGAGCGGAGGAGATTGTCAATGTGAATGGACAGTTCAATAAAAGAGTTCAAATGAGCTACCTTCGTCCCGGCAGGCGAGCTCTGCTTGCAATTCCCTGATTAGGCCAGAATTCACAGAACAGAAGCTTCAATGTGTCCTCCACCCAGTTGGTCTGAGCTGCCAAAGTGCGAAACTGTAAAGCATATTCAGCCGCCGTTGTTCTGCCCTGAGTGAGAGAGAGCAGCTGATCACCGGGATTAGGCCTCCTGCAGGATGTTCAAATACCTCTCTGAATCGTTGTAGAAACTCAGCGAATGAGGGGAATACAGAGTTGTCATCTCTCCAGACAGCAGTGGCCCAGTCCAGTGCTTTGCCGGTAAGCAGAGAGCAGACAAAGGATATGCGACTGATTTCAGTGGGGTACAGAGAGGGCTGTTGGTTAACATATAGTGAACATTGAAGGAGAAATCCTTTACACTGGGTGGGAGTACCATCAAACCTCTCTGGCAGGGCCAGACGGGGATTCACTGCTGGAGAAGTGGGTAATGCGGGCGTGGCAGGCGCAGCGGGTGTTGGCATGGCGACTGCGGTGGGGTGGATGTGTAGATTTTGAAGCGTCTTTACCAACTCTTCCGTGAGTGATGTCAAATGGTTCAGTTGGTGGTGATGCATCACTAACTGATTGGCCTGAGCGGATATCTCAGTGGAGATCTGTGACCAAGCTGCTGGATCGCTGGTTGGCGAAGTCTTCTGTAATGAAGGGTCAACAGGCAGTGGATCCATTTGCAGTTTTATTAGAGATAGCAGAAGTACAGACAGGGCTAAAGCAATACCGTAAACGGGGATAGGCAAGGATCGAGGCTGGTGGCGGGAATCAGAGTCGGGTCACAGGCAAGGATCAAGGCAGGCGGTTAACAATCACAGACCAGGGTACAGGCAAGGTTCAGGGCAGGCGGCAGAGGATTTCAGATAATAAACAGTCCAGGTAATAACAAAGTATCAGTCCACAGAAAACGCTCAGAAATGACAACCGTAGCAAATCAAGACTTCGCAACAATGTGGTGTGTGTGTGTGTCTTAAATAGTGTGTGTATGATGCAGTGCAGGTGTGCGTGTGATCCCAGGAATGAGGGTCTATGGGAAATAGAGTCCGAATGATCGTGAATCAATATTCCGGTGATGGCTCCCTCCGGCGGTCCGGAGGATGAACCGGTGAAGCGCTATTCATGACATTTACACTGTTGGGCCAAAACATTGTGGATATTGTTGATCATCTCCTAATAAGGCCACATATTAAGGTCTTGGTATATTAGATGGTAAGCAAACAATCAGTTCGTGATCACGTGTTGGATGCAGAAGAAACGGCCAGGAATAAGGATCTGAGTGACTTTGAAAAGGGCCAAGTTGTTATGGTAAGACGACTGGGTCAGAGTATCTCTGAAACGGCAAGGCTTGTTGGTTGCTCTCGGATAGCAGGGGTGAGAATATACCAACAGTGGACAGAGGAGGGACAAACCACAACAGGGTGTTGGGCGCCCTAGGCTCACGATGCACGAAGGCAGCGAAGGCTATCCTGTCTGGTCTGAGCCAACAGAAGGTCCACTGTGGCACAAGTCACACAACATTTTAATTATAGTTATGGGAGGAATGCGTAACAACACACAATGCACTCTTCTGCATATGGGGCCTATGATGACCCCTGTCCACCATCGTCGGAACTGGACCTTGAAGAAATTGAAGCAGGCCGCCTGGTTCGATGAGTCCCATTTTCGGTTACATCACTTAGACGACCTTGTTGTAGACAAGGTACACCCCTACATGATAATGGTGTTCCCTAGTGGAAGTGAACTTTTAGCAGGATAATGCATCCTGCCACACTGCACACATTATTCAGGAATGGTTTGATGAACATGATGAAGAGTTTAAGGTGATGCCCTGGCCTTCAAATTGCCCAGATCTAAATACAATTGAGCATCTGTGGGAAGTGCTGGACCAGCAAGTTCAATCCATGGCGGCTCCACCACATTGCAACCTACAGGTCCAAAGGCATATTACACAGGTGGTCATAATGTTTTGGCTCAGGGTATACTCTTTTTTTTCTTTTTTGGCAAACACACACATTAGGTTTTCATGTTTTTAAGGACTTTCTATAGACACAATGATTTGTATTCTGTACAAACTTAAGGGATAACATATAATCCTAACCATAACCCTACCTCTAAACACAACCCTCACATAAATGTCTTTGCATTTTTACATTTTCCAAAAAAACATTTAGTATGATTTATAAGCTGTTTTCCTCATGGTGAACAAAAAAGTCCTCACAAGTTCAAAAATATCAAGTTTTACTATACTTGTGAGGCCCACAATACAAGGTTTACCCAAACCACAGACACACACATAACTACAATAAAAGCTCATTCTGATTCAAATTCAAATTTACAGTGACCGAGAGAGCTCCGCATGCTGCAACTGAAGAAATCACATCATTAGTTTGACAACACGTGTGCTGCAAAAGTTCACAATGCTACCAAATACAGAAATGTGCTGCAAATAGCAAAGACCACAACATAAAAGTTTCAAGGAGACAAACCTGGCTGGGACATGCTTATTGTACAATGTCTACTCATCAGTGGTCTTGTTAATTTAACATTCTGATCGTATGCGTATTAGTATTTTCAGCGCGTTTCTGTATTTGGTTGTGTAGTAAACTTTTGCAGCATGTGTGTGGTCAAACTGATGTTTTCTTAATTTGCTGGTGTTTTTTTCTATTTACATGTGTTTTATTCAGTTGTAGCTCTCCTGGCCACCGTACTAATTCTTATTTTTGCAAACCATATAGTAGTAAAGTACACATACAAGTTGACAGTAATTGTCTTTGCAAATCTGTGATACCAGTGGCCACAGAAAACCCTCAGAACTAAACTGCAGCAAAACATTAAACAAGTAAATATGTGTTGATTTGTTTGAGGACATGATCTGTGGAAATAAGCCTTAATAGTGATCCTAGAATTCACAGAACTGAATAAAATCTCAAAGGCAGAACATGTTACAAGCAGCCATCACAGAGCTGAAGGACTTAGCTTTGATGTTTGGAGGATAAGCTTCCATTCAACAGCAGCCTTGATTTGCTTAACTTATCTTGCCTTAATAAATCAGACTTACAATCCTGCTGGTATTTTAGGACATTGAAGGCATATGTAAAATTAATCCCTATACATTTTTTTTTTCTGATTTAGGATTTGGCTTGAGATTAATATATCCTTCCAACAAAGTCAGTGCCAATGCTCATGTAATATACATGAACTTAATTTGTGTTCCTATGAATTATAATTCTAGTAGTGCCAGCAACTGGTCAAACACAAAAAAGTATGCACAGTAGATCTGACTTTCCAAAAAACAAAACACTTTTGAGTACTGTAGGTTTCACACTTATGCATATTTTGGTTTATCTGAAACACATACAAACTCTGCACCACTTGTGATGTAAAACCAAATGCACAACAATTACTTAATTACTTCACACATCTTAATGACCATGCAACTTCAAATGAGAAAACTATGCTTTAAGCACTCCTCTCAGAACAAGTGCTTTATTAGCATGGGTGCACAAACAAGCCCTTGTCAGACATAGTGCCATCATCATAGCAGGAGATTGTCACAATCACGAGGATTATGTTTTAATTAATTCAAGTAAGAGAGGCTTAACGCTCTCATTAACGATCATTAACTTGACAAACAAAGACCTGAGAGCACACTGCTGACAACGACAAGGGCAAATTATCATTAAGTTAATAGCTACTTCAAAATCAAAATTAGGAGCTAATGTTTGCTTTTATATTTCACAAATCTGTTGATTTGTTAAAGGGGTCATATCATGAGGAATCAAGTGTCCTTAATCTTTGTAAATACGAGTTCAGCCTACTATGAAAACATATGATTCAAACTTGTTTCACAAAGTGAAACTTGTTCTAAAATCCTTGACTTTCTGACATCACAAACTCAAAACATGAACATATAATTACGCAAGTTTACACATCAACGCTGCCTATTTGGGGTTCAGAAATGTGTTTCACACAGTGAAGAAAGATTAATAAGACAACGTTTCTCAACTAAGTCGTGACCCAAAAGTGGGTCGCAAATCCCTTTTGAGTGGGCCGCAGAGTGTGTAGTCAAAGAAACAACAACAACAACAACAAAATTCTAAATGTTTTTCGGATGCAAGACTTTTATTTTGAAAAAAAAAAGAAAAAAATCTGTTGACCATTCCACAAATACTTTGCTCTTCTGTCAGACAGAACATGCTTTCCCATTCCACTATGCTAATTTTCCATTATTTTTCTATGGTAACGTGCTAGGCCCGGCATATCTTTTACAGCCTCTAATGCATGACACAACGCTGCACAACACAGCAATTTACAATTCATGTGTCCGTTAAGTAAAGTGGAATGTACTTCTGTGTGTTAACCATTTTTGAGAAATACAGGCTCAAAATCCTAAAAATGTGGGACGATGCTTAATGACCATGGGAAATTGTGGGTCCCATGGCCAAACCAGGGCTACATTCAGCCCCAACAAAACGTTGCAAAACATTTTTTAAACCGAAAGGGTGGTGCGTTGAACACCTGTTCTGATGACGCAAGAGTTGCAACTATGGTAGCTGAAAAGGCCATTCTTTGTGTTCTTTTTTATTTGAATTTTCAGAGCATGATGAAAACGTTATACATGCGTGTTTAATACTGCAAAATACGCTTAATGCTACAGTCACTGCACTTGCCGTCCAGAATAAAAGAGAACATCCCAATCGAGTGAAGGGATTTGTAGAATCTGTGATCTCTAATTATTGTGATCCAACATCATTTGCCTCGCATTTCAGGATGAAAAGACAAAGATTTCAGGTTAAGGATAATCCACTTCCTACCTCCGAGACTGTGTTATGATCTATATGACGTTATTGTTTTCATTGAGTAGGCTATTAGGCTTATCATTATTGCTGATCACTTCTGTGCTATGTTGTTGTAATATTTACAATCATATAATCAGATGAGTGTAGAAAAGTTTATGAAAGTATCAGTCCAATATAGTATTTTTATGGACCCATTGTGTGAGCTGTCTATTTAATACGGCATGATTTATATACATGTTGCTGCTAATTGGGACATTTTTGACACACCCACCAAACATGAGAAAGCTCATCTCAAACCCGTTGCACACCATTTCCAGGAAACATGTTGTTCAACCCGGAAACCGTATCAAAACGCTGCGCACCGGTTTGAGCTTGAACGTGCCCCAGTTGCGAACCACTGAATTAGACCAATTAGTAACAGTAAAACAAGGAGTTTCACCTGTGTAGCACCTTCTGCTCTGCTGAAGAATCCTAAACAAGTGGATACATTTGAACAGTTTCTGATAATTCTAGTCTGATTTCAGGACTGTTTGTTTTATGATCCTGTCACAAAATAACGTGTGTTCACACTTGTAGTTTGGTTCACATGGTTTGTTTGGTTCAGACCCCCCCCCCCCCCCCCACCCCACAAAAAAGTCCAGGTCCGCTTAGTGTTCCCATTGGCATTTTAACATGAGTTTCTCATGGAGTAGCTTCAGAAGCATAAATGGACGTGCACTATCGAGCATGGCTGAGCAGAGTCTGAAGCCATGGATGCTCGAGGCGGTGGGTTGGAGTGAGTTGCCGGGGGGACAGACAAACCTACTGCTGGCCGTCTGGGTTGTGGAGGGGCGGCTGCCATCTGTGAGGGAGCGAAGGAGCCATCTGCCTGAGGCCGGAGCCTGCCGTTTGCCTGTTGCTGCCTTTTGCCTGAGACCAGAGCCTGTTGCCTTCCGCCATGATGGAGAGGAGCAGGGAATGGGGCACACCTGGCGGCTGCCAAAACCTGGATGAGCCATTGCCATCCACCAGGCCGCGGAAGGGTGTCGAGCCGTCCACCAAGGGTTATCCAGTGCCAACCCCAGTCGCCAGTCGCGACTCCAGTCGCTCCTTATGCGTCCGTCTCCTTTTCTCTCACCTCGTCTGTCTTTAGCCCCAAGTGCCGAGGCTGCCGAGGGGGGATGGAGTTATGTGGCAAGCAGGACGAGGCAGGGGCCATGAGAACGGGGTGTGGCCAGTTGCGTGATTGATAATGAGTGCCACCTGTGCACCGCTTGTGCCGCTTGTTTTTTTGTTTGTTAATTTTATGTCATTAAAGTTGTTCAACGTTCACTGTTTCCTGCCTCCTTCTTCCCTGAACAACTGATTTTGTTACAGGGATGTGTTCACAACCTTATTGTTCTGCTTTTATTACGTATACATCACTACATAACTTACCGAACATCCATAATAATAATAATAATAATAATAAAATAATAATAATAATAATAATAATACATTATTATTATTACAAACAATTAAAAACTATTAAACTAGAGGCAGATCACATGAATGAGAGAAGACTTTTTCGTCAAAAATGCCCATTCACAGTAGTCTAATGTTTAGCTCAAGAAAAGATAGTTCTTCCAAAGAATGCAAGCTGCTTTGAATGAAAATGTGGATGAAATACTCTCTGATATACAGCACAAAACAAGCTATATGAAAACATTTGAGACAATTACATTTACAAGTATAGTAAATGAGTGTTATCAGAGCTTTCAGGCCTGCATGAATGTGGATCTTTGTGTATTTGGTTAAATTCAGATCATGACATAAGTGTTCTGTGACCACACAATACACTCATTTAACCTTTCAATTGCAGAAGATCTTCAAAAAAAACAAAAACACTAAAATTATGGTACCTTCTTTCTCAGTAGAAAGTATTGAAAGCTGTATCGTTCGCTCTAATGAACATGGGGGTGTGGGCTGTGGTGATGGTGCGTTGCACTGCGGTTTGCACTGCACATTCACTGTAATTTGCTACAATTAGACCTTGCACCTGCAGAGGGCATGTAATGACAGAAATGTCTCGGCTCTTTCTTTATTGGAAGAACTTTTTTTTTTTCTTCCATTGTGTTCACAGGACCATTGGAATCAAATTGATAGATGATCAGGTGGCATTTGGCATTTCAGGTGTACATGGAGACAAAGCCAATCTGGCAAGAGTGGACGTCCTTTTGAGATGGTGTAGCAACCCTAGACTGAGAGGCAGCTTAAGGACTGAGACTTTAGATCAGTGAGGGGCAATTAAATTTGTTGTGTGCATGTGTGTGTGTTTGAGATTGACGGGGAGTGCGAGAGTGTGTGTCCCCGCTTGTCAGAGCGCAGAGTGAGAGAGAGAGGATTACTTCAGGGGAAGAGTAGCTAATCCACACAGTCGGGGAGACACAGACACTGAGAGGCTCAAGGTCAGGTAAACAAAACTATGTCATACCTGACATCAAGATCCCTCAACTAGAAGCCATCAGAGTCAATGAACTCCCACTCATTGACCAAACACTCTCTCATGTGGACTGTGCTACTCATAGACACGAGGATTACTTAAAAGTAATATGATTATAAATATGATAAAACTCACACTGCTCTAGAATTCATGCAATACATGATCCTACAGCATAATAATATGAGGTTTACTGCTAGTACTTTCATCGAGTACAAACATGATCATACATTTAATCATGATGATGTAATCCCTTAAGGAAAAGATCCTAAATTCCACATTTTAACATGTTTACATGTGCACATGCATGGGCCTGTTAAATGTATGGGTGCATCTCAGTTGTCAGGGCACTGATCAAATAGCCTGCCATTTTAAGGGCTGTCTTAATCGCAGAATCCTTCCATTGCACTGAAATTTTCTCTCCCTAAAAAGTCCCACAATGCACCGCAAAAGCCACGGTGCATTGATGCTCACTATGTTCCCTTAACGGAAGCTCTGAAGAGTGAAACTTAAGCATGAGACAACTCACAACACATAATGACATGCGATAGATGTTTTTAAAAATACGAAGCATTATTTTATTATATTTCAGCATAAACATACATTGCTCCATGAGAACCTCAGGTAATGAGCATAATCTAGCTTACATTTATAATTTATTTATGACTGAAATGTTGCATGTATATGTAACCAGCAAAGTATTTGTCATAATGTATTTTAAATAACATTACAAGTAATGTCAGAAAAATATCAGCTCTGCTTATGTTCATAAATACCAGTAGTGATGCTAAACAATGAGGAAGTTGTGACCGGAAATAGAGTCATTAGTGTCCCAATGTGTAGTGAGCCAGCCAGCGTCCTTTACTATCCTCACCAGTACCCACATTTGTGAACATGATATACTAATTCACAAGCTTGGGAGCTTGGGAGCTAGGGAGCTGAATAAGACAATGTGTTGTTCTTTTTAACCCTCATGTTCTGTTTGTGGTTTGAGAGACCCCAAAGGCAAGTAAGTATCGGGTTAATGATTCATGTTTTTCCTAATCTAATGAGAATGGATTATAAACACAATTTCATCCAGAAGCCTTGAGCCGCAAGATGAAAAAACAAAACAAAAAAAGATATTCACCTTGTGATTTGTGGTTCAGGCAAAACATTTTAACATTACTTATTTGTATGAAACGAGCATAAACGTAATGAATGTCTATGAATAACTGCAATGAGTTTTCACATTCACAGACTGATGTACATTCTGTAGCCGATCACACCTGCTAAATAAATTATTTTTGAAAGCATACAGAAGTCAGTCTCACCAGAGAACGTCTCGGTTACGTATGTAACCCTCGTTCCCTGAGAGAGATGTCGGCTGTCTTCCAGTGCCCTGCGAAGTGCGAGCTCCCTGTCGTAAACGGATGAAGGACTGCACTAACACAGGAATAACAGGGTACACTTAACAGACCTGCAGTACACTTAACAAATACACATATGAACTTTACAAGGAACTGCATATGGAGTATACCGGGGTATCCAGCCACAGGTGGAAATTTTTTTAAACCCCAGGCGTGGCAAGGTGTCTTGCCAAGGGAAGAGAGACTTACCATGGAGATACACATGTGGGTGCCAAATGGGGGAACCATGCACACGGCGGCACCTATTCAAACGCAAAAGCTGACCACTCTGGCAAACACTCTGGCGTCGATGTCTCAAGTGCTGGAGGAGGTCAGGGCCTGTTGAGAAGCTCACCTGAGTAAAATAGCGCACACATCCAGTCCGTGGAATGGAATGTCGCAGCAAGCGATGACACCTGAGCCTGTCCAGTTACTGGCCACTTGGGGCGAGTACACGAGTGGACACAGGCTCCACTCGGAGGTTATAAAACCTGGCGAATGTGTTAGGTGTCGCCCAGCCTGCAGCTCTACAAATGTCTGTCAGCGAGGCGCCACGCGCTAGAGCCCAAGAGGAGGCAAGTGTTACCAGTGTTGGTAAATTAATTTTTTTCCATTGGCTCAACATATTATTTCTAATTGAGCCCATGTTAATAGACTGTTGCCACAATGGATAAAATTAAATTCACAGAAATTAAATTTGGCCAATTGAAACATTTTGATGTGATTGCTCACTAGAAAATGTTGAATTAGAGAGCCCTTAAATTTTTTACAGTGCATGTTTGAACAAGAAACTGATTCAGAAGGTGAAGAGCAAATTATAGCTGCATTCTAAAATATCAATATCAGTATCCTTAGAAACGCTTTGAACAACTTAGAACATCAATGGAGAAAGGCATATAGTTCCTCATAACATTGTGATATGCATCATAATTCACCCGCTGTATTGCTAAATGTATACCCGATTTTTTACCCGAATGATGATATGCTAAAGCCCGCACCGCATGTTGATGGGATTGGTTACAACATATTAGTGATGTAGAGAACGGGAGATTTTGCGCTTTGATAAACTGTTCTTTGGTAAACTGCCCATTGTTTGTCTTAAAGTATTCACCACATAGTATAAAGTAAAACACCACATACATTAAAAACGTGATTGTAACTTTAAACTTTAATTTTAACTTTAAAACAGTATAGCAGACTACATAACATAAAATGCATATAAATGTGTGTGCGTCAGCAGAGCACGAGGGTTAATCACATCTGTTGCATTCAAGATGACATGCAAACCAAAACAGTACCAAAAACGTGTTTTTGTGAACACAACATGCAAAAGTAATTTCTAAACTGCACCAGGTGGTTTTGTAAAGATCAAACAGAGACACAAAAAACGTTGGAAGTATTTTACAACTCTATCATACTAATATCTATTAGTATGCACATGCAGAGGCAGACTGAGAGAGGAGGGATTGTCCTTTGCTGTGGCATTGTCTGCCGTGTGAGTGATGAAGTGCTCTGCTAGCCGGGAGACAGTGGAGGCTTAACCTGATTTAGTGTTCAGAGCACATAGGGCCATTTCCACAGAGCAAGGGGATGGAGGTGTGTGTGTTTGTCGGTAGTGCATGCGTGTATACATGTCTTTCAAGCTTCCAGCCTTCCTATAATCCAAATTCACTGTCATGCCTTTCCTAGAACAGAAAATAACTCCAAAATCTCTCTCGCTCTCTCTCCACTACTGAAGGATTTCGAAAATCTTTCAAAGTGTGCCATACTCCCCTATAACTACCTTCTAACCGTTTATCAGGCCCTTAACAACATCTGCTGTTATAGTTAGTCTCAGGCCAAACTCTGATTGGCCGTGGTCGACGGTCTCTCACCCTTTTTCCTGTTCAGCTCAAAGCAGTTCTCAGTAGGGGATAATGAGAGAGATGAATAGCACTCCGGCATGAAGGGCTGTAACGGTAAGCACTAAATTGGTAGCCATGCATCCCAGGAGAGAGTCGAGGGAATGGGAAATGGCCTTTCCGGTAGGCAGCAGTGACCCCTACTGCGAGGACACCTGCTCTGAGATGCTCATATGAGGATGAACCGTGCAGAAGAACAGAGAAGATGGGTGCAGTGGGACACAGTGTTAGAGAAGGGGGCTGCAGAGGGCAGAGGTGTGTAAAACATGTTTTAGTGCATTTCAGTCTGTTACTGTACAAGAAATGGAGCTTGGATAACTAAGATTACTGCAAATTCAGTGGGCAACTGCTGCTGCTTGATTGACAAGTCAATTATCAGCCAAAAATCAATACTATACTAAATATGGTGCTTCAATATGTGGAGTGAGATTGCATCCAAACAATATGCCAGGTCTTCTATAATGTTTACATTGTGTCCACCACAACAATGAACAATGAGCCTCATAAATATTGAACAATCCATCTGAATTACCATGAAAGAGCAAATAAGAATGACCTTTATCAAAATTATTCAGCAATAATATCTCGCTGGACTTCATATCAGCACTTTTTGGAATGTTGCCCATCCAATCAAATTCAAGAACAGGAACTTATAGATGAATAATACATTTTTTAGTTTATTAATTCTATGTCTATCTAGATAAAAAAAATGTTTGTGAAAAGTCTTAAATGTATGGAAGCTTGTTTCCGCCACAGAATAAAAAATTTTTTTTTTATCTCACAGTTTTTGCCATCTCAGAACTTTTTATCAGAACTGTGTGATATAAAGTCGCAACTGAGAGTAATAAAGTCAGAATTTGTGTGATATAAAGTCGCATTTGCAAGTTATAAAGTCAGAATTGCGTGATATAAAGTCACAACTGCAAGTTATAAAGGCTAAATAAAGACTAAATAAAGTCAGAATAGTGAGATATAAACTTGTATTCTGAGAAATAAAGTCAGAATTAATTCAGTAATTCCTTGAAATTAAGAATTTAAATACGCAATTCTGACTTTATAACTCGCAATTGCGAGTTTAAATCTAGCAATTCTTAGAAACAAAAGTCAGAATTGCGAAATGTAAACTCACAATTGTGAAATAAAAAGTAGCAATTATCTTTTCAAATGTTTTATTATGTGGCGGAAACAAGCTTCCATATAAATGTACACTACTGAGCAAAAAAATGACATTGAAGACATTTACAATGTTACAAATGTGGGTAACACTTTACAAAAAGGTCTCATTTGTTAACATTAGTTAATACATTTGTTACAGTATTTATTTATTAATATTTGTTAATGTTAGTTCATGAAAATACAGTTGTTCATTGTTCATGTTAGTTTGCAGTGCATTAACTAATGTTAACAAATACAACTTTTATAATAGGCGTAGTAATAATGCATTAGTAAATGTTGAAATTAACATTAACTAAGATTGAAATGCTGTAGATGTATTGTTCATTCTTAGTTCATGATAACTGAAGTAGTTAACTAATGTAACCTATTTGTAAAGTGTTCCTCACATTTCTAATAAATGCTTTTTATTTTATTTTTATTTTACTTCCTATTCATCAAAGAATCCTTAAAATATGGTATCATACAAAAACAGCATGACTGTTTTCACCATTAATGAAGAAGACGAAGAAGAAGAAGAAGAAGAAGAAGAAGAAGAAGAAGAAGAAGAAGAAGAAGAAGAAGAAGAAGAAGAAGAAGAAGAAGAAGAAGAAGAAGAAGAAGAAGAAGAAGAAGAAGAAGAAGAAGAAGAAGAAGAAGAAGAAGAAGAAGAAGAAGAAGAAGAAGAAAAAGAAGAAGAAGAAGAAAAAGAAGAAAAAGAAGAAATGTTTGAAATGATTATTGAGCAGCAAATCAGCATATTAGAATGATTTCCAAAGGATCATGTGACACTGAACTCTGGATGGCTGCTGAAAGTTCAGCTTTGCCATTACAAGAATAAATACAATTTTTAAATATATTTAAATAGAAAACTAATTACACAACATTAATGTTGTTGTTGTAGTTATTTTTTTTATTATTATTATTATATTTATTTATTTATTTATTTTTTATCAAATAAATGCAGCCTTGGCGATCATAAGAGACTTCTTTCAAAAACATAAAATCTAACTGACTCCAAACTTTTAAATGGTTGTGTAAAATTACAGAATTAACAGTAATTTGAAGGTCCATTTAGCTGAAATATGCTTCAGTTGTTTTTTTTTGTTTTGTTTTTTTCAGGCAATATTTTCTCTGACTCTTAAGGTTCCAACTGTTTAGTACTACTTGCTCTTGTGCATTTTAATGCCAATATTTTATTTGAATGGAGAAATAAAATACACAATACGAGTATTTGCGAGATGTTTTGCCAGTTCACTCGGTTTGCCACAAAACTTCTTTTTATTTTTCAAGTGATTCTCCACTGGTCCCTACCCACTTTTCAGCTGAATGTACTAAATATGCCAGTAGATGTGACGCCCATGAAGGACAGTCTAATACTATTTCTCAAAACACTTTATATTATTGGATCTTTAAATGCTTTTTAATTCCATTTTCAGTATGAGTGCAACTTCTTTTGCACTACTAATATGATTGGATTTGCTGTTTAACAATAGCAGATGAAAGTTTGCACCAAGTGATGATTCCGTAACTCAAATGAAAATGCCATGGTCGTAAGCATTATATTAAGTCATGCAGTTAAGTCATGTAATAAACAGCTGTAAAAAATACACAGTTAATTGTTACTGTTGCCCTGAGCACAGATTTGTTTGCGTCCTGAAACCATACTGAGAGTATATCATTAGTTTATCAGCTTATCTCCTGCTTAGCTCAGCGGGAAAGAAATAGCAGACACTAAGCTGTTGAATTCGGGTTTAAATGACACTGTGTTAACTTTCATATCAGCCCAAGCTGCTATAATTTATCAAGTGACTTTTTAAAATAGTGGAGCTTGTTCTGGTTCAAACACTTCCTTATTCTTTGCTATACTGGGTTTATTTCACTTTAATGCAGTCCGTATTCAGTGCATCTATTAAACATAATCCAGTGAATGTGAAACGTGATATGTTTTAGTGAATTCTTTTGAGATTTGAAATAATTTAGTTAGCTTGACTTTTACACTTTTAATACAACCTAATTGGTCCATTTAAATCACTGTTTAAAAGTTCTTCCCTTATGACAAAATTTATTACATGAAAGATAAAATCAAAATTAGAGTTTTGTGGCTTGTAGTCATTGTCTATTAGGGTATTTATATATAAGAGCTCTCTGGATGTCATGAAGAACTGCCATGTTTATCGCAAGGCTTTGGTTTATTACAAACAGGGAATTTTGCTCTCAGCCTGGCATCTTTGGTTTAACAGGTGCCTTGGGTGGTCGGGGGTCGGGATCTTTGATGACACAAGCGAACCCCCAAGTTTAATTACATCCTGTGGGTCAGACCCAACATCTGTCATGTATGAAGTAATCTTGAGGAATGATCCTGAAGTCAAATTATCAAGTAAAAACTAATGTTCCCTTTCAGTCGGTCACGTTCGACGTACGTCGGAACTGACCGACGAATTGGGATCTGATTTCAGAGACCAATCTACTTCGAGTGTTTAGAAACGAGCCAATGAAGATTGGCATGCGATTCACGCATTCCACGCTCCGCCCCGCAGCCGGGTATAAATAAGGAAGTGGAATGCATGATCATTGCTTTCTACTTCGGAGCCGAACAGTGCATGTTTATTGCTTCCTGTTTCTACGAAGAGTGTTTGGAGAGGACTGCTTCTTCCAGTGCGGGTGTGACGGCGCGTCAGCGAGTGACTGCTTTGGACGGACATCAAAGAGTTAGTTCGCTGGGCGTTTCCGTTTTGAGTGCACACACAGGCTTGCACTATTGTACTGTGTGGTGCCGCGGTCATCTCCCTGAATGCTTCAGCACGTAAAAGAGCAGATTTCCTTCTAAAAGAGCAACACGGTTTGACCCTGCGTCTTTTTCAAGATGTCATTCAAACCGTGTGTTTCTGGATGCGGGCGATTTCTTTCCCCAGTTGACGGTCACGTTCGTTGTCTCACGTGTTTGGGCGTTCAGCACGCTGAGGCAGCGTTCGTGAATGACTCATGTTCCCACTGCGGGAACATGACCATCGCAGTGTTACGATCCAGGCTCCAATACCTCGAAAGAGGTAGGGCGCCATTGCACATCCCCCGATCTAGCGGCCCTCCCGCTGCAAAGTAGAGGGCTGCTAATTTGGCTGATGACTTTGGTGGTGATCTAAGGGTGACGGTGAGGGCTACCCCGACGGGTCAAATGGCTCCTCGGGCCCCTCCCCCACCCGCTGCGCCGGTGGAGCTTCCAAGAGATCGCGCTGGCCCCTCCCAGGGGGTCCCAGGCGTTACTTTTGGGGCTCCGGCTGAGGATATGTTGTCACTTGCGTGCGGCGACGGACCTCGCTCTCCGGGCGACGAAAGTCACTGCACGCTCCCTGGGTCGGGCGATGTCCACGTTAGTGGTCCAGGAACGCCACCTGTGGCTGAACCTGGCAGACATGCGTGATTCCGACAAGGTCCGGTTTCTCAACGCCCCTGTCTGTCAGGCCGGCCTCTTCGGCAACGCCATCGAGAGCTTCGCCCAGCAGTTCTCGGTGGCCCAGAAGCAGACGGAGGCCATAAAGAACATCCTACCTCGACGACCCACTGCTGCCTCCACCCAGTCGTCGCAGGTAGCACCTCCGCCTGCTCGTCGCTGAGGGCGTCCCCCTGCGTCCGCCTCCGCCCCTGCGAAACCCAAGCAGCAGCCTTCATCAGGGAAACAGGGTGCCGGACGTAAGGGTGGCGCCCAACCCGCTCAGGGAGCCGCTAAACCTGGTGGCAAGCGGAAGGGTAATCGGCCCTGAGACAAGCAGCCCAGGGAGGACGGGAACTGCTCTCGGGGAGATGATGTCCGCATCCCTCCCCCACCCCCCGGAGGAGGACCGGGGGGCTTCAACTGGTCTAACATCTCTGCCGCTGGCTCTCCGGAGTCCAGCGGTACCCACCTTCTCAATAAAAGAGCAGTTTCTACCCTCTCTGTGCCCCAAGAGGGCCAGGTTGGCAGTGTGCGACGCCTCCGGGCCTCCTCACTCCTTTCGTCCCCTCCCCCCACCACGGGCTAGCAGTGTGGGCACCGAGAACGCCCCCGGGCCTTCTCACCCAGAATCTGTCCCACCCTGGAATTCTCAGACAACACTCCGGGCCGCCTCCGGGCCTCCCGAGTCGGGTCTGTCTATTCCACCTCGCCAACCCACCCCGGGTACGTCTGTGGTGCCGTTGATCCCGCTTGTACCGTCTCGCTGGCTCATCCGTACCATTAGACTCGGCTACGCGATTCAGTTCGCTCGCCGGCCTCCCAAGTACAGGGGCATCCTCTTCACCTCCGTGCGAAGCAGCGATGCTCAGGTCTTGCGGTCAGAGATCGATGTCCTGCTGGCGAAGGACGCGATCGAGCCGGTTCCTCCAGCCGATACGAAGGCGGGGTTCTACAACCCCTACTTCACTGTACCCGAGAAAGGGGGTGGGTTACGGCCAATCTTGGACCTGCGTATCCTGAATCGGGCCCTGCACAAGCTCCCGTTCCGGATGTTAACGCAGAAACGCATTTTCGAATGCATCCGTCCCCAAGATTGGTTCGTGGTGATCGACCTGAAGGACGCGTACTTTCATGTCTCTATCCTTCCTCGACACAGACCGTTCCTACGCTTTGCGTTCGAGGGGAAGGCATATCAGTACAAAGTCTTGCCCTTCGGGCTGTCCCTGTCGCCTCGCGTCTTTACGAAAGTCGTAGAGGCAGCCATTGTTCCGCTCAGAGAACGCGGCGTTCGCATCCTCAACTATCTCGACGACTGGCTTATCCTCGCCCAGTCTCGGGAGCAGTTGTGCGAACACAGGGACATGGTGCTCAGTCACCTCAGCCTGTTGGGTCTTCGGGTCAACCGAGACAGAGCAAACTCTGTCCCACACAGAGGATCTCTTATCTCGGTATGGAGTTGGATTCGGTCAGCCAGACTGCGTGCCTTACGGAAGAGCGGGTCCAGTCGATGTTGAACTGCTTGAATTCGTTCAAGAGCAGGACAGCGGTCCCACTGAAATCTTTTCAGAGGCTCCTGGGGCATATGGCATCTGCAGCCGTGGTAACGCCGCTCGGATTGCTTCATATGAGACCGCTTCAACACTGGCTCCATGGCCGAGTCCCGAGGTGGGCGTGGCAGAGCGGCCAGTACCGGGTCCCAGTGACTCCTTACTGCCGCCGAACCTTCAGCCCGTGGACCAACGCTTCGTTTCTCTGGGCCGGTGTGCCCTTAGAACAAGTGTCCAGGCATTCTGTGCTCTTCACGGATGCCTCCTCCACGGGCTGGGGGGCCACGTACAACGGGCATGCAGTTTCAGGTCTTTGGACGGGACCTCAATTGCATTGGCATATCAAATGCCTCGAGTTGTTAGTGGTACACTTGGCACTGCGCCGCCTCAAGGGGCCGCTACGTGGCAAGCATGTACTGGTCTGTACGGACAGCACTGCAGCCGTTGCGTACATCAACCGCCAGGGTGGTCTACGCTCCTGTTGCATGTTCCAACTCGCCTGCCACCTCCTCCTTTGGAGTCAGAAGCATCTGAGGTCGCTTCGGGCCATTCATGTCCCAGGTGCGCTCAACCGGACAGCCGACGAGCTCTCACGGCAGCCTGCACCTCCGGGAGAGTGGCGACTCCATCCCCGCACGGTCCAGCTGATATGGGACCTCTTCGGAGCCGCACAGGTAGACCTGTTTGCCTCTCCGGACTCGACCCATTGCCAGTGGTACTATTCCCTGACCGGGGGCACAGACTCACCCAGTGAGCCTTCTTGCACAGACACTGTGCAAGGTCAGGGAGGACGAGGAGCAGCCAACCGGACCTGGTTCCCCGAACTCACTCCTCGCGACAGCCCCTCCCTGGCCGATTCCCCTGAGGAAGGACCTTTTTTCTCAGGGAAGGGGCACTCTATGGCACCCGCGTCCAGACCTCTGGAAACTCCATGTCTGGTCCCTGGACGGGACGCGGAGGTTCTAGGTGGTCTACCACAGGCAGTGGTGGACACCATCTCTTCTGCTAGAGCCCCCTCTACGAGGCGCCTCTACGCGTTGAAGTGGAACCTGTTCATTGAATGGTGCTCTTCCCGCCGGGAAGACCCCCGAAGGTGTTCGTTTGGTGTCGTGCTTTCTTTCCTGCAAGATGGGCTGGAGTCAAGGCTGTCTCCCTCCACCCTCAAAGTGTACGTCGCTTCAAAAGCGGCGTATCACGATGCAGTCGAAGGTAAGTCCTTGGGAAAGCACGACCTAATCAAGGAGTGGCTCTGTAAGAAGCATATCAAGGTTCTGGTGTGGCCTAGCCAGTCTCCAGACCTAAACCCAATAGAGAATCTTTGGAGGGAGCTCAAACTCCATGTTTCTCAGCGACAGGCCAGAAACCTGACTGATCTAGAGAAGATCTGTGTGGAGGAGTGGGCCAAAATCCCTCGTGCAGTGTGTGCAAACTGGGTGAAAAACTACAGGAAACGTTTGACCTCTGTAATTGCAAACAAAGGCTACTGTACCAAAAATTAACATAGATTTTCTCAGGTGTTCAAATACTTATTTGCAGCTGTATCATACAAATAAATAGTTAAAAAATCATACATTGTGATTTCTGGATTTTTTTTTATTTTAGATTATGTCTCTCACAGTGGACATGCACCTACAATGACAATTTCAGACCCCTCCATGATTCTCCTCCATGAAGTGGGAGAACTTGCAAAATAGCACGGTGTTCAAATACTTATTTTCCTCACTGTATTACTGCTATGGTGATCACTGCATGATCATACTAGTACAATGTTGATGATAACTTTTCAAAAGAAAGT
Organism: Romanogobio albipinnatus; assembly: GCA_023566225.1. Classification (NCBI taxonomy): domain Eukaryota; kingdom Metazoa; phylum Chordata; class Actinopteri; order Cypriniformes; family Gobionidae; genus Romanogobio; species Romanogobio albipinnatus. The sequence continues at coordinate 42,620,308 of CM042242.1, forward strand.
TAGCATGTTTGCAGAGAAAATAATGATCATGATTTCTTTTAAACACTCATGCTGCAGTACAACACCAGAGCAAAATATACTAAGTTGGATGCAGTTGATTATTGGATGAGAAACAGGCTTCTTTGCTGAAATACTTCAGTGTTGCAACTGAATACTGAATTCATTCCTCAGTATTTAAAAAAAGAAAAAAAGCTGCTGGGATGATTCTATTCTGATGGTCTGGCTGTAATGATGGGCTGAGTCCTAATGCAAGTGCAGTGGATGATGTTCGAGGAATGGGCAGGTTTCTGTACTAACAAGCCTTGGCAGCCTGCCAATGGAGCTCCGGCAGCAGAGATGAAGGCTCGGCTATAGCACAAAGAGGGAAAGGAAAAACATTAACCTTCAGTGAAGGAGGAGAGATGGGGAAAAAAGGCAAGAGAGTAGAGAGGGAAGAAATGACAGAGATGAGATGAAAAGAGAGAAAGATGAGAAATGGGTTGGGAGAGAAGGATGGGGATACAAGAGAAAGAAATGGGAAGAGTGCTGGGGTCAGATGGAAAGGGAGAGGAAGAAGAAGAGAGAAAAAATGGGGAAAGCCATCAAGAGGCAGGCAATGTGGCAGCATCAGGGGACACAGAGAGAAGCTCTATCTCGATGGGATTGTAGAACAATGGTGAAGAACAACACAATAGCTCTAAACTTTGCTCCTTCAATGAGACTTTGTTGCTAAAAAGCGCTATATCAATTGATGTTTCGGATAGCGCCCTTTCAAAGAAGGAAGAAAACTAACAAACACATCCTGCACAGAAAACTAGGTTACCCATTGCAGCTAGAATTGTCAGGTTGTAGGACAATACTGTTCCTGACTATATATAGATCATCCTAGAGATATGATTTTACTGTAGGTGTGTAGAACAATCAGATTATGAATAAAATGAATCACAACTAATATCAAGCAATAGCCCATATATAAATCATATTTGTTCTGTGAATATGTCTTGTTTCAAAAGAGTTTCTAAAATTGAAGTTTGTATTTTTTTATGTTAAAATACTTCTACTACTATTATCTGTTTGCAGGTTGTTTTTTCCAAAAATGCGTAAAGCTGTGCTGTTTTCAAAACAGTGCTCTGTTTATTTAAAGGTGCACTGTGTAAATTTTAGTGGCATCTAGTGGTGAGGTTGCAAATTCCCTCCCTTCCGAAGCACATAGAGAAGATACGGTGGTGACAGAGGACAAAGGTGCCGTCATCTGAGACAGCAGAGAATAGATAGCGCTCTGTAGAGCAGTTTGTCTGTTTATAGGGCTACTATAGAAACATGAAAGAGCAATATTGGCGATTTCACTATAAGGGGACTCGTGGTGTATGTAGATAGAAATGGCTCGATCTAAGGTAATAAAAACATAATGGTTCATTATGTAAGGTCTTTATAGCATTAGCATTAGATAGCATTAGTCTGCTATCAGTGGCTCAAGCCTCTGTTACTAGCTCTAAAATTACGTTTTGGAATTAGCAACGGAGGTTTGGGTTTAGATGCGTAAGAAATAAGTCCTACACACAAGAGTATTTTAAAGACAAAACCTGACTAATGTCTTGAAATAAATAATCTGAACAATGTTTTGAGGTGTTGTAACCGGAATAATTGACTCCGGGCCGATTAATTATTCGAAAAATAATGCACACCAAAGGTGGTAATGTGGTCACGATGTGAAACAGAGATATAATCAAGAATCTCCGCTTTGCGTCGTGACCCCATTACCACCTCTGGTGTGCATTATTTTTTTAATAATTCAACAGCTCGTCATCAGTTATTCCTTACATGCCAACCAGCCTAACATAGCAACACTGGCTCAAACAATGGGGTGAGTTTGAGGCGGGGCTATATGTTTTTCTGACCAATGGCAGATCAACAGTGCGTTTTGGACACTTCACCTTTAAGTCAAGTCAAGTCAAGTCAACTTTATTTATATAGCGCTTTTAACAATGTAGATTGTTTCAAAGCAACTTTACAGTGTTAAACAGCAAAATAATGCAGCCTAATTGTATTCAGCTGTATAGCCATTTGATGTCATCAGTTCATTTCAATTTCCATAGGGTGACAGTGTGGGCTTTAGATCAATAATTAGATTATTGATCCTTATTGATCTTTAAGGACATAAGTACTTGTCCACCACCATGCACTATGAATTTTTTTTTGTTGTAATGTATGAAAGAAAAAAGGAATTATTATACAAATGAAAACCTGACACAGAAACATGCACAGATAATATGTTGTCTATGATCGCTAGAAACAGGTATTTTTCAGCAGTCAGGTAGGTACATATCCTTAACATTCTTACTCAAATCTACATCCATATATGGAATATGTTAAAATGCGGAGGTGAATAATAACTTTTGGAAAACCAGCTGATACATTTTGCTTTATTGCAGTGTCAGTGTAAGAAAAATAAGAGCACCGTATTCTCTCCTGTCCCCTCCTCCTCAACAAATCATTCAGCTTGTGTTACACTCAGCTTTCCAGATACAGCAATGTGATTGACAAGTACACTGTAGCATGGCATAAGTGATGTTCACCTGCGTTGTCCAGCCTGCCAAACATTCACATGGAAAACGAAAAGGTCAGCAGTGATCTATGGGACGTGTGTTTGCCGGCTAGGCAGAACAAGACCACTTTATGTGGACTGATGTTGGAAACCAGGATCACCAATCCATGAAACCCTCTGATTCAGGCTTTATCCCTGCTGTTTGTTTTCCCTGATGCCTTCAGACAGCTCAGAGATAACAGCAGTTCCAGATAGGACAGAATCGAATGGCTGAGAGGAAGTGTGTCATGCCGCCTCCAAGCTTATTTTGAAGCAATCTGTTATCCCTCAATGCATTGAGGGTCAATAGAAAAGAAAACTCATACAGTTAATGAGATCTTTCATACTGTATGTTAATTGTTTCTCCAACACAATGGAGAGCAATGGAGAAAAAAAAAGAAAAAAAAAACCGCAAAAGTCTTGTGCTTAGATTTTGTATCACAAGTGCTCTGACTCAGTGTTGGGGGGTAATACATTACAAGATACTTGAGTTACATAATCAGATTACTTTTTTCAACTAACTAGTAACTAGTAAAGTAAGGCATTACTTTTAAATTCTGAAAACAAAATATATGAGCTACTTTTTCAAATAAGTAATGCAAGTTACTTTGTTTTGCCATTCATTGAGTGACACTTGACCCCATGTTGAGACAAATCAGAAGTAATGCAGATGCATTGTGTGCGCTGCGTAAACATGATGGACTAAATGTGAGCATGCATTTACTCATCTCACTTGCACAAAAACAGATGCAGTATTCCCCGAATGAATAAAAACAGTGAAATGCAAACTCAGAATATTTGCAAACCTGCAATAATTAAATATGTTAAATAATACTTTATATATTTAATCTCACTCTATTAACCAATGTCTTTGCTGTTGACATTTGATGATCCAATCCAGCCATAATAATAAGCAAAAATAGCTTTAGTTTAACATTACATTTGTGTTTCTTTTTATTATAATTGCTGAAGTAAGAATGTTGAACATTCTTCATCTGCATCCTATTCTTCTAGAATGGCAGCACAAAAAAGGTTCGGAAAGGTTTGTTTGAGCTGTGCCCTCTACTGTACAGGCGTGAATTAGCATTTCCTTCAGCCTGACGCCCGTTTCACACATACTCTGTCTGCAGTGCGTATGCAGTGCGTGTTGTGGTGCGTATGGGGTTCATATATGCTGCGTTTGCAGCGCACAACTGATCCGCAGTTGTATACCACAAACACAGCATTTATTCATTTTTTTTTTTTATTTCAAATCCAAAAGTTGTTACTGAACATGGCTTGTCAGAATTGCAATTCTCTTTGTTTACACTTTACACATTTAAACAACGTTTTGTTCAATTCATTACTTTATATTTATAGGCTATAGCCTAGCACTTTAGATTTAGCTCACACAAGTGGCAATACATTTAAAGATAGGTTATAGCCTAAAATCGCAAACATTCAGGCAATAGGCTATACAAAAACAGCCGACTCTCGTCTTTCGTTTTTAAACCCTTTTAAAGGAGGTCATAAAGACCTTTGTTTTTCCACCTCCAAGATGGTACGAGTGCTATCCATTTTGTCACATTTGTTACATAAATGCCAGGTAAGGTGCCGTTTCCCTGCTTTACCCGAGGAAAAAAAGCCATGTGTTGACTTATTTTGAGTATATTTTAAATTATGTACTGCAGCGAAAATCTAGTAATTTTAATATCTGTGGTAAAATTACTAGACTTTCGCTGCAGTACATGTGCAGTAATGCGAACAATGTGCTGTCACTTTAATTCAGCAGTGCAGCACAGCAAAAAATAGACTCACGGAAACAATCGCCACACTGCTGCAGTGTGAAAGCTGTAATCCGTTAAAATGGGTACGGAAAAAAATACGCACCGCATACGGAGTATGTGTGAAACGGGCGTGAGGCTTATTCATTCCACTTTTGGTGTGAAAGGGCTTTTACATTTGCCAAGAAATAGAAATTTTGTGTGGGTTTAAAAAAATAAAATAATAATAATTAAAAAACAACAAGCAAGGCCAGCACACATGAAAGCAAAAGTAAGGTAACACATTACTTTCCATCAAAAGAAACTAATTAATGTGATTTGTTTCTTTTTTTAGGGAGTAACACAATATTCTAACGCATTTACGTATTTAGGTTTATCGGCCAACATATCGGTTATCGGCTTTCAAATATAAATAATTATCGGTTATCGGTATCGGCCAAAATGTTCATATCGGTGCATCCCTAGTTAAATGTACATATTTATTTACATTTTACATATTTTGTCTGATACACAGAAGTTTATCAGGTTTTACACACACACACACACACACACACACACACACACACACACACACACACACACACACACACACACACACACACACACAGGGGTGTTTTTGTGAAATGTGGGGACATTCCATAGGCGTAATGGTTTTTATACCGTACAAACCGTATTTTCTATCCCCCTACACTGCCCCTGCCCCTAAACTTAACCCTCACAGGAGACTGTGCAGTTTACTTTCTGTGAAAAAAACCTAATTCTGTGTGAAATATAAGCATTTTGAAAAGTGAGGACATGGGGAACGTCCTCATATTTCACCCTCTTTTTGTAATACCTATGTCATACCCATGTCATTATACACATTTGTGTCCTGATATTTCACAAAAACATGCCCCCCCCCCACACACACACACACACACACACACACACAAAAAAGCATCTTCACACTTCTTGATTATATCTCAAATAAACAAGCAAACCAGGAAATGTAAAAATGTCGTCATCCATGTGCATAAACTGTTTTTTTACACTCTTGTTTGCTAGGATTATTCTCACCAGGCTGCCTGAAGAACAAAACCCCTTTCATGCTATTCTCTTTCATCTTGTATTGCCACTTAGTCTAGCTGCAGGTTATTTTAAATAATTCATTGCCTGAGCTTGAGGGTGGAGATACCAAGTATTGCTGATCGTTCACAGCAACCCCATTAAGCATTCCCAAAACTATTTACATGTTTACCTACACATTGATGAACTATCGGAATGATGAACTCTTTTCTTTTTCTGATGAACGTTTCTTTTTTCCTTTAAAAGGCATGGAGTAATAAAGGACAAAATGTGATTCATAAAGTGTTTAGATTTTGCATTTAAAAACAGTAATTAAGCATGATGCTAAATGTATTTTCCAACTAAGCACACATCACCAAAATGTCTGAAAGAGCGAATACTCTAGAAAGCATCACCTTGTATTTAAAATGTCATATATGGGTAAAAACATCTGAGAGAAGATGCCACAAAATATCTGCTTCTCATTCTAATATTCAAGGAACATTTTATTGACGAGTTGGAAAACAGCCATGTTCTGTAACATAAGTTACATGGGACAAAAGTAGTGAGTTAAATGCTTTACTTTAATAAAAATAACCCAGCACCAAAACAGCCTACAAGGACAAGATCTGATAATGACAAAAGCAAACATATGGTTATATAACAAGGGGTCAAGGTTGGATGGCTTAGCATGCCACTGTTAGAAAAAAAATGCTGTAAATACATGCCAGTGAGATGAGTGGGAATAGTTAGCTTTCCCCAAGTGTATGTATAGACTTAATATGCATACACATAAAGCAATTAACAAACAAGAAACATCTGGGTACAAATGAAGGGACGGATCTAAAAACAGAAAGAGAACATGGGAAAATACAAAATACAAGGATTGAAAAGATGAAAAAAAGTCCACACACGAAAAGCCCTCAAAACCATTATAACCAAACCAGATGTAATTCAAATGTAATTTATTCATTTGATGGTAAAGCTGATTTTTTTTGCATCCATTACTCCAGTCTTACATTTAGTAATTCAAAATATTACTGACTACAATATTACTATTCACGGTGACGCATTGCTGCCACATCCTTTTTTCCCACTCAATTATGTCATAATAACGAGATGTTATGTCGTTTTGACTATATTTTCTCGTAATAACGAGATGTTATGTCGTAAAAACTACATTTTCTTATGATAACGAGATCTTATGTCGTAATAACGAGATGTTATGTCGTTTTAATAACATATTTTCTCGTAATAAAGAGATGTTGTCGTTAAAACAACATATTGTTCTTGTTAAAACGACATATATTTTCTCCTAATAAGGACATATGTTGTATAGTAATGTGTACAAAATATGTCTTTCCCTTTCAGTCAGTCACGTTCAACGTACATCGGAACTGACCGACGAATTGGGATCTGTTTTCAGAGACCAATATACTTTGAGTGTATAGAAACGAGCCAATGAACATTGGCATGCGGTTCACGCATTCCACGTGTCGCCCCGCGTTGCGGGTATAAACACGGCAGTGGAAGTACCGCATATCGTTTTCAACTTCAGAGCCGAGCATTTCTATGTTCCTACAAAGAGTGTTTTGGCCACGAGTCATGAGAGAGAGAGGAAAACTGCCTACCTGCTTCCAGTGTCGGTGTTACGGTGCCTTACAGCGGTGGTCGCAAGCAAAGAAGAAAACAAACAGCTGTTCTCACAGCTCGCTGGGCGTTTTCCTTTGAGTGCTCACAGCAGGCTTGCACCGCGGCCATTTCCCCTGTGTGCCCCGGCACTTTTCTGAGCGGTTTTTCCTCTACTAAAAGAGCAACACGGTTTGACCCTGCATCTTTTTCAAGATGTCATTCAAACCGTGTGTTTCTGGATGCGGTTGTTTCCTGTCCTCATTTAACGGCCACAATCTCTCTCACATATAAACATGTGAGATTGCTTTCGTGGGTGATTCATGCTCTCTCAGGAGAGCATGGTCACATTGGCGCGTTGTTCGTCTCACCTTTCTCATAAGGGTTTGAGCGTTCAGCGCGCCGTGTGCCGTCAAGCGCCGGCTGTCACTCGGCACTCTCTAGATGCGCAGTCCAGACTATGAAACCTGAGTCCCTTTGCTTATTCCCTGATCTAGTTTATTTTCTGGTGCACCAGAAAAGGGCTACTTTGGCTAATAAGCCTTGGTGACCTGAGGATTACAGTGGGGCATCCCCGCCGGGTACATCTCTTCAGGCCCCCACTCCTCTATCGCATCATGAGCATGCTGAGACTTTGTTCGTGGGTGGTTCATGTTCTTTCATGAGAACATGGCCACGTCGGCGCGTTGTTCATCCTGCCCCTTTCATAGGGGCTTGAGCGTTCAGCGTGCCGTGTGCCGTCGAGTCTGGTGGCCACGCCCACTGTCTCTCATGCCTGCTGGTAGCCCAGATGGGATTGCTGGTCCTTTTTTGAAAAAGAGGGACCTAGCGTTTCATTTGTGGCTCTGGCAGAGGACAGATGTCAATTGCTGCATCGGAGAGAGGGCTGTTATGCGCTGGAGATGATGACACTGAGTTTCCCACTATAATAGTGTGTGCTCATGCTGAATCAGATTCAGTGTTGACAGCCATGCCTTCCTGGATTGCTGCCTGGATGTGCATCGGAGAAATTTATCAGTGTGGAACTATTTGGTGTCAAAATATGGAACACCAAAAGGGCCATAATCTGTATAATTTTTTTTCCCCTCTCTCACTACCCTCTCTCCTGAATGCACGAGGGTAGTCCCAACCCAGGGGTTATGCAGGAACTGCGTGCAGTGATGGACCTTGCGCTCCGGGTGACGGAAGTCACTGCACGCTCCCTGGGTCAGGCGATGTCCACATTAGTGGTCCTCAACGCCCCTGTCTGTCAGGCTGGCCTCTTTGGCGACGCCGTCGAGAACTTGCCCAGCAGTTCTCGGTGGCCCAGAAGCGGATGGAGGTGGTTTAAAAAAAATAAAATAAAAACATCCTGCCCCGACGACTAGCTGCTGCCTCCACCCAGTCATCGGCTGCAGCGCCTCCGTCTGCTTGTCGCCGAGGGTGCCCCCCCCTGCGTCCGCCAAGCAGCAGCCTCCACCCGGGCAGCAGGTGGCCGGGCGCAGGGGATGTGCCCAACCCGTCCAGGGTCCCGCGAGTCCGCTAGCAAGCACAAGGGCCCTGGAACGGGCAGCCCAGCGAGATGGCGAACTGCTCGGGGAGAAGGTGTCCGGACCCCTCCCTCCCACGGGGGAGGACCGGGGGGAGAATATTTTTCAGTTTCGGTCCTGCCGCTGGCTCTCCGGAGTCCAGTGGTAGCCACATTCTCATTCTCCCACATTCTCCTGAGAGGGTCAGGTTGGCAGTGTGCGACGCCCCCAGGCCTTGCCACTCCTTTCCTCCCCTCTCCCCCTTCGCCAGGGGGCAGCAGTGTGGGCACAGAGGATGCCCCCGGGCCTTCTCACCCATACTCTGCCCCACCTGGAGTACTCAGGCAACACTCTGGGCCGCCTCCGGGCCTCCCGAGTCGGGTCTGCGTACTCCACCTCGCTGCCCCACCGCTGGGTAGTCAGTGGTGCCGTTGGTCCCGCTTGTTCGGTCCCTGGGGTCTGGCTAGGTCTCCCCGGACCGTCTCGCTGGCTCATCCGTACCATCAGACTCGGCTACACGATTCAATTCGCTCGCCGGCCTCCCAAGTACAGGGGCATCCTCTTCACCACCGTGTGGAGCAGCGATGCCCATGTTTTGCGGTCAGAGAATGATGTCCTGCTGGCAAAGGATGCAGTCGAGCCGGTTCCTCCAGCCGATATGAAGTCAGGCTTCTACAGGCCCTACTTCATTGTACCCAAGAAAGGTGGTGGGTTAAGGCCAATCTTGGACCTGCACATTCTGAATCGGGCCCTGCAAAAGCTCCCGTTCAGAATGTTAACGCAGAAACGCATTCCCGAATGTATCTGTCCCCGAGATTGGTTTCAGCAATCGACCTGAAGCCCTTCAGGCTGTCCCTGTCGCCTCACGGCTTCACAAAGTTGTGTGACACAGGGACATGGTGCTCCGTCACCTCAGCCGGTTGGGCCTTCGGGTCAACTGAGAGAAGAGCAAACTCTGCCCTGCGTAGAGGATCTCTTATCTCGGTATGGAGCTGGATTCGGTCAACCGGACTCCGCGCCTCACACCAGAGCGAGTCCGGTCAGTGTTGAACTGCTTGAATATGTTCAAGGGCAGGTCTGTTAGTCGCGATAGCCCCTCCCTGGCCGATCCCCCTGAGGAAGGACTTTCTTTCTCGGGCGGGGCACTCTATGGCACCCGCTTCCAGACCTCTGGAATCTCCATGTCTGGTCCCTGGACGGGACGCGGAGGTTCTAGGTGGCCTGCCACAAGCAGTGGTAGACACCATCGCTTCAGCTAGAGCCCCATCTACGAGGTGCCTCTATTCCCTGAAGTGGAACCTGTTCATTGAGTGGTGTTCTTCCCGCCAGGAAGACCCCCGGAAGTGTTCGATTAACGTTGTGCTTTCCTTCCTGCAGGATGGGTTGGAGCAAAGGCTGTCTCCCTCCACCCTCAAAGTGTATGTCGCAGCAATAGCGGAGTGGTCCAGCGAGCTCAGGCAGGGCACTAGAAGGGCCAGCATCCCTGGCGTGTTGGTAGGGATCCCAATTCGTCGGTCAGTTCCGACGTACGTCGAACGTGACCGACTGAAAGGGAACATCTCGGTTACGTATGTAACCCTCGTTCCCTGAAGGAGGGAACGGAGACGTACGTCCCGTCGCCAGGTGCTGTGCTTCAGCTGAAGGCCCAAGCCACTTATTTCAGTTCCTCAGTTGAAAACGATATGCGGTACTTCCACTGCCGTGTTTATACCCACAACGCGGGGCGGCGCGTGGAATGCGTGAACCGCATGCCAATCTTCATTGGCTCGTGTCTATACACTCGAAGTAGATTGGTCTCTGAAAACAGATCCCAATTCGTCGGTCAGTTCCGACGTACGTCTCCGTTCCATCCTTCAGTGACAAGGGTTACATACGTAACCAAGACGTTATCCACATTAGAAAATGTATATAGCCTATGTGCCTTTGTCACACTTCCATGTTTGAAAAGCAGAAGCAAGCTCAGCATAATCTTCCGCTGCCTGTATCAGTGGCAGTGCCCATAGCACAAAATTGTTGTAATTTATTGATGTAGCCTACAGTTCATAACAGATAGCCTTCATCTAAATCAAAATTTCACAAAATTTTTGAGGCCATATGGTCCGCTCATGATTAGCCTCAGTTGCGTAACTTTAACCTAGTAATGAAGGACTCCGGTGCAGCCACAAATATAACTATAAACCTACTGTAATTAAGACATATATTCAATAAATTTGAACAGAAAGACGCTATAGTTTCAGCCTTACTCAAAAGGCCGCGGAAACAGGCATCGTTACGCACGTCAATCCGTTGCCGACGTTCTTGGTTTGCTTCTTATTTATTAAATATACAGGAAATTAGTTGATTAAACATTGATTATACAAAACTAAATTCACTTTTAAGAAAGACTTTCTACAAAACGAAACTCAATGAAGTGGTCAAAATCATGTCTGACCCCACTCCATGTCTCCAGACATATTGCACATCTTATGATGTAGCCTATCTTACTCATGCTGCTCACTTTTCATTTTTAGCCATACAGATAACAACAAAGGCCTTGGATTCAGGGAACAGATTATTTTGCATGCACTTCACTCCAAAAGCCATCTTTATTTCAAAAAATTATTTTGTTTATTAAACGCAAGTTTATCATTTCAAAAGCATTTCTACATTTAATTAATATTTCCAACAAACACAATTCCAAGACAAAATAACGAAGTGGTAAAAAAAATGGACCCACTTTATATTAGGTGGCCTTAACTACTATGTACTAACATTTTAATTAATCATTTGATACAATGCACTTATTGTGTACATACATGTTTTTACATTGTACTTACATTAATTACACAGTTTACACTTCCCTTACACCTAACCCTACCCTTAAACTTGCCCACACCACCACACCTGTCCCTAACCCTACCCGTATCCCACCTCAATATCAGCAAAAGTGTTTTGCAATACAATTTGAACACAGTAAGTACATTGTACTTATTTTTTGATGTAAATACATAGTACTTAAGGCCACCTAATATAAAGTGGGGCCAAATAATTAAATACATTTGAGTTACCACCAACCTTGCAAATTCAATCATTTTGCCCTTCTCCCTTCCTTCAACACGTAGCCTCCAAACGCGTTTTCACTCATGTGAATGTTGTTTTACGATTTGGACACGAGTCATACAAATCATTGTTATAATAATAAATAGTTTAGCATCCAAGTGTGAATATAGAAACATTCGGATTTGTGCAGAATGAGAGAGGAGCAACTCTGGTTTCAGTTTCGCTTTAAAGGCTGGCCTAAATATTGTTTGAAGGCTAATGAATGGCCCTATAATTGATGTTTGTTTTACATTTATAGCTTTCATTCTTGTTATGAATTTTGTTACATTTATAAGATTTGTTGTGGAAATAGCCTAAAATACATGTTGATAATGTTTGTAAACATTTAGTTTTTAGCAGTATTTTTTAATAAAATGCGACTGACACACCAGTGCAATTTACCTGGGTTTTTTTTTCTTTCTCTCAACAACTTACCCAGTGCATTTTCAGGTGCGACTCAGTGTGACAAAGGCACATAGGCTAAATAAATTCTCTAATGAGGATAAAAGCATATTTTGTACACATCACTCTACAACACATGTACTTATTAGGAGAACGTATATATCGTTTTAACAATAAAAATATGTTGTTTTAATGACATAACATCACGTTATTACAACATAAACTCACCTAAAGGATTATTAGGAACACCATGCTAATACTGTGTTTGACCCCCTTTCGCCTTCAGAACTGCCTTAATTCTACGTGGCATTGATTCAACAAGGTGCAGAAAGCATTCTTTAGAAATGTTGGCCCATATTGATAGGATAGCATCTTGCAGTTGATGGAGATTTGTGGGATGCACATCCAGGGCACGAAGCTCCCGTTCTACCACATCCCAAAGATGCTCTATTGGGTTGAGATCTGGTGACTGTGGGGGCCATTTTAGTACAGTGAACTCATTGTCATATTCAAGAAACCAATTTGAAATGATTCAAGCTTTTGTGACATGGTGCATTATCCTGCTGGAAGTAGCCATCAGAAGATGGGTACATGGTGGTCCCATGGGATGGACATGGTCAGAAACAATGCTCAGGTAGGCCGTGGCATTTAAATGATGCCCAATTGGCACCAAGGGGCCTAAAGTGTGCCAAGAAAACATCCCCCACACCATTAAACCACCACTACCAGCCTGCACAGTAGTAACAAGGCATGATGGATCCATGTTCTCATTCTGTTTACGCCAAATTCTGACTCTACCATCTGATTGTCTCAACAGAAATCGAGACTTATCAGACCAGGCAACATTTTTCCAGTCTTCAACTGTCCAATTTTCGTGAGCTCGTGCAAATTGTAGCCTCTTTTTCCTATTTGTAGTGGAGATGAGTGGTACCCGGTGGGGTCTTCTGCTGTTGTAGCCCATCCGCCTCAAGGTTGTGCGTGTTGTGGCTTCACAAATGCTTTGCTGCATACCGCGGTTGTAACGAGTGGTTATTTCAGTCAAAGTTGCTCTTCTATCAGCTTGAATTAGTTGGCCCATTCTCCTCTGACCTCTAGCATCAACAAGGCATTTTCGCCCCCACAGAACTGCTGCACACTGGATGTGTTTCCCTTTTCACACCATTCTTTGTAAACCCTAGAAATGGTTGTGCGTGAAAATCCCAGTAACTGAGCAGATTGTGAAATCTGGCACCAACAACCATGCCACGCTCAAAATTGCTTAAATCACCTTTCTTTCCCATTCTGACATTCAGTTTGGTAGTTCAGGAGATTGTCTTGACCAGGACCACACCCCTAAATGCATTGAAGCAACTGACATGTGATTGGTTGATTAGACAATTGCATTAATGAGAAATTGAACAGGTGTTCCTAATAATGTTTTGGTGAGTGTAATTGAGTGGAAAAAAATATATGTATGTGGCAACAATGCGTCACTGTAATTATTGACCCCACACTTATGGGCTTGTTGGACAAGAACTGTAGAGTACTGTTTATTATCTCAACCCTGTTTTGCATTAGGTTTACTATCACAGCAAAAAATGTTGTGTGTGTGTGTGTTTTAAGAATGTGCATGTGTGAAAAAGATTGAGTTTAACTTGGTTCTATTTTTAGTTTGTAGGGCTACACTACATCTTCCAAGAGCTCTATAATGAGAAGCAACTGTGATCAACATAAACTTCAGTATGTCTACAGTGTTTTTTTTGTTTTGTTTTTTTTTGTTTACACTGAACACACTAAACAAGAATCTGTACACTTTTAGTGCATGTGTCTCTGAGAATGCCATCCCATGCATATTTGTCATCTGTAACATGTCTTGGAGTTTGTTAAAAAATTTTTATGATGCTTATAATTTAGAATGTATGTGAATTCCCTTTTAATGAGATGTTTGTACTGCAATTTGGTGCGTAAAGTAGCACTCAATGCTTTTCAGATAATGCGCTCATTTACAGATGTCTCGCGTGCATGTGCAGGGCATAATAAATGAAGAAAACTAAGTTGCTCCATTGACTATATGGTCTGAAACATTGCGCACAGTAATCATAGTCCAGAACACAGAATATATTATATCTGTTAGGTGTGGTTCATCCCCAATTAATGTTTTCTGCTCTGTCAAGCGTTTTCCTTGGTTTTCCATTGTGTTAGAGGGTTGTGATGTGTGTGGGCTGTGGGTTCAGGAATGGAATCGTAATCTGAATCTCCAGATGAGTTGGTCTTCCACAAAGTGCTGGATCATTGAGCTCTGTGGGAAGGCCACCCATATTGTGAGAGAGCTTAAGAGCTGTGGTTATCAAGAAAAAGTTTTGTTGACATACTGCTACTGTTTAAATGATAATAAAAAATAAAAATAAAAAACACTGTACTTATGTTAATATGACAATATGACGTGTGTAAAGTGTGCATTTTGAAGTATCGCATCAGAAACGAGTGCTGAAAAAAAAAATCCCTTAATTCGCAAAAAAGTTTTTTTTACAACCACGTTTTTATGCTCGCTTGAGTTGGTTTTTGACTTCAAAAAGAGTTTGTGCAAAGAATGGGAGATGGATTGCCAAATAAATTCTGGCGTAGCGAACATTAAACCCACGTGACTAATTGGCTGTTTCTGCTGATGGTGTTTTATTTACTAAAACAAGGAATGCAAAAAAAGTGCTGAAAGTGGTATAGAATCCATATCATGGTGCTTTTTGGGTGTGAGGGATAAATCGACTCATAAAAAACATATCAAGTCAAGGCTCTTGAGAATTTAAAGTCCTACTGTAGTCAATAATTTTATCCCGGCCTTAACCCTTTCACACATACATTTAAAATATTCTGGCAGTCACCCCAGCGTGAGTTTTTCAAGGTGACCATTATTTAGAATGTATCACTTTATTGTTTCCATGGTGTCACACCGCAATCACAATAGTTCTGTATGACTGATGATCTGCTTTTATTTCCTTTTTCCTTTTTCATTAAAAATATTCACAAATTGGTTAACTATAACATGAAATAGATGACATTCTGATTGTCAAGTATGGGCAAGTGGATGTGTTTTGTTGTTTTTTATTATATTGTTATTTACCTTTATAACGACCGCATTAGTTGAGCTATTTTAGCTTGTGCGCAATTCAGAGAATTGTATCTATTGCATTTACAACACGTGAATTCCTTCACTTCTAACGGAATACATGAAAGTAAGTGACCGGTGAACTGGGAGAAGTATAGAGAAAACTTTAAAGTTATTTACACAATGTGAATCTGATATGAATAAAACTAACTGTTCATACTGTAATAGAACGGATTAGTATTGACACTTCCATAGGCATCAGTGTGTATTTTACAAACTCTAAATGTATGGTTTTGCTGGTACTTGTGTATGTGTATTTAAATGTCTGAAACCTCAAATAAACATTATGCGGTCAAAAACACTGAATAGTTGTTGTAGATGATAAGCGATGTGCGTATCTGTCTCTGGCCCAGCATTAACCAAAGCACAAAAGCACATTTGAATTTAGCAGTTGATCACGTGATGCAATGACCTTTCTAATCACAATGATGTGATCATACGCTCCAAGGACCAGCCAAGGCTGATCAAACCAGTGTGATCGTACATGCAAAAAGGTTAAAACAAAAGGGTCCTTTGATCACAAAAAAATAACATTTTTAAAGATTTTTTTTTCCTTGAAAAAAACTTCATGCCCTAAAATATATTGAATGTAATTCATGCCTCATTTAGTATACATGTTTCTATGAATATGCAAATTAGCCCCACCTCCACTCACTCGCACCAGCAGAGATACCAACTCGTTGACACTTGTTGACACAACTCGCGCGTTGACGTGATTGGTTACAAGGTTGTTTGTGACTATCAGAAACACCAGCAATTTCAAACCGCGTTTTTGGTTCTGCAGTTTTAAGGAGAAAATAATCAGCAATGGTGTTGACATGAATTTGCACATAGTTTGTCCTAAAGCATATTATAAACACCACATAGACAAAACAACATAAAAAATTAAACAACATCACAGGGAGAAAATTATAAAAGGCCTTTATTCAATCATGGCTTAGGCATTTAAAAACAGGTAACCACACACAAACGCAATTTCTTAAGTCTAATTTCAGCATAAAAGCACCATTCAACAAAAGGTCTCAGTATATTACTAAGGGAGAAAATAATGTCAAGTACACAGGCTTCATCTACCAGATTCTCAATAATAAGATTGAGGAATAGGTGTTTCCCAGCGAACAGGAAATTGGCTAATTATTTTGCAAATAAGGTAAGCACAATACCAATTCAAGCCTATAATTCCAACTAGCCTATTATTATTTGTTTTATTCTTTTTTAATTAATTTACCAGTTAATGCAAATTAGCCCGCCAAAAAATAAATAAATATATATTTTTTTAAATAACAAAAAAACAGACCTCGGGCACAATGACTAACACTAATGTGCTGTTTTTAATTAGCAGAGATTCCATTCATGCCCACCAAACTTTTTTTTTGAAAGGTTGAATAAAGTTCACTATAAAAATTTTCTGTTAGGTAACTCAAAAATGTAGAAATACCTAAACTAACTGGTTTTATTCAAGTCTAAAACATACTTTAATATGGCAGTTGCAATACATTAGGATACAAAAATATATTTAAGGGTTGGATCAGGATAGCTCTTTAAAAATAACTGCATCAGAAGCAATAGGCTTAAATTAAATCTTTTAAGCTGAAGTGTGTGTGTGTGTGTGTGTGTGTGTGTGTGTGTGTGTGTGCGTGCGTGTGTGCGTGCGTGCGTGCATGCGTGTATGTGTGTGTTTTTAAATCATCCTAGTGTGCAATAGTGCCTGCCCACTTTTCCAGCTACATTGGTTCTGGAAATATGTTTCCTATTCACTATCCCAGAGGTGTTTTAAAAAAGTCTTTGTTAAGAGTTATTAGCCATGAACCAAACCAACCATCTAGGAGTTGAATCAAAACATTACAAACTTTGATTTGAAGTATTTGAAAATTCAACAGAAAATGAAGGAACAATAATTATATTTACACACACACAAAAAAAATCTAAAATCCTTTTTTTTTTTTTTCTGGACAAGCAAATGTTTTACTCGGACAACTGAAATATAATCACTTTATTGTACTTTTGTTGCAAAATATAGTTTGAGAAAGTAGGGAGACTGACTCTATGTCAATCATGGTGCTTCTTGGTAGCAGACGGGCATACAGAGCTATTTTGAACTGAATAGTGGAGATTTTCTGTTTTCAGAATCATGGATATTGCACATTTTCACAAGGAATCCCAGGTTGAAATAATGCGGGCTGAAAAAAGCTTCATGGGATTTTTTTAAATTTTATTTACTTATAGTTTTTAAAAGTCTTACAACTTACTTATAGTTTTGTAGTTGTCTCTGCTTAGGCTGAGATAAAAGAAAGTATTTTAACATCGACACACTTCACTTTTAAAGAAAGTCTGGTAATAATGGTAACCTTTGGATTTTCTGAACAGCCAGTAAAAAGTACACACAGTGACACAGACAGACAGACACGCACACACACACATACCCATTCTCTCTCTGTCTGTCCCTCAGAGTGGTGCCTACAGGCATGATCCTATTTATTACCAGAGCAGAGGGAGCAGTTTGTGTCGAGCTCTGAGGGGGTGATGAGGTGGAGGCTGAGCTGAGAGCTCTGTGAGGACAAACTCTCACCGACATGCCTGCATATCTCAGCTCCATATGCTCTCAGTCACAAGCACAATGGAAATGTGGATCCAGGTAAACATTCCCACACACATTCTGGCAGATGTGGCTCAGAAAAGCAACAGTAATGCATATGGCACAGTATAAACACAACATTGCCACAATTTAAACTATTATAAAGCATGACGAGATAAAATGAAGAGAGCCAAGATATTGATTGCATCTGCTTAACTCAAACTTCAAAGTGAGGAGCCCACATCATGTATTTACAGAACTTGTTTTTGTATTTGTGTAGAATTAGCCAAGATTATTTTAATGCTTCTGAGACTGAGAGGCGGCATGATCTGGATTTATCTCAACATCATCTGCAAACTGTATAAAAACATATTCACGCATATTCCCTATGGACAGAATGCCATATTTCTTTTAAACCCACCAGGCAGCCAAGAAAACAAGCCACACAAGTGTCTGTCAATATTTAATCAAATACAGATCAGGTCCAAAAACCTTGCACATGTTCCCTCAATCCAAATCAATGACCGTAACAGCTGGAATATTTCGCAAGAAGCCGAAGATTGCTTATTGATCAAAGTACAAATTAAATCACCCAAAAGACTTCTTGCTCAGATATAAAAGTGCTGGCGTCTTTTGAGTTTTAGCCAAAGTGTAGTCCAGCCCACTCAAGATGCCCCTGCTTGAAAAGCTTTTTAACCTTGCTTTATTATCTCTTCTTATATGCACTTATTAAAATACATTTTCTTCAACATGCCTTTAGTCAGACCATGTGATATATCCCACACACCTGGCCTGTATTGGAGTTGATGAACTTTCTGCAAACACAATCTTTAATCATTAAGAAACAAAGCTAAAAATAGAGTTCTGCATGCTGAATCTCTTTAGATGTAATAGCCTTGACAGAAAGATAACAATCATTAACTGTATTATGCATAACAGTGCAGAACATAGTTCATGGCCATTCATGTTAAAAAATAATAAATGCAAACATTGCACAAGTGTCTTAGCCACAGTTAGACTTGGACTAAAATGCATCTAGATTACTTATATATAGCATCCTTTTTTTGGTCGTATTAATTATTTTTTATATTCTTAAATTATTTAAAATCTCATTTTTATACAACCTAGTTTTTTTCCCACTTTTTTCATGTCATGTTGGTTGCTTGGTTTCTAGCCTACTTAAAAAATATGTAGTAAAAATAGGAACCAAGAAATTAAAAGGTATATCAAAAATATGAACAAAGAGATTGCTTGTGGATTCTTGTTACAAGAATATTGCCTGGTTAATAGTACACAGATGAACAAAATAATATTAATAATGTTTATCATGGCAATGTAATGTTTACCGTTCTAAACAGTGGCAGTCAGGAGGCGAGAATGAGAATGAGAGCTGGCTGATGGGAAGTAAACACAATTTGAATCCAAGGAGCTTTCAGTGACGACATGAACAATGCAATACATGGCATATCACATCAAAGGCTTGTAGTTCAAAGGCACGATTTTGGGGCTTATTAGCATTATAACCAATACCAGGAATAATACCAAATGTACTGATTCCCCTTTCCTCCTTTTCCAGCCTGACAATATCCACATGCTTCTCTACCTGCCAATAGCTTGTCGAGACATGCCATTATAATAATTGGCCGTTCGCTCTCCATCCCCAGTTGGCCTGCCAATCTGCCGATTGACACAGTGGGAGCATGGCAGCCCATCATTCCAGTAATGACAACACAGCAGAGATTCAAGTTGGATTTCACCAATAATAATGATGATGGTAATAGAGCTAACCACCAGTGGGTCTCATCATCCCAGGGATTTCACAGAAACAGACAAGGACACTAACTAAGCGAAAAGTTTCACAGAATTCACAATTGATGACTAAAATAAATCTGAATGTTTGAATGAATATGAATGTAAATGAGTATGTACATGTAACCCTTCTGGTTCTACTCCGAGCAGGATTCAAACCGTGTTTCCAGCATGGAAGGCAGGCACGCTAACAAGCACGCTAAAGACCGTAGCCTCTAGCATAAGTCGCTAGTGCGCCTTTTGAGGCCAGGCAGGGCCGTTGTTAGTGGGGTAAAAGGTGGTGACAATTATAGGGTATTATAGGGTAATTATATCTGGTTACCAGTAACACCATGAAAAGGGAAGGGAGGCCAGGAAAATTGGAAAAGTCTATCAAAACGTACTTTAACAAGACAAGTCGGTGGGATGGGATGCCGTGCCCCGATAATTTCGCTACAGACCTGCCGGCTGCTGATGTGATATATTCAACACTATCTCATGACCAATTCGTAAGTATTTTACGAGGTGGCTAATTCGTACAAATTCATACGAATTTGGCAACTCGTCAAATATGTACGATTTAGCAAGAAACATACAAATTCGTATGAGTGAGGTCGTACAAATTCGTACAAATTAGCCACCTCGTAAAATTTGTACGAATTGCCTTGAGATCGGGTTGGATATATTTAACAATACTGTCAAGAAAACGCGAATACAACTCACTGCTATTGATGGATAGCCTAGATTTATTAGCTTCATTTAATAAAATAGCACATTATCTGGACCCACTTTATATTAGGTAGCCTTAACTACTATGTACTAACATTTTAATTAATAATTTGATACAATGCACTTATTGTGTACGTACATGTTTTTACATTGTACTTACATTTAAAAAAATACCTGCATCTGTAATTAATTTCTGTAGTTACATTTGTAATTACACAGTTTACACTTCCCTTACACCTAACCCTACCCTTAAACTTGCCCACACCACCACACCTGTCCCTAACCCTACCCGTATCCCTCCTCAATATCAGCAAAGGTGTTTTGCAATACAATTTGAACACAGTAAGTACATTGTACTTATTTTTTTTTTATGTAAGTACATAGTAGTTAAGGCCACCTAATATAAAGTGGGGTCCTGAAGGACCTCTCAGCTGTTAGACTGACTGGAAAGACATTCTATAGGCCTACTATATTGCTGGTAGGTCTCCTTTAAAAAAGTTTATTTTATAATTTTATCAATTTCTTGTCTTTCGTTGTTATTTTATTTGTTTGTCTTGCATAATTGCTTGATGACTGTAAACAAAGTTATTAATCGCTTAATGTCATTTGTATATAATATTTTATATACAACTTTGTATATAAAATAAGTAAAAGCAATAACCTTTATTTACATTTATTTATTTGTCTGTTTAGTTATTTTGCAAGAAATCCCTATTAGGTGCATGGCACCAGATGTGGGCCTCCATGCCCATAGGCCATACCGTTACCGTATATATACTGTTTATGATATGAGTGGTGGGTGTTGGGGGCCCACATCAATGTTTTTTCAGGGGCGGCCAGAATTCCCTAGCTACGGCCCTGAGGCCAGGCTTTGAGGTTTACTTGCACAGCTCACTATCTTGCCTCCGTTACACTCACCGCCCTAAACCTCACTCCCATTTGGGTCACAGCACCAACATAACCCCACTGGTCCTACTCGAACTGCTTCTTGCCTCCGTTACACTCACCGCCCTAAACCTCACTCCCATTTGGGTCACAGCACCAACATAACCCCACTGGTCCTACTCGAACTGCTCTGAGTGGGATTCGAAGCGGTGTCTCCGGGGATGGGAGGCGGGCGCACTAACAAGGACTCTATAGACCGCAGCCTCTAGCGTTAGTTGCTAGTGCGCCTTTTGAGGCCAGGGGAGCGAGGTTTAAATCACACAACTCTTACTAGATAGGCTCCGTTACACTCACTGCCCTAAACAGTACTCTCATCTGGATCACAGCACCAATGTAACCCCACTGCTCCTACTCGCACTGTTCTAAGATGGATTCCAACCAGTACGAAAATGCTGCCATAATTTGCTCACCCTCATGTTCACCCAAATATATGTTTCAACTCTGAAAACAACATCGGGCCCAATTGACTTGCAATGTATACACAACAACACCTGGAGATATTTTTCAAAATATCACATGAATGTCATGAGGGTGAATAAATTACAATATATTTTCATTTTTGAGTGAACTATCCCTTTACTCAGAACTGTGAGGTACAGAAAGAAAAATGTACATCTGCGCCCAGTTTTACAGCCATCCAAAAGTAATCCAGCAATATCAAAACAATTTGATCCTGATTGGGCAATCACTGTCTTTTGTGGTCAAATATATTTAGCATAATGACCGTATAATAAATCATAATTTAAACATTTTAAATCAACATTTCATGTCCACTTATTTATTTATTTGGCAAGTCGCCATGTAATGAGCAAGACAGTGTAGACTCAGCCGGTCATTATCTGTAAGGTTTATCCGCTTCCCACTGAGCCAAAAAACACCCCTTATCCAAGATAAAATCACGGTAACACACAACCTCTCTGCTTATTGTTTTAATAAAACCCCTTTGGGATATATTTTGTGATAATGGCTGTCTGACTATACACTATATAGCTACCATGCATTAATTGAATCAGTCCTCAACATTTAAATCCATAACAATGCCTATAAAACAAGGATTATTAGCTTCTTTGTCCAATTATGTTGGCCCTGACTGGTCTAAATAGCAAGTTTACATTGGCAGGCCATGCTAAAAAAAAAAAAAGCAAAGCTGTGAAATTGTTCTTGATGCTCACAGTTCAAATGAGCTATGTATTTATATGTAGCCTGGAAATACCTGTGACATGCTGGAAAATTAAATCACATTAGCTAAAAGTAGATTGCTATAACAATATTTGAGATCATTCTGGGCATGAACAGAACATGTTTAGGAAGGATTACAGGGGAAAAAAAAAAAATATAATATTTAACTAAGAATTTAGTTTAATTGTGATGATTTTGCTATTTGCATTTGATTGAGTAGAATGCTGCTACATTCTAATAAAACCAAAACATAAATTAAATAAAAATGCAACTCTTTAGACTCTAATGCAAAACGTGGGTTCCCTTTCGAGGGAACTCGCACTGCGTCATTAACGACACTTTGGGGACTCTACCTTAGCGTAGCACATCTGAAGTATGAATTAAACTATTCCAATCCTGATTGGTGTTGCATCATGACATAACATGTGACAGCATAACCGGAAGCTACAAAGGGACGCCGGCACACAACAGAGTTAGCTTTTCACTCTTCAGCAAGCACTCTGTGAAGCACTACTCATCAGAGTGCTGCGCTCCCACCTGGCCGTGCTCGATGAGGCCGGCAAGGCTCGTGCTTCCCGCGGTTTGGGTCAGATCGTGGGGTTCGCAAATGGATCTGTCAAGAGGGCTTGACTGCTGTGGCACTTTCTCAGTCTTCTGACACTTCTGGAATCTGAAAGCTGGAGCAATCTGATTCTGAGGAATTAGATGCGCTCAGCATCGAGGCAGTTGTAGTAAATGAGATCTGTCACGGAACAGAGACGGAAGCAAATGCAAGTTAACTCTTTTAATGAAGAATTGATGATGTACACAAAGAAAGTCAATAAAGAGCAGGCTAGCGGCACTCTACAACGATGCATATCGAATCCATACGGATAATGGTCTCTGTAAAGCAGTTTCAAAGACTCCTGGGGCTCATGGCAGCTGCGTCCAACATAATACCTTTATAGTATGTTACCCTACAGTGGGGGTTGAAAGCCAAGGGGTTTTCCCCGAAGGGGAATCGATTTCCGTATGATCACAGTCACACGCAGATGCCTTCGGGCTCTGGCCATATGGAAGAAACCTTGGTTTTGTCCCAAGGACTAGTGTTGGGAGCGTCATGTCGCCGAGAAATTGTTTCGTCAGATGCATCTCTCATGGGTTGGGGCGCGGTCATGAATGGCTGTTTTTTCGAGAGGTCTGTGGCAGGCCCAGCATGCCTCTTGGCACATAAATTGTCTGGAAATGCTGGTGATCTTCAAGGCTCCGAGGAGCTTTCTACCAGACCTCAAGGGTCACCATGTCCTGATACGTACAGACAATACCTCGGTGGTTGCCTATTTGAATCATCAAGGGGGACTGAGATTGTGCCCTCTATGCAAATTGGCACATCAGATCCTCCTGTTTTCCCAGAGGAAACTGTTATCTCTGAGAGCAATGTATGTCCCAGGCGACCAGAATCAGGGAATGGAGACTTCACCCAGAGGTGGTGGACTCAATATGCGAGAGGTTCGGCCCAGTGGAAGTGGATCTATTCGCATCTCGAGAGACATCCCACTGTCCACTGTGGTTTTCTCTCACGCATTCAGCCCCGTACTGGCCGGCCCGAGTATGGTTCTCAGACATCGTAGCACTCCTAGCAGGTCCTCCATGGCAGATTCCTCTGAGGAGGAATCTGTTGTCTCAGGCGGGAGGCACAATATATCACCCCTGGCCAGAGATTGTATGGCCTAAAGTGGAATGTGTTTTCCAATTGGTTTAGAGAGCTTAAATTAGACCCAGTTAACTGCCCAGTGGCTCTGCTAGTCTTACCCCATCCACACTTAAGGTGTACGTGGCTGCCATTGCAACTCCTCTAAGTGATGGGCCTCTGGGGAGGCATCAGCTGGACGTACGGTTCCTCCATGGTACTTGGAGGATGAGGCCTGCGGCTCGTACCAGAGTCCCAACCTGGGATCTGGCAGTGGTTCTAGGCGATTGCCTTGACCTACCAGGTGCGTGATTTGACTTCACCTGTGGCCTTGAGGGCACATTCTTCTAGAAGCATGGCTTCTTCTAGAGCCCTCTTCTTAGGGATCTCTCTTCAGGAGATTTGAGATGTGGCTGGCTGGGCCACTCTGCACACATTCATAAGGTTTTACAGTCTGCATCTTCCTTCCATGCTGGGTGCACGAGTGCTCTCACCCTAAGTTGTGCCAAAAATAGCTTTACACTAGGACAGGCATGTTTCGTTGTAGCATAGTGGGTATTCGTTTCCCAAAGTGTTGTTAACGATGCAGTGTGAGTGTGTCATCTCAGGTTACGTTTGTAACCCTTGTTCCCTGAGAAAGGAAGTCATGTTGCCACGCCTTTTCATGCTTGGGGGTGACTTGCTTAATCGCAAAAGCTAACTCTGTTGTGTGCCGGCGTCCCTTTGTAGCTTCCGGTTATGCCATCACATGTTATGTCATGATGCAACACCAATCAGGATTGGAATAGTTTCATTCATACTTCAGATGCGCTACGCTAAGGGCGAGTCCCCAAAGTGTCGTTAACGACGCAGTGTATTGTTCCCTTCTCAGGGAACAAGGGGTACAGATGTAACCCAAGAAGTTTTTTTTTTCACAAGCATTTATATGAAGAACAACTTCCACAAGGTCAACCGCAAAAAAACAAATCTTGATATTTCAATTATAGCCACAGAAGTCACTCATTTTATCTGCTTCTTTAAAATAGCATCTGGTTTAATTTCTATTTCTTTAAAATATGTATTATGCTAATTGTTGCTTGCAGCTGTATTGAATGCATCTAAAATTAAAAATCAAATAAATTACCCCGAGAACAGAGCAGACTAGCCACTAAGACACAAGCCAGCACCAATATGTATTTTAGAGAAAAAGGTTTTGAGGCTGTTTTGGGTTTTGTCTGTTTGCCAATAAAACTGAGGTAATATAGATTTATTTTCATGTTTCACACTTCCCTAACAGTTTATTTTGCATTTCCACAATGATTCCAATGTCATTTCCATTTGTAACAAAGAACCAACATTCAGCATAGGGTTTATTCTTGCTGATAAAATCCCACTAACTCAATTTTATCAGTCCTATTAAGCCTGTCAGCAATTACAAAGACTGCCCATGGCTTCAACAAAGCTCACTAAGCTGTCATTCTTGGGGCTCTATTATCACTTTTATTTTATCATTTAATTGCAGGAATTACCCAGACACTAGATTTGGTTACCTAATGTCTTTAGATACTGTATTTGTGCCAATCCATTTCAACGAGTGGAAGATAAATTGGTTCCCCTATAGACTTAGGTTGTATTGAGATTTAACAAACATACTGACAGAGCAGAGCTTTACTCAGCTTAACTGAAGGTAATGACACAAGGCTGATGATTTGAGTCTTTCAAAGTTGGCTTTGATAAAACATACAATCTGTGTTTGATGAAATGTTTGTCTTCTGCAGAATGTTTATGACTATGCACAAGGGACATCTTGCAAATACATTTTTAAACACACAACTTTACATAAAACAAATGAGTCACAGGTCTAAACAATCCTTTAATTCTACTAAAATATCAAACAGCCACGTTTGGTCGAACACATTTTTATTGTATTTTGACGGAAAAACTTGCCACTGGAGAAACTGCAGGGTACATGCAAATCCGTTTACTATTTCCTCTTTCCACTGCTATATTCTCCTCCCACATCGTTGGACACCCATTGTAGTGTTTACTAGCTCCTGCCCAGATTCATCCATGGCCATCATCATCCCCTCGCCTGTGCCCCATCTGCCATTATCATGAATCTCTTCCAACAGCTCCATAACCTATGCTTGCATCCTACTGTAATGGCATGGTATTGCCCTCAGGCAACAAACTAAATTTTTGGACCTCACACCAGCCCGTATATATATATATATATATATATATATATATACATTTATTGAATTATATAATACTACTTTTTTTGTTCTTGCCTCAGGGCAACATTTCGGGTTTTCGGACAATAAAGTTAAGAATGAAACTCTCCCAATATGTTTTCTGTCATCATTTGACATTTTTCCCCTCAAAAGCTGAAACATACCCTACTGTTTGTACACACACGTGTCTTTTCTATGACTGTATAAATCATGTGAATATGAGGCATGCGTTTGGGTGTTGATAGCTAAGAATCTAGCCATAACATTCTAGAATTCAGCATTGTTTCACACTGCACGGTACACATTTAGCACCGCAATGCAGGTTTAACACAGCAAGAGCTATGCTAACTCTGCTCCAGAACAGGTGCTCATAATTCGGTGCTTCATAAAAGGGCGCTAACCCAAAAGCCCCTGCCCCAATCAGATCCAGCTCTGACCTACCATCCATACCCTCCCAGTAACATACCATTAACATATCTAACACATGCAAATAACAAATCTCCCATATGCCAACTGACTGAAAAGTGCAGGGGACAATAGTAAGGAACCCCTGGGTTAAACAATTATTACTGAGATCATTTTAAGATTAGAGAGTAAGGCGTAGACACTACGAGTTACAGCAGAACAGTTATGGAGCTTATATTCAAATCCCTTTTCATCTCTGGTTTATCCTCCAGCTTGTATCCACACACAATCATACACACACTTAATATGCAAGAGTAAATGTTGATTTTTCTGCCTTTTTCATGCTAGAATGGCAAAAGATCAGACTGCTTCTGACCATACGTTCAGCAGAGGAGGACAAAAAAGAAACACAAGTGAAAATAAATCTTGCAATAACATCTGTCTCTGTTTGCAGTAATCACAGCAAAAAGCAATGTGTGTGCACTTGCATTTGAGTGGATATAAACGCAAACATAAAACATTACATTAGACCTATAAAGTAAAAAAACTGCTTAATGAAAGTAATATTCTTTAATATGACACTACCATTGAAACACTGTTTAATAATAAGAGGGAATATCAATTTCCTACTGCATCTGAAATTGCTTACTGTCTGACATTCACATCTCATATCACGTGGCATCTTGGGATGCTTAAGTGTCCACTAAATGCACACTTCAGAAATCTAAGAGGAAGTAGTAGGTCATTTGGTTGCTTTTTCTGAATACTGTGAATTCCAGCATGCTACTTCACATACTGATTTTCACCTACTATATAGCAGGGAAATGGGAACACAGTATTTGAATGCAGGGCATGTGTTTTTTCTTCAATCTTAAATAATTTATTGAAAACGAAATATGAAAATCACATGCAGAATGGAAAATACAAATTAGATTAGTTTTAACATCTAATAAAAAAAGAATCTCCTGTCAAATAGTTTTAATTTTGGTCATGTTTAATTTTAGTCACTTTATTTTGGTCTATCACAGACTGTGTACTGTACATCTATTTTCAAAACCTATTTTGCAGTGCTCACATTAGATTTTGAGCAAGCAACATTTCTACAGACACTGCAATAGATGAAATGTGACATCACACTCTGCGGTTGTAACGAAGGCCAGCTAGTAATCGCTGTGCGAGTAAACCTCACTCCTCTCATCTCAAGAGACGCTCTAGCGACTGACACTAGAGGTTGCAGCCTTTAGCCTCCTTGCTAGAGCGACTGACTCTCATGCCGGGAGACCCAGGTTCGAGTTCTGCTTAAAGCAGGCAGTTCAAACATGACGGGTTAGACGGTGTCGTTTTTAAAAACATATTTAAACATATATTACAACCAAAAAGCAAAGAGGTCACACGTGATGTTTAAATCTATGAACTTTGAACTTGAACGCAGTGAAATATGCTTGATCTTACGTTTCCTGTCACCTGCATTCACAAGCGTATATGGGAGTCAATGAAACGAAAAGTGTGGCTGCTCCTTTAGTTGCTTAAATAGTTGACTACAGTTTTTAAAGGGATAGTTCACCCAAAAATTAAAATTAGCCCATGATTTACTCACCCTCAAGTCATCCTAGGTGTATATGACATTCTTCTTTCAGACAAATATAATCAGAGTTATATTAAAAAAAGTCCAGGCTAATCCAAGCATTATAATTGCAGTAATAGTTGCTCTGTTTTTGAAATTCATATAAAATGCACCTGTCCATCGAATAACGTGCTCCACGCAGCTCCGGGGTGTTAATAAAGGCCTTCTGAAGCGAATCGATGCATTTGTGTAAGACAAATATCTATATTTAAAACTTTATCAAGTAAAGTTCCAGCCGATCGCCTTCTTTTATTTGTCTGAAAGAAGAATGTCATATACACCTAGGATTTTCAAGTAATACCTACACTCTAAAAAAAAAAGGTTCTATATGGCACCAAAAATGGTTCTTGGCTCGTAATCATAGGGAAACCTTTTTTATTGCTATATAGCACCAATTTTGGTGCTTCAGTGGTTCTTCACCGGTTCTTTCACTAAGGTGCTATTATATAGCACCTCTGAAGAACAGCTGCATGGAAGCCGTGTATGGAAGCCGAGCAACATGCTAGTAGGGTGGCTTGTGAGATTGACAGCAGATCAGGGAAAGCCTTGAGAGTATCTGAGAACATCAAACAGTTCAGAAATGCTAAATTTTATGCAAATGAGGAATGGAAAATGCCAGACAGCAGCCAATTAATGTGAGATGCAGGAGTGTGGCGAGCAGCGAGGCCGAGGGACCGTGGGAGCGGGACTGAGGAGGAGTTCGGGCAGCGCGGATGAGAGAGGACCGCGAGCGGCTGCCCGAGTGGTGGTGCTGGAGTGGATGAAGGTCGGTGGGACGGAGAACTCGCTGCCGTGCCCCTAGGTCGAGGTGGGGTGGCTGCCGTCCGAGAGGGGGCGGAGGAGTCCTCAGCGGTTGCCCTGAGCCGGAGCCTGCTGCCGTCCGCCATGATGGGGAGGAGCAAGGAGCGCAGGACTGGGACTCGCTTCCGGCTGCCCTCAGTAGGAGGAGCCACCGCCGGCCGCCAGGGGGTGGAGGAGGATCGAGCTGTCCACCGAGCGTCCAGTACCACTGCATGGCACCGCGAGGAAGAGCCTCTCGGCTGGCTGAGGACCGAGCGGCAGTCTGTCTGGGAACCGGACCAGAATTTATTTATTTATTTATTTATTTATTTTTTCTCCTCTCTCCACTCTCTCGTCTCTGTCGCTCCTCATGCTCCCGGCTCCATTCTCTCACCTCGCTGTTCTTACCCCCAGGTGCCGCGGCCGTCGTGATCCCCCCCGAAGAGAGGGGGGGGGAGTAGAGCGCAGTCGCGGGAGTGCCCCCCGGCCTGCGAAGGGCGTTGGGGGTATGTGGCGAGCAACGAGGCCGAGGGACCGTGGGAGCGGGGCGAGGCGGCGCTCATCAGGGTGGATGGGCACCAGCTGCGCGCTGCAGCGGTCTCGTGTCTCACGGAGGAGTGAGGGAGTATAAAGGATGAGCGACGACAGTGAAGGACGAGAGAGGACCAGGCCTGGATTTTGTGTTGTGTTTATGTTTTGTTTTTGTATGTAGGCGGCAGTCGGCCGTGAGCCACCATTTTATTTTGTATTAAATGTGCTGAATGTTCGCCGGTTCCCGCCTCCTTCTTCCCATACGAATGAACTTTACTACAAGGAGTTTGTGCTTAATTTAGTGAGTAAATAATATTGTTTACATATTGGACACTCTGCAGCTATATTACATTTGTGTGTGTGTGTGTGTGTGTGTGTGTGTGTGTGTGTGTGTGTGTGTGTGTGTGTGTGTGTGTGTGTGTGTGTGTGTGTGTGTGTGTGTGTGTGTGTGTGTGTGTAACTATTGCAGTTTGGACACTTTCATTGTAGCTGTGTTAACAAAAGTTGACACTGTATGTCAGGGGTGTTTCCTGCTGGCAAGGGAGGTGGTGCCTCCTCAATACAATTGGATGAAAAACACAATCCAAGGTACAAAAATAAAAAATAAAAAAATATAGCAAAATATGAAATTCAAAGAGTATGAATCACTATTTTTTCCCAAAGTAACACTGTCCCACAGCGATACCCGCAGGTAAAGGTACGAAGAGAGTCAACAAGTCCAGTCAACTGGCCTCCCCTGAGCCCATTGAGTTTTAACAGACCCCCTAAATCGTGCGGTGGTTTTAATAAATGGTAATTGAAATTTACATTTAGTCATTTAGCAGACGCTTTTATCCAAAGCGACTTACAAATGAGAGCAATAGAAGCAACTAGAACAGTCAAGGGCAACAGTATACAAGTGCTGTAACAAGTCTCAGAAATGAATGTGGGAAAGGCACATGAAAGGAGGCAATGCCTCCATCACGCTATGATTGGTTGTGATCGGCTATGATTGGTTCACACTTTAAATCCTGCCTCCCATTTTCGAGCGCATCCTGCATTCTCATATACTAGATATATGATACTAGATGCATACTAGACGCAGGGTCTGAGATGCTTCACAATGCTTTTTCTTTGCTTTTTTCAGTACACCACGACGGGTTCCGTCACATCTGTAATGTTGACCAATAGGAACAGAGAAGCTCTTCCATACACAGCTTTCAAATATGGCAAAATGAAAAAGAGATGATGGTATTGGTGCTGCTGGGTGGAATTAAGCATTGGAGGAAAGGTTTGTGGATCTATTGCAACAATACTACTGCAACTATGATGTTTCCTCGAGGGACTACCACGACAGACTAAAAAAAGATAAATGCTGGGGAACTATAGCGGAGGTGCTTCAGCACTGGAATAACATTAAGCTAACATGCTGCTTTAGTGGCCATTGTTTGTTTACGTTCTAGTTTACGGAAGTCAATTGCTAGTTTCCGCCTTCTCGATGACATCTCGCATGTCGTTATAGTATTAATCGATGGTTGGTCGGAAAGCAACATGTAGTCCACAACATAGCACAAGACAACAAGAATTTAGGAGTCAAAATTGCATAATCTGACACAATTACTATCATAAAAGATAAAAATTTCATGTAGTCTGAACCCGGCATTTGGCTGGTTTCAGGTCCATCTGAAACTGGACGTGTTTACATAAGATGCATTCATGTGTTCAAAAAAAGTGGAACACAACATAACTGAATGCAACTACAGTTCACTAGTCATCCCACAACCTGCCCCTAGTTGAAAGTAAGGGGAAACTGCGCTGTAAAAGTTACTGTATGAACTTACTGTGTTGGCAGTGGATTCCATTAAAGCCTGATGGGCACTGGCAGACGTATCCAATGAACGTGTCGCCCCTGAACGTTTCACTGATTTCACAGGTGCCTCCATTGTGACAAGGGTTTGGATGGCAGGGTCCTGTAATATAGACAAATATAAATAAGCAGACGGACTGAAGGGTTTTTTTATGTATGAAAGTGTTCACATCAAAACCCACATAATGGGTAGGAATAGATGAACAGATGGGTTAGAAACAGACATCAGCAGTTTATAACATGGCCTGCAGTGTAAGTGCTTGCATCTCTATCTACAGTGGTTCAAGTAATGGCATACAGGGGGAAAAAAATAAATAAATTGAACACAGTGAAGGAAAGGATGAAAATAGAGACAGTCACAGAGAGTACGAGATACATGTAAGTATAAGCATCATTTGCTGAGGTCACCATGGGGCAGCTTGAGGGATAAATTATATCATGGGCACTGTATTACCTCTTCTGGCACTGTGTCAACAGTGAAGCGAGAAAGAGAGAGAGCTGGCATTTCACTCACTCGCTACAATCAGTTAGAGAGTTAAATCGGAGCAGAAATTAATAGAGGAGTATGTGAAAAGGTCAAGGTAAGGATATAGAGCAATGCTTTTTGACAGGATGTCAGCTTAATGACATAAGTGAATGATGGATTCAGTATTATATTATTATATTATGTGGAATATTTATCTATTTGTGTCGGGGGTCAGTAAGATATTTAACATTTTGAGATTTTGAAAGAAGAATTTTATGCTCACCAAGATTACATATATTTTGATGAAAAAAAAACTGTACAAACAGTAATACTGTGTAAAAAAAAAAAAAACATTAAATAACAGTTTAATACATTTAAAAATGTAATTTATTCTGGTGATGGCAAAGCCGAATTTTCAGCAGTCATTAGACCTACTCCAGTCTTCAGTGTCACATGATCTTTCAGAAATCATTGTAATATGCTGATTTGCTGCTGAAGAATAATTTAAATTTTCTTAATTTTTATCAATGTTGTCATTCGGTTTTTTGTGGATAACATTTTTTAAGGATTCTTTGAAAGAGGGAATTCGAAAGTAGGGGAATTCCCGCCCGTAAGAACGAAGGGTCCGACCATGGACTGAAGGTTTGGAGTCACATGGACGTGGAGGGAACCGCTGTGCCACGCCCATCTCGTGACACGGTCGTGTAGCCAGCGTTGAAGCGGTCTCATATGAAGCAATCCCAACGGCGTTACTGCGGCTGCGGATGTCATATGCTCCAGGAGCCTCTGAAAATTTTTCAGTGGTGCCGCTGTCCTGCCTTTGAACGAATTCAAGCAGTTCAACACTGACTGGACGCGCTCCTCGGTGAGGCGTCTCCATACCGAGAAAAGAGATCCTCTGTGTCGGACAGAGTTTGCTCTTCTCCCAGTTGACCCGAAGCCCCAACTGGCTGAGGTGATGGAGCATCATGTTCCTGTGTTGGGCAAGGATCAGCCAGTCGTCGAGATAGTTGAGAATGCAAACACC
Source organism: Romanogobio albipinnatus (assembly GCA_023566225.1). NCBI lineage: Eukaryota > Metazoa > Chordata > Actinopteri > Cypriniformes > Gobionidae > Romanogobio > Romanogobio albipinnatus. The sequence continues at coordinate 42,653,214 of CM042242.1, forward strand.
ACGCTCTCTCATGGGAGCAATGGCCGCCTCCGCGACCTTCGTAAAGACACGGGGCGACAGGGACAGGCCGAAGGGTAAGACACGGTACTGCTATGCCCGTCCCTTGAACGCGAAGCGCAGAAAGGGCCTGTGTCGAGGGAGAATCAAGACATGAAGGTACGTGTCCTTCAGGTCGATCGCTGCAAACCAATCTTGGGGACGGATGCACCTGAAGATGCGTTTCTGCGTTAGCATTCTGAATGGCAGCCTGTGAAGGGAACGGTTCAAGAACCGCAGATCCAAGATCGGCCGTAACTCGCCACCTTTCTTGGGTACAATGAAGTACGGGCTGTAGAACCCGGACCTCATATCGGCTGGAGGGACCGGCTCTATCGCGTCCTTCGCCAGTAGGACTGTGATTTCCGCCCGGAGCACAGGGGCGTTCTCCTTCACTACTGTCGTGAAGTGAACGCCCCTGCTGGCGAAGGGAGAGGCACCTGAGGGTGGCGAGGCATGGGAGCGTCGACCACCGCCAAGCGCGCTCTCTTGGCACCCAGAGATTTCGGAAACTGCTCTTTTATTGAAGTTTTGGGTACCAAAACTTCAGAAATTAAACTTGACAGAAATTAAACTTGAACAAAAGATTCTCCCTTGGCCCTCCTCCGGGGGATGGAGTGGTGCTGTAGCCAACTCCGGGAGAGCAGTTTCCTCCATCTCTGGGCGGCCCGTCTCAGGGTCTCTTCCGACGGCGCTTGCCACCTGGCTTCTCCCGGGAGATCTACCGGCTGTGGAACTTGTGAGGGAATAGGGGCCTGCGGAGGTTGACTTGGTGGGTGTGCCCTAAACGTGATCCTCAGGTCACCCTGGCCATCCGAAGAAATAGGTCTATTCTGGTTAGGAATAGAGCTAGATCGTGGGATGGGTAAGGGGAGTCCGCCTTCCTAGAGGTAGGCGAGTCTCGACCTTAGTTCCGAGATAGTCATGTTCCCGCAGTGGGAACATGAATTATCCACAAACGCCGCCTCAGCGTGCTGTTTGCCCAAACACGTGAGACAGCGATTGTGACCGTCAGTGGGCGCCAGGGAACGACCGCATCCAGAAACGCACGGGTGGAATGACATCTTGAAAAAGACGCAGCGTCACCCGTGTACTCTTTTTGTGAGGAAACGCTCTCTGTGCTGAAGCACTCAGGGGGAAACGCGACAGCGCACAGGGTTTAGTGCAGCCCGTACCTGTACTCAAAGGAAAAACACCCTCACGAACCAACAGGTTGCTGTGAAAACAGCAGTTTTTCTCTTTTAGACAGCAGCAGTGAGCACCGCGATCCCGCTGAAGTGTGCCGTCTCTCCAACACCACTTTAATCCTCTTCTCCGGTTCTTCTCTGATAACAGGTATACTTTTTGCTGATAGCAGCTTTACAAACTAAATGTGTGAGTCGTCTTCAAACGCTGTTCGGCTCCGAAGTGAATGACAGCGTGCATTCGTTCTCGCTTCCTGTTTATACCCGCGGCGCGGGGCGGAGCGCGAGATGCAAATCTCGCACGCCAATTGTTCATTGGCCGGTTCTATATAGTTCAAAGCTGATAGGGGCTCCCAGAAGTGATCCCAATTCGTCGGTGACGTCCGACGTACGTCGAACGTGACCGACTGAAAGGGAACCCACTTGTGAAGTCATGAATGACCAATCAAAATGCTGATTTCACTAAGAGCTTTTAAAACAACTTTCAGGCAATAGACTGATTGTTCTGGAGTAGCTTCTAATCTTTTATTTGTCTTCCCAAATCCTGCATTTGCAAGCAAGTCAAGCCCATAAGAACCCCTAGAGGGCCCATATCTCATGGCCTATCAATACCATACTGATGTTTAAAACATTAGAGTGCCTGCATTGGGTCGTATGCTGTCAAAAGTTGCTTGATGAAATTGCAGGGCAGTCAGTTTAATCTTTCAAAATATCAGTAGCAAGTTCTGCAAAGGGCATGGGTGGAGTAGAGAGATGTATTACGGAGATATGATCAATATGCTCTTAAGTGCAAAGGCCGACAAAATGTAGATTGTTCAAAAGACAAAATAATAATAAAAATAATAATAATAATAATAATAATAATAATAATAATAATAATAATAATAATAATAATAATAATAAATCATATAGGGTCGTCATCTATGGATGAGAGTCTTTAAAATGTTTGATTGTACATGCAAAACAAAATGATATTAAAACAGAAATGTATTAAAATACATAGAAATTAAAGTATTATTTTAAGAAATTAATACTTTTATTCAGCAAGGATGCACTAAATTGATCAAATGTGACAATAAAGACACTTATGGTATTAATAAAGGCTTTTCTTTTTAACTTTCCATTCATCAAATAATCTTTTTATATATATATATATATATATATATATATATATATATATATATATATATATATATATATATATATATATATATATATATATATATATATATATATATATATATATATATTTTTTTTTTTTTTTTTTTTTTTTTTTTTTTTTTTTTTTTTTTTATTTAAATTTTTTTTCTGCTGGTTTTACATACTAATGTATACATGAAGTCAGGCCCATTTGTTATAGTTAGTAAATTTAGTAGTGTTAGACAACATACTTAAACTCACTAAAATGAGATATGTGCCACAGAATGTAACCCTATCAAATTTGTGAATTCCAGCACTGTATCTCATCAGCTATAATGAGAGTGGTAGCTAATTAAAGGGACACACCATGTAATAACCTTGCTAGAACTCTATTAAAAGTCCTCTGCATCCTGAAGGAGAGGGTGACAGCCATGCCTGCATTCTGACATGACGATCTATAACCGCACAAAGCTTAGTGACAGCCCCCTCTCTACCTCCAGAGAGATGGAAGTAAGAAGAGGGAGTGCAAGACAGGGATGGAGAGAGACAGTACGAGGAGGAGAAACCGGAGCGAGAGAAAGGAAGGAGGGGGACGTATACCACATTTGCACATGCTCCTGAGAGACATCGCCAGGCATTGTGGCCGATGAAACAAAGCTTTGTCCTCTGTGCTGTTCCCTTTTGTGGTGCAAGTCAGTGAGATCAACAAGAATGTCAGCCGTTGTTGGGTCACTCGTGCTTGTGGCAGGAAAATAATTGATGTTGGCTGACGCACGCATCCCGATTTTCCGACAAGTCACAATGGAAGCCAATCTATCAGAAGAGCTCGGCTCCAATGCAGCATTATAAAACCTCAGTGGTGGTTAAACACAGCAAAGCGCCCGATGTTTCCTGCGCAATTAATCACTCTCTGATGGACGCTCCTGACTAAATTCCCAAAAGAAAATTCATTTTAGCTGCTCACTTATACAAATCAACTCAAACCTTATTGAAGTGAGACAGGTAAGCAACCCAAATGTGTTACACTCTCCAATTTATTCATTTATGCAGATTGCGGGTAATGTCACTGAGATGGTATGGAAATTGTAACGCATTAATATGGAGATATGGTGATCACTTGGTTGGATTATAATAATTACAGCTTTGACGTCTGAACCTGTGCAGGTTTTCACTGAACAAACCTTTCAGCCATCGATTGGATCACCCATATCTGACTTCTGGGAGGTCCATGCAAATAAAGCTGTCACTAAATAAAGCAATTTGTCTAAGATAATTGCACACCCCAGCTTCTATATAGCATCATATATAACAAACAGCCCATTGTACCTTGGCATCCAGAGGAAGTAGGTGTTTTAATTACAGTCCCTTCAAATGATCTCCAGGGTGAAGGTGATGGAGGTTAGAGGGGCTCAGACAGCCTCCATGACTGAGTTATCATGAGCAGATTGAGCCGAGCGTTTGGGAGTTAGGGAGGTGAGCAGGTGGGCAGCTGGAGCTCAAATCAGACTTCCTGTAAAGCCAAATCAAGCAAAGCACCAGCGCAGAGCAACAGTGAGGTCATGTGCACACAACCTGTATGTAACTTTTGAGGCTGGATATCCAGAGCACCCTTTTCCGACTATGGCTATACCAACTATCCTATTTTTTTGTATTTTTTATTTAAGCTAGGAAATAAAATTTTAGCATTTTAAAACAAAAAAATTTTGTAATGTAAAATCAATTAGAAATATAAAATGATGCACTATTTATAGGTTTATAGGTAACTAATTAAATAATTAAATTTGTGACATTTATATGATTCTTTGTACAGGTATTCAGATGTTTATGTTTCTGAAGTAAAAGATTATCTTCGGGTCATCTCAAATCATGTTGTTGGTTTTAAACAAACATGTGTTTTATGCTTTCATGCTGTGAGATTTTATACTGCATACTGTTTGAAAAAAAAAAAAGCTAATTGTTATTAATTTCACACAGCTCAAGTGCTGTTGCTATCAAACCAAAAGGAGGACAAACCACATTTCCCATTCAGCTTGTTCACTTATTGTTCATAATTTGTATTTATATTAAATTAGACAAGATAAACAAAACATTTGTTTTTTGTTGTTGTTTTTTCTAGTGTATATCTTTTACCTTCTGAACATAAAATGTTGCAGGGGTTGTGCATCATTCAGAATTGTATTGAGGATATATATATATATATTCTTTCATTTTCATTTTTTTTATTAATTTATTAATTTATTTAATAAGTGAAACTCCAAATTAAAATTAGAAGATTGGATGTAGAGGATGTAAAATTGCTATTCGGTTTGACCTGAGAACATTATGTTCCTAATATTGTGATGGTCCCCCTTTTGCTGCCAAAACAGCCCTGACTAGGAATGAACTCCTGAAGGTGTGCTGTGGTATCTGGCACCAAGATGTTAGCAGCAGATCCTTTAAGTCCTGTAAGTTGCGAGGTGGGGTCTCCATGGATCTGACTTGTTTGTTCAGAACATCCCACAGATGCTCGATTGGATTGAGATCTGGGGAAGTTGGAGGCCAAGTCAACACCTCAAACTCTTGTTGTGCTCCCCAAACCATTCCTGAACCATTTTTGCTTTGTGGCAGGGTGCATTATCCTGCTGAAAGAGGCCACAGCCACCAGGGAATAGCGTTTCCATGAAAGGGTGTACATGGTCTGAAACAAAGCTTAGGTAAGTGGTAGGTGTCAAAGTAACATCCACATGGATGGCAGGAGCCAAGGTTTCCCAGCAGAACATCTCGGTGTAATATCTCGGTGTAATATTGGATTCAAATCTTAGCTTTAAAAAACATGTAAAGAAAATGGTGAGGAATATTAAATATAATTTAGCAAATTTCAGACAAATTAGAAATTGTCTTACTGTTGATGTAGCCAACACTTTTATGCATGCCACAATTCTGTCTCATATTTCATATTGTCTCACATGTTGGGGTCAAGCTGGTGAAAATGTGGTTAAGCCTTTAAAATCCCTATATAAACAAACTTTAAAAACTCTAGATAAAAAACCTAAACATTTTCATCATTGTAGCATTTTGAAGAAATACAAATTATTGAGTTTTGAAAATGATGTGCTTTTTAAAAATGTGTGTATGGTTTATAAAATTGTAAATGGTTTGGCTCCTTCGGTACTCAATGATTTTGTTGGTTTCCGTCCTAATACTTCTGAAAGATCTACTAGATCATCTATGAGAAATTGTGCTGTTCCTTTTCGTCGTTCTGCTTTTGGACAATCGTCTTTTGCTGTGAAAGCGACGAATAACTGGAATGCTTTGCCAGAAGATATAAAAGGGTGTAAAACTATTGGAATTTTTAAAATGCAGTTGAAATCTTTTTTAGAATGTAATCAGCTTTGTAAACATTGACATGGTTGCTGTTTAATTGTTTGTTTTGTGTAATTGTGTATATATGTATTGGGTATGTTATTTTATTGTTTATGTTGACCTGCCAAAGGACGGCGGGTGAAAATTAGCTTTGAGCTAAATCCGGTACATTACATGAAATGGAAACATTTATGTTAAAAATTGTACATGGTCCTTTTATAAAATAAAGTAAAGTAAAGTAAAGTAACATGACCCAAAGCATCACACTGTAAGCGACGCACATGCACCCGGCAATCCATGTGATGTAAAAGAAAACATGATTAGGGATGCACCGAATCCAGATTTTTGGGGTTCGGCCGAATACCGAATCCACTGGTTAAAATTCTGCCGAATCCGAAACCGAATACCAAATCCTACTCCCATCCTCAGTCCATTATCACAGTAAACACATTAATGAAGTAACGTTCACAGCAGTGTAGGGATGCTCATATTGCAAAATGAGCTTGTATAAAAATACAGCAGTAGACTGACCGAGGCTGGCCACTCTAGCGAGGCGTTATCTTTGTATTCCTGGGGCACCAGTGCCATCTGAAGCCTTGTTTAAGGCTGTTCGTAGTGTGTAAACATAAAGTCACGTATGTTCTTCTCACCGCTGTTTCCTGATGGTTTATAGAACAATTACCCCGAGTCGCCCTTAGAAGAGAAGTCAGAAGAGGCTCGTATGCCAATTCAATATTATAATCTTATCAGTTAACGGTTAATAATCGGATAATGAGCAGTGGTTGTCGTTGGGAAAATTAACCAAAATGCATCCCTACAGCAGTGTATTTTTAATTTAATTTAAATTAAGAATAGGCAAAATTATGCCAGGTTGAACTTCATTTGCCGTTCCTGAAGTTGCTGCATTGGCTGCTGTCTGTAGATTCCCTCATGCACAACTCGTATTCTTTTGGTTGTTTAATACGCAAATGTTTTAACAGCGGCTATTGTTCAGGGTCCTTGCCACCACGAGACAAATCGGCATTGCAAATTGAACATGTAGCTCGACTTGAATCTCCTTCTTTTGACTGAAAGTACTGCCAAACAACATGTTTTCTGCTCACAAGTTCCAAACACTTTCCCATAAACCACGGCAGCGTCATTACTTTCGACCAGTGGAGTGCACATAGCCTAGGGTTCGGTTCGGTGGAAAAAAATTCTAAGGTTCATCAGAAACCGAACCCCGTTAAAAAAGCCCAATTTTCGGCCGAATCCGAATCCTGGATTCGGTGCATCCCTAAACATGATTCATCAGACGAGACCACCTTCTTCCATTACTCTGTGGTCCCGTTCTGATGCTCACGTGCCCACTGTTGGCACTTTTGGCGGTGGACAAAGGGCAGCATGGGCACCCTGACTGGTCTGAGACTATGCAGCCCCATATGCAACAAACTGTGATGCACTGTGCATTCTGAGACCTTTCTATCAGAACCAGCATTAACTTCATGAGTAACTTGAGCTGCAGTAGCTTGTCTGTTTGATTGGATCACACAGGCCAGCCTTCGCTCCCCACGTGCATCAATGAGCCTTGGCCGCCCATGACCGTGTCACTGGTTCACCACTGTTCCTTCCTTGAACCACTTTTAATAGATACTGACCACTGCAGACAGGGAACACCCCACAAGAGCTGCAGTTTTGGAGATGCTCTGAACCAGTTGTCTAGCCATCACAATTTGGCCCTTGTCATACTCGCTCAAATCCTTAGCTTGCCAATGTTTCCTGCTTCTAACACATCAACTTTGAGGACAAAATGTTCCCTTGCTGCCTAATATATCTCACTCACTACAGGTGCTGTGATGAAGAGAGTATCATTGTTATTCACGTCACCTGTCAGTGGTCATAATGTAATGCCTGATTGGTAGTCAAGCAATGTTTATCAAGACAAACTTTGAATGGTGGCTTGACAAAGTCTGGGAGTGTAAAGGTTCATATGCATAGATAGATACAACACTGGATAGAACAACAGGACAATGGATAGAACGACAGAACAATATATAGAACAATAGGATGACAGACAGACAGACAGACAGATATTTTTCATTTGTTGAACTGACATTCTGTAAATTCTTCTTCCTGTCACTCCAATTCAAATTCCAATTAAAATATTTGTTTGGTGTGGCCAATTCATTTCAAATTCACACATGAATACAACCATTTTTTTTTTTTTTTTTTATTTCGCAAAACCCTGATATGCTGTTATAAGAAAACTTGCAAGGCTTCAAACTTCAAAAGGTGAATGCACATTCAACGTGCCCTCAGTGGGAAGCAATGTCACAATGCTATAACTTAGAACACTGCGTCCTTAATCGAGAATCATTGTACCACAGAAAAACCACACCTTCGCATTAATGCCTATGCAGGCACATTAAAAGGGATGTTCAGCTCAGAGTTTTCAGGGTAAGAGCTTACACAGCTCGTATGTGGCCTAATTCTGTCTTCATCCTTTACAGGGAGTGCAGTATCAGCCTCCTACCAGTATCAGCCTCCTACCAGTTCACTACCTCCTGCCCAGTACACTCGCCTCTCCCATTAAAAACCACGACTGGCAGAGAAAAGCACTCACTTCTGGCTTTTAGAGCCGTCTGCCCTCTCTCTAATTTCCAGAGTTCACCCAGCACTTATATGACAAGACATGCTGACTAAACTGAACAGATGCAACTACAAGCTCAAGTAAAAACAGAACAGAGGCAAAAGAAATTAATCAGTGGCCGTCCAGGTCTCCACCAAGGGAGATAAATCTCTTGAGGGAGCCAAAGTAGGTTCAAGCTTACCTTGGGAAGTCTTTCAGATATGGAGGGTAAGGGTGTAAGAGGAAGCCAGGAAATACCATGGAAATGTCACCATGATTTTCTCCTGTCAACTCACATCCATCCAAGAATGCAGAGCTGATAAGAACAGACATGGCCAAATGAAAACTCCTGCAACAGTTTGCTTTAGATAGACTAACCGATTAGGCTGCTTATTTTGTAATCCAAGTAATTGCATTTTTGAAGGAATATCACAATTCATGAATGAAAACAGATAAGGCGAGACATTTTTTGTATAGTGCTTTTCACAATACAGACTTTTAGAGCACCTTTACAAAAATCATGATGTAAATATATAATGTTTATAATATCTTCATAGTCACATTTAGCAGATTAGAGCTGGGCAATATGATCTACATTTTGTGATGATATACACAATCAAGCAGTTGAGATATGCTATGTACTGTAGTATAGTATCGCCGTATGCGAGTATAATGTATGTATCCGGAAAAAGTTGGGCATACTTATATATCCTTATATAAAGAAATGTACGCTAATAGTTACTGATAGTTATTTTGCAATAAAATAAATAATTATGCAGCCGATATACTATACAGTATATATTTGCTTTACGTGAGTACGCTGTATACAGGTAAAGTATGATGGATGGATGGATGGATGGATGGATGGATGGATGGATGGATGGATGGATGGATGGATGGATGGATGGATGGATGGATGGATGGATGGATGGATGGATGGACGTTTATGTGTGTAAATGTTTGTGTTTCATAAAACAAATTATCATTTGTCAACGGTTCTCCAGACTTTTTTTTTTTTCTTCTAGAACTTATGGCAAAAGCTGCGCTGTTAACCTGGTTACAGAATCTTTATCCTGAGATGTACTAAGCTTTTCAAAAGGCCACATTTAATGTAAACCCTTCAAATCATTGCCAACTGTTTGATGCTAACAATTACCAGGCATAATAGGACCTGCATGAGAATAAAAACCATGTCTTTCCCTTTCAAAGTCGAAAAGCACAACGCAGCAAATTTAAATATTGTTTCTCGGATTACAAAAAAATGGTGCTCGGGCCAAAGAAAGGGCTTTTATTGTTATTATTATTTATTTTTTATTTTTTTAAGAGGGCTTTTAGCATGTGAGTGTCTGAATTTGGGGTAGGGGGGTCAAATAATGGTTGGTGAACTCAGGGCCACCTTTAGTTACATAATGGCATAATAATGTTCGCTGCAGTTACTAGCTCCATCACTCAAACTCCCCATGAGGAAGAAGAAAGTCAATTATTCATGTAACACGCTCCTCCATAGCAACTACACTAATAAGGGCCCAGGTGGCTACGATGAATGTTCTCAAGTTGCATATGAAATGTACATAGTGAATCCATTATTGAACAAAGAGCAGAGAAGCGACTAACGAATCAGTGACACTGTTAAGAGATAAATATTGGTTCTGATCCAACCAGACAAAACTAAAAGGATCTGATATTCAGATTGTTTTAACTTCTGAAGTTGTATTCATACTGAGTGTCACCTCTCATTTGCCCAATTGCAGCTCTGAAAATACAGTGTGATATACAGTCCAAAGATCTTATACAGCTCCATGTTTTGCTCCCTTTGAAACACTAAAGATGAGTCAGTATGGTTTGTAATGTTTGCCTCAATGCCAAGTCAGAATTCATATGGTAAAAAAGACATGTGGGGGCAATCACAAGCAACAAAAAGAAACCTGCTTCCCATTTACCTCCTGCTCTCAAACTTCACAAGACAATAAAATGCAAATAGCTTTTGATAAGGTGCTGTAATAAATGCATTTGAGGGGGATTAAATGATTACCTATAATAGTGCTTTTGATCTCACTTAATCTATATAATTGTATCAAACATGTAGCATGCTATTAAGCTGACAGCACTGGGGGCTTGATTGAACAGTGTACTGCAGGAGCGCATTGATTCACGGATCGCACCACATGTTTACCATTTAATCCAATGATGGTGCACATACGCACAGAGGTACATGTCTGCATGTACTTACCAACCCCACAAAATGTACATTTTTGGCAGGTCATAATTCTAGTTTAAATCAATGCTACAGAATAATGAAGAACCCATTGAGGCCACTGTTCTAACCCTTGTGGATTGTTGAAAATAAAATAATCCAAAATAATACCAGATTATATATACAATTTAGAGCTGAAACCATCTAAACAATCCCAAACAATAATCTAAAATTCATCCGCTCTGTGGATTGTGGTCCACACGCAAAGACTCATGTCAAATGACAACCCATTCTCACTCCCAAGGCGTCAAAATCTGAAGCATGGTCAAGTGCCTTCCACGTCACAATGAAGATGCTAAAGCTACCATAGGCATAATTTTTCAACATGCAGGGTACTCCATTGATTTCAATTAGAAACCTTTGGTATCATATACAGACGGGTTGGGCATGGGAATGTTATCGTCATGGTGAAATTATATATTGGGTTATGATTTTGCCATTATGACATGTTGGAGTGTGATTCTCAATTTAATCAGCCAGCATCATTTTACAGATATGACTGCATGCACAATTTATTAAATCCAACACATCCAAGTGTTCCGAGGCCAAACGATTGATTTGTGTGAAGAAAATCCCCAAAAGCGATCAGTATCTCCATCTGCCGAAGATCATGCACACATTCAAATTTCAAAAATTGCCACCCGAAGAAAAGTTACATCAGATTTCATAGTGAAATTGCATTGGCTCTCGTATGTCTCGAGACCAATTGTGTCATGCTCAAGAGTCAGGTGTATCCTTTGAACATGACTGTGTGCGTTCAAGGAGCGACAGGATCATCATTTCCGCGATTAAAACCAACATTAAGATCAACTCTGTTCTTTACATGAAGATATCGTATGACTTCAGAAGACTTGGAATGCAACATGTGTTAATACTTTTGTACTGTTTTTGGTCAGTTTTTGCAAATAAATACATGTGACTGTCATTTTATTTGCCTGTTACGTGTTTAGAAGTGTAGGTTTAGGGTAAGAGTCGGGTTAGTTGCTCCAAAATATTAAAGTAGCCTCTACAAATGCAAAGAATTAAATGTGTCTTGATCTGAAGCATTGGGCAGACAGCTGAAATCAATGAAGCACCCTGCGAGTCAATATATCGATGCCTAGGGGTAGCTTTAGCGTCTTCATTGTGATGCGGAAGGCACTTGACCATGTTTCAGATTTTGATACCTTGGGAGTGAGAATGGGTTGCAAATGAAGATGCATGTACACTCTTGCACGTGCACACTCTGTTATAGCTGCAGAGGATGGTCCAATTCCATATTGAACCCTACGGATTAAGAATGGGATGTCATTAAAGTTCATGTGCATGTAAAGGCAGGCGTCCCAAAACATTTGGCAATATAGTGTATATGGCAAGAACCTTGTGGTTGATAATCAAATTATTTAAGACGATAGCATCAGTATGTGAAAGAATAAAATAAGTAATGTGAGCACCATTTAGTTGTAAGCATTGGCATTTGCGGGCTTTAATGTGCATCAAAGATCATAAATGCATTGCCGAAGCCAAGAGATGTTGGTAAGTGTAAACTATTGAACATATACAGTAGCATCAGCATAAAGCACGACTGGCTGAAGAGTTAGCAGAGCTAATCTTAAATTCTAAACAGGATTAAAAAGCCACTTTGAGTGCTAAACTAACATGAAATTACAGTTTTTTGGATACGATATGATGGCTGTAATATAGACTGTGGTTCTTTGAGAAAAGCATACAAGTAACCATAGAGTCCATTTAAGGTGGAGGAAACATCCTACTTGAAGAAATGTGAATAGGAGAAATCATTACACTCACTGGCCTGGTTTCAAAGGGTTTAGATTATGTCATGAGTATAGGCCTTTGTAAATTAGGATATTTAAGTAGCTTTTATAAACATGCCTTAGAAAAAAAATATTACTGCTATGCATCTTGAGTCAATAATGGCACAAAATAAGACATTTTGAATATTGTTGGTAACCAAACAGGTTTGGTTACCATTGACTTCCATTGTATAGACATTAAAATATCACATTTTTATCTTTTCACAGAGGAAAGAATGTCATACAGGTTTGGAACAACATGGAACGTGACATTTTAAATTTTTGTGAGAACTAACCCTTTTAAATGGTGAATCCGCACGACCAATTTGAACCCGTTGTGAAATCTGCATGGGGAAATCTTTCATGGGAAATTCCCATTGAAATGATTGGATATCGGCTGCAAAAATTTGCTGAACAACAGTAATTGTGTCTGTACATTAACAGCTACAAAAGAGAATCTAAATCATCATGAATCTAAAATTGTACACAAAGGTTATATGAAACTGTCTATGGTGACAGAGAGCAACAGATGTATGTACATCTTCTTCACAATGTGAGAGGATCACCCGGGAGCGTGAAGACGGGAGGGATGGAGTGTTTTTTTGAAAGCTTGGAACCCGATAAAACAACGAGGCAGGAGAGAAGAGTCTGAGCGCTCTTCAAAGCAGTTCAGCTCACAGAGATCAGTGGGCTTGAGAGTGAGTGCTGACCAGGCGTGATGAGAGGAATCAATGGGTGCGCAACTGAGGAGCCAAGGAAGTCGAGAGAAGGTGGAGAAAAGCAAACACCTTATATTGGCAGATGTGTGTGTCTGTGTATAAGTGTGAATGTGTACGCACAGTGCAAAACTGTAAAATGTTATACAAGGTGACAAAAAATGTCAACAGTGAAAGCAACCAAATGCGATCGCGAGTGAGCGATCAGAATAGCAGAATTTGAAAAGAGGGCAGGTGATATATCATAAGCAGGTGGGTTTATGCAGCATTTTGAGATGCTCTATGCATCAACGTCATGGTGAGAATAACACAGCAAGGACGATGTGACATTAGTAGATATCTTGAGAAGGTGTGAAGAAACAGGTAAAGGAAGAGCTCCAAAAAAGACATGTGAATTTCATGCAGGGAAGGTCACACATGCCAAAACTGACAAGGGTAGAAGGAAGTGCAACAAAGAGATACAGAAGCCAAATGAGGGGAGCACAACAATTACCATATCTAGATATATCCCACCTGCTGAAGTCGGATCCTCACCATCTGCTGCTATAAAGGGATATGAAGAAATTGGAGGGGAGGAAGGAGAGAAAGAGAGAGGTGGTCAATCCGCTTTCCTATAATCTCTCTGGTAAAACCAAAGCTATTTGCAATTTAACAGGTGGTTCACCAAACAATTCATAAAACATTCATACAAACAAGAAGACAGCCATATTTTTCATTCCACACATCACATTAGATATCCACAGTGGGACTGACAAACATATATATATATATATATAATTGTCCTGTGTGTAAAAAAAAATGTCATAACCTGAGAGAGGATGATAGGCCTTACATTAGTGATTGACTAGAGCACATATTTATTTCATACATAATAAATACACATTTATTTATGTATGTATTTAAATAATCTCCTATTCAATTAATATTATCTATTAATTAATCTTCTCTTTTCTAACAGGGGAAATAAACTCTAAATATGACCCTGGACCACAAAACCACACAGGTATTTGTGGCAATAGCCGACAATACATTGTAAGGGTCAAAATTATAGATTTTTCTTTTTATATATATAGTATACTATATAGTATAGTTTTATTACTATTATTAGTAATATGCCTGGCTAAGGACTTCATTTGGACAACTTTAAAGCGATTTTCTCAATAATTTTGCACCCTCATATTCCAAATAGATGTATCTAGTCCAAATATTGCATATCCTACATCAATGGAAAGCTTATATATTCAGCTTTCAGGTGATGTATAAATCTCAATTAAAAAAAAATACCCCTATGACTGGTTTTGTGGTCCATGGTCACAAATATATTTATTTTGAATGCAAGTAAAAAAAAATGTGGGCAATTTCAGAGGACACTCCCAGTGCATTCATTCTTAAAGATATGTGATCTCCAGAGAGTTTTATCCCCCCCCCCCCCAATTTTTCATAACATGAGAGAGGTTGACAGGCCTTACATTAGTGACTGACAGCAAAAAACAAACAAACAAAAAAACGGGAAGCACATACTTATTTCATAATATCAGTGACATTCTGTTCATACAGCACATATCAGCTGAACTCACTCTCAAAATCCATTTGTGACGTCTGAAAATGTGCGTTGGGAGGAAGAAGAATATAATACAGCTGTCATTTCCTTTCTTACTCATTACTCATTTTAGCTCTCCCAACCGGACAGACTGACTACTGCTGCTGTGTGAATGTAGCTGATGACCGTTCTCGTAATCGCCTGAAGGTCAGGCTCTTTGGAATTAGGACAGTCTCTTAGGGCAAGTTTTAATACAATATATAAACGTTGCTGTTGCGTCTGACCCTGCCACCCGCTCAGTCAGAGCCCAGCCCGTATTTATCATTCAGCAGCAGCTCTCAGATTATCCGGCTGAGCATGCATGTGTTTGACTGTTAATCGCTGTGCTGTGGGCCTTAAAGGCAAGGATGATCCCAACCTGTCTCCAGCCATTATCATCGACCTCCATCAACCTGATCACATTACAGCAGGAAGACTCCTGGCACCCTTTCTTTTTTCTTCTTCACTCTGTCTTCATCCTATTCATCTCACTCTGAAAGGAGCTCTTCTTGGGTCCCGATCGTATCAGGACTGAGGTTAAGTTATCCTCTTTGGCTACATGTGCTGAATTGTTTGGGGTTTTGTGTTGTTGGTGACAATTAGAGGTTAACTCTTTCTAAAGGAATATTAGTGGTCTGTCTATACAGGGAGCAATGTGGAATAATCATAATAATCATCTAGTGATCTAGAGCATACAGTATGAGAAGACATATGCTCTGTAGACCATATAGAAAGTCCAGCTCATTTAATTTCCTGTCCTCTGTGCAGGCTACTCTTCATCAAGAAAAGTGACAGAATCCAATAAATATATAAAAAAATCTTTTTCACTTTGATATTGAACTTCATATTAAACTTTCATCCAGAGACAGCAGTAGAACGTCAATGTCTCAATGAACAAGCTGAACAGAAGATAGAGAGACAGAGCAGAGAGAGAGAGAGAGAGAGAGAGAGAGAGAGAGAGAGAGAGAGAGAGAGAGAGAGAGAGAGAGAGAGAGAGATAGAGAGAGAGAGAGAGAGAGAGAGAGAGAGAGAGAGATCTGAGCTATGTGGATGCACCAACCCGGCAACAACACAGCTACTCGGGTGAGTGCCAGTGTCTGCTACTCTACAACATCCATAAGAGTCATTATCTGAGCCAAGACAGAAGTTTAACTACAAAAACATGCACAGACACAGTATATAAGCTTTTGCATGCCAAACAAAGCCTTTCCTGGCAACTATAAACACACATACACAACCAGGGCACAAAGTACGCCTCTATGTTAAAACGATTCAAAGGCACAGGAACAGACACATTTACACCATTTATACTAAAGCCATACAACAGCTGTGTAGCGTTTTAAAGAGCTGCATGAATACAAATAAAACATCACACATCCAAGCACTTGACTCCATCCATTGTGAACTGTATCTTGTTGTGGTTTTCTTCTGTATTGCTGTTCTATCTTTCTCTTACAGAGCAGAGTGACAGCTCACAGACATGAAAGGGCCAGTCCCCATGCTACATCATCCCACTTTCTTGCTTACCCTCATTTTGCTGGGTCTGGTTTCTAGAACCTTCTTTGAGTCTTGTGTTATCTTCTCTCTGAAACATACTGCTGCACACTAGGGATTTGGCCCGGAGCCTCTAACATCAAAAACAAGGTTGTGGAGTTGTGAAAAGGGGGAACAAGATTATGTGTGTATTTGTGTGTGTGTGTGTGTGTGTGTGTGTGTGTGTGTGTGTGTGTGTGTGTGTGTGTGTGTGTGTGTGTGTGTGTGTGTGTGTGTGTGTGTGTGTGTGTGTGTGTGTGTGTGTGTGTGTGTGTGTGTGTGTGTGTGTGTTGAGATTGTCTTTGGTGAGGGAAAAAAACAAAACTCAAATTTTGTATCACAAATGTGCTCTGTCTCAACATGACGTCTGGAAAATGCCCACTGAAGTGTAATGAAAGCAAAACACACTGTCCTTCACATGACAACTGATCTTCACATACAAGAAACTATGGCAACTATGGTTTTTGTGGCATGTGTTCATTGTAATACCATGTTTTTTATTTTATTTTTTATATCCGTTGGTGGCCATTTAAGGACTTCCATTTCCATAGAGTATATGCTTTGAGTGATCTGAACCAAATATTTAATACAAGGTAGGCAGCTTATATACAGTGACCTTGCATGGTGTGGGGGAAATATGATTGGTACAGACTGGTCTAATGAAGAAGTTTCAGGTCTTCATTGGTTTAATTAAAACCCATACCTTGTCAATACATGCGTTTGACTCGAATGACATCAAAATAAGGCGAGAGTGACTCAAAAGCACAGCTGGAACACTCAACACTCTGATGTAATGTCTGTTACATTCATACTCAAAGCCATAGGGCGCCCTCACACAGAAATTCCACAAATGAGCCTCATAAAGTCATAAATCTTATGACGTTCCAGGAAGTCCCTTACATGGACAAAGGCATACAGAAATCGCTGCAGCTGAATCCACGTCCCGTTCAGGCATTTTACTTGCT
Organism: Romanogobio albipinnatus; assembly: GCA_023566225.1. Lineage (NCBI taxonomy): Eukaryota > Metazoa > Chordata > Actinopteri > Cypriniformes > Gobionidae > Romanogobio > Romanogobio albipinnatus. Next base: position 42,670,364 of record CM042242.1, read on the forward strand.
AACCATCTTTGAAATGCTTCTAGGGCAGCTTTCCGTGAAGCATGGGGAAATTAATTGGTGGAAAAAAGCCAAAAGCTCTGGGAATGGAGCAAGGCAAGTCATTAAAGGGTTAATTCACCCAAAAATGAAAATTAGCCCATGAATTACTCACCCTCAAGTCATCCTAGGTGTATATGACATTCTTCTTTCAGACAAATAAAATCTGAGTTATATTACAAAAGTCCAGGCTAATCCAAGCATTAGAATAGCAGTAAAAGTTGCTCTGTTTTTGAAGTCCATAAAAACTGCATCTGTCCGTCAAATAACGTGCTCCACGCGGCTCCAGGGTTTTAATGTCTTCTGAAGCGGATCGATGCGTTTGTGTAAGAAAAATATCCATATTTAAAACTTTATAAAGTAAACGGCCGAAACTATAAAGTAAAGTTTCCAGAACACGGAAGGCCAACCGCCTTCCGTGTTCAATTAATGGAAAAAGTGTTGAAAGGTCCTCTGCCGATCGAAAGACTAACGCGACCAGGTAAGCTCATCATGACGTCACGTACGCATCTTGAGTTTCACTTTCAACTTTCAACACTTTTCCACGGAAGGCGATCGGCTGGAACTTTATTTGATAAAGTTTTAAATATGGATATTTTTCTTACACAAACGCATCGATTCGCTTCAGAAGGCCTTTATTAACACCCCAGAGTTGCGTGGAGCAAGTTATTCGATGGACAGGTGCATTTTTTATGGACTTCAAAAACAGAGCAACTATTACTGCAATTATAATGCTTGGATTAGCCTGGACTTTTTTAAATATAACTCTGATTGCATTTGTCTGAAAGAAGAATGTCATATACACCTAGGATGACTTGAGGGTGAGTAAATCATGGGCTAATTTTCATTTTTGGGTGAACTATCCCTTTAACACTCGTGCCACCAACCTTGTTACGAAACCAAGTCCGCCCTGCTTGTGACACTGTTCACCAAGCTTACGATTACATTTCATATTTGAAATCACCAATTAAATCTTACAACAACTGTCTCAAAACTATGGTTTCCCATGCTCAAATAGCATTAAAAAGTGTATTTTTTTCAGGCTGGAGCAGCCAATGCACATGTACAGTACTAAGCGCGTCTCAGAACATTGACTGTTTCTATAGCAACCGGTGCTTCTGCTGTAGTGACTTTACAAATCGGTGATTGGCTCTTTCATTTACAAGGCGAGACTTATTCTGCCATATTGCACTTTGCACTTTCTCCCATTCATAGTAATATGAGTGCACCATCTTTCTATATATAACATCTTTGGCAGAAGCAAGTGGTGCACAATGTAAAAAAAAATCAGGTCTCCAATTGAACATTTTCTAGTGAGCGATCACATCTAAAATGTTCAGTTGGCCAATTTGAATTTCTTGAATTTTAATTGAATTAAATTGCATCAATTCACAGAAATTCAATTTGGCCAACTGAAAAATGTAGATGTGATCGCTCACTAGAAAATGTTCAATTGGAGACCTGAATTTTTTTTACAGTGCAGGGATAAAGACTACTTGACGATACTTTGACTTTTTGTTCTATGAGTTTTAGAATTATCTCTAAAAAGGCAAGGCAAACTTAATATTTTTGAAGTTTGGCAATAAAGCAATAATTCATTCTGACTTGATAATATCAAACTTCCAAGTGTCTGCTTTTAAATGAGACCACACTTATCTTTTTGTAAGTATTGCAGCATTTTGCATCACTTTGATAATATTGTGCTTCTGTTGGAACACGTAGACTAGAGATATAAATCAGCAGACACTGGATCGTCTTTTACATCTGGGAGAAGAATTAGGCGGCATCTTCTCCTGAAGCAGCTCAAACACCATCCTATCCAAACGGTGGCACTGAACAGTCTCTAACCCAGACTCACTAAACTGATTACAGGGAGAAAGACATTGCTGCCAGACGTCACACACTCATTCAATTAGTGTTGGAACTGATGTGTTGTATCTGTTCCGCCCCATCCTCCTGACAATTTGATTAATTCTGTGTAACTGGTTCGATATGTAAAAGCTAATTCTTTCTTTTGATTCAGCTATATTTAATGGCTGATAAACAGCATTCGTTCGGAAAATAAAATCTGACAATCAGCTTTTTACGCAGCCTGTTGAAAATCCCTTGGGTCTAACAAAGAATTCAAAATCTGAGCTATTATATAATTACTGTGAAATGGTAGTTAGCCAGAATGGTTGTTAGAGGCTGTCATTATACTCATCCCAGGCATGCTACTGTAGAGAGTTTTACAAAGCAACTCTTTCAGGATTTAGTAAGATAAATGTATGTTTATACTGTTCAGTTAATAAAAAATGTGAGAGGAAAAACTTCATTTGAAAAGATGAAAGCATTGGAGGTCAAGAGAGCAACTCTTGAAAGGCAAAAACTGAATATGGATGTAGATTATAAAAAACTGTGTTCATAAACAAGACGTGTTCTTATGGCAACTCAGACATCAAATAACTGCCAGTTAGACTCCAAGTACATCAGTACAGTATTTTGTATAGAAATTAAAATCACAGAGAAATAGACACAAGTTAAAACGTATTGTGGTTTAAAACTCCTCTACTTAGACAACAACTTGACACGTGGTCGAATCATCCCAGTCTTTAGCAGGTAACCAAACATCTTATCCAATTCTACAATATTTCAGCTATTAGAGGGCTTTCAAGCTTTCAAGTACTCTGAATATTTCTGTTTGTCAGTACAGCAGCACTGATCAACCAACATTTTACAATATGCTAACTATACAAAAACTGTCAAAGTTCATGTTAATATAGGCGATTTAATTTGTTTAACACAGAAGCTGTCAATTATTTTCATGTTATGACAGATCAATGGCAGACACTGAAATGATGTACTATTCTGTCAAATAAAAATCTAGGCATTACATTTTAAAGTAGCATATGAAAAGTAGATATTAATATTGTAATTAGCTAAATATCACATTTAACATTGTTTTTAAATTATTAGTGCTTTAAAAGAAGAAATAATGAGCATTAGATGACAAAATGCACAATTAACTCTTCCCCCACCAGCATTGCCAGCCAGCTCCAGCATTTTTGATCATATTCACAAAAATGTAATGTCCCCCAGAATAGCTTGCACCTCTTTGTGGGTTTTTTTCTCTGTAATGTTAGGCAGTTTTGATGTTGAATGTTTGGTGATCACGTTAGCTTACTTGTGCATATAAACAACTTCTATCCACTTGTTTATGCAGATGTTCTTCTTTGCTTGTTTTTGTTTCCAGAGATTCAGTACTCTTTCAGAAGATCCGTAACAGCGGTCCCTACCATATAACAATGGCTACTTTACATGCAACAAAATAATCCATTAATAATAGGATTGACGACTCAATCGGACTGAAAAGCCTTTATGTAAACACTTTAATCTTAATGTAATTTCAATCGGATTGAAAGGGATGGTTTATTCCTTTTCTAAACTGATCGAGAGGACATGTAAACACTTGATCTGAATGAATTCAGTCCGATTGAAATATAGCCAATGAAAACACAGTTTGCTGGCAAAAACTTGTCAATGGCATTGTGTCATAAATGACAGAATTTTTATTACATAAAAATACTGATCAAATATGTACTACTACTTTGGTAAGAATTGTTTTAAAGAAATGTTTTTAAAAATAGGAATTTTCAAAATTAAAAAATTATTACTTAAAAAGAATGGGTATGAGTACATTTGGGGTTTGGGGTTTGATCTCTTTCCATCTGCCCAGATGCTACACCTCTAAACACATTCCTAAGTGATAAATTCTAAAAAGCTTGATAGTAAATACAGGCAAATTTAATCAATACCAATGAGGATTTTATCAGTTCAAAAGCCCATATTCTCTGTGGATGTGTGTCAATAGTATGCATCACGTACTAGTCAGTAATGCACAGATAGCTACAGCTTTTTAAATAAGTACCATGGGTCATAATGCTATAATACATGGTCTGTGACAGACAAACTGGGACTCATACTTTACTATCAATCAATTTCAATCAATTCACTTTATTGTCACACAGCTATATACACAAGTGCAACAGCAGGTGAAATTCTTGGTGCAGTTCCGAGCAACATAGCAGTCACGACATGACATGTACAACATTTAAGCAACAACAGATTACACATCTGATGCGCCCACAATTACTCACAGCACAGTAAAACTCTACAATAAACAATAAATAATTTACACAATGTGAGTGTAGTTCTCACAGCTTTAGCCAATATACACATACTTACAATATACATATACTTTAAACAATATACACTAAACATACATTAAACAATATACATTACGCTATAATAATAATAATAATATACAATGTACAGTATACATTATTATTCACAGTAGAGATCCAATTATGTACAATAGGTGCTATATGATAAATGATAAATAATAAATGATACATAAATGTGTATATAATGTGTGTGTATCTACAGTGGGTTGTGCGGAGTGATATTCTGTCCAGTGTGTGTTATGATCCTGATGGATCAGGAGTTAAGTAGTCTGATTGCTTGTGGGAAGAAGCTGTTCTGAAGTCGGCTGGTGCGTGTTCTGATGCTGCGGTACCGTCTGCCTGATGGCAGCAGTGAGAGCAGCCCATGGTTCGGGTGGCTAGAGTCTCTGATGATCCTCTGAGCTCTCTTCACACACCGCCTGGCGTAAATGTCCTGGAGGGAGGGAAGCTCACCTCCGATGATGCAGCTGGCCGTGCGCACTACCCTTTGCAGGGCTTTGCGGCTGCGGGCGGTACTGTTGCCGTACCAGGTGGTGATGCAGCCAGTCAGCAGGCTCTCGATGGTGCTGCTGTAGAAGCGTGTGAGGATGTGGCGGTTCATTCCAAACCTCCTCAGCCGTCGCAGGAAGAAAAGGCGCTGATGAGCCTTCTTCACAACGGCCTCGGAGTGGACGGACCATGAGAGTTCCTCTGTGATGTGGACACCGAGGAACTTGAAGCTGCTGACTCTCTCCACCGGTGCTCCATCGATGGTGATGGGGCGGTGTTCTCTCTCATTCCTCCTGAAGTCGACCACCAGCTCCTTGGTCTTGCTGACGTTGAGGGAGAGGTTGTGCTCCTGACACCACCGTGTCAGAGTGTGCACCTCCTCTCTGTAGGCCGTTTCATCATTGTCGGTGATAAGACCTACCACCGTCGTATCGTCAGCAAACTTGATGATGGTGTTGGAGCTGTGGGTAGCCACACAGTCATGTGTGTACAGGGAGTACAGGAGTGGGCTGAGAACACAACCCTGAGGGGCTCCAGTGTTGAGAGTCAGTGATGAGGAGATGTTACTGCCCATTCTGACCACCTGGCGTCTGTTTGACAGGAAGTCCAGGATCCAGCTGCATAACAGGCTGTTTAAGCCTAGAGCCCGGAGTTTAATGTCAAGTATGGAGGGCACAATGGTGTTGAATGCTGAGCTGTAGTCCACAAACAGCATTCTCACATACGTGTTCCTCTTTTCCAGGTGGGAGAGAGCAGTGTGTATTGTAGATGAAATGGCATCGTCAGTGGAGCGGTTTGTGCGGTATGCAAACTGCAGTGGGTCCAGTGAGGGGGGGAGAACAGAGCAGATGTGGTTTCTGACTAGTCTCTCAAAGCATTTACTGATGATGGGGGTCAGAGCAACAGGACGCCAGTCGTTTAAGCAGGTGGTTTTTGACTGCTTAGGTACAGGCACAATGGTGGACGTTTTGAAGCATGTGGGGACCACAGATAGGGAGAGGGACAGGTTAAAAATGTCCGTGAAAACTCCAGCCAGTTGGTGCGCGCACGCTCTGATCACACGGCCGGGAATGCCGTCTGGACCCGCTGCTTTACGGACATTCACCCGCCGGAAGGATCGGGTTACATCCGCTAAAGATACGGAGAGTGCACCAACCTCTGTATCTTCAGCCGCGAGCTCTCTCTCCGCGAGGGTGGTGTTAGTTCCCTCAAAGCGAGCATAGAAGGTGTTGAGCTCGTCCGGGAGAGAGGCAGCGGTGTTCACGGTGGAGTTTGTGTTCCCTTTATAGTCCGTGATGGTGTTAATTCCCCTCCACATGCTTCTGGAGTCGGTGGTGTTGAACTGTCCTTCAATCTTGTCCCTGTACTGCCGTTTTGCTGCTCTGATGGTTTTCCGGAGGGCATAACTTGCTTGTTTATGCTCCTCCGCATTACCGGAGTTAAAGGTGAAGGTTCGCGCATTGAGTGCCGCGCGAACATCCCCGTTTAGCCACGGCTTCTGGTTAGGGTACAGCCGAATTGTTTTGGTCGGAACAACGTCATCTACGCACTTCCTGATGAAACACGTTACGCTATCAGCGTAGACCTCGATGTCGTCATCAGAGGCCGACCGGAACATCTCCCAGTCCGCGTGATCAAAACAGTCCTGTAGCATAGAATCTGATTGGTCCGACCAGCACTGGATGGTTCTGAGGGCGGGTGCTTCCTGTTTGAGTCTTTGCCTATAAGCGGGCAAAAGGAGGATTGACGCGTGATCTGATTTGCCGAATGGTGGGCGTGGGAGTGATTTGTATCCATCCTTGAAGGGGGAGTAACAGTGGTCTAAAACACGGTTCCCTCGCGTGTTGAAGCTAACATGTTGGTGGTATTTGGGTGCGATGCGCTTGAAGTTGGCTTTGTTAAAGTCTCCGGTCACAATAAACGCAGCGTCAGGATGCGCGGTTTCCTGCTCACTCACTGTCCTATACAGTTCCTTTAGTGCCCGGTCTGTGTCGGCTTGTGGGGGAATATACACAGCTGTGATGATGACCGCGGTGAATTCCCTCGGTAGCCAGAATGGTCGGCACAGAACCATGAGAAGTTCCAGATCAGGGGAACAGAAAGACTTGATAGAATGTACGTTCCTCTGATCACACCAGGATCGGTTGATCATAAAACATACACCCCCGCCTTTGCTTTTCCCTGAGAGATCTTTTTCTCTGTCCATTCGATGCACGGAGAACCCCGTGGTTTCGATGGCCGAATCTGGAATCTCAGCGGACATCCAAGTTTCTGTAAGGCAGATAATGCAGCAGTCCCTCGTGTCTCGCTGGAAAGAGATCCGCGCTCTCAGCTCGCAGAGTTTATTGTCCAGAGACTGAACATTAGCCAGTAAAATACTGGGAAGCGGGGGTCGGTTTGCGCGGCGTCTAACTCTGATAAGTACACCGGCTCTCTTCCCTCTTCTCCGGCGTTTGCGTGGTCGGGCCGTCCAGACAAAGGGATCCGCTGCTGTGTTTATAAGCAGCGTGTCGTCACTGAAGAATTTAAAGTCCGGTTTTCGGTGTGCGATTGCCGAACCAATGTCCAAAAGTGTCTGTCTGTCGTACTTAGTAAGGCAGACAACATCCAAGACGAAAAACATAAGAACTATAAACAGAACAAACAAAAAACTACAATGTTCCAGCGGAGCTCGCAACGTAGCAGCCATCCTCGGCGCCATTCCGGATCCTATGTGGGGATCCTATGTACTAGTGGTTAAATAACATTTATTTCATACATTCTCCAAAGTAAAGATTATTTTCAGTACTTTTTTATTTTCCAATTAGCCTTTTCAGAATGGCTACAAAGACCTTGTATGGCAGGGCTTTTCACCTGGCAGCCCACAGGCCAGTCAATCATTTTAATACAGCCCTCAGATTGATTTTGATTAAATGGCTGTGCTGCCTGACGTATCAGAGCGGTTTCTGTACAAAACTCAGCGTCAAATCCAACTAGTGTCACTCATTTCCTCACACGTGACTCAGAACTATTTAGACACAAACATTTGATCAAGTCTTAAATAAATGGATGTATGCAAATAACAACTGCAGAAGCTAGCTGACAAAGCAATACTGTATGTCAACACGTGCACCATGAGACTGTCTCATTAAACAAAATAAAAACTTTACCTCTGTCTGAGCAAATTTTGAAGTAGGCACTTTATAAATCTTTATATTCTTATAAATCGACCACAGATTTGAAGTTTAAACTGCATTCTTGCTAAAAAAAAAAAAATTCTTAAACCTACATTTCATGCCACAACAAGTTATATTATAAAAAATTATGTGGGTTTGCTTTATGTGTCCACTGTCTAAAATGTATGTAGATTTGCTATAGTACGAAATATTGAACTTTATGAAATATTGAAATTTTACCACTACTAATATTACTATGATTATTATTAGGAATAACTTTTAAATATTATTAATCAGCTTCTCAATATCATCTAAACGTGATTATACAGTAACTGATCATTTTGCTGTTCGTTTTTTCCTTTTTCCTTTGTTTCTCTGTGAATTTGAATTTGAAATAAAACCTGTAGCTGTTGTTTGCATTAAGCAAATAATTTCAGACAAATACCTTAACAAAGATTAGAATTTAATTTTTCACTAATATTTAAAAAATATAAAATAGTGTTGCCATAATTGGATGGTTTAATCGAACTTGTAGGTTCATTAAAAACAAATATCCCCTCTGGACATCACTTTTGGCCACCGCTGTATTTGTTAGTTAAGGATGAGATGTTAAGTTTGTTCTCTAGCAAGTCCTTTCTGAAGGAGTTTATGGCCAAACTCTATAAACGTCAATAAAATAGCCCCAATTATGACAAATAAACATGCAGTATTATGAGTTTTGTTTCTCATGGCAACAGGCTACTTCTAATGAAACAAAAACAAAGTGTGTGTGTGTGTGTGTGTGTGTGTGTGTGTGTGTGTGTGTGTGTGTGTGTGTGTGTGTGTGTGTGTGTGTGTGTGTGTGTGTGTGTGTGTGTGTGTGTGTGTGTGTGTGTGTGTGCGCGTGTGTGTCTACATGTGTTTATGTTTGTTTGGTTTTGTTTTCTAGAGTTGGTTCTCAACGTGTTCTCTTCTGCAGTTTAAGGAGTGTCCGCTTCTCCAACAGTGATTCTAAGAAGCACTGAGAGATTTATGGAATGGAAAAGAGCCGATCAGATTACCCACAAACCCTTTCATCTCCCTATAATCCCATTTTTCACCCATGCCAGCTCATTTTAGAGGGAAATGAATCAAATATTTTCCCAAACACATGTCAGATGCTTGGCATTATGATCCAACTAAAACACACAGTTATCCACCCCAAAACCTTTTCTAACATGCAAAAGAATGGCGGTGCAAAAGGTCTTAAATGAAGCGAACATCATGGCCAAAATAGTCAAAGTCACAGACATCAAGACTCCATAACACAATAACAAAGGCCACTGAATTATTGTCTATTTGACTCTAATCAAAACACCCCATTTTTTCCCATTTCAAAAGTATGTTCTTTGAGTCTAAGTTTAGAAAAGGCAAGAAGAAATGAATCATGATGATGGTTTATTACAAAGCAGTCCCTACTAATGTAGATAATCCAGGCCCCGGGTGATAAAGCTATAAAACCATGGGGCGGATTGACTTAATCTTACTGAAATCCTGGAGAAAGTAATATCCAAATATAATGTAACAGGTATAGAAAGCACAAGGTTGATACCACCCTAAAGGTGCATACTGAAGATAGCGGACCGTGACATGCACAGAAATGCCGCAAAGGTTTATGGGAGCACTGATGAATCGTTATTGGTTACGGTCCATTAAAGGTCCCGTTCTTCGTGATCCCATTGTTCAAACTTTAGTTAGTGTGTAATGTTGCTGTTAGAGCATAAATAATACCTGTAAAATTATAAAGCTCAAAGTTCAATGCCAAGCGAGATATTTTATTTAACAGAAGTCCCCTTTCAAAGCCTACAGCGAACGGCTGGCTTGGACTACATCCTGGTACTTCCTACATAAATGACGTCAGTAGAACAGTAGAACAGACTAACCTCCGCCCACAAGACTACGTGGAAAAAGGGGGCGTGGTCTTGTTGCTGTCCCACGTGGAGAAGAGGATGTGTCGCGTGGAGAAAAGGAAGTGCTGCGTTTGAGTGTGTTTGTCGCCATGTCGTCGAGACGCTGTTATTTTCATCCCGGAGTCAAATCACCTTTGTTTGGCTTTCCCAGGGACGCTGTAGAGATCATTAAGCGCGCATATATCTCCCGTTAAGAGGCGTGACCTTTCCACGTGCGCTAAGCTGCTGTCGAATCACAACACAGGACCGTGCCATGTTCGCTAAGCTGCTGTCAAATCACAACACGGGAACCGCTGGCACAATCAGAACTCGTTAGGTATTTCTGAAGGAGGGACTTCATAGAACAAGGAAGTCATCAGCCGTTTTTAGGACAGTGAAAACAGCGGTATACAGATAAGTAAATTGTGTTAAAAATACTGTTTTTTTTTTACACGCGAAACATGAACACATGTTATATTGCACACTGTAAACACAATCAAAGCTTCAAAAAGACACGAAGAACAGGACCTTTAAAAGACAAGATGTTTTGTATATAACACATAGATTGTATCATTAGAATGAATACACAAAAAGCAAATAAGCATTTATTGAGTTTCAGACAGCACTGTGATCAGCAAGACTAAGCCTGTACTTGTGGCTGATACTCACGTACTAGAACAAATAAGTTATATAAATTCCAGGTGTGTTAGATAATTCAGGAGGGAAGCTAAAGGGAAGCTTGTGGAGGGTTTAGGTTAAGTGAGGATTTGAGGGCTTGTGGATCTTGCTGGAATATGAAAGAGAGCTGTTGCTTTACATCAGATATAAGAACGCTGAATGGGAGACAGAATATGGCCATGAATAGGGGGATGTTGCATATGAAATATGAAGAAATAGTCCACTCAGAATGCACTCTGCCATTAATTAACACTCAAAAACATCAAACTATATACCATACCAAAGTTTGGGAATCAATAAGATTTGTTTTCCCCTAAATAGAAATAATTACTCTTATTCACAGAGGATTCAATCAGGGCCATAACCATTATAGACATTAAGGGGGGAAATAAATGGTACAAAAAGGTTTAAAAGTTAAATTTTTATTCTGGTCTGCCTCAGCGGGATGTCAAAATGTTAAATCAATGTTAAAATTATTGAGATGGCCAATCAAATCAAAGTAGGCGGAGTTTACTGATCACAGAAGCAGAGCGCGAATTCTAGCTCAAATCGTCAGTTTAATGTTGAAAGAAAGTGAGGTAAGCGTTTTGTTCATGTTTCACGTTTTCGACATTTTAGGCATACAAATAAAAAAGTAGATATGTGCATATTTTAATGCAGATTAATACAAATATTATTTGCAAATAGTTTAAAATTATTATTTCCCAACTAGATTTAGACTTCACTCTTCACTTCTACAGGCTTCATACAAATTGGTCCATCCCAATGTTCAAGACACGGCCTTGGATTCAATTGATCAAACGTGACAGTAAAGACATTTATAATGTTATAAAATATTTATATTTCAAATAAATTATGGTCTTCTGAACTTTCTTTTCATAAAAAATCCTGAAACTGCTTATATATATATATATATATATATATATATATATATATATATATATATATATATATATATATATATATATATATATATATATATATATATATATATATATATATATATATATAATTTCAACAGTTTTGCAACATGGCAGTTTTCAACATTGACAACCCTAAGAAATATTTAATATAATTGGAAAGATGCACTAATGTACTCGTTCCTAATCTTTTTAAGTAATAACTAGGCTATTCCTCATCAAATTTATAGAATCACACCAGAATTAATGTAAAACCTTGAAACAGTCTCTAAGTAGCCTCCTAAGAACATTCATCACTTGACAAAGTTAATTACTAAATGATCACTTTAAACGAGCGGATGGTGGATGTGTGAAAACAGCGTGCAATGCCGAGTGCTGTGAGAGTCACATCCACGTCTCTCTTCCAACAGATTGTGACAAGGTCAGAGCAGATTTGGGTAATGGATCTAATCTGCATTTAGCACAGTGGCATTCCGACTGACGGGCCTGTCACCTCCCACTAAACACCAGCTTCAGGGAGTGTATTCAGTCTGAGAGTGTCTTTGTCTAATACAGGCATCGAGCCATTCCGTTTAAGCAACATTTTTCCTGCAGCTGGTAAAGCATGATGGTAGCAAGGTCGCCTGTTTGATTTTCAAGGTATCATGTAAAACGTATACTTTAAATGTACACTAAGTGGCTTTGGATAAAAGCATATACATATTTGTATGTCCAACCAGTGTCAGGCGAGGGAAGTATTTGGGAAACCTGTTTGAAAATAACCATTATTAGTGCAATCATTATTTGGCATTAGTGGCACATAATTGACACACTTCACTTTTAAAAATGTACTGAATTTAAGGAGATTATTCATGATCTAATCTTGCTTTAATGTAGTAAGTAGCCGTGCTTCCATTACAGATTTACGCAAAACTTTTTTGTGATATTTGCAACATGCAGATAAAAAACTATTGCAAAATGACAGCGTTTCTATTTACTGATTGGGTTAGGGTTATGCGACTAAAAAAAATGTGTCCCTTTCACGATAAGTAATTCCAAAAATTATGCTAATGTTTGTTGGTAGACTTACTTATATCCCAGCCACCACACTAGCCATTATTTTTAATCGAAGGCGTATGCTTGTTATCCAAGCATTAATGGCAAGGAAAGCCCCTTATACTTGGGAGCGGCCAAGTGTTTGTGGGTGTTTCTCCCTCATATCTGCGTCAAGGTCTTAATGATAATTTGTGGCATTTCTTGTTGTTGTTTAGAATCCAGTATTCCTATAATTGTATTGTCTTTTATGAGTTTAACAAAGAACTCTCGTCTTCTGTCCAAACATACTGCGTCATCTTTAAAGAATGATCAACGTTTACATACACCAAGTGACCTGTAAATGCGAAAAAAAAAAAAAAAGTTTCCATAGCAGTTTTGTGAAAATGTCCTTTTTCGAATTGCCTGAAAATCCACCTCATGCGAGTGTAAAAACATTTTGGCGATATATGGGAGTTTTTGCGAAATTGACGCGTTTCCATTGGCCATATTTTCAATTTGCGCAATTTGAAGGTTAGTGGAAACGCGGCTAGTAACGATTAGATTTTCAGCTTCTTGACCTTTGCCCCAATAAAGTGGTGTAAAAACACAGAAAAAAGAAGAAAAAACACATTACAGCATTACTAAATTATTTATAACATTCATTCATAGAGAGAGCATTTTCTTGTGGTGCTCCCCCTGAGCACTTGGTGCCCTACGTGATGTGCATGGTGGGAGCAGCGGCACTGATAAAAAAAAAAAACCTTCATAAAAGAACATTTTATTTATCAGTTAACTTCTATGAGCTAAATCAAATCAATATTTGATGTGACCACCTGCATTCAAAACAACTTTTGCCCTAGGTACACTTGCACATAGATTTGAATGTAGCTTTAGAGGTATGTTTCTTATTCCCTTTTGAGGGAACTTCGCACTGCGTCCACTAGGGACAGCTCTGGGAATGCCTACAGCGTGATAGCATCTGATGCACGTATTTCAACTCAGCCAATGGCGAGAGTGAATGTCACGGGCGGGTGACGTCACGACCAGGAAAGGATGAATACACATCCGGTCCGATCGCACTTCAGCTAAACTGCCGAAGCAAAGGATCACAGGGATGCAGGGAGTATGGCAAAGGGACGCAGTGTTTTGTTCCCTTCTCAGGGAACTATGGTTATAGTCATAACCTGAGACGTTCCCTTTCGAGGGAACTTCACACTGCGTCCACTAGGGACAGCTCTGGGAACGCCTACAGCATGATAGAGTCTGATGCACGAATGTCAACTCAGCCAACGGCGAGAGTGAGCATCACGGGTGGGTGACGTCACGACCAGGAAAGGATAAATACACATCCGGTCCGATTGCACTTCAGCTAAACTGCCGAAGCAAAGGATCACAGGGATGCAAGGGAGTACGGCAAAGGTATACGTATGGTTATAGTCATAACCTGAGACGTTCCCTTTCGAGGGAACTTCACACTGCGTCCACTAGGGACAGCTCTGGGAACGAAATACCAAAACACCATAATATCAAATGCCTGTCGTGTGAAACTGTGGCACATTCAAGACAGGAGCACTGAAGAACCTGGAGCACATTCCAGGTCAAGATCATAGTATCTCACAAACGTAAGAGGCGAGGACCAACCGACCACATCGCAGACTTCTTTGAGGGAAACCCCCAACACCAAGGCGAGTGAGCTCTGACAGCTAAGGGACACTGCTGACCAGAAGACCCATAAGCCAGTGAGATAGCCTCAACTATCCACTTGCTCATTGTTTGGACGCAGGGAGACCCCTGTTCTGAGGTCCAAAACAAACAAATAATTGATCCGCTTTCCTCCACAGAGCAGCTCTGTGGACATAAGCATCCAGTGCTCGCACTGGATATACAAGGTTCAATCTTTCCTGGCCTGGATTAACAAATGGAGGAGGTCAGAGAGCCTGCAGCACTATAGGCCATGGAACCTCCGGAACATATCCTAATCTAGGGTAAAGGAAAGCTTTAACCATCCCTGGTGCAAACTCCAAGCACGTGGGGGATATTGATAAGGCCTGAAGGTCTCCTACTCTCTTAATAGAAGAGATGGCAAGAAGGAAGATGGTTTTTAGAGTCAGAAACTTCTCAGATATGATGTCTAGTGGCTCGAACAGAACCGCAGATAAACCCTCCCTCAGTGTTAATATTTGGTACAGTAGCCTTTGTTTGCAATTACAGAGGTCAAACGTTTCCTGTAGTTTTTCACCAGGTTTGCACACACTGCAGGAGGGATTCTGGCCTGTCGCTGAGAAACATGGCGTTTGAGCTCCCTCCAAAGATTCTCTATTGGGTTTAGGTCTGGAGACTGGCTAGGCCACGCCAGAACCTTGATATGCTTCTTACAGAGCCACTCCTTGGTTATCCTGGCTGTGTGCTTCGGGTCATTGTCATGTTGGAAGACCCAGCCTCGACCCATCTTCAATGCTCTAACTGAGGGAAGGAGGTTGTTCCCCAAAATATCGCAATACATGGCCCCGGTCATCCTCTCCTTAATACAGTGCATACAGCCCCATGTGCAGAAAAACACTCCCAAAGCATGATGCTACCACCCCCATGCTTCACAGTAGGGATGGTGTTCTTGGGATGGTACTCATCATTCTTCTTCCTCCAAACACGTTTAGTGGAATTATGACCAAAAAGTTCTATTTTGGTCTCACCTGACCACATGACTTTCTCCCATGACTCCTCTGGATCATCCATGCCATGCATGATTTCAAACCATGACGTCTTAGTGTATTACCAACAGTAACCTTGGAAACAGTGGTCCCAGCTCTTTTCAGGTCATTGACCAGCTCCTCCCATGTAGTTCTGGGCTGATTTCTCACCTTTCTTAGGATCATTGAGACTCCACGAGGTGAGATCTTGCATGGAGCCCCAGTCTGAGGGAGATTGACAGTCATGTTTAGCTTCTTCCATTTTCTAATGATTGCTCCAACAGTGGACCTTTTTTCACCAAGCTGCTTGGCAATTTCCCCGTAGCCCTTTCCAGCCTTATGGAGGTGTACAATTTTGTCTCTAGTGTCTTTGGACAGCTCTTTGGTCTTGGCCATGTTAGTAGTTGGATTCTTACTGATTGTATGGGGTGGACAGGTGTCTTTATGCAGCTAACGACCTAAAACTGATACATCTAATTTAGGATAATAAATGGAGTGGAGGTGGACATTTTAAAGGCAGACTAACAGGTCTTTGAGGGTTAGAATTCTAGCTGAAAGACAGGTGTTCAAAACTTATTTGCAGCTGTATCATACAAATAAATAGTTTAAAAAATCACATATTGTGATTTCTGGATTTTTTTTTTTTTAGATTATGTCTCTCACAGTGGACATGCACCTACGATGACAATTTCAGACCCCTCCATGATTTCCAAGTGGGAGAACTTGAAAAATAGCGGGGTATTTTCCTCACTGTAGTTTAGAATGCGTATGCCCTGCAGCCTGAGCGGGGCCAGAGCTGCATCTACGCATTTTGTGAACGTGCGGGGTGAAAGAGCTAGACCAAATGGAAGAACCCGATACTGGTACGCTTTGCCCCCGAAAGCGAACCTCAGGAACTTCCTGTGTTGTGGAAGGATGGAGACATGAAAGTATGCGTCCTTCAGATCTATTGTGACAAACCAATCCTCGGATCTGATTTGGGTCACAATCTGACTTAGCGTCAGCATCTTGAATTTTAGCTTTCTGACTGTACAATTCAGACGACGAAGATCTAATATGGGATGCAACCCTCCATCCTTTTTTGGAACTAAGAAATACCAGCTGTAAAAAACAGATTATCTGTTCTGTACAGGGACCTGGTCTATAGCCTCCTTTCTTAACAATGTTTCTACTTCCTGTTCCATTATCAGAGCCTGCTCGGGACGTTAAAAAGCACTCAGTTGAATCAAGGTGGGTGGAACCCAAACTGAATTCTGTACCCCTTTTCTATCGTCTGCAGGACCCATAGCGATATATTTGGTAGAAGTTTCCATTCTGCCAGAAAATCTACTAAGGGAACCAGCCTCTCAAGGCTGGTCTCTGATGTTTCCACTGCAACCATCTCGTTGGCCTGAAGCATACTGGCAGAACCTAACCGATCTGGCTGAGTTTCTAACCACCTTGGAGGCTGCGAGTGTGACACCTTGTCCTGTGGACGCCGAGTCACAAGCTCGCTGGAAACCACTGTGCCCCGAAGCCCCAAGGGTGGCGGGTTGGCAGAACGGTCCCCTGAGGGCAACGAAGTGGAGTGGGCACCGTATACTGAGGTGAACACCAATCCACCCCACGGGGGGGGGGGCGCCCTCGGAGACCTGACTCTCCTGAAATCTGTCGACGACCATATTTACAGCGTCGCCGAACAGACCAGTAGGTTCAACTGGCGCATCCAGGAGAAAAGCCCTGTCTTTGTCCTTGATATCAGACACACTGAGCCACAGATGTCTCTCTGTCACCACAGATACCGCCCAATAGCTCTAGCGGTCTCCTTGGTGGCTCTCAAATATAAATCTGTGGACCGAACCAATTCGCAAACTGCCTCAGGGCTCACCGTTTCACCACCATCCAAATCCCCCAGCAGTTCAGCCTGGAACACTTTCAAAATACTCATCGTATGCAAACAAGCACCAGCCTGCACTGCTGCCGTGTACGCTTTCCCCACTAGCCCTGATGTTGTTTTTAATGGCTTAGTGGGGAGCGTGGGGGCCTTCAGGGACGATGCTGAAGCAGGGGACAGATAACTCGCAAGCATCTGATCCACTTTAGGCATCGCCCCATAACCATATTCCTTCAGCCCCCTTATATCACTGTATGTTTTAACTTGTGGGCTGAAGAGACGTGATGAATATGGCTTCCTCCATGATCTACACAGCTCGCTGTTTCCTTACGGGTGGAGATACACATGATTTGTTCTCACAATGCTCACAATCAGCCCCGTCGAAGGCTGATAGAGCATGCTCCACTCCCAAACACATCACACACAAATCATGTGTATCTCCACCTGTAAAGTAACGGGGACATGGAGGAGTAGATTGTTTGAACTGTGATGCATTCGCCATTTTAAACTGACTTATTGAGCTGATAATATTGAACAGACAACAATAAATAGACAGAGACAGTTTTCACACAGATAGCTTTAGCTGAGGTAGAAAAGCTGAAGTGCAATCGGACCGGATGTGTATTTATCCTTTCCTGGTCGTGACGTCACCCGCCCGTGACGCTCACTTTCGCCGTTGGCTGAGTTGACATACGTGCATCAGATGCTATCACGCTGTAGGCGTTCCCAGAGCTGTTCCTAGTGGACGCAGTGTTTTGTTCCCTTCTCAGGGAACTATGGTTATAGTCATAACCTGAGACGTTTTGTGTGAAAATAATAACATGCCTACACACAGAGATTATTTTTGAAAACATGCTTGTTCACATACTTGAAAAACTAAGAAGCAAGAAGTCAAACAGATGTGAATATCTCTCTGATGGACACTTTTATTCCCTCAGTAAACTTGGTAAACTTTATTCCCTCAGTAAACTAAAAAATCAGTGTATTATTTGAGACCAGTGTTTGAGAAACCTTACAAAAATATGTAATAATATTAAAGTGATATACAGTAGGATGGCAGGGGGTAATTACATCATATGGAAATTCTGGATTAAATGCTACACCTACAACATCACAGTGGGGATTACATACGCAACACACTTATGTGAAATTACATTAAACAGCAACAGTTATTTTGAAGAGCGCTATAACGATGAGAAGAACCTGTCTGGAAAGCACTCGAGCCTTGTCTTAAGCTTAAGGCTAGGTCCAAAAAACCTTGACAGAAAGACATCTGAAAATTATTACAGAGTGATTTGTTCTGTTTCATAAGTGGCATTTTATATCTGCACTGTGCATTAGTTCCAATAGCTCTCCATTTGAAACACAAAAATACCTCTACAAAATATTAACAGTGTCTGGCTAGCTTAGGGCATCTGCTCTCTTCCTCTTACATATCATCATGTCTCAGACAGCTGGATGCTATTAGAGACAGAATGGTGCTCATGTGACTCGACCATGCACGCAGGGTCTACAAAAGCTGATAACATGCACTAATAGGGAAAGCATGTAAAGCTAATAGTAGTATTGACAGAAGTACATGGATCAATAAGCTGCATTTATATGGACCCAAATAATCTGATTGTAGTCCGATTGTAAAAAATACCCTTGTAACTACGTCAAACGGAACGAATTGGCCAAATCAAAGTAAGTAAAGATCTCTTTCCAGAGTGTAAAGATCTTGTTCCGCAGTGTAAAAATCTGGCTGGCTTCCCCTGCTAAATTTCACATTCCAGGGGCTAAATATCACATTATTGGAGTCACTTCAACCCATGGACATGAAAAACAGCACGTGGCAAAAGTGTTAAAGTATCCCAAAAAAAAAAAACATGGACATGGCAACACTGGCCCTATTGATGAGGCTCCAGTGTGAATGACACATTTCACACAATATATATATATACTTTTAAAGGCGCGATATGTAATTTTCGCTGCTAGAGGTAGCTTATTCACAACAAAGGTGTAGCTTAATGACAGAAAAAAAAAAAAAAACTGTATTTGCTGCATTCTCGTTTTCTGCAGTGAATAAATGTCATCTGCAGCTCTTAATGTGGCATGTCTTTTGAGGGAGAGAGAAGCAATGTACAGGGAGCAGAAAGGGCTTGAATGAAGCACGTTTAACTCTAGATAAAAATATTAGAAGATGTAGTGCCGAAAGATCATACTGTAAATTTAACGATCATACTTTTAATCTGTAGAAACGGTAAAAAGGCACAGTTATGTCCCACGGTCTGGATGGAACCAAGGTCCGTCATTTGAATACAGATGGTATAGATAGATAATTAAGCTTGAAACACAGCTTACTGTATTCAATACGATGATAAAACTCTATAAAATAATTGCCTCATAAGAGTGTGAAGGTCCTGTATGCCACTGGCCACTGCTTAACCTTGCGGGCACCGCCTGAAATCCTCAGCATTTAAGATGTACATTCTCAAACAACATTAATCAAACAATGTCAACTAATCATTTTTACATTTCTCTCTCCCCCAGGCACACACATACAGTAGTCATACCCACAATGGAGCTAAGCCTATGCATAAATGCAACACAAACATGAATCTTTAACTGCCTTTCAATCTAGGTCTTTCAGTGCTCTGAGTTCAGATTAATTCTCATATTTTCTGGCTGGTCAGCACAAAGTGCATGCCTAAAGAAAATAACACAACAGTGTGGTGACTTAGTGGTTAAAAGGCCTTTGAGAACCTCCCTGGTCTCATGTGGATAACATTTAAGAGCTTACAGGGAACACAATATCTCCTCAAAATGTTCCTCACAAAAATAGCTACAATGTGCAGTTTAATAAAACTATTTATTTACTACTATAAAAGTTACAAATGGAACATCATGATGTGAAATCTGTTAGGGATCTGTACTCTAAATAAAAGGTAACAACTCATTGTTAATTGGCTCTTTCAGCCCACCTCGATGCATAAAGTCAATCGTTATTGTTCAAATAAATGCTCATTTATGCCATGCCTTAGGCACATTGACCACAGCAATCTATAGCTATTGGCACCATTTGCTTTGAATCAATGTGTTTTCCACATCTGTTTTAAAATGTCCTGCCAAAAACCTATTGCTTATCAGCAGGACGTTACTCACTAGCTCTGTGTTTTGGCACACACAGCTCCACACGCACTCTGAGATCCAAATTACACTACCTAAGCATTTAAAAAGGCCACTGAGCACATCACCAACACTCAGAATGCTGTGCTATTGTGTTTTTTTATGCATGGCTTAACTTTATAACCAGAATTAGTGGCTGTTTGAGGTTTTCATAAGGAACATTTAAAAGAAACTCAAGGACAGCTGAATCATTTGTCATGCGTTTTGACTTAATAAGCTTTGAATAAATAAAGCAATGGCTTGTAACTAATAAGGAAGTTTATCATACTCAGAGCATGCAAGTTAGTCATTTATCCAGAACACTTATAACAGGGACAGACACCCTGGAGAAATGGTCTTGCTCAATGACACAGGGTTTTGAGGGTTAAAACTGCAACATTTCTGATATCAGACTAGATGTTTAACCACAACAACACATAATACCATGAAATCCACATCAAAAAGTTACAGACATCCAAAGTTGAACACTGGCATACAAAAGCCCAATTTACTGTTAAATAATAATAATAAAAAAACATAATCTAGGCCTCCAAACCATTTGTAGCTCTTTTTTCCCCATCAGTGGAACTCTTTTGTTATTCTCTGCTTCTTCTCTTTCGTATGGAAACACCGCAAGCCAAACACTCCAAAAGCAAAATGAAACAGTGCTACCTATTGAACTACGCAGTACGGGCCAATGAGCTGCAGGGCTGAATGGACAAATATTATTTTTGTAGCATCACTAAATTTGCATCTGCATCCAAACTCGACCAACCAATGATTTACTGTCAAATGTTTCTGAGAGACAAAATTGTAACAAACTGCAATAAAAAATAGATATTAACAAATAAGAATAATTCAGGTAGATTAATTGCAACATTTAACTTGAAAATGTTGATGAGAAAAAAGTTGATGAGCTAGCCAGGTAGTAGAGATGTAATTCAAGTTTGTAACATAACCGCAACTCATTTTGTTATAGTATTGAAACATGGCTGCATGTTACAAAGGTTATGGTTTGCTAGCATTAGCAATCAAGAGTCAACAATATGACTTTTCTACAAACACATTCTGCCAATTTCATGTGACATAATTGATATACCCAAAAACAATACTTTATGAATGCTAAATTAGAGTAAAACTTACTAAGTTTGGAACATGGCTTGATGTCACTTACTCATGATAGTATCATTTAAAGGTGCAGTGTGTAATATTTATGAGGATCTATTGGCATAAATGCAATATAATATACATAACTATGTTTCCAGTGGTGTATAAAGATCTTAAATAATGAACTGTTATGTTTTTATTACCTTAGAATGAGCCATTTCTATCTACATACACCGCGGGTCCCCTTACAGTGAAATCGCCATTTTGCGCCGCCATGTTTCTACAGTAGCCCTAAATGGACAAACTGCTCTCACTAGCAACTCTCTTTTGTCTCCGACAACTAAATTTTTTGTCCTGTGTCGGACACCGTAGCTTCTCTATGTGCTTCGAAAGGGAGGGGTGAGCAGTGGGCAGATTTCAATTCACAACCTCATCGCTAGATGCCTCTAAAATTTACACAGTGCACCTTTAAAGTGCAGTTCACTACTATTTTAAGGTAAATAAATGGTATATTGGAAACATAAAAAACAGGTATCTTTACAATAAGTTTACAATTAGTTAACTTTTTCCAAGTTTGCAAAACTTTTAATTGTCCATTGTTGCGTTTAATGAACTTCATCAAATGTTGAGGACAGTAATGACACTACCTTTGTGAAATTACTCTGTAATGTTTCATTATTGAGAGGTAACAGTTTGACATTGATTTAATAAACCCTTCCATCAAGTTCAACTGCTAAACTCCAGCTCTCTGAGAGAGGACTTTTTATCTGAAACCCCCTTAATAAGAATGAAGAGCTAAATTGCTCAGCAGGGTAATGTGAAAGCCAAATGCAAGAAAACAGCTAAATGAGATGATGTATCTGAAGTGCAAAACACTACAAGAGCAGCCAAACTTGATCTGAGAACCAGCTGGCTTTGGGGAATATGACTAACAACACTGATTTTTTGCAAAAGGTTCCGTGTGATCGACCAGAGCAACCCATGGAGAATCAGATATTGATAAGCACTCCACTCAACAGCTTACAATGCTAGAATCTCTGCATAATTAACTTGCTTTCCCTTTGACGTTTCTGCATATTTTAGAAAGTTTAACAACTTCCCAGAATCAACAGGAACTGGCTGTCAGTATGAGTCAAAGAAATAACTTCACGAGAAAGACACTAATGCTAGCCATAACTCGATATACATAGACAGAAAGTTCAGCAACTTGGCAGCAGCAAAACTGAGGTGATAGGTGATATAGCTCATTAAATCAATTTGTGTGGCACATGGCCATCAGGGTTCAGCCCATTTCTTGTGTGCCATTAAATAGTGACTAATTCCATCACCCAACTCCAGCAGTTGTATTTAGACCAGCACTGTGGTGGCATATTGTGAGCAGATGGGCCAGCAAGAGGGCAACTTCGCAGCTTTTTTTTTTAATAACAATTTGAGCTGCATGTGTGAGTGTTCATGTGTGATTGTGTAACTAAAACATGGGACAATGGATGGAATGGAGTGGTACACACGGAAGAGCTCAGCAAAAGGAGAGAAACTGGATTCAGAATCAGAATTGAGCATTGCAGGGAGCCATGTATATACATGATTGATGCATGGTTCTGCACTAAGCATGGACAAGTCTGTGAAAGGTCTGCCAGTGCCAGGTAAACATAAAGCGGAATCTACTTCAGACGTCCCAACTACCAAAACAACGTGCCTACACGCGAGCAGTGTGACACGGCAAAAGCAAATAGAACAGATTATAATCAGTGATGCTGTCTACACTGGATGTGGTGCGGTACGACATGGCAAATTCCTGACAGTTATAGGGTTAGTTCACCCAAAAATGAAAATTATGTCATTAATGACTCACCCTCATGTTGTTCCACACCTGTAAGATCTCCTTTCATCTTCAGAACACATTTTAAGATATTTATTTATTAAGATATTAAGATATATTTTAGATTTAGTCAGAGAGCTTTCTGTCCCTCCATTGAAAATGTATGAACGGTATACTGTCCATGTCCAGAAAGGTAATAAAAACATCATCAAAGTAGTCAAGTTAGTCAGAATAGTCATCAAGTTAGTTAGAATTTTTTGAAGCATCGAAAATACATTTTGGTCCAAAAATAACAAAAACTGCTGCTGACGTAAGAAGCTGCTTCAGCAGCGTCACTGCGGAGTCGTGAACGCGGATTGACAAAAGACCCGGAAGAGAAGACAATGCTGAATAAAGTCATAGTTTTTGTTATTTTTGGACCAAAATGTATTTTCAATGCTTCAAAAAATTCTAACTAACCCACTGATGTCACATGGACTACTTTGATGATGTTTTTATTACCTTTCTGGACATGGACAGTATACTGTTCATACATTTTCAATGGAGGGACAGAAAGCTCTCGGACTAAATCTAAAATATCTTAAACTGTGTTCCGAAGATGAACGGCTTACTGGTGTGGAACGACATGAGGGTGAGTCATTAATGACATCATTTTCATTTTTGGGTGAACTAACCCTTTAACTGATGCGCCATTCTATTTCTGACATACCCCAAGCGCTCGCGTAACATCTGGCACAAAGGACAAATGGATTTACACCGTTCGCTTTATTGCGTCCAGTATAGATAGCCTCAAGACAAGAAACTGCCTTACTGTGTATGACTTGCATGCATGTCTGAGGCTTTTCACAAATCAATACTTGCAACAGCTATGTTCACATTGATACCTTTTGTTTCAATCAGAATGATTTCATTCTATGTAGTGATTACATGAACACTAAATAAAGTGATCGGGTTGATGTGCACGTTTATATGTCACAAGCTTAAAATCGGAATATATTTTTTGACATGCGCACACTTGAAGAAAATAGAGCGTTTCACGTTGTTTTCGCATACTATTCTCCTACATTGCTTCTTTTCTTTGTTTTAAAGAGCAAACTTTATTTCTATTTTGGGTCCTAATTAGGAAATGAACCGTTGCCAAAGCTGATTATATTTATCAAGCAGTAGGAACGTCTGTGAATGAGAGTCTGAAGCAAGGACTGGTGGGACATTGTCCTACTCCACTTCACAGACTATGAGTGGAAGGAGAATTTTAGAATGGGCAACTTTTTATTTGGACAATTCATTCCGATTGACGTGGTTTTTATATTCCGACTGTGCTACTAGTAATAATAATAATAATAATAATAATAATAATAATAATAATAATAATATGTTTATTTTTTTATAGCGCCTTTCAAGAACCCAAGGTCGCTTCACAATGGAGTACAATCAAATACAATCAGATAGTCAGCCTGTTCATTATAGCAAATAAACAAGCAGGTGTACAACAAATGACTCTAACAACAACAAAGAAGTTAAATAATAAAAAATAAATAAAAAAAATAACAGTAGCTGGTCATGTAGCATAACATGAAGCGGTGTGAGATCACTAGAAGGCAGAGGCGGCGAGAGCACAAATTTACTGCACAGAGAAAAAAGATGAGTTTCAAGTTGGGATTTAAAAATCTGGAGAGTAGGTGCGTTACGGATAGTCGAGGGCAGCTTATTCCATAATTTAGGGCCAATAATACTAAAAGCCCTTCCTCCCACAGTTGAGCGTTTAAACTTGGGGACGACAAGCAGGTTTTCATTGCTGGATCTGAGGGTCCGGGTTGGAGCATACGGTTGAACTAAATCAGCAAGATATTGTGGTGCAGGGCCGTGACTGGCTTTATAGACTAAAACTAACAGTTTAAACTCAATGCGACTGGCCACAGGAAGCCAGTGAAGTTGGTTGAGGATGGGAGTGATGTGTGCAGATTTTTTATTAAATATTAGGGCTCGAGCAGCAGAGTTTTGCACCATTTGGAGGCAATGTATAGCCTTAGTTGGTAAGCCGCTGTATAAGGCGTTACAGTAGTCTAATCGTCTCGGTTACGTATGTAACCCTCGTTCCCTGAAGGAGGAAACGGAGACGTACGTCGGAACTGACCGAAAAATTGGGATCTGTCTTCAGAGACCAATCTACTTCGGGTGTATAGAAACGAGCCAATAAACATTGGCATGCGGTTCACGCACCGCCCCGCAGCGCGGGTATAAAACACGGAAGTGAACAACACATACCGCTTTTACAACTGAGTAGCCGAGATGTGACTCGGGCCTGCAGCTGAAGCACAGCACCTGGCAACGGGACGTACGTTCCCTTTCAGTCGGTCACGTTCGGCGTACGTCTGTGCATAGCCCCAGCTTCCTGGACCACTAGTGTGGACATCGCCTGACCCAGGAAGCGTGCAGTGACTTCCGTCACCCGGAGAGCGAGGTCCATCACCGCACGCAGTTCCTTCATAACCCCTGGGTCGGGACTACCCTCGTGCATGCAGGACAGAGGGCAGTGAGAGAGGGAAAAAATTTATACAGATTATGGCCCTTTTGGTGTTCCATATTTTGGCACCAAATAGTTCCACACTGCTAAGTTTTTCCAGTGCACATCCGGGCAGCCACCCCAGAAAGCATGGCTGTCAACACTGAATCTGATTCAGCATGAGCACACACTATTATAGTGGGAAACTCAGCATTATCATTTCCAGCGCATAACAGCCCTCTCTCCGATGCAGCAATTGACATCTGTCCTCTGCCAGAGCCCCAAATGAAATGCTAGGTCCCCCCTTTTTTCAAAAAAGGACCAGCAATCCCATCTGTAAGCTACCAGCAGGCATGTGGGACAATGAGCGTGGCCGCCCGACTTGACGGCACACGGTGCGCTGAACACTCAAGCCCCTAAGAAAGAGGCACGGTGAACAACGCGCCGACGTGGTCATGTTCTCATAAGGGAACATGAACCACCCACGAACAAAGTCTCAGCATGCTTGTGATGCGATAGAGGAGTGGGGGCCCACGGGGAATGGTTACCCGGCGTTTATATGCGAGAGAGATCGTGGCCGTCAAATGAGGACAGGAAACAACCGCATCCAGAAACACACGGTTTGAATGACATCTTGAAAAAGACGCAGGGTCAAACCGTGTTGCTCTTTTTAGAAGGAAATGCTCTTTTAGAAGTTCTGAAGCACTCAAGGAGATGACCGGGGCTCACAGCAGTCCGAATGCAAGCCTGCGTGTGAGCACTCATGAACGGAACGCCCAACCAACAAACACAGGAACAAGTGTATGTTGCAGCGGCCACTCGCTGACTCGCGCCGTCACACCAGCACCCAGGTAAGAGAGAGATCCTCCTCGAGACTCATTTAAACACTCTTCGCAGAAACAGCTTGATACAACAAACCGTTCGGCTCCGAAGTTAAAAGCGGTATGCGTTGTTCACTTCCGTGTTTTATACCTGCGCTGCGGGGCGGTGCGTGAACCGCATGCCAATGTTTATTGGCTCGTTTCTATACACTCGAAGTAGATTGGTCTCTGAAGACAGATCCCAATTCGTCGGTCAGTTCCGACGTACGTCGAACGTGACTGACTGAAAGGGAAATGGAGGTTATAAAAGCGTGAATAACAGTTTCAGCATCGTTAAAGTTGAGGGATCGACGGATACTAACAATATTTTGCAGGTGGAAAAAAGTCTGATTACAACCATATTATTAGGGTAAATGCAGTAAACTCAGTAGTGTGGTTGAAACAAATGTGCTTGTTGTATTGTTCTAGTTGAGAAATTTCCAATGATATACGATTATCTGTTTTTCAACCCATTCTTATTCTGATTATTATGAATATATTTTATAAATTATGAAACATAAAAAAAGAGATTAAGAATTAAGAGATATATAAAAGGAGCTATTTTGCCTATATACAGTGTAAAATGCAGATTCTAAGCTTCTAGAAATCAAGACTGATAACTGATACAAGAGCCTGTTAGAGAGCCTGTTTCTCAAGAGTTTTAAATTAATTTATTAAAATGTTGTACTTGGGAGTGTCTGACCTTTTCTTACCAAATGCTGCATATACTCATCCCATTAATATGAAAGCAAAAAGAACATCACTTCTATGGTTGTGGTTTTTCATGCAAGTTATCATCCACATCTGGGTCCAGCAAAACCTGGGTAACACTCAAAAATGTAGGCATCAATACTGAGCCAAGCACCCCCATTCTACACAAGGGTTCAGTTTGAAAAGAGGCTTTAGAGTAGAAAAGAGGCTTAGGAAACATTCAACACCTAAAAGTAGCTTATTTGGATGCTAAGGAATCAGTCGGAATGCTGTCTGATGAATTACCAATGACTCAAAAGCAGAACAGAATCACCTGCCTCAGAAGATGCACACTTTATTACGCTGTGGAGGCAATAATTTAATTTAAATGACATGCAAATTGCAAACACCCACATTCTCATCTTGGTACCGACAAAAGCTGGTGTAAATTCACATGTGCTGAATATAACCTATTTGCAGCCTAAAATTCTCAATTCAGAGAGTTTTCGGTGATGAGAAAATAGGACAAAATAATCCCATTTTAAAACTAACCTATTGAAAACACACAGTCAGTTGCATGTTACAGGCAAATGGGTTGCATAGGACATTCTTCATCCACAGACTCAAAGCTCTAATATGACTGTGCACAGCACATAAATCATAGAGTTTAAGTGGAACCATGTGGGTTAGCAGTCATTTAAAGCAGGATGCATTGTTCAGCAGACTGTCAATGTGGCCAACTTTGTATCTTTCATGTGCATTTGAATATTGAACATTTTGTTGCTGAATTGGGGTTTTGGGATTGTTCTTTTTGCTTTTGTCGTAAAAATGCAAAGCATGCTCAACAACTTTAAAAGTTTATCGCTGAGGAAATTTGAAGGTCACAAATATATTAACACATTGGACATGAAGTGCACATTTACTGCAGCAGTACCCGTTTCAGTAAAGCATTGTTTAATTTGTTGCAGATGTGAACTTAAAGGGATAATTTAATTAAAATGAAAATTAATTTTGTTTCAACTCTGTATGATATTCCTGTATGTGACAAAAATGGACAAAAATAGCACTGGAGAAATTCTTCAAAATATCTTATATTGTATTCCAGAAAGAAAGCATAGGTTCATATAGGTTTGGAATTACATTAATGTGATGACAGAATTGACATTGTTGGGTGAACTATCTTTTAAATATTATAAAATCTATAGATTTAAACGTTTTTGATCGATACGTTGAACACACTTTTGGACTAAAAGCTACGAGGGACAGGTTTATTTTGCAATAATGACCATGGTACTGCATGTAGACACTTTAAAACTATTTTCTTTATTATAGAAAAGTGTTCACAGATTTTTGAAAATAGACACAATACTTATAATAAAAAAACACCTGATGATGACTCCAAACAGCAGGTAATCTTGAAACAAACATTACACAAATCTCAGCATGCACACAAATAATAACTATAAATGTATTTTGTATAAAGAATAATAATAATATATTTTTTTAGTTTTCCTGAATCCTAAACATAAAAGAAAGACAATAGCATGCACTCTGACAGCACTTAAATCCTCATTGAGTGTCTAGAGCTTGATTTGTTCTCATCAAAGATGCATGCAGCCAGAAATCCCATCTACCGCTCTGTGTTGAGAGGTAGGGGTGGCGAATAAGAAAATAAATTCTCTTGATAATTGGATATAATGGCTGGGAGGAATTAGCTCCTGGTGCCTAAAAACACACACTGCAAGACATTTGCGCTAGAGGCAACTGCCGTTGTAACAAGCCAACACCGGGAGATAAAGAGCTCAGAGAGTGAAGACTAAACAAGAAAAAAACAATAGAAGGAAAAAATAGCAAGATGCAATTTACAAAAGTTAGAGGCATAGCAGGTAGAGCAGACAGAAAGGCAAGACATTTAGCCCTGAAAGACTCAGTCGCTCTCAGGAGGGCTGATCCCAGCGAGAGAAGCCAGCGTGAAAGTGTTTGAAGACTAAGGGCCCGTCCTTACGAGGGGTCTCCCGTCTACCATTTGTATGCATCAACAAGAACAAGCGACTGAACTCAAAACAAGAACATGAAACATCATGAAACATGATTTGAGTCTGTGATGGCTTTATGAACAAAGATAAAAGAGCAATACGTTATGATCCTGCAAAGATGTCGTTCACTCCCACATTACGACCTTGATCGGCCTCCGTTTATGTGAGGTGGGTGGTTTCATCCACCACCAATAGAGTTCAAATACAAGTAGCCATTCCACTATGAGAATCCACATCTGAAGATACGATTTGGTACATCCCACAGGTCCCTTGAGGGTACTTTCTCTTGTTTCTCCAAAGACATTGTGTGAGTAAGTGCATCCATAAAACACACTAAAGAGCCAGTCCATGCAGGGGCCTCTTCTGAAAACGGCAAACGATTGTAAGTGCAGACTGTCTGGAATATTTTTTTATTTTTTTTTGACAGATTATGCTACTTTGTGTGAGATGACTGTCCAAAAATGAGCTGTCAAAAGTTCCTGTCTGTATTCTGTCTGCATCTCCAAACTTTGCATTCTGTAAGAAAGTAATTTCATTCTGTTGTGTGTAGCGTGCAAATCTTCAAAATGACTAAAAAAGGGACCTGCTCTGCTGATGTGTACATAATGAAAAAAGGGAACACTTCTCAAAGGGCAGAAACAAACATATTTTGAAACTTTATTGAAATGTTTTACATTTCCCATGAAACACAACGTATGTCATTCTGAATACACTCTACGTCTGACAAGACAGACATCTGTAGTCACGTTGAAGATTTCCAATGCCTCAACCAAAAGCCTACATTGTTCCACCCACATGCACAAGGTGAAGTACAACCTGGAATGAAATATTTTAGTGAAGTAGGTCATCCTTGTCATTACTTTATAAACTGTTAAGACTGTGCACTGTCAGTCCTGTTTGTTTTATTTAAATTTTTGTTGAAATATCTCTGTCAGGCTCTATATTCCATCTCTATATTCCATCTCTGTTATGCTATGACAGTGTCCACATTATCAAGGCCAGGCAAAACAAAAGAAAGACTCATAAAAACCCACATGCCTATGTTGTGGTTTCTTCTAAATTTAATTCATTGTATGGGGAAAACAATAGTCTTTTACTCCAATTTTTTTTTTTACTTCAGTTTCATAAAATATATAGCCATACATGTAAATAAATGATGCACACAAATTAAATGAAATGCATATAAACATATGTATTTAAAATAGTGTGATATATCAGTCAGGATAATTAATCAGATGATGTCTGGTCATTTTTAAATGATCAACAATGGGCAATAATTTATATAATTTACACAATAATCGTGAGTAAATATTTCAAAATTGAGTATACCATATACTACTGTATATACTATATATTGGACATAAAAAGCTTTGCAATTATAAAGAGCTGTCTCATTTACATTAAATATTAACTTAAAACAAAGCAGAGATACAAATGCAAGTCAAGTGCTGAGGCAAATGCTACAACAATTGCAAATACTGTACCAATACTGTCAGAGTGACAAATAAGAGTTATATACATCAGGTCACTAAGAGGGTTTGGTAAAGATGATTTGATTTATTTTTCACATATACTCCAGGTAAAGTGAGTGGGAATCTTGCAGAGGAATGCCTAAAGGTCTGTTTGAGTGGAAACGGCTGTCATGATAATGATTGAGATGATTAATGATTATGATTCCACCACAGAAATCCAAAACTAGATATATGTTTACACACACACCAGCAAGAATAAGTAGGTGAGCTGAAACAGCCAGTTGCAGGGCCTGCACTCACTGTTTTGTCCCACTTTACTTCAAGACCCCATGAAATCACGTAACAGCTGTTTTTGTCCTGTGTTCAAGTATTTACTAATGAAACTGTGTTTTAGATGGGTAGTTCCAAATAAAAAAGACAGTGATCAATTTCATATTTCTCCCTTTTCTTTTGACAAAAGTAGGAAGTTCTTTAGTTTATAGCAACATAATGACAAGCAAAGGATGTGCAGAAGTTGTGTAACTTTTTATAATTATCAGGCTGATGTAGTTTAGTCATAATTCTGCGTCCTCATGAAGTGGTTAAATGGTTAGTTAATCCAACAATGAAAATGAAAATGAAAATTCTGTCATTACTTGCTCACCCTCATGTCGTTCCAAACCTGTAAGACCTTCGTTGATCTTCTGAACACAAATTAAGATATTTGGGATAAAATCGGAGAGCTCTCTGAACCGGCAGCAACGTCATTACAACTTTCAAGGTCCAGAAAGGTAGTAAAGACATTAAAACAGTTCATGTGACTACAGTTAGGGGTGTGCCGGTTTCAGAATTGGTGATGACGGTTATGATGTGAGTCAAATGTGACGCTTCGTAACATAACCGTCGTCGGGGGGGGGGGGGGGGGGGGGGGGCGCAATAAAGTTGCTATAACTTTATTTATAACACACAGTAAACAAATCCTTAACAAAAAAAACCTTTGCAATGAACATGCTTTGTTTTAAATAAATCACACAGTAAACTAGTCCTTTAAAACAAGTAGGCTACTTAAATTCTAAATACAGGAAACAATTTTAACATTTTACATTCCTAATCTTTTTCCAAGTTCCGTGACAGGAACACCAACATGTTCACTTTACTAGGTTTCAGTGACGATCTGACAGGGGTAGCTATGTTTCCCGCAGTGCTGAAAACTCGCTCTGATGCTGTGCTTGTAGCACAAATACACATGTATTTCCGTGCCAATTTTGCCAAGAGCGGATAGCGCGTTTCATTGTCTCTCCACCATGCTAGTGGATTAGCCGTTGAGTCAATTTGTTGTTCTTGGAGATAGCGGGTTAACTCCGTGTCAGCGTGCGCTCTGATCGGTAAAGGGGCAGAGATTTCAGACCTCCGTTTATTGAGGAGATCTCCAAGATTTCTCTTCTTGGTAGGGGGTGGTGCACAGACCTCTCCCGAATCATCTGCAGCAGTAGCAGCCTCCGAAGCACCACTAACTCCGCCTCCGTTTCCCTCGTCAGCTGATACAAATGTTTTTGTTTTTTTTTTGTAAAAAATATTTTAATAACACGGTTTTGGCGGTTATAGAGTTCTAATGACGGTGTTTAACTATAACCGTCGGTCTCACGGTTATATACTAACCGTCACACCCCTAACTACAGTGGTTCAACCTTAATTTTATGAAGCGATGAGGATACTTTTTTGGTAAGCTGGCATTCTGACGTAGAACTCGGAAGCGCTGCACTGTATTTACTATGCCAACATCATAGGAGTTTGACACAGACAAGAATAAACTGTTGAATAGAGTCGTTATTTTATTTTTATTTTTTCTTGGGGATTGTTAATAATGTCTTTACTATCTTTCTGGAACTTGAAAGTTGAAAAATGACATTGGTTCAGAGAGCTCTCCGATTTCATCAAAAATATCTTAATTTGTGTTCCGCAGATCAATGAAGGTCTTACGGGTTTGGAATGACATTAGGGTGAATAATTAATGACCGGATTTTCATTATATATGTCTGTGGAAAAAAAAAGAAAAACAAAAACACTTTTATACTGCATTAACGCATTCAATTGTTTAAAAGTGACAGCAAAGACATTTATAATGTTTCAAATTATTTCTATTTAAAATAAATGCCTTTCTTTTTAACTTTATATTTATTTAAGAAATAACTATTTCAGCTGTTTCTCAAGCAACAAAATGGCATAGTAGAATGATTTTTGAAGGATCATGTGACACTGAAGACTGGAGTAATGGCTGCTGAAAATTCAGCTATACAATCAAAGGAATAAAAAATATATTAGAATAGAAAACACTTATTTTAAATTGTAATACTTTTTTTTTTTTTTTTTTACTTTTTATTTGATCAGATAAATGCAGCCATGGTGAGCATAAAATAATTATTTCAAGAACATTTGAAAAAAACTTACCAACCCCAAACTTTTGAATGGTAGCGTATGATAATTCCGACATGACTTTGCTAGTTGGTTGTATGTGGAATAAGCAGGT
Source organism: Romanogobio albipinnatus (assembly GCA_023566225.1). Taxonomy (NCBI): domain Eukaryota; kingdom Metazoa; phylum Chordata; class Actinopteri; order Cypriniformes; family Gobionidae; genus Romanogobio; species Romanogobio albipinnatus. The sequence goes on from CM042242.1 coordinate 42,703,486, forward strand.
AGGACTTTCTTATTCCTGACTGGACAAAAATCTGTAGCGCAGAATGTCATCAATATTTTATAGAAGAGAAAGACTACACTTTTAATGTGTATATCTGAAAACTTCAGAAGTACAGTAACATATAGATCTCAAGAAGAGTATCTCAGGATAGTAAAGAACAGAGCTGTAACAAAAAGGCAAAAGAGAAACAGGCATCAATGACTTATGACTCCAGTTTGTCCTCCAGTTTGTCCACATTTAACAATGTTTACAGCCTTCTGTTGAATTAGTCATGGGAGGAGAGACCAGCACCAGTTCAAGTAAATTACATGTGTCCTGCGTCAATCGATGTTGTCAATAAAGGAAACAGAGGGGGGGGGGGGGTGGCTGCCGCAAAGTAAAAGGCAACAAGAAATCAAATCCAAATCGCAGGTAAGAGAACATGGAAGCCCACTGCTTCTGCCACAATCTTAGAAAGCAGAGGGGAAAAAAAGGGTCAAAATATAAAGATGTGAGAGTTAAAAAGGATGGGTGTTAAAACATAAATTATTCATATGCTTGTCTTAACACACATAACTCACACAGCGTTCAGTGCACTTGTGCGGGTCATATATTTCTTCTATGCGTTTTCGCAAGGAAAAGTATAACCTGTTCAACTAGCTCACCCATCCATAAGGACAGCTTCAGCATTCTCTCACCTCATCCCATAAATCCTTTTTGGCTGAGTCCGTAAGGGCCGCCTGTCACAGATGTAGCTTTTGATGATGACTCTTCCTTCCTATGCCGGACGGTATGCCAAGCTGATCGATGTCACATATGCTGTGAGAGCTCCCGCCAACTCTTTCCCCCACCTCAACCACCCACTGCGTCAACCACAGGTCGGTACCAGCAGGCACGTGCTACTGTGAAAAACTGGTTAGCAGATGAGGCCTCGACCATTTCACAGTTTGTGCAAAACACCAGTGTGAAGAAACATGTGCAAGCTTTACAAGACACCCGGCTTTGTTGATGTTAAGTTGTGTGTGCTTGGAATTCACAGATCAGGGAAACGTGGATCCTAATGGTGAGCTGGAATGAGTGTGGCACTCACATGGTTTCAATCAATGAGCGAGGTGGAGATCAAACGACGGCACTCATTCAAAACACATGGATCCTCGCAAACACAAATACACGCTCACACAGTCAGAGATTTGTTATGAGCCGAAGACTTTGTGAGACGGCATGTTCTTATTAAAGCTGTATCTACACGCATTGATGTTTCAGTACCTTAAAGGTGGGAGAAAACTCATACAGTAGCCAGGTGGCAACACAGAACATGCTTTTAAATAATTCATAACTTTCAGAGAAAAGGCCAATTTAATTTGCGAATTCCTCACTTGGCTGTGGATTTAGTCTGCTGGTCCAAACAAACTGAAATTAAAAGCTGGACTATACTGCAGAGTTTAATAAGGATCAATCTGTCTTAATAGTTCAATAAAAAAAAATTAAAAGACACCATGGAAACAATTTGTTACCAAGCCTTAGGTTGGATAGAGCCAATATTATTTTTCATATAACATAATTTTCTATGAAGCCCTGTACATGACAAGAGGGTGAAAAATACATATCATGGCCATGGCCATACTATATTTCTTAAAATATAGTAAAATATAAAATGTTGAAAGGTAGGAAAGTAAAAGTTCTATAACATTGTAATAATATTTCACAATATTACTGTTTTTACATTAGGCCTATTTTTGATCAATTAAATATGGCCTTGGTGAGCAAGGCAAGTTTATTTATATAAATATTTATATTTTGTCACACACAATGGTAATTCAAAGTGCTTTACATAGAAAAGGTATTCAAATATTGATAGAATAATTACAACATGTGCATAAGAAATACAAATATCATGTATAAGAAAGAAAAATAACAAAACTAAATTCGGAGCTCCCCTGTCTGAACAGAAGAGTCCGAGATTTTCGGTTTGTGAGACGAACTAGTAGCAACTCAGCTTCCTAGTGACCTCCTGCCCTTCCAAGGACCTGGTGTTCCACTCTGAGTGTGTACCGTCTCACTTCCCAAATCTCACAACCAGACAGCACTTATCAAAAATGAATAAAATCGTAACCAAAAATAAAAACAAGGTTAAATTGAAACATTTATAAAAATAAATTAAAAGAATAAAAAGATGATACATATGCTAGTTGGTTGTAGGCAGCATGCAATGTGAAAAAATAGATATCAAACTTCAAATATATCAAATATATCAGATATCAAATTTTTAGGGTTTTTTTTGTTTTTCTTTTTGTTTTTTTGCCAGCCACCACCAACATTTTTTATCATATTCACAAAAATGTCATGGCCCCAAGCCTATTTTGTTGCATGAATTTCTGAAAGTGCAATATATCAAGAGAGTGAACAGTACCTCTGTTTTTAAACAAAAAAGTTTTATTCTAGCTTAATGTATTCTTTTTTATCAACACTTGAATGTTTCTACAAATCATGTTTTTTTTTTCTTTTCTTTTTTTTTTCTCCAAAGACAATGTGCGTAAGCAAAGTTTGTATTGCTTGTTTCTGCTCCTTTTTGCCTGATCCGGAGATTCTGTACACTTTAAGAAGATGTGTAATAGCTCCCCCTACCGTATAATAGGGGTTGAACTTCATTGATGAACAAATAGGCCTAAAGCTGTTTGAGCTGAGACTCGAACACGGGTTGCGTTGTGCGCAGCTATAGCATATAACAGCGCTGCTCACAAGGGTATTGCTCCTAAATAATAGCTTATTTTTATCAGTTCTTTTGTCTTTGGGTCGTTATATTTCTCACACATTTATGATCCCTCTAAATCAGATAGAGATAAAGTAGCACAGTAAAGTTTTATATGAGTTTATATGAAAGCAATGGTGAGAGAGTGATTGTGTGTGAAATGAATTAATTTTACCTGGCTGTATCTCTCTACTAATAGTGAAGTTGTAGTTTTAGTTACTAATAAATGTGTTGGAACTTTTCAGTTTTTAAGCTTTTTTATTGATAAATCACAGAACAGTGTTGGCAGTACATTTCTGCGCTACTGAATGTTTCTGTGTGCACATGATCTGCGTGTGATGTGCAAACGATTATGTGTGTGTGTGTTACATAGCATTTGTAGCATAATTACTACAAATAGGTAGGCTAATTCCGATACAGAAAATGACTATCCATTATGACATGTAGGCATATTTATGTACACAATAATAATATTTTACATTTGAATCCTTTAATTTTTCATATTTAAAAATGTTTGTGTGCTGCTGCGCATCCCTGTGTGTGTAATAAGCAGAGTGTACGCGTGTTGTGGACTCGCCTATAGACACATATTACTAACGTGCTCTTTAAATAACAAAAAAATATTGCACCATTGACCAACTGAAACCAGGTCTAAAGTCAATGGTGCAATATTTTTTTGCAGTCTATTTCAGTTGCCTCAAAATAGCAATGCGCCAAACAATGCGCCTGTACACACCTCGTTTTCAGACCAGCACGCCCATGGGCGAACAAATGGGGACAAATGCTTTTGCTATTTAAACAATGTGGCACAGGACGTGAAAATGATAACTGTTGGGTTGAAGCTAGCAAAAAAGCACTTGCGTCGCGCCTAGCGCAGCATTGGAGCAGGTGTATGATAGGGCCCTAACTGTTTGGAAACGGAGAGTAAAAGTGGATTCAAAGATTCCTTATCCTGTTTGACCCTATAAGCCATGACCAGTGACTAGTCGACGTCAAGCTTAAAGCTTCATTGCAGAGTCTGTGCCACCCCAACTGTATAAAAGTGGAAGCATTGTCTCATAAATTCCGTCAAAGAGTTAATTGTGACCACATTTTATTCATTTGTTCCCATGTTTTAGTTAAATTGTGACCATGTTTTATTGATTGTTCTCTTGTTTTAGGTAAATCATGGTTACGTTGTTCTAATTTGTTCCCTCATTTTAACTATATCATCACCATGATGGACCAAATTAATAAGTAAACAAGGGAACAAATTAATACAATTCTGAAGGAAAAAAAAAAAGAGCTGTCTACTATTTGTAATGAGAAATATAACATCATCATATCTGTCAAATGGACACTGCTGTTTATCTATATTGAATCTGTATTTTTGCATCATTCCACACAAAATAAATTATTTCTAGGGAAGTGTATTGATGAATTATAGCTTATTTATTCTTGTCAGCACTGTGATATGAAGACACATACACATAGCATGCAACACAAGATTTTTTTTTTTCAATGTTACCAATAACTCCTATTTTTAAGACTGCATCTTTTTGATACAGAACTCCTAAAGGAATAATTGTGAAAACAATGACGCATTATGGGAGAATCATGAGAGAATGAACAAATGAGAGAATATTGTTCTAAGCACTTGCTTAATAAAACACTGCTATCCCATTAGAGACCTTTTTAGCACACAAACATTCTTTCTCTGTTTTGTGTATTGAGGTTCTTTTCACAAAGCTAGCATTTTCCAGCTCTTCCATTCTGACCCCGCTACACAAAAACATCACTGGAAAGAAGCTATCAGACCCGCTTATTCATTCGAAACCATCAACCCACTCATCCACCTACATAAACACATAAACTCATATCTGAAGAATGTCTGCTGTGGTTACCGATTAGCTAACGTCTGAATGTACCGCATGCATTGTGGGTTTTTCTTTCCCAGAATCATCAGTAACCAATTGGCCACTTCTATGCAAAATTATCTTAACAATATACCATCATTACATATTTTATAAACGTCAGAGAACTAAATTCCTTGCTCAAATTAAATCTTCTGCAATCTTATCATGAAACAATTTTACAGCAGAGAGAGCCTTCTCAAGAAATATACGGTCTCTAGTTAAGACAAAATGATAGTCAGTGTTCAAAATATACAATTCACTGATCGACCAGAAATCGACCAGACAATTTCTGATGATACTGAGATATGAAGTTCTGCCAGGAAGATTCAATGTTACGTCACTCATTACATCCAGACCTAACCAATCATGTTCTAATTCTCAGAGTATAAAAGAGCAGTACTCACACGTCTGAGTTCTCAGATGCTGACGCCAACATTACCGCCATCCTCCCCACCACTACCAGGATGGTCCCCGTCTACCTCCCAGGGGGTTGGCTGCGCCCCTGCCTTCATCTTCAGGCAGGGACAGAGCCTAAGCCAAATAACCTCTAATTATAATACTTGCTGGTCTGTTAATTAACTTGCTATTTTATCGTATATCATCTGACCTCCAGAGTCTTTCTGGTAGAACTGATGAAAAATGGGAATCTTAAAGAACTTAATGATCACAGTTCCGATTCCTCTTAACGATTCTGGAATTACCCGGAACAATTTGTTCCAGGAACTTTTTTCCCCCCAGACCTGTTGCTGTCTCCGTTTCCATCGCGGTCTAAAGTACCGTGAAGATTAGTCCGGTGATGGAGGACTGCGCACAGCTTTTCAGTTCCTGCTGGATTTCGTCCTCCGCATATAAGCTTAATAAAGCCTGCAACTTGTCGTCTGTCCATCGGCTGTATTTTTTAAACTTCTTTGTTGTAGCCGAAACAGACTTTTAAAAATGGAGGTTGAAATAAAATGCTGCATGAAGTCAACCAATCAGCAGTTCCTGCGGTGGAAACATGGCTTAAAAATAACTGACTCCGTTCTTTTGTTCTGTACTACACTCGTCATGCTGTATTGTGCTGTATATTACTGTACAGTGTTATTTTATTATCATTTGTAATTTTAGTTCAATTACACCATTTTAATTTTCATCTAATATTTATATTTTATTTCAGTTAACAATAATAACACTGACTATAAATTGCAGGGAACTCTGAGCACTTTATTTCGGTATTAGCATCCGCCATGGCATGAGCACAACTGGCTTTTAAGGGGAATGGGAGATGAGACTCTGATTGGTTTATTGCATGTTATGCTCAAATCACACCATAACTTTGAGCACTTTATATCAGTATTAAATCCTCAGAAAGATCCATGTGTTAGAAATGTTAACAGAACCGAGCATTGTTTGAATACTGAATAAGAACCATTCTCGTTTCCAAACCCTATTCCTGACACACATGCAAATGTGCATAGAAACAAATGTACTCACATAAAAGCCACAATGTGATTAATAAAATGTACATTAGAAATTATGCTCTTGTTTTTTTTATGCAGTAGCCTATTGAGAAAAATGAAAACAACCCAGAGTTGTAAACTGGTTAGAAAGCTGAATGCATATTTATTCATTTAATTAGGCAAATGAAAGATGGAGGATATGGAAATGTAGTCGAGGTGAAATCGGTCAAAACATTCCCGTCGTTCTAAACCTCAGTGGCAATACAGAGTTGAAAGCGAATGCAGATGGACCAAAATACATCATAAATAATGAGTTTAATAGCATCATATTGCTTCCAACGAGGCCAGTGCGTTTAGTTTCACCTGAATTCTTAAATTGACTTTTTATAGCTGAAAGTTTCCAATTACCAAGAATTAATTATCCACAATACAGTACCTCAACAGATTCATGATCAATTAAACACTTAATTCAGCATTATGTGAAATGCACTGACCTAAAAGCAGCCTTTGTAAAGCACTATAGATGAGGCATTCCTGTGACAATTCTTCTGTTTGCCACATCTGATATTAATTTCTCTCTGTATTATTCTATGAAAGCCCTCTCAGATTTCATACAGTTTAAGTAATAACTGTGATGTTGCATAATCTATTGGCTAATAATGGCTTACGAAATGTCATGCTGGGTCGGCTGTTTAATGTTAGATTTAGACTTATTTAAATGTATTTGCATGAAAAACATTGGTTTGTTTTCACACAAATATTAAAGGTCCTGTTCTTTGTGTTTTTTTTAAGCTTTGATTGTGTTTACAGTGTGCAATATAACATGTGTTCATGTTTCGCGTGTAAAAAAACACAGTATTTTTCACACAATTTACTTATCTGTACACCGCTGTTTTCACTGTCCTAAAAACGGCTGATGAGTTCCTTGTTCTATGAAGTCCCTCCTTCAGAAATACGTAACGAGTTCTGATTGTGCCAGCGGTTCCCGTGTTGTGATTTGACCGCAGCTTAGCGCACATGGCCCGGTTCCTGTGTTGTGATTCGACAGCAGCTTAGCGCACGTAACTTGCACGGAAAGGTCACGCCTCTTAACGGGGAGATGTATGCGCTCAATGATCTCTACAGCGTCCCTGGGAAAGCCAAACAAAGGTGATTTGACTCCGGGATGAAAATAACAGCGTCTCGACGACATGGCGACAAACACACTCAAACGCAACACGTCCTTTTCGTCACATGGGACAGCAACAAGACCACGCCCTCTTTTTCGCGTATTCTTGTGGGCGGAGGTTAGTCTGTTCTACTGTTCTACTGATGTAATTAAAGAAGGAAGTACCAGGATGTAGTCCAAGCCGGCCGTTCGCTGTAGGCTTTGAAAGGGAACTTCTGTTAAATAAAATATCTCGCTTGGCATTGAACTTTGAGCTTTATAATTTTACAGGTATTATTTATGCTCTAACAGCAACATTACACACTAACTAAAGTTTGAACAGTGGGATCGCGAAGAACGGGACCTTTAAGAGGACATAGTCTGTCTGCACACTGAAATCTACAGTGTTAATATATAATTTCAGACATTTGCATATGTTAATGCACAAACACACTGTCTATAACAAAATTGAGTCCTCTGATCAGAAACCACATCTGCTCTGTTCTCCCTCACTCACTGGACCCACTGCAGTTTGCATACCGCACAAACCGCTCCACTGATGATGCCATTTCATCTACAATTCACACTGCTCTCTCCCACCTGGAAAAGAAGAACACGTATGTGAGAATGCTGTTTGTAGACTACAGCTCAGCATTCAACACCATTGTGCCCTCCATACTTGACGTGAAATTCCGGGCTCTAGGCTTAAACAGCTTGCTATGCAGCTGGATCCTGGACTTCCTGTCAAACAGACGCCAGGTGGTCAGAATGGGCAGTAACATCTCCTCATCACTGACTCTCAACACTGGAGCCCCTCAGGGCTGTGTTCTCAGCCCACTCCTGTACTCCTTGTACACACATGACTGTGTGGCAACCCACAGCTCCAATACCATCATCAAGTTTGCTGACGATACGACGGTGGTAGGTCTCATCACTGACAATGATGAAACGGCCTACAGAGAGGAGGTGCACACTCTGACACGGTGGTGTCAGGAGCACAACCTCTCCCTCAACGTCAGCAAGACAAAGGAGCTGGTGGCCGACTTCAGGAGGAATGAGAGAGAACACCGCCCCATCACCATCGATGGAGCACCGGTGGAGAGAGTCAGCAGCTTCAAGTTCCTCGGTGTCCACATCACAGAGGAACTCTCATGGTCCGTCCACACTGAGGCCGTTGTGAAGAAGGCTCATCAGCGCCTTTTCTTCCTGCGACGGCTGAGGAGGTTTGGAATGAACCGCCACATCCTCACACGCTTCTACACCAGCACCATAGAGAGTCTGCTGACTGGCTGCATCACCACCTGGTACGACAACAGTACCGCCCGCAGCCGCAAAGCCCTGCAAAGGGTAGTGCGCACGGCCAGCTGAATCATCGGAGGTGAGCTTCCCTCCCTCCAGGACATTTACGCCAGGCGGTGTGTGAAGAGAGCTCAGAGGATCATCAGAGACTCTAGCCACCCGAACCATGGGCTGCTCTCACTGCTGCCATCAGGCAGACGGTACCGCAGCATCAGAACACGCACCAGCCGACTCCAGAACAGCTTCTTCCCACAAGTAATTAGACTCCTTAACTCTTGATCCATCAGGATCATAACACACACTGACAGAATATCACTCAGTACAACCCACTGTAGATACACACACACTATATACACATTTATTTATCATTTATTATTTATCATTTATCATATAGCACCTATTGTACATTGGATCTCTACTGTGAATAATAATGTATACTGTACATTGTATATTATTATTACTATAGCTTAATGTATACTGTTTAATGTATGTTTAGTGTATATTGTTTAAAGTATATGTATATTGTAAGTATGTGTATATTGTTTAAAGCTGTGAGAACTACACTCACATTGTGTCAATTATTTATTGTTATTGTAGAGTTTACCGTGCTGTGAGTAATTGTGGGTGCATCAGATGTGTAATCTGATGTTGCTTTAAATGTTGTACATGTCATGTCGTGACTACTATGTTGCTTGGAACTGCACCTAAGAATTTCACCTGCTGTTGCACTTGTGTATTTTGCTGTGTGACAATAAAGTGATTTGATTGATTTGATTTGATCTTAAAACCAAATGCTTCAGCCTCCGGAAGGAAACAGGTGCTTTCCAAAAACCTGTTCGAACTTCAAAAAGAAACGCCCTTGCAACCTGTTTGAATTTCACGCTTTTCTCTAATTATCATTATCTGGTGCGAGAGGCTGCAACCTTTAATCCAATTACACACTGTGTCAAACCCATATGGGCAACAGCGGAGATAAAAGACTCCAAACTATCTCTCTCCATCCGCTTCATGCGTCAGCTCTTAGGAGAGCATGTGGTTTTACAGAGTGTCACAGACTCGGCTCATGAAAATGGTTGAGCTGTAATGTCTAACAGCTGGACAACTCTTGACAAACTCTCAGCTCCGGTCTCTAGGGGTTTTGATTGCGCCAATCTCGATGGTTATCCGAATTTAACCTTCTTGAATTTCTCAAACATTTGCTTGATGGTTTAAAGCATCACATGGCTAGTGATAACATGACTTATGGTCCTCAAGGCTGAACCATTGGGACATGATTTAAAAATTTTTTTAATCCTATTAAAAACTGCTAGGCTATAAAAAAAAAAGAGTATTGTATTTCACCAGATTTTATAGTGTAAACATATGCAATCGCGAATGAGAACCATTTTGAGGGGGATGCAGGTGTGCGAAAAAAACATTTTTTAATCCCAAATTGAAAATCGAATACCAACCCATCGGACGAATATTCGAATATTTATTGCTTAGGAGTTCAATCCAGTTTAGATCTATGTAGGCCTATGTCATGTCAGGCACGAGTCGGTGGGTGTGGCTAAGGAATCAGGCATTGTTCATCTTATGTTGAGGCAGTGCTTCACCACACAATGACGTCAAGGTGTGGCATATTCTGAGATCGATCGTTTGCTGAGCCTGGTGTCAATAAAAGCTTTTCTTTGACTAACAAGGAAGTTTTCAGTTCTGAAACTTTTATCAAAAGGGAAAGTTGATTTCTCAATTCATGACCCCTTTAAAGATAGGTGCTATGTAGCACTTAAAGTGGTTCCCCTATGATTACAAGCCAATCAACCAATTTTAGTGCTATTTAGAACCATTATTGTTTGGAGTGTAATTAAATTACAACTATACAGAGTCATTCCAAAACATCTCAAATAATAATAAAAAAAAAATAAAAAAATAGTCAAATTTTTCTTGCTAAGGCTACTTTCATAGCCAGCAGCAGCTAGTATACTACATACACAAAATGAAATATTATTTTCAAATGTTTTGCATAATTTGACAAAATTACATCTTGATTAGAAATTACACACAATAAAAATGTTTGCCCACAAGTATTATTTACCTTTTTTTTTTCTTCTTATATTTCATCTCAAGTAAGCTTGTTGTCTCTTTAGTAAACAAGTACACTAACTAACTAGCTAAAGTGAAACATGCAGCTTCAATCAGATTTAAGACTATCAATAAGCCGTAGAATGTGCATAGGTTTAATATGAGTAGGTGTTCAGAGAGAGTCATGGTGTCACACAAAGTGCTGCAGAAGTTTCTGAAAAAGCTTCTCTGACTTGTGAAGAAGCCCTTATTAATGTGATGACATTTCTGGGTTAGCTTTCAAAGCTTTTTGAGTATGGCACACATGGCACCTCATTATGAGAAAACACATCCACTTGCTTAACGCACAGTAGACACACAAATGCACTCGCATGATAATGAACAACACACGCACAATAAAGTCTAAAAATACAGGCACACATACACACATGCTTCTTCTCTGAACCTTCACAGACAGATACACACATACATTCAAGGTGTTCAGACATCAAATTAAACCAGAACTAGCCAAGTGAAAGCAATTGTCTTGAACTGAGCACAAGATGATGGCTACGGGAACAGAACCAAGGGAAGAGAGACAAATACTCAGATATTGACTGTGGTTAATGCACTTAATGTGCCTAACAATGGCATACTGTGAGCACCGGGTGTCTGGGAGCAGAGAATACAGCGGTAAAAGCCATACCACATAACTACTAGAGATGTAAGCCTCGAGATCAGACAGACACCAAGTGCTGTTAAACGAAATGGCTGTACATGAGGAATAGAATCAGCTGAAGGTTTTCATCCGAGTATCAAATTAAACCTCCGTTTTCTGATAATCAATAAACAAGCCAGGGCATCAACCTTGGCCTGTTAGAGTAATTGGAGTGCCTTCATTCAATGCAGATCCCGATAAATGACACTGATACCTGCACCTGAATCTTATTACACCTCATGTCAGTAAAGGGGCTGAATAATGCAATTCATAGCTCTGCGGAGGCGAAAGAGATGGTGAATACCCAAAAGTACTTGTGGAATATGCTGTACTATAGAGATCACGACTGCCAAGCACAGCATATTTGTACAGAAGTGTGTATAGTTGCAGTCAGTGCTGAACTTGGACAGATCTTATAGTCTGTCTAGACTCTTTCAAGGAGTTTGAGTGATGGAGCTAATCTAATTATAAAAATATGAAACAACCCATGAGAACCAAAACCAGAGTTCAGCCAATAATTCCCAAACAATCCACCCACTCCCAGTATTGAACAAAGACTAGCCAAGCCTCTGTGTTTACTTCCAAATTACTTGCTAATGAGGCACCTGGCTAGACATGAAATGCTTGAATCTTCTCTGATGTTTAAGACCTTAATTCCTCCCCCAGTTATACACCCATCACCTTATTTAGATCGTGTTTACGTTAAAGAATGCAACATACTTATACGGTTGCAGTCTTCTACTAGCCTACATCCACTTCAATACACCATTCTTCTGATTGGAAACGGCACTGTATGATATCTTTCTTAATTCATAATATTTTGTATTTTGTTTCAAACAAGGCTTTGTCAAGTCCAAAAAACACACTCTCATGGACATTCATAACTATTTAACGTTTAGGTGAATTTGTGGCAAATTCATCTTAATCTCATTTGTACGTTGTCCTAAGATCTGCTTACGTCACACTGAAAATTAGGTTGAGGGCTGGACCTTCTGCTTAGTTATTTTCTAAAATTCTAAGTTTTCATATGAAACGTTTCGGGTTATGTATATAATGTATATGTATGTATATGTATATGTATATACAAGACACTGCATCATCGTGTGATGACACTTTGGGAACGCCCTCAGTGTTACGCATCTGAAGTATGAATGAAATCAATCCAATCTGATTGGTGGTGCGTCATGACGTAGTAGATGACGGCATACCCGGAAGATACAAAGGGACGCAGATGCAAACACATGGCAGCTTTCCCGCGATGAAGCGAGCGCTCTGACCGTGATGGGTGTGGCGACGAGAAGCAGTGTCTCATTCCCTTCTCGGGGGAACAAGGGTTATATACATAACCCGAGACGTTCCCCTTCGAGGGAACTCGCACTGCGTCATCGTGTGATGACACTTTGGGAACGTTAATACCCACTATGCCACACCAACATCACCCACGTCCTAGTGTGAAGCTGGAGACCTGGCACACTTTAGGACGCAAGCACTCTAGCACCAGGCATCACCAGGAGGTGCAGACTATAAAAACAAATGAAGGTGTGCGGGGTGGCCCACGGGGTGGCCAGATCCCTCCCCTCAGAGGGATCTGCCATGGAGGGCCGTCTAGCAGAGCTATAATGTCCGAGAACCATGCTTGAGTAGGCCACCGGGGTGCTACTAAGAGCAGGCTGATGCCCTCCCGGCGGACCTGCTCCAGTACTCCCTAGAGCAGAGCGATAACGGGGCTGGATCCCTGAGAAAGAACGCAGTGGACAGTGGGACGTCTCTCGAGACGCAAACAGATCCACTTCCACTGGGCCGAATCTCTCGCACATGGTCTCGACCACCTCTGGGTGGAGCCGCCATTCCCCGGGTCTCAGCCCCTGCCTCGACAGGACGTCTGCTCCCTGGTTCTGGTCCCCGGGGATATACATCGCTCTGAGAGACGATAATTTCCCCTGGGACCACAGGAGGATTTGATGCGCCAGTCTGCATAGAGGGCGCGACCTCAAACCCCCCTGGTGGTTGAGATACGCGACAACTGAGGTGTTGTCCGAGCGTATCAGGACATGGTGGCCGCGGAGGTCCGGGTAAAAGCTCCTGAGAGCCTTGTAGACCGCCAGCATCTCCAGGCAGTTGATGTGCCATGAAGAATGCCGGGTCTCCAACCGACCTCTCGCAAAGCGGCCGTCCATGACCGCGCCCCAGCCAGTGAGGAAAGCATCTGTTGAAAAGGCTCTCCAGCAACATGACGCTCCCAACACTGGCCCCTGGGACAGGAACCAAGGTTTCCGCCATATGATGAGGGAACGAAGGCATTTGCGCGTTACCCTGATCATGCGAAACGGATATCCCCTCAGGGAAAACCCCTTGGCCCTCAGCCACCACTGTAGGGGTCTCATGTGCAGCAGGCCAAAAGGTATCACGTTGGCTGCTGCTGTCATGAGTCCCAGCAGTCTCTGAAACTGCTTCACAGTGAGGCTGCGGCCTGGCTTCACTCTTGAGACCATCGCCAGTATGGACTCCACGCGTGGGGGATAACTGAGCCCGCATCGACGTGAAGTCGCATACGACCCCCAGGAACGTAGTCCGCTGGGAGGGCGTCAACACGCTCTTCTTCGTGTTAAGTCTCAGCCTCAAGCACCTTATATGGGCCAGAACAAGCTAAAATGAGCCAGTCGTCGATGTAATTGAGTATACAGATGCCCTGGAGTCTCAGAGGAGCCAGTGCTGCATCCATACACTTGGTAAAGGTGCGAGGGGAGAGTGCCAGGCCGGAGGGAAGAACCTGATATTGGTACGCTTCGCCCCCGAAAGCGAACCTCAGGAACTTCCTGTGACATTGAAGGATGGAAATATGGAAGTATGCCTCCTTTAGATCTATCGTGACGAACCAGTCCTCGGACTGGATCTGACTCACGATGGCTGGAATTGTGAGCATCTTGAACCTGTATCTCCTCAGAGACTGATTCAAGAGCCTGAGATATATTATTGGACGCTCTATGGGTGCACACGCTCGCTGGCCGGCCGCAAGTCCTTCCAGAGGCGACGAAGGCAGTGAGTGCGCACGGGAAACCAGTGAGGCCTGAAGCGTCATAGATGGCAGGATCACAGCACTGATTCACCGAGAGCTCCAGGGGGAAAACGACCTCAGTCGCTCCACCCCGGGGGGAACGCTCTCCAGCCGCAGCTAGGACCGCTTTGTGGTAGCCTTCTTCGCCTGAAGGACGGTCCTCAGATCGACCTTAGGCTCCGAAGGCTTACCACGAGAGCGCCGCCTCTTTTGCCAAGCTCCCTCAGGAGGGGCGCGAGAAGCGACGGTGGCCTTCCGCAGCTCAAGGATAACGTCCGGGGACGGACCCTCCCCCTCGTCTAGCTCCTTGAGGAGGTCGGCCTGATAGGCCTGCAACACCGCCATAGTGTGCAGACAGCTACCAGCCCGCCCAGCCGCCATGTAAGCCCCACCAGCGCCGAAGTATCATGGCATGGCTTGGTGGGTAGCACCGGGGCCTTAAGGGACGAAGCGGCCTCAGGAGAGAGGTAGCTCGCGAGAGCATCCTCCACCCGAGGCAGCGTCCCATAACCCCGCTCGGCCGCCCCCAGCACATTCCCAAAATCAAGTGCTTGGGGGGTGGAAAGTCTGGCCGAGTAGGGTTTTCCCCAGGATCTACACAACTCATTGTGCAGATCGTGGAAAAATGGCAGGCCCCGGCGTGGAGGTTGAGACCTGCGCTTGAAGAACCTTTCATCCAGCTTACTGGGCGGCTGGATTTCGGGCTCTTCCTGTGGCCATTCAATGTGTAACTTGGCCACAGCACGGGTCAAAACCTCCACTAGCTCCTCCTGAGCGGGTGCGTGAAGCGATGGCTGAGCCTCCACGTCACCCGCCTTGATGCTCAGCCCATACCGACTCCTCGGAGCCGGACAGCTGAAGCATCGGGTTCTCCGCCCCGCGGGAAGAAGCCGCATCGCGGGCTTCCGCATGGGGCGGGAGAACATCGGAATCCTCGGACGAGGATAGGGAAAGTGCCTCAGCAGTCCCATATCCCTTCGCAAGGTTCCGTTCCGATCCCCATGATCTGCGGTACCGCCGTGCCTCAGCAGCGTGTCCACAAAGACACAGAACGCTTAAGCTGAAGAGCGAAAAAGCTGCCGTGTGTTTGCATCGGCGTCCCTTTGTATCTTCCGGGTATGCCGTCATCTACTACGTCATGACGCACCACCAATCAGATTGGCTTGATTTCATTCATACTTCAGATGCGTAACGCTGAGGGCATTCCCAAAGTGTCATCACACGATGACGCAGTGCGAGTTCCCTCGAAGGGGAACTATTTAGGCAACATTAAAGGTCTTGACAGACTTTGCTTTTCTA
Organism: Romanogobio albipinnatus; assembly: GCA_023566225.1. Taxonomy (NCBI): domain Eukaryota; kingdom Metazoa; phylum Chordata; class Actinopteri; order Cypriniformes; family Gobionidae; genus Romanogobio; species Romanogobio albipinnatus. The sequence goes on from CM042242.1 coordinate 42,719,109, forward strand.
GTTAAAAGTGAATTTATAAGAATAAAATTTATTTTTTATTCTACTTCTTCCATTATGCTACTTCTCAAGCAATCTGTAGCACTCCTCTCATAAACTGAAGCCTCCATGCCTCGACATTACAGCGCTGGCGATGGCTTCTGTAACCCAATCAAATAATTCCATCCTTTTAGGTATACAGGGCCATACTCAGAAAAAAAAAACGTTGGGAAACTTGTTTGAATCCTGAAAGAGTGTATTTGACACAGAAATACTCGTCATACGTCCAACTCTGTTTTTTTTTTAATTTTGGCCATGAATCCAACTCTTTAACAGCGAAAATAAGTCAGAATGCATGAAACAGCATTAAACCCCCACTTTAATTCAATTGAATTTTAAAAGGCATTCTCAATTGAGTTCTGAATGTCGCACAATCCTGGTGTCTTGTATGTGCAGTGAAGCTTCATAATCTACATGCATTTTAAATCAATAAATCAAATATAGACTTAATGGTCGCTGATGTCAGATCTGAAAGTAATAAGCTCTATGCAAAGCTCTTTGCTGTAATCAATGTTAGTCTTTAAACCAATGTCTTAAAAGAGCTTTGGGGAACACAGGGAGAACCTGCTACACAGGTCATTTTAGCACAGCTGTAAATAAACTGTTTAAATATGCAGCAATCCAGATCTAATCCACCCTCTATCTCCTCACTCTTTAGCCAAATTGGTATAAGTACTACAGTTGTCCTTATTAACAAATGCCACTTGAGGTAGCCATGTTCTAAAAGAGGATTATTTGTTTCCCACAGAGAAGAAGAGGGTTATTTGCTCGGGAGTGACATCATATTCATTTAATTTGCCTTCCTGCCATCTGCTATTCTAATTCATCACTCATTATTAATGTCCTTTTACTCACAGGCGGTGATAACACACAACATCCACTATAGGTCAGAAAGACCAGTAAAATATGACAAAAGGAACTGAAAATAAATTTGCCTGATGTGTAATAAATAATGTGCTGGTGACAAGCACTACAACAAAAAAAACAAGTGTATTTTGTTTAGTTAGAGTCTATAGTTGAGCTTTAATAGGTGCCAATGGTGCCGTTCACCCACCACCAACTGAGCAGACTATATAAGACTTTAAAATATATAATGATATAATTAGTTATGTCATTTATACATTTTAAATAAATAAATTCACTTATGGAAAATTTCAAGTGGTCATTTTCTTCTAGATGCTAACATCCCCAGGGTTCTGGAAAGGTGTGCACGGGGGGTATTATCAACAAAAAATAATTATTGAATGAATCGTATAACTCATTCGACAACAATGATAGATTCATAATCATTATGCAAGGAGTTGAACTATGTAGTTCTCCCTAAATCAAACAAAAAACATTTTGTTCATCTCATGGCAAACCACTATTTATTTAATATTTATCTTGGATTGTTACAAAAAGCTCACATTGAGAGTCGGTTGGCTTAGTTTTTTCTGTGTTTTCTGCAACGGTGTCTCTAGTCGGACACCGCCTGGGTTTTTTGGGCCGATTCAGCATGTTGAATCAGCCTCAAGCCGTCGATGAGAGAGAGAACTCTGATTGGCTGTTCAGTTTAGTGAACAAGAAAAAAAGCCAAAGTGATGAAAGCGAGCAAAGAAGTCAAGACGATACAGACAGAGAGCTGTTATAATTTTTTTACATTTATCGTACCATTCGAATGCACAAATGTTTTCAAAATAGCATAAACCGACTAGAAATAATGAAGAAAGTGATCAGCATGATTGATATTCAAAATGGTAAGCAAGTGCTGCTTTTGTTTTTTGAATGACGAAAATAGACTATTGATACCTGCAACATAGACAGATATTACACACAGGCACAGAATGCATGTGCTAGTTGACAGTCGCCTTTTAGTGTGCCTTTTCAAGTGCAGCTTTTTGGCCAACACAGTCAGCTTTCCTCACTGCTTGTTCTTTGACGTCGGCTTGGTGTGTCCCGGGCTTAAGATCCACAGATCTGGGCATCTCGTATATTTACCATTATTGAGATAACTCTAAGGGCTAGTAATGGACGATATAAACGATATGCGATATAAACGATACAAAATTGGCCTACGATATTGATTTTAATTCTATTTAATTCTATTGCGATAATGCACGTTGATGACAGAATCTACCCACAAAATTTAGAGCCATGAGCTGCAACTGGCAGCAATGCATCATCGTATTGGTAATTTTGAGTAAACATAGCTGACAGCGAAACGGAGGAGCTGGTAAAAAACCCGTGCAACATCCATTGTTTGGACTTGGTTCGGATTTAAGCCGTCCGACGCACAGACGAGCGGGCGCGTGCGCACACACAAACACACACACTCGCTCACTGTCTTTGTAGTCTCTGCAGTGTTTCCCAACCGGAACCATTTTTTTCTTTCTTTCAAATTTTTCAAATAATTCTCTCTTTGTAAACTTTGTTCAATGCATGCGAGTGCTGCCGTATGTTCGAATATGACCAGTCATTTTCGCCGTCTTCACCCGGGTGTAGTGCCAGAAGACGCAAATGAGAAGTCGCGCGCGCTGTGAGAAAATTTGTCCCTGTGCACTCATCCGAAAGCGCGCACACGTCTCACAGTGCGCAAATATTGAGTTCTCTTTCAAGTCTTGCTCTTGAACGGACAAACTCACACAAAAAGTATGTCAACATGTCCATGTTGATGAGTATTCTAGCAGACATAGTCTGTATATGCCTTAAGTAAACTTTATACAGTCGATAAATACGACGCATATCTGTGCATTAGGTCTTAAAGGGGCAGTAACCTTTACTGCTGTCTGTTTAATGTCAAACAACAGAAGACAAGGATATCACTCACTGCTCTTGATTGAAATGCTTTTGTAAGTTTAATAGGAATAATCTTTCATTTATACAATCAAATATGCAATGTTATTTTACATTTGATAATTTTCTGTACCTGAAAACTAATGTTAGACGTACCTGAAAAACCTGAAAGGCATAGTTTATTTTATTAGTATCTTTGCTCAAAAGTATTTATTTGTGCTGCTGCTTGTATTTAAATTATTTGTTCTTATTATTTTCTTTATTTTTATTTGACAGTTGTCCTTTTTTCCCTGAACATAGCAAATACTGAACCGTACCGAAACCGTGAACCTAAAGCCGCCTTTCCACTGCACACGACATTCGGACACGACTGTCGGAATCTGCCCCCTAGTGGCAGTCGCACGTAAATTTCACTTTGATCGTACACGGCAACATGGGAGAGAAGCTTATCCTCGCGGTCTCAGAAAACCCCATTCTATATGATACTTCTCTAGAATCATACAGAGACTTTAATAGGAAAAATGAGGCTTGGAAGAAAGTTAGTGAGGTTGTCGGGTTGACAGGTGTGTTTTGTTTGCCAAATTTGCCCGAAAATACTCACGGAAATCTTCCCCGTTAAGGCGCAGCTCTTGCACTAAACGGTGATACTCGCCAAGATGTTTCCTTCGAGCCAGGTAGTGTTTTACCCACACTGATTTGCGGTATTTCTTTTTGTGTCTCCAGTAAAGGAGTGCAAGAGCAAGAGCCTTTATCCTCCGTACATTCACCATGGTGAAATGAATTGAATGCCAAACAATAAACAGGTAACGTTAGCCTATATATAGGACAAATGACCGCCAAAAATTTTAGTGAAAATAAAGACATTAAAAATAATATAATTCAATTACTAATGTAATATTAATCTATTATGCATTTTTTTGTAATGTTTTAAAACAAAATAAAATGTGATAAGCAAAAAGATTAATAATTCTCAACTTGCGCACACTGATTTGATTGGACAACTTTGGAATACATCACATCCGGTCGGCGTGTCGCATACGGTGTAGTCGTTCAAGTTCAAATATTTGAACGCATCCGCAGCTCAAATCGGATCCGAAAATTCCGCATTCGCAGATGGTCGGCACCCCACGCAACCCCTGTACGACTCTCCATTGGAAATGAATGACTTCCGGTACGACGGCTGTCGTTTGTCGTGTGCAGTGGAAAGGCGGCTTAAATCCGTGATACAAACCGAACCGTGAGCAATCTGTACCGTTATACCCCTAGCGTAACGTATGCGAGGGGGTGCCACAAAATGAAGAACATTTTCAAAGGGTGCAATGACTGAAAAAAGGTTGGGAAACACTGCTATAGAGGACATGAAGGCATAAACCATCACTTCATGAGATGGTTTATTGCATCACCATTTCATTTGAGAAAACTGTCATATCATAAAATGAACAGACACTCAAAGGTGTTCACGGCAACCCGTCAAAATAAAAGTTTGGTTTAACGTGATACATTTTTCAGAATATATTAGGCTACTGTTGTAGCCTACAGTAGATTTAACTTGTCTCTATGTAATAATAATTTGTCTCAACTAATAATAATAAAAATTATGCCAAGATGGTTGCTTATTTTACACTTGATCTTTTTTATAAACAATGTTTACTTTTAAACAGCATACAGCCTTTAAATGTTTATGTATTATTTACTTATAATGATTATCATCATAAATAATACACTCATTGAATTGCATTGAATTTTATTTATAAATAAAAAAAAAGAAAAAGAAAATTGTGGTACCGAAATTGGTACAGATCTGGCACGCTTCTCCCTGTATCATTGCGTGATACATTTGTATAATTTTTGTAAAGTTTTAGCCTGGTCTTTCTGCTTTTTTTTTTGTTAAAGTCTCTGCAGCTAGTGTACTTGAATTTTATTTATCTGCAACAATATGTTATAATTACAGTTTTGCACAATAAATGTTCTCAAAACTACATACGTTTCTTTCTTTAAAAAAAATTATATATATATATATATTGTAGTAAAGCTCGTTCATACGGGAAGAAGGAGGCGGGAACCGGAGAACATTCAAAATGTTTAATAAAAAATAAACACAAAATAAAATGGCGGCGGCAGCCCCTCGCGGCCGACTGCCGCCTACACACAAACACAAAATGAAAATAAAAAGCTGCAGCCCCTCACGGACGACTGCAGCAACACATAACAAAACGTAAATAAAACATAACACAAAATCCAGGCCTGGTCCTCTCTCGTCCCTCACTGTCGTCGCTCCTCCTTTATACTCCCTCACTCCTCCGCGAGGGCAGAGATCGCTGCGGCTCGCAGCTGGCGCTCATCCTCTCTGATGAGCGACGCCTCGTCTCGCCCTCACGGTCCCTCGTCCTCGCTGCTCGCCATATATATATTTGCCAGTTTGGCTTTCCTTAGGGTCTAACCCGTTCTGAAATGGTTATATTATCATTTTTATATCACAATATATATCGTTATCGCAAAAGAGGCTGAACGGACAAACTCACACAAAAAGTATGTCAACATGTTGATGAGTATTCTAGCAGACATAGTAAATGCCTTAAGTAAACTTTATACAGTATATCACAATATGGATTTTAGGCCATATCGCCCATCCCTACTAAGGGCCAGCTACTAACAGCTTGCGCCAGTGCACACTTGGTTTTGCCATTAAATAAACTATTGTCAGGATTTACTAAAGACACAGTGAAAAAATAGCGCTGAAAAAGTGTGGACAGTTGTTTTTCTGACCTTATTGCATATGCATTTGTAGAAGTTTCCCTTTCAGGAAAGGAGAGTATTTAAATGAATCATGTGAGGTAATTTACTAAGGTTTGACCTCATCAATTCACTGGTGTTTGCGCCATTGTTTGCCACCCCAAAAAAGCACGTCTTAAACCAGATGCTAACTGGTAGATAGCGTTGGTCATTATGGAAATTATCTGACTGCGTCTGGGTTCTTTAATTTGCACATCATCAGTAGATCACGCGCAGAACTTTCCACTCCCATCTGCGCTTTTTTGGAATTGCGCTCAAGCTAATTTGCCCCGTTTAGTAAATCTGGCCCTAAATCTCTCAGTGGCATTTGATGATACCCCCATTGGCACACCAAAACATGCATCCCCCACAAACAACAGATTCCTCAAATTCTTCAAGGAGGTCAATAATACTTAAAGAAAGCCATCCATTTATATTCATTTTCATGTGAATACCAACTGCTAGTGCAGGTTGTATCAGAAGCACATGATTTGATTTTTAATTTTCCTTCTCATTTTTTACCCACCTTTATTGCTTGTAAAAAATAAAAATAAAAAATAAATAAAAAAATTATATATATATATATAGGCTACTATTAGTAGAGAAAATGAGCTAAATGGGCCATGCTAACCAGCCAAATCTTGACCCCTTAATATCCTTCACACAGTCTAGCAGGATCTAACTCCTGTGATGGAGGTGCCCAACCATGACATAATACAGGTCAAGTCTTGCTCATCAACAAACACCAACGGTGCCATTAGTCTGTCAAGACAAGTGAAGAATGAATCTATATTTTATTATTAGCTGTATTGCATGGGCACAGTCCAGACAGTGATGACCAGAATTACACCCAACGTACAGGAAAAGAAGGGCAATGATTAAAGTCCAATGACACCTCATCAGAACGGAAGGTCATTATGGAAAGATTGAGTTCTGTTTCACCAGAGCAGCCATATTGCTCCCTTCATGATTAATTGTGATCTGTGAGTCTATCAGAATCAATGATCAAGAAAGGAATGGCCTCTGTACAGTCATTAAAGAGAAAGTGAAAGTGATGGAAGAAAAAACACTAATGACAAAACTATCTACTCCTAGCAACCTGCAAAATGAGCCTTGTGAGCCTATCAGATGGTAAACGTATGTAATTCGGCTGCATGTTGTTCTCAAGGGAGGAAAGTCATTTGCTTAACTAAGAAAACAATTCAACTGGTAATCCATCATAAAAAAGCACACGTCAATGCTCAAAATTACAATCAACTCTGCATGTTCTCTCTGGGAAAATGCTGTGATCACATTTACATTTTTAACAAGGATTCTGATTGCGCTTTGCATCTGAACTAGGCCTATGTAATGAGCAAATCTTTTTATTTTTTTTTCACACAGATGATGGTCCTCTTGTTAGAAGGAGAGCCTGCAGTGGATTGTTTCTCTAAGGTGCTAGCTTTGAATTTGTCCACAATGTAATCACAAATGTCACACAATAAATAAAGCATGCAGGACTCACGCAGAGAAGGCTTTCTAATGAAGTGGCCAGCTGACGCTGACAGCACAGTTCATGTGTGCGTGATAAAGACCTGAACTACTAGAGCTTAAGGGCCCACAGGCTCAACCAACCAGAACAAATTTGTCTCACACTCTCAACATGGGTCCTCTGTCAAACACACTCCTGTCCTCAAGCTGGGAAAAAATTACACTGTCACGGATAGTGTTCCAAATACAAAGCAGAAAATATAATGCAATATATATTGAAAAATAAAGCGTTTGATGTCTTAACTGTAGTGCACAGATACGCTACTCACAAAATACATGCAAGTACAAATGCAAGTACAAAGATATATATAGGATAAGTAGAGGATGTCTACAAAAATGTCTCTAAAAATGATTGTGATGAGCCACTCATAAACTTCGTCTATATTCTATAATTAGGTATGAAAGCCCATTTCCACTTTAAAGAAAAAATTAGCTAAATGTGATGTAATCTCAAAATTATGATTTCATTTCTCACAATGTGATTTTCTCACAAACATGATTCATTTCTTATAATAAAGTTAAACTTTATTTCACATAATTGCAATTTTTTTTCCATAATTGTGACTTTATTTCTCACAAATGCAACTTTATTTCTTGGAACTGCAGTTCTCATAATTCTTACCTTACATCTACTAGTTGCAACTTTATTTCACATAATTGTAATTATTTCTCATAATTGCACTTATTTGCTGAAATTGTGACCAGCAACAACTCATCATCTGTATACAATATTCATCCAAACATAGACCTCTATATACTTAATAAATAATACATTATAAATGTGTTCAGCATTCTACAACAAACATATTTTTTTTCCGGATTTTCTAGACTAGTAAAGTGAGAAGCTCTACAGTGCCACACAATGTCCTAAAGTAAATCTGTGGTGAAAAATTGAATTTCAGCGCCCTCTCAGAGTGCCAATGGGGCAGATTTCTGGCAGCCCCGCTTATTTTCACGTGACTTTACCTCACGTAACGTTCTATGTATTTGCTGTGTAAAGTCTGTCAATCATCAATAGAGTGCCACCCTAAGGCTGAATAACGCAACGACATTAGAATTCTGCCATATTAAGCTTACAAAATGTTTATCATAAACCAGCAATAAGACATAGAATTACAACTTCTCACAAAGTGATTTTTCAGCAGAAACAGGCACCCATACAAGTACCTTGGGTTAAAAGGTGTCCACACACACTGAAACTAAAAACAACAACACAGAACATACATACAGCAACATGCTCCGTCATCAACAAGCGTCTGAGACAGACAAAGTTGGTAAGCTTAAAGTCGGCATGAAACGGAAGTTGAGATTGTCCTTTTCTCCTTATTGTGACATATATCCGAGTGAAACGGCTTCTGAAATTAGAAAAAATGTAGGGTGGGGCTTGATTTCGTCCTTCGGAAATTGATTGGATCGTTGGAAGTCTGGCGTTGCTAACAAAATGGAGGCAGATTTGAATGCCAGTTTGCACTCAGTTGTGGAGAAAAACTCGATCTATCTCTTAAATAAATTTATTTCCTCTCTAAATCTTTTCTGCATATGTTACTGAGCATATTTCCTCACTTTTCGCTGTTTTATGCTACAGATTTCACTCATTTTAAGCCTTTTATGGCTTTATTTCTGTAAAACTTTTTTCTCAGCTCTCCCTTATAAGGGGGGCGTGCCGTAAGCACGTTCACTCACACTGCATTCCTAAGTGCGAGCCGTCACGACAAGCTGTTCGTCCGACTATATTTTTACATAAAAAAAGCTTTTATTTCTCATATATTTCTCTCTTTTTGCCTCAAGTCCTTCCTGAAAAAGGTATTGTGTACACTGAGAAAAATGCACCTAACCACCTTATTGCTACGATCAGTGACAGGTTTCTGAGAGGCGGTGCAGAAACGAGACAGGGGGGTGATAACCCCGCCCTCGCGCCATAGCACATGACAGGAAGAGAAAAGAAGTCGTTTCGATGGGGGAGGGAAAGTTAACGTATTTGATTAAAGATTATAAGGGTAAATTAATGAAGTTCACAGATAAATCAGTTATAGTAAACACTACAATATTAAATATAAAAATACGAATTGTAAAATTTGATTTCATGCCCACTTTAAAGGGGCTTTATGTAGGATGGACACCCAGTGGTGGAACTAGGTATTACAATCCAAATTCAAAATATTGGACCAGGTTTTTTTCACCCTCCTCAGACTTGAAGCACACGCAGGTTGCCAGATTGACGACACCAGCAGGAATGAGCGCACCTGGTGATGGAAAGCAGCGAGCGGCTGCGTTCACACAACGTCTTTTTTGAAGCTGCCAGCATCTATTTTACATTATAATCCTATGGAGTAAACCATGTTTTCAAAAAAGTAATGAGCGCTTTTTTAAACGCCGACGTCTTTTTCTGCAGCTCAGCGTGTCTTTTTCTGCAGCTCAGCGCGTCTTTTCAAGTTGAAAAAAGTTACATTTTTCTGATAAAACGCCATATGTCAAGCGCCTTTTTGACAGCTGACCAATGACAATCGAGTAGCAAGACCTGAAAGTGGAGAAGGTGCCAGTTATCTCTATGTATATTTTTACAATAAAATTAAATATGTCATAAAACACAACCCTGCTTCTTTTTGTTTACATTTAAAACAATATTAAACATATTAATATGTGGTTCAGACAAGTGTGCATATATGATTATCACTGTAATGAAATTAAATATGAGATCAAACACAACCCAGTCTCTTTTTGTTAAATGTAAGTTTATGTATGATCAATAATAGCCATTATAAAAGTGTAAGTAAAAGGTATGAGAAGCTATACAAGAAATAAATCAAACAATTTAGGTCAAAAATACAAAGTCATCGCTAGTAGGCTACAACAGTAAAGCAAAGTTAAATAGCCTAAAAATATAAAGTTATGAAACTTCACTTTGCCCTCAGCCTAAAAGATTTGCCAGGGAACAAATGATAGATCCATGAGACCAAAGATCGCCCATTACATATACAGAAGCCAAATTATATCTCATGTTTAACTACTACAGAGACATCAGAGCCAGCGGCAGACGTCAGAAGGACTAGCCGAGGAAAGGCTGCTCTCAGTGGGGTTAACGAGCGCGGAGCGCCCGCTGATCGACTGGATCTCACAACTCCGAAAACGGCAGATAAAATATTCAAAAAGCACGAGGTTCCGCTGAGTGCTGTTCTACGGCAGCTTCAAGTTTCCAGAGATCAGCGAAGGGTAAGTCGCTGTAGGAGATAAAATGTCCTTTTCGAGAGTACTCTCGTATTGCGTAGCAATGCTTTTATTATAATGTTTATCATACAGTTTTTTGGATGGATGCCGAGGTTTTTTAGGACAGGAGTTCGCTCTCTGACTCGGACACATTTCATTTAGCAGCTTCCATGACTGGACTAAACTGAAATTAAATACGGCGTGTTTACTCGGGTTGCCGAAATACAATTGGATGAACTGACAGTGGGCGTGTTACACAGACCAAAACAAAGACAGAAGTTCCGACATGGAACCCAATTTTCACAGGAGAATAATTGACTTTAGCATTGTTTTTTCAGATAAACAAGTATGTTAACTTAGCATGTTTCTTAAATATCTGCAAACATATTATAGTATTTGTATGCTTTAGTAGAGTCAAAAACTTACATAGAGTCCCTTTAACAAACCAAATTACTTTTTATCAGTCACACAGCATTTTGATACATTGCAAAATGGCATGAGACAATGCACAGCAAGTCTTTTCAGGCGAGAGATATTTAAGGAGCATCGATTCGCTCAAGCCAGCAGCTGTGGCCTCTGACATTGAGCATAGGGTGTTTGCTTGTAATTGCCCCCCGACAGTTACATACATCAATGAAAGCAGCCACTGAAATCTCCCACACAGTCTTGCACACGGTGGGAAAAAAATATGAGACATACTACAAGATATTTCATCTGTCTTATGGTTCCATTGATGTTGGAATGCTAAAACAAATGTTCCACAACTGGACGCAAATATTTTAACATAAAAAACAACATATTTGCCTGTTAAATTACAGGGGATAGTCCACCCCAAACAATGCTTACACAAGAGTTTATTTTCTATTAAAGTTAAGGGTTAATAATATAATTTAGTTAATGAAAAAATATATTATGCAAAAAACATATCCATTCCAATATACTTCAGCATGTCTAACTTTTTATTTATTAATTTTGAAAGTTGAAAAATAAGCTCCATTTGTCTCCTTTCAAATGATACCACAACTTTGTACATTGATCATACTCCAAAAGGTTTAGGAAAGACAACCATTTGAGTTCAAGCATGTCATTTTCCTGTTTAAAGCTCAAAAGGAATCTAACTTTTTGTCTTTTTTTTTTTTCCATTGACCTCCACTGTATTTGTTGTCCATACAATGTAAGTCAATGGAAACTGAAACTGTTCCCTTTACCTTACCATATATTAGTTACCATTGACTATAATAGAAAATAAACTCTGACGTTTCTAATTGTGTGAGAAACAAAAGAAAACGTGACTGAAATTGTGGCATGCCACCATATCACACCTTGAAGCACGTCGAATGTGTGACGTCTGAATGTGCAGTGATTAATTGAAGAACTGCCACTGATGATTTCACTCTCTCTCCTAGCCAAGGAACAAGTGCACCCTGAGGTATTGTAGCTAACAATCCATTATTCAAGGAGGAGGCTGCAGCTCCAAGCTGCAGAAGCACAGTTGACACCAGGAAGCTCTGAGGCCACGCTCAGTAACAATTATAGCTCCTAGCACAGCTAGACTGGAAGAGGTGAGCATACTTAAAATCACAGACCTGTGAAGTCAAGAAGACTGAGAAGCTACAAACAAAGGTACAGGAACTTAACTTATGTTCAAATATTAGCTGGCCATAATATTTAGTTCTCATGTCCAGGAACCCGCTTTCAGCTGAAAAATATTTGGACTGATATATCTATAAGCAGCATCCAAACGTAGAAAGCGATAGCATCTGCTTTTGATGAACATATAAATGATGAAGTATTCACAATTCATCGCCTCTAAAAAGGGTGAGAACGTTTCATCATTACTATACTTCAGTGCTCTCGCAGCCTCAAGGAGACACTTTCAGAAAACAGGTTTATCCCCCCAGGGAGAGAAAAAAAAAACACATGAGAACTGTTTCTTCTAGACTGCAATGAGATTCAGGAGAGCATATTTGAGAATTTTGCTTCTCAGGTTTTTCTCAAGACGAAAAAGATCCCAGTAATCTTGCATGTGTCTCCTCTAGAAAAAACAAAGACTGCATTCACATGTCATTTCTTCGTCTATCTGACATATCTTATCCACATCGTTTTTTTAGTCATACTGCGTATCAACAATCGATTATTTATATTCCTCCGGAATTAAAGAAACCTCTAAAGACACAAAACTGGGACTTCCACTGTGTCTCTCAAGCTATGAAAGAACAACTAAGCCATAAGGTTTCCCTTCTTCCCTTAGAATGCACAGACTTTTTACATTTGTGCCATATGGATGATCAGACTTTTGTTTTTACTGCTAGAATGTCAGAATGCTCTCCAAAATCACATTTGAAGCATATAAAAATAGTGTGTATGAGTTGATAAGTTAATAAGCACATATGCCACAGTACTACCTAAATCTAATTTCATGCCAAAACACATTTTTTTATGATTATAATGAGAGTGACCATGACATCCATGGTATACAGTATCAGTACAGGTTACAGTATCCATCAGTATCATAACACACTCTGGACAGAATATCACTCAGCACAACCCACTGTAGATACACACACATTATATACACATTTATTTATCATACAGCATCTATTGCACTTTGGATTTCAATTTTTCAATCTGTGAATAATATTTTATACTATACATTGTATATTATTATTATTATTATAGCGTAATGTATATTGTTTAGTGTATGTTTAGTGTATATTGTTTAAAGTATATGTATATTGTAAGTATGTGTATATTGTTTAAAGCTGTGAGAACTACACTCACATTGTGTAAATTATTTATTGTTTATTGTAGTGTATACTGTGCTGTGAGTAATTGTGTGCGCATCAGATGTGTAATCTGTTGTTGCTTAAATGTTGTATATGTCATGTCATGACTACTATGTTGCTCGGAACTGCACCTAAGAATTTCACCTACTGTTGCACTTGTGCATATGGTAGAGTGACAAATAAAGTGATTTGATTTGATTTGATTTGATTTGATTTGATTTGATACAGCGGTTGTAGCTGCTCTGAATAATGTTGAAATCCAGGTGTTGAATAATGCTGAAATCTCACTATAAAAGAAGCAGGCAGGAAACCTGTCCATTCCCACAATGACAGCACATTTGAATCCGAATGGATATGCATCACTCTCATGTCTACTATAGAAGAAAACATTTGCTGTGACTGGAGATCGATAAGAACAAGGAGATACATCCACTGAGCTCTGGTAAAGGGATCTCTAGTCCATCCAGCATGACAACTGATCAGTCTCCTTTTGGCTATTTCTCAAAATTCTGATGTAATCTGGCAAGCTGTCTTAACAGTGATTCGTACTATGTATTTTTATTTTATTTTAAGAGGATTTATATTTTAATTATTTTAAGTAATCCATTATTGACTAGTATTCCTCTTTTTTTGCAGTTTTTCACAGTAACTATTCATCAAATAATCATACTGTATCCTTACAGTGACTAGCATCATTTAGTCACTAGTTCCATTGCTTGTCATCTCAATACTGACAAGTAACTATTCCAATGCAATATTGCAAATATTCATCATTAATTCAGTGATGATCTGTGATTCAGACATCAGCTATTATAGACAAAAACATTCAAACTGTAGCTGGTACCTGTTCCAGATTTACATTTAGGCCACATCCACACGAAGCTAGAGATTTCCTTATCCAATTTTTCTCCCTCGTCTCAAGAAATTTCTGCATACACACAAAACCACTTCAAAAAATACCGGCTTCAGGCTCCTAAAACGCTGGATATGTCTGGACGAAACGCTGATAGGATACAAAATGTTTACGTTTTTATAGCTTAACAAGTCTCATGTGTCTTACTTATGCATCTGGCTGTCTTTTTTAAAGCCATAGGCTACTAGTATTTACATACTAGAGTCGCATTAACATGCAAAAACATAAATCTGGAATAGACACTAGTAACTTGGGATAATGACGTTCCCAGAACGTTGCCTGCAGGTTATTTTAGGTTTTATTTTAAAACCTAAAGAGAACCTTCCCAGAACGTTTCCTGCAGGTTATTTTTAGATTTTATTTTTATAATATATACGCAGGTTTATTTATTCTGTCTTCCACAGAAATATTTTTTTTTCTTTTTAATTTTGAAATTTAAAAATTTGCGTTTTTACCGACTGATTAACATTAGTTTATCGATCTTTATTGAATAATAAGTTATAATTAATAAATATACTAGTGTAAAAAGTGTGATTTCAGAGAGATTTGACACGTAACTGAAGACAACATGATGTTAACTGAGAAGTTTTTGATTACTGACCAAAAGAGAGAAGTAGGCAACATCCCGTTACTTCAGTGGTAAGAAATTAATGCAATGTTATCCCAGTTAATGTAATCTTTATTAATGTTTTAATGTCTGTGAATACAATTCATATTTTAAAACCCCATATTGTGTTGAAGTCATTGTTATTTGGCACTTAAACGTAAAACCTGGTTGTGGTGCAGTATCAGTGATATAAGTTAATACGAAATCTTACATATTAATGCATAAATTCAATCGTATTAATCCTCCATATGAAGGTGTATGTGCTTGTTATTATATCGATATATATATATATATATATATATATATATATATATATATATATATATATATATATATATATATATATATCAATTATATCTATTGATTAAATAAGTTAAAAACAACACATGGTTTGTAGTAGGCTACTGATAATTGACGTCCATTTACCCCCATGCCGCTTATACCATATGGAACGCGGGCATCGCTGGACGATTACTGACGTATACAGCAGGGTACTCTAATATGATATCAGAGTAAAGAGGTTAGTGGAACGTTCTGAGAAGGTTAGGGGAACATTCTCCAAACCAACAGGGAACGTTCTATTTACGTACAGAAAACTTTCCTGGCTAACCAATAGAGAACGTTAGGATGTCGGTTCTGGGAACGTTCTGAAAACGTTCTGGGAACCAGAAACTAACTATCCCAGAACGTTCTAGGAACCAAAAATTGTTATCTGGGTAGTCTCTACTAGATTACCTGGATCATCTTTCAAATGATACCATAAAACAGAAACTTGTTCGTTTTTAAGGATTGAATGTTAAAATAGCATGCCATATATGTAACAACCGTGGGAGTATGGTCATGAAAGCCATATCAGCCTGTCAATGGGATACCTTGTAAATAATGTCTCTCCTACTACCTTCATCTGACCAAAGAAGAAAAACAGACCAAAAAAAAAAAGGAAAAAAATAATGACCTACAATGAATGGCATTTCAAACATCCGCATCTGACTTGTGATCATAGGCTATAGTTACTGCAAACTAATCATGCGTTCTGTGGTTAATTTCAGGGCATGTTTGAGAAGCACAGTAATCATTTTGTTTTAAACGAGCCCTTTAAGGACATTCTGTGACACGCTGAATGATAACAGTTCTTATTTTGTCTCTCTGGAATTGAAAGTTAGACAACATCACTCACAAAAAAACATGGATCCTGCGCTTTGCCACTCACCTTTGACGAGATGCGGGACAGCGAGGTGCACGCAGAGGGCGATGGAGACGAGCAACGGTCCCATCATCACCGAACAGCAGCAACGAGTTCCAAGGTTACAAACGTCCAACGGTTCCTACGTTTAAAACTTCTTTCTTCCGCTGAGTTACACGCAAAGGTTTTCTACTAAGTATCTCCCTGGACAGGTGTCAGTTAAGTCCTCGTTTTTGTCATAGGAGGGGTCAGCAGGAGATTAAATAAGTGATCCTCTCAGGAGTTCCTCTTGCCCTTCTGCTGCAGTGGCACGCGGCGAGATAACGGAGAGACTCCTCGCGGGTCCCGATCAAACGGTGATTGCGCGCGGCAGTCGGTCAGTGTAGCGCTCGAGCAGCGGCGCTGTCTTACTGATAAAGGCGAGTCTCGCTCCTCCCCAGCAGCCCTGGAGCCTCCAATACACAGAACGAACGGCGAAATCCAAATGGGTGGGACACCAGTATATTTCACTTCGCACTGGGAAAGACGCTCTTTTTGCTCTGATGTAGAACAGGTACAGTGGCTTAACTGTTCGGATCTTCCTTCCGAGCACAGATTTATCACACACACACTCTCTTCTCTCTATCTGTAGCTGAGATAGTGGGATGGCCCTGTAGAGGGGAGACCGGGGATTGCTGTAACAATTTTGCTTATATCAATGTTTAATATGATCGTACCATATTCATCTGTAGCCTACCAATTAAAATAGATTGCGATACAAACTAGGGATGAGTTGTTACAATAAACAGTCATAGACATGTTAATGCATTTCTGTTATTATGCCATGGTACATCACACTACAAACCATTTAATTTTAAAAAGTTTAATTTCAAAATTTAAATGGTATCAAATAGTAAGCATTTTAATTTAAAGCAGGAAAAATACAAGTATAGAAGCCAACAACTCAAATAATTGGAACTCAAATAATTAAAGTCTCTGACTAAAATGCATGTTTGAGCTGTTTTAACTGAAAGCAACTTGCACTGACATATCTGAAAATATGCAATTTTTGTATCAAGATGCACACCGGTAATGTTTTCTTCTAAGGCAGGTTTAAAAAAAGCTACTTACTACTAATTGAACTAATCCTGATCCTGGCTTAATCTAAGCCATATCTGTGAAACTGGATCAAAGCAATCAAATTCATAAATATTACATACTTTTAAAATTATTAAAAACAGTAGCGGCTCCTGATCTAGATAGGGCAGATGCTTGGTCTTAGCGCTACTTTATGATAAACATTTTGTAACCTTTATATTCTAATCGTTGAACACATGCAGAGAGTTTCGGCAGAGGTCTAATGTCCTTGTGTAATTCAGCCTGAGGGTGGTGCTCTAATGTTGATTGACAGGCTTTTAGTACACACAACACAGGCATATAATGCTACGTAGCATTTATTGTTACAAGTTTTAGAGGAATACTGGTGAGGAAAAGAAAAAGTTATGTCTATTCTCAGAACAAACATAAAACAAACACATCAGAACTATAAAGGCTATACACTTGAACACGTTTGAACTAAACTATTTATACTTTCATTTATTTGATACACTACTCCACATTGGAAAAACAGACATACCTACTAATTACTGGTCTGATGCCGACTGATATACACTTATGAAGCAGATTGATATTATCTTGGTCTTGAGCTAGGTTTACGTAAGGTAACATGAAAATAAGCTGGCTCTCAATTAGAGCACACTGCAGTATTATTTTCACCACAAATTTACACTGTAAAATTGTGGGGCGCTGTAGAACTGGGGAGGACTCTACCCCGCTTAGTATGCCAGTTGAAGCCATGCACTAAATTCAAATTGTATCCTGCTTTTTAATATATCCTTCTCACGTTACAACTTAAAATAGTCTAGAAAATCTAACGAATGATTTATTGCTGTATGCTGAACAATGTTACAAATTATTATTGATTCAGTTTATATAAAGGTCTATGTTTTGCATTAATATTTTGTTGGGACACTGCCCCACCTACCCTTACAGACAAACCACGGCTGATTAAAAATACATCTTTGTCATAGACAAGCATAGACGACTCGTTAGAGCTCTGGGGAGCATGAGAGGGCAAACCGAGTCCAGGGTGTGGTTGTATATTACCCCCGGAGCTGAAGGGGTGGAGGGACGAAGCACAGCAGAAGCCACAGGAGGAGACATATGGACAGTGGTCCCAGGTGGAGCCGAGGGAGCGAGGAGCCATGGTCAAGCTGACTGGTCTACAGGTCATGGTGGAGATCCATATATGAAGCTACATGGTCGACTATCCAGGGTTGGGCTGGTGCAGACTAAGGTGAGGTGAATCAACATGAGGTGAGGCAGTGCAGGCAGGGCTGGAGGACTGTGCAGACATACAATTCAAGAACATCCCTTTTTGCCGACATGGAACAGGCTGCGGAGGTGGAAGTGGGAGGCAGGGTGGGAGGATCAACGTAGGAGACTTGGAGCTTGTTGATAGAGGAGAATTGAGATTGACTGGGATCAGTGGAGGAGGAAGTGATAGGGCACAGAAGGAAACCAAGACATCTAGAATTGTAGGCT
This sequence comes from Romanogobio albipinnatus, assembly GCA_023566225.1. NCBI lineage: Eukaryota > Metazoa > Chordata > Actinopteri > Cypriniformes > Gobionidae > Romanogobio > Romanogobio albipinnatus. Next base: position 42,737,495 of record CM042242.1, read on the forward strand.
GAGGAACACTGGAACTCTCTGATGCAGATGGACTGCATTAATCCAACTCCACCGAGACTCCCACAGGTATGGAAGTCTTGGTCAGACTGCTTTGGCTCCGAGACAGACATCACGGCAGGCATTAGCTCTTGGTTTGTGGTGAGTATGGGGTTAGTGCAGATGATCGATGACATCATGATGAGAGTGAACTGGAGGGACTATAGCTGGGTGGCGTCGTCATTGTCCACCTTTCTTACTCTCTATGATGAGCCACACAGCCACAGCACACTGTCCAAATATTGTGTCAGTCTCCCGCAGGCAACAATTGACTGATGTTGTCATTCATTCCATGCACAAAACAGTTTATCAGAAGCTGGTCATCCCACATTGTCAGATGGAAACACTCCAAAAACTCCTCCACACAGTTCTAGATGCCCTGGCCATCCTGAAAATTGTGCACAGGAAAGCTTCAGGTCCAAGGAAAACTGCCGCTGTAATCATCTTTCAGGGTCTGGCTTTTCTGTAATGATACTAAGGAGAGGTAATGTCAAATCAGTTGCAGGAACTTTAAAATCAATACAGGACAAGCAAGAGTACTGGACTGGTGAGAAACAATGGGTGGAACAGCACAGATTTTAAGCAGGGAAACTTTCACCAGGAAGGTCAGAACAGGATAAAACTCAGGTGGCTATTCACTGGTAAGTATTCACAAAGTCTTTGGAGTGGCAAATAAACTTAAAATCTTAGAAACGTGGCATCAAACATAACTCAGGTAAGAATTCACAGGTAAGATCTCTCACAGTCTTTGAAACAAGGCATTCAGGTTCAGAATCAAACTAAAACTTAACCTGTGTCCATTTGGAGAATCCAACGTCATACAGGAAACATTCTGTGAGTGTTGTCCTTTGCAGACGAGCACTGCAAGTATTCTTTTACAGTCTTCAAAGCCAGAGACTGTGTCTGCGCGCATACTATCCATACTAAATAGTATTCTAAAAAATAATTGGTATGTCCCAAATTGTAATATGTTGAAAAGAGTATTCCAAAGATTCCCGGATGGTGTACTATTTCCGGTCAGAATTCGAAGTGCAAATCGATGCGCACTCTAATGGCTGATATTGCCCACAACCCATTGCAAGATGGATGAGGATTCGATTAGAACTACAAACGTGGATAAAAAGTGTTAAAAAACTACAAACATGACGGGTCTGTGAGTCCGACGGTTAAGTAGAGAGGGTTAGATAAAGGGGTTTGAGTGAGCAATTATCAGTATTTAAGTTGACAAAAATATATTTATTCAGTGTTATCCACATTATATTTCACCTGCAGCAGCATTGTGAACTTTTGTAATGATACGTTTGGCCATTAACTTTTAAATGCATCATTATATTTAAACTGCAAACACATGAGAGGAGTCTCTGCATTAAAGACCCACGAATGGCAGATCAACGTGCTACTACATTTCTCTCTGATACAGTAGGAAATTAAATTGAATGTGGAGGATTTGAACTGTGACGACGATTGACAATGACAGGGCGGTTTAAACGGTGACGGGATGCACGTAACTAAGCAACAGAGTCTGTTATAGATGACGAAGTAGTATGTCCCAAAGCTTGCATACTCTTCTGCTACACACTCAAAAGTATATACTTTTTCTTCACAAAAAGAGCACATACTTTTAGGTTGCAGTATAAGTAGGCGAATTGGGATGCAGCATGATCTTTGTTTCAGTATTTATATACGCTCCACACACTGTAATAACAAGCATCAGGTGCGGATCGTTAAGCCTTGTTTATACTTGATACTTCAGTCTCCACTAACTGCGAACACTCCTCCCCAAATGGATGAGGCGTTTATACTTGACGAGCCCGCCGTTGTTCTATTCTTTGAAACAACAGGGGGCGACTCGGAATAATTGTTCTCTAAATCACCAGGAAGCAGGGGTGAGAAGTAAGGTACACACGTGACGATGTTTGTTTTTTAACTATCATTAAACTATTTAATTTAATTCATATTTGTATTAAACATGGACTTTTATTTTCATTAAAAAGGCTTATTTTTGATATTGTAGGCTCATTTTGAAAAATCTAAGCAATTACAGTTTTTCTCAATTGCTTAAACACATTTTTTGAAACTATGCCTCACATTCTAAAAACAAAAAACACAAATCCATAACATCTCACCCAATTCCCCAAACATCCTATTTTCAGGTCAAAATGAAGCTCTACACTCAAAACCATTCACTCTTGCTGAAAAACCAAACTTTGCTCTCAGACAACACACACACAAGCCCTCAGAAAAACACACACTACAACATAGTCTTACACGCTTGTACAATAAATTCAAAACAACATTTCCAAAACTGTTCAATTATGTTGCTTGTAAAAAATAAAAAAATAAAAAAACACACACCTTTACACATGATGAACAATGAACACAAAAGACACAACCAATGTATACATTTGCACATTTTTATTCATTCATGTACTACACAAAAATAATTATTCCACCTCCTCAGCGTCCCGTCTTTGGTCTGGGTCAGGCCAGAGAATCTCGTCCACATCACAGGCTATATTGGCCCTAGCCAGGCAGCGAGGGTAAAATCCTTGTGCATGCCTGATCCATCCCTGGCATGCATCTACTGTTATTTCATGGCAGGCTTCTTCCATGGCCTGGAGGAGGTGAACTCGGACATAAGGTTCTCGGTCATAGACTTTCCACCGCCATGCCGAAAAAAACTATCGGGTTTAGAAAGGGAGAGTATGCAGGCAGAAAGATGTTTGAACACCTTGGGTTATTGGTAAACCAGTCACGAACAAGAGCAGCACGATGGAAGCTGACGTTATCCCAAACAACAACGTAGTGAGGCTGCTCTGGCTGTGCTGGTTCCCTGAGGTCCAGCTGGAACATATGCTCTCTTAGACCATCAAGGAAAGCAAGGAGAATCATTGTGTTATAGGGTCCTAGAATGGCATGGCGGTAGAGTACCCCTCGTTGGCTTATGGCTGTGCACATAGTGACATTCCCTCCGCACTGACCAGGGACATTTACTATAGCTCGATGGCCAATTATGTTCCTCCCCCTTCTCCTTCTTTTGGTCAGGTTGAAACCAGCCTCATCCACAAAGATGATTTCATGGGGAACAGGCCGGCCTTCAATTTCAAAGATTCTTTGCAAAACACAAAATACAGTAGAGTAAATCACTTCCCTGAAACACAGTTCAAGAGGGCACAAATGGCTGCATAAACTGCTATACAATACTCCATACAATATAAAAACTCATACCTGAATATATTCCACTCGTTGATATTTCACTCTGTCAGAGTTTCATTCGAAAGGGACATGGTATGCCTGTTTCATCCGAAACCGGTGCTTTTGGAGGATGCGATCAATTGTGGAGAGGCTGATGGAATTTATCCCTCGAAAATGATGATTATCCTCAATCACTCTCCTTTGAATTTCTCACAGGCAAAGTACATTATTGGCAATGACCATGTTTACAAGCTCCCTCTCTTGCTCTTCCGACAAAAGCCTTAGCCCGCCTCCACCAGGTGGTCGTCTCTGTGTCCTACAAAAATAGAAGCAATCATTACTGTAACTGTCACACATCCTTTTTAATGGGAAAAATGGAAACATACTATAACTCTCTGTATGCAAGGCAATTTTATGCATTTCTTTATTACAGTAGCATATGTGCAACAGTGTATGTGTTGTCACAGCACAGAGTACAGCATTCAAAAGTTACTGTACAGAGCAGTCTTACTGTATGTACACCTACCTGTTTTCCTCCCTGAAAGTTCTGATGATGGAGGCAACGGTGAAGCGACTCAAATTTGGCTGTACGCGTTGCCCAGCCTCCCTCATGGTCATACCATTGACAAGGACATGGTCAACTAAAGTGGCTCGAATTTCATCAGAGACCACTTGTCTCCTTGCCCTTGCCCTTGCTTGTTCTCCTCCTCCTCCTCCTCCTCCTCCTCCTCCTCCTCCTCCTCCTCCTCCTGGTGAGCTTGTGCAAATTGTAGCCTCTTTTTCCTATTTGTAGTGGAGATGAGTGGTACCCAGTGGGTTCTTCTGCTGTTGTAGCCCATTCACCTCAAGGTTGTGCGTGTTGTGGCTTCACAAATGCTTTGCTGCATACCTCGGTTGTAACGAGTGGTTATTTCAGTCAAAGTTGCTCTTCTATCAGCTTGAATCAGTCGGCCCATTCTCCTCTGACCTCTAGCATCAACAAGGCATTTTCGCCCACAGGACTGCCGGATACTGGATGTTTTTCCCTTTTCACACCATTCTTTGTAAACCCTAGAAATGGTTGTGTGTGAAAATCCCAGTAACTGAGCAGATTGTGAAATACTCAGACCGGCCCGTCTGGCACCAACAACCATGCCACGCTCAAAATAGCTTAAATCACCTTTCTTTCCCATTCTGACATTCAGTTTGGAGTTCAGGAGATTGTCTTGACCAGGACCACACCCCTAAATGCATTGAAGCAACTGCCATGTGATTGGTTGATTAGATAATTGCATTAATGAGAAATTGAACAAGTGTTCCTAATAATACTTTTTCAACAATAATATTGTTGATTAGCTGAGTGCTCTCCACTTGTGTCAATTATCTGAACGTGCTTCTCTCGAACCTTGTTACTAAAACATAATTTCTGGTACATATAAAAATGCATTGCTAAAAATAAAATGAAGAAAAAAATATGTGTGTGTGTGTTAGTCTCCCTTAACTATGGAAAATTTACGCCTATAAACTGTCCCATTCTGTGCAGTCTTTGTGGGTCTATTTGAAGTGTACTGGAAAGTATTACAACCATTCTACTTTGAAAAGATTATGGTGTTACAACACACTCCGTTTTTCTATATCCAAATCGGCTCGGGTTACGTCTGTAACCCTTGTTCCCTGAGAAGGGAACGAGCACTGCGTCGGAACGACACTTTGGGGATACTCCCTAAGCACTAGCGAATCTGAAGTCCGTATAGAAACTAAACCAATCTGATTGGCGTGCGTGATGACGTCACTGTGACGGCATACCCAGAAGTATAAAAGGGGAGCCGGCGCATTGAAACGGCAGCTATTGCTCTGAAGCATGCGCTCCAGGCGTGCTGAGGTGTGGTGACGCGATGCAGTGCTCGTTCCCTTCTCAGGGAACAAGGGTTACAGACGTAACCCGAGCCGTTCCCTTTCGAGGGAACTCTCACTGCGTCGGAACGACACTTTGGGGAACGAGTACCCACTAGCCCACACCGAGGGTAGCGCCTGCCCTAGTGTGAAGCCGGAGACCGGGCACAACTAGGACTGGAGTACCCTAGCGCCAGGCGCCGTAGGGAGATACTTCTCCACCCCTTCCTTTTCCGCGCCCCAACCGGTGAGGGAGACGTCTGTTGAAACGGTTTCCCGGCAACAAGACGCTCCCAATACTGGCCCCTGGGACAGAAACCAAGGTTTCTTCCATATAACTAGGGAACGGAGGCATCTGCGCATTACCCTGATCATACGGAAAGGATTCCCTCTGGGGGAAAACCCCTTGGTTTCCAACTACCACTGTAGAGGTCTCATGTGCAGCAGGCCAAAAAGTATCACGTTGGACGCTGCTGCCATGTGCCCCAGCACTCCCTAAAAGTGCTTCCCAGTGAAGGTTCCTTCTTCCACCGTCACGTAAGGCAGAGGATGAAAAAACCTGCAGAACCAAAGACCTGACCACCCCTGATGACACCTCGGGCACCTTGCCCTGCCTAGGGTGAAGGATAGCCTAACTCCCACGAGGGAAAACTCCAGGCAAGTCTGCGTTACCGCCTAGGCCTAGAGATCCCCCACTCTTTTTCCTTTAGCGATGTAATCGCTAGGAGAAAAGCCACCTTAGGGTCAAGTTCTTTGGTTCATCTGACTCCAATGGCTCAAAGGGGGCCTCAGCCAGCCTTCGAGAACCACTGCCAGATCCCAGGTTGGGTGTCTGGAACAAGCCACAGGCCTCATCCTCCGAACCCCACGGAGGAACTGTACAACCAGCTGGTGCCTACCCAAGACCATCACCCAAAGGAGTGTGGAAAGCCCCATGGCAGCCACGAACACCCTGAGTGTGGAGAGGGTTAGACCCGCAGAGAAGCGATCTTGGAGGAACTACAGCACTGAAGCCACCAGCCAGTTAACTGGGTCCACCTCACGCTCCCTGCACCAAGTGGCTCACCACTTGGGGCTGTACAGTCTCCTTGAAGACGGAGCCCTGGAACTGAGTAAGGTCTCTATCACCTCTGCCGACAGGCCAGCCTCTAGGTACCTGACCCCCTCAAGGGCCAGACCCAAAGGTTCCAAACCTCCGGCCAGGGGTGAAATATTGTGCCCCCCGCCTGAGATAGGAGATCCCTCCTCAGAGGAATCTGCCATGGAGGACCTGCCAGCAGAGCTATGATATCCGAGAACCAAACTCGCGTCGGCCAACGGGGTGCTACCAGAAGTAGGCTGACCCCCTGTTGGTGGACCCTCTCCAGGACTCCCGGGAGCAGAGCAATCGGGGGAAATGCGTACAGACGCAGCCTCGGCCACGTCTGAACCATGGCATCCAACCCCAGCGGGGCTGGATGCGTGAGGGAACACCACAGTGGGCAGTGGGACGTCTCTCGAGACGCCACCAAGTCTACTTCCACTGCCTTATTCCTGAGACCATCGCCAGTATGGTCTCGACTCGCGCGGTAGACAATTGTGCCCGCATCGTCGTCGAGTCCCATACTATCCTTAGAACTGTAGTCCTCCGGGACGGCGTCAACACACTCTTTGTTGTGTTGAGTCTCAGCCCCAAGCACCTTATATGGGCCAGAACGACATCTCAATGCCGAACTGCCATCTCGTACGACTGGGCCAATATGAGCCAGTCGTCGAGATAATTCAGCACACGGATGCCCTGGAGTCTTGCATTCATGCACCTCGTGAACGTGTGTGGGGAAAGAGCTAGACCGAAGGGAAGCACTCGATATTGGTACGCCTCGCCCCCGAAAGCGAACCTCAAGAACTTCCTGTGACATAGAAGGATGGAGATATGGAAGTATGCGTCCTTTAGATCTATCCTCGAACTGGTTCTGACTCACGATGATGGGAACCGTGAGCATTTTGAATCTGAACCTCCTCAGAGACCGATTCAAATACCTCAGGTCTATAATCGGACGCAACCCTCCATCCTTTTTGGGAACTATAAAGTACCGGCTGTAGAACCCGGACTCCCTCTCTGGCGGAGGAACGCACCCTAAGGCTTCCTTCGCCAGCAAGGATTTTACTAGTTCCTTTACCTGACCCCGCTCTTTGTCTACAGTACGCAGGACCCATGTAGGACCCTCTCGAGGCTGGCTTCGGGTGTTACACGAGCCTAGTCCCCAACCCCCTGAAGCGGATGACCGGCAGGAAGTGGTTGGGAACAATTCTCTATGTGCGGACGCGTTAGCTGCCCAGCCGCAAGTCTTTCCAGAGGCGGCTGGAGCAGCATGCGTTCGCGGGAAATCGGTGTGGCCCGAAGCGTCATAGACGGCGGGATTACCTTGATTTCCCGGAGCGCCATAGAGGAAGCAACCTCGGTTGCCCCTCTGTGGGGGGGACCGCTCTTGGAAGTCCAGCCGAAGCTAGGACTTCTTCCCAGCAGCCTTCCGCCCTGGAGTACGTTCCTCAGATCGCCTCCAGGAGCGGAAGACCGCTGGTGGAACTGCTGGTGAGAACGCCGCCTCTGTTGCCAAGCTCCTGGAGGAGGGGCTCTAGAGGCAACGCTCTCCTTCCGCACCTGCCGGTGCGAGGAGCTGCCCCCTAGGGGCTGCCTTCCCAGGCTCTGAGTGGCGAGGGAGGTACTGGCGGAAGGCTGCTGACTCTGCTGACCTCTTCGCCTCCTGGTATTTGGCGACAACGGTCTCAACCACGTCACCAAATAGACCAGAAGGCGAAATCGGGGAGTCTAGGAGGAAGGACTTACCAATTGCTATTCAATTTGGCCACCGCATGAGTCAAAACCTCAATTAGCTCCTCGATGATGGGAACCGTGAGCATTTTGAATCTGAACCTCCTCAGAGACCGATTCAAATACCTCAGGTCTATAATCGGACGCAACCCTCCATCCTTTTTGGGAACTATAAAGTACCGGCTGTAGAACCCGGACTCCCTCTCTGGCGGAGGAACGCACCCTAAGGCTTCCTTCGCCAGCAAGAATTTTACTAGTTCCTTTACCTGACCCCGCTCTTTGTCTACAGTACACAGGACCCATGTAGGACCCTCTCGAGGCTGGCTTCGGGTGTTACACGAGCCTCGTCCCCAACCCCCTGAAGCGGATGACCGGCAGGAAGTGGTTGGGAACAATTCTCTATGTGCGGACGCGTTAGCTGCCCAGCCGCAAGTCTTTCCAGAGGCGGCTGGAGCAGCATGCGTTCGCGGGAAATCGGTGTGGCCCGAAGCGTCATAGACGGCGGGATTACTTTGATTTCCCAGAGCGCCATAGAGGAAGCAACCTCGGTTGCCCCTCTGTGGGGGGGACCGCTCTTGGAAGTCCAGCCGAAGCTAGGACTTCTTCCCAGCAGCCTTCCGCCCTGGAGTACGTTCCTCAGATCGCCTCCAGGAGCGGAAGACCGCTGGTGGAACTGCTGGTGAGAACGCCGCCTCTGTTGCCAAGCTCCTGGAGGAGGGGCTCTAGAGGCAACGCTCTCCTTCCGCACCTGCCGGTGCGACGAGCTGCCCCCTAGGGGCTGCCTTCCCAGGCTCTGAGTGGCGAGGGAGGTACTGGCGGAAGGCTGCTGACTCTGCTGACCTCTTCGCCTCCTGGTATTTGGCGACAACGGTCTCAACCACGCCACCAAATAGACCAGAAGGCGAAATCGGGGAGTCTAGGAGGAAGGACTTACCAATTGATATTCAATTTGGCCACCGCATGAGTCAAAACCTCAATTAGCTCCTCTTGGGCTCCTTTTTTCAGTGGATGAAATGATGAAACACTTTCTGCTTCTCCACCCGCCCCGATGCCAAACTCATCCGGCTCCTCGGAACCGGAGAGAATAAGCATCGGATCCTCAACCCCGGGGGAAGAAGCCGCAGCGCGGGCTTCCACACGGGGAGGAAGATCCTTAGAACTGTCAGACAAGGATTGGGAAAGTGCCGCAGAAGTCCCAAATCCTGCTGACAAGTCCTTCTGTGAACCCCATGATCTGTGACACCGAGACGCCTCAGCGACCGCGGGTCCAGAACCATGGGGCTCACGAGGCTGGCCGGCCTCATCGAACACGGCCAGCCGAGAGCGGAGCAGTCTGAGTGTGAGCAGCTCACAATGCTGACAGGCAGCTCCCTCGAGAGCCGCCCGAGCATGCTCAACACCTAGACACTGCACACAAAGCAGGTGTGTATCTGAGCCCAAAATGAAGCGGGGACACGGATGCACACACTGCTTAAACTCTCTCATATTCTTTTCCATCATTCACACACACTTTTGCAACTGTGACAAACAGCAGTAAATAGACAGACAATTTCAACAGAGAGCGCTATGCTGAAGAGCAATAACTGCCGTTTCAATGCACCGGCTCCCCTTTTATACTTCCGGGTATGCCGTCACAGTGACGTCATCATGCACGCCAATCAGATTGGTTTAGTTTCTATACGGACTTCAGATTCGCTAGTGCTTAGGGAGTATCCCCAAAGTGTCGTTCCGACGCAGTGAGAGTTCCCTTGAAAGGGGAACCTAATGCTATTCTAGTATTAATATCTTTTTTAATGGGTTAAGTGTACTTATTGCGCTTAGCAATTCCATTCATTTTAACAGATGCACATTTGTGCAGTATCTCTTTGAATACTTGAGTTATTGACAGACTGCGGAGTACTTTAATCCCGCATAAAAAATATAAAACAATTTAAAGCAAAACTGAGCTGTCGATTTACCACACTACATTATACCCTTCATTAGCTTATAAAAGGAGCAAAATCCTTATGCTGGCTGGTTCAACTGTGGATGGAGTTTGGATGAATACTTATCCGACATGGACTACAACAATTGACTGCCAGGTCCCTGGTGATTTGATATGACATTTAATTAATTACACACAATAAAGTGGAGCATCTCCATATACATCACATCAGACACAGCTGGTTCTCAGCATTCATAAATTGTAAAAACCCTTTCCTAATCCTCTGAGGGGTAGTTTAAAGGCTTATTGCTTATTCTATATGTAACATGCGTGAAGAGCACCTCTACAGGTTGTATCACCTACATGTAAGACATGTAAATGCTGAAAGCTGAATACATTTACAGAGCTCTGTGCTTTAACCCTAAAATAGCTGTGCCATATGGGCAAGAATGTAGGAATATAAATTATTCAGTTGCAGCAAGGTGCACCATTTACCTTACATCCAAGTATATCAGGATTCATAACACTCAAAAAAAAAAGTTTATTGTTAAAATACTCAGTACCCATACATGTTAAAATTCTCAGTGTTTCAATAGTATAGAAACAAGATGTAAACAATATTCATATTCACTGTGGAATAAAAGTTGTGTGGAATAAAATAAATGAAAATAAAATAAAAAATATGTGTAAAGCAATATCCAATTTTACATATTCATTGCCATGATAAAGTAATGCCTAAAAATGAATTTTATCAAATTAATATATATATATTTTTTTTCATTTTGTTTATGCAACCGACCCCTGATGTGTGAGTTGATGAATGTTTATATGAATAAAAGCCTAAATGCAATATGTTCATCATTTAAAGCAATCGAGTCTCTTCAGAAAATGTTGGACTAAACCGCTCAATTCATATGGATTATTTTTTTGCAATCTCATTATGAACTTTTTGAAGTGTCAAAGTTTCAGTTGCGTATAGCTGTCAATGGAGGGACAGAAATCTCTCAGATTTCATCAAAAAGATCTTCATCTGTGTTCCGAAAACAGACTAAAGTCTTATGGCTTTGGAACGACGCTGAGTAGTTAATGAACCAATAAAAATGTTTGTGTGAACTAACCCTTTAAGCCACATATAGTATGTCGTTGGAGCTTAGCATGTATTGAACATTAAATATTCTGTTAAAGCATCACTTCCTGTGTTCTATGATTAATAGCAAATCACTAGACTCCTCAGTGTCTATTGCCTATAGGCCTACAGTACACTGTCAGATATATACACTGTATATCCAGGCTTATGACTGCTATTTTTTATTTAATGCATATGCCTTCTTATACCTGTGGAATGCTCATTGTTGTCCATTTAGTATATTATTTATTTAAAGTCCTCTTCTAGAAGTAGGGGGTTTGAATAGTTTTTTCAGTGTTTTTTTTTTCTTCCCTTCCATCCCTCCTTCAGCTGCCTGTTTTTGAATTTTGGCAGTAGTCGCTCTTTTTCCATGTTCATTACTCACTCTTTCAAACCCCACGGCCCTAAGAGAGGAGAGGCAGGGAAGACAGAATTAGCGACACTGCATTAATTCACCAGAGAATATTACTTTTGTCTTCCTGAACCGCAGTGGGATACAGTAGTGCAATACCCTCCCAAAAGCCCCTGAGCTCCTGCTTCAAAGGGGGAATGCTCAAAACTCCCTGCGAATCATGATCTTTAAAATATACATTTGCATCAGTGTTTCCACAGGCTTGGGAAAGCGGATCCGGCAAAGACTCCATTATGTTGCAGTGAGGTTTTTTTTTTTCGTAAATGTGCAAGACCATAATAACTGTGCTCTGTCACTGTTCTGTGTTCTCCATCTGTTCATCTGACGCATCAAGCCAAGGAACCCTCTGAAAGTTTTGTGAAGCACTTGTCCTAAATTAAGAGGAATCTGCACTTTCAATTTTGACTGTGTTTGAAAGTCATATTTGTTTGATTTTGCTGACTGCTGGTCCCGTGATGCATTTATATTAGTTTGCTGGCTGGCAAACACTGAATCGTTGAATGAAAAATGTTATTCTACTTTGTCCCCAATAGACAGAGCAGAGGTTATATTATACCCCATTTAAACAAGCCAATATAGACTGGAATTCATGTGGTTTTCCTGGTTTCCTCTGGATCATCCAAAACGTCATTGGCAAACTTAAGACGGGCCTTGACATGTGCTGGTTTAAGCAGGGGAACCTTCCGTGCCATGCATGATTTCAAACCACGACGTCTTAGTGAATTACCAACAGTAACCTTGGAAACGGTAGTCTTTTCAGGTCATTGACCAGCTCCTCCCGTGTAGTTCTGGGCTGATTTCTCACCTTTCTTAGGATCATTAAGACCCCACGAGGTGAGATCTTGCATGGAGCCCCAGTCCGAGGGAGATTGACAGTCATGTTTAACTTCTTCCATTTTCTAATGATTGCTCCAACAGTGGACCTTTTTTCACCAAGCTGCTTGGCAATTTCCCCGTAGCCCTTTCCAGCCTTGTCGAGGTGTACAATTTTGTCTCTAGTGTCTTTGGACAGCTCTTTGGTCTTGGCCATGTTAGTAGTTGGATTCTTACTGATTGTATGGGGTGGACAGGTGTCTTTATGCAGCTAACGACCTCAAACAGGTGCATCTAATTTAGGATAATAAATGGAGTGGAGGTGGACATTTTAAAGGCAGACTAACAGGTCTTTGAGGGTCAGAATTCTAGCTGATAGACAGGTGTTCAAATACTTATTTGCAGCTGTATCATACAAATAAATAGTTAAAAAATCATATATTGTGATTTCTGGATTTTATTTTTTTTAGATTATGTCTCTCACAGTGGACATGCACCTACGATGACAATTTCAGACCCCGCCTTGATTTCCAAGTGGGAGAACTTGCAAAATAGCAGGGTGTTCAAATACTTATTTTCCTCACTATATATATATATATATATATATATATATATATATATATATATATATATATATATATATATATATATTAGGGGTGTAACGGTACACATATTCGTATTGAACCATTTCGGTACAGGGCTTTTGGTACGGTGCACGCATATACCGAACGGTTATGAATGTAATCTTTAACAGTTAATAGTCGGCTTGTTGTAAGCGCGGAACACACTTCAATCCGAGTTCCCACACGAACATATTAAGTATTCAGTCCATTTTATCACGAAATTCAAACAATAAATGCCGTTTTAACCCTCTTTAATGTGACGTGACTGATAGACAATGCGATCATCTCTTCCTAAAGAATAAACATAAATTAATACATCTTAAAGTATGTTGAGGATACATTACAACTTACTGAAATGTATCATATGTCGTGTAATCGCTCCATCTGTGTTTACTAGGGGTGACGTGACTGATAGACGCAGCCTATCAGTTAAACTTAAAGCAGCAGCGTGCGGCGCGCGAGTCAATGCGATCATAGACGCGTATCAGTTCAACTTAAAGCGGCAGCACGCGGCGCGAGTCAATGCGATCATCTCTTCCTAAAGAATAAACATAAATTAATACATCTTAAGGTATGTTGATGATACATTACAACTTACTGAAATGTATCATATGTTGTGTAATCGCTCCATCTGTGTTTCAACCGTGGAAAGACAATAAAACTGCTTGTAAACAATGTCATGCAGAATCGCGTTTACTCAGAAGTCATTCAGTGTCCACAGCTGTTAGCTCACTAGAGAAATCGTCTCGGTTACGTATGGTAACCCTCGTTCCCTGAAGGAGGGAACGGAGACGTACGTCGGACGTACCGACGAATTGGGATCACTTCTGGGAGCCCCTATCAGCTTCGAGCTATCTAGAACCGGCCAATGGACAATTGGCGTGCGAGATTTGCATCTCGCGCCCCGCCCCGCGCCGCGGGTATAAACAGGAAGCGAGAGCGAATGCACGCTGTTTTTCACTGAGGAGCCACACGTAATGGCTCAACCTGCAGTGATGGTACAGCAACTGTGGCGACGGGACGTACGTCTCCGTTCCCTCCTTCAGGGAACGAGGGTTACCATACGTAACCGAGACGTTCCCATTCAGTCGGTCACGTTCGACGTACGTCGGACGTACCGACGAATTGGGATCCCCTATGGAAAACGCCATAGTTACTACCACTTCCAGCGCCCAGCGATGAGCCCCTCAGACCCCGATCTGATGCGGGCGGGAAAGTTCACGCAGGGAGAGTCCAAGCTGCTGTTCCGCAAGACCCACTCAGCTGACTGTATTGGATAACGCTGGGAAGCGTGCCTGTGAAGGCAGCTGCGGAAGCCACATCATGCCCAGAGGGAGTTAACATGTGGAGAATACACGTATGGGCTGGCCGTGGGCAGCACAACATACGGAAGTCCCAGGGGTGGCCCCGGCCAATTAGAGGAGGGGGACAACACGTACCTGGGACGGCAGAGGAGACTCTGCCGAGGGAAAGACACGGACTCGCCGAAGGGAGCCGTACCGTGGAAGAATACACATATGGGACCGCCGTGGGGGTCACTACATATGGAACCCAGCCTAACACAAGTTCCACCAATGCATACGAGTGTTAGACCTGGCGTCGAACGCTCCGCCACGTCCGACTGCCGCGGGTTGCGGAGGACTCAACAGGGTTCGCCGATCCGGGGAACTCGACTGGAGCAGAATAAGCGCACGCATCCGTCTACCATAGGGGAGGGAATGGCGCAGCAAGCCGACACTAGAACGGGCACCTCGGTGTTACTGACTATGGGAAGTGAGCACACAGGAAGAAACCGGCTCTACACGGAGGCTATAGAATCTAGCGAACGTGTTAGGTGTCGCCCAGCCCGCAGCTCTACAAATATCTGTCAGCGAGGCGCCACGAGCCAACGCCCAGGAAGAGGCAACACCCCTAGTGGAGTGGGCTCTTAACCCGAGCGGGCAGGGCACGTCTTAGGACTGATAAGCCAAGACGATGGCATCCACTATCCAGTGGGCCATCCTCTGCTTGGAGACAGCCTTTCCCTTCTGCTGTCCTCCGTAACAGACGAAGAGCTGCTCTGAGGTCCTGAAGCTTTGCGTTCTGTCCACGTAAGTCCGGAGAGCACGGACGGGACAGAGAAAAGCTAGGGCTGGGTCTGCCTCCTCCGAAGGCAGCGCTTGCAGGCTCACCACTTGGTCCCGGAAGGGAGTAGTGGGAACCTTGGGCACATATCCAGGCCGGGGTCTCATGATCACATGAGAGTTACCGGGCCCGAATTCCAGGCACGATTCGTCGACCGAAAATGCCTGCAGGTCCCCTACCCTCTTGATGGAGGCCAACGCAGTCAGGAGTATCGTCTTTAACGACAGAACTTTCAACTCAGCTGACTGCAGAGGCTCAAAAGGTTCTCTCTGTAGTGCAGTTAGCACCAGAGTTAAGTCCCAAGAGGGTATGGAGGGAGGACGAGGTGGATTTAATCTCCTCGCTCCCCTAAGGAACCTGACGATCAGATCGTGCTTACCTAGAGATTTTCCATCTACGAACTCATGATTAGCGGCGATAGCGGCGACATAGACCTTGAGGGTGGAGGGAGACAGCCTTCGCTCCAACCCATCCTGTAGAAAGGTAAGCACAGATGCGATCGAACATCTTCGGGGGTCTTCTCGGCGAGAAGAGCACCAATCGACGAACAGGTTCCACTTCAACGCATAGAGGCGCCTCGTAGAGGGGGCTCTAGCGGAAGTGATGGTGTCAACTACCGCTTGCGGTAGGTCACCTAGAACCTCCGCGTCCCGTCCAGGGACCAGACATGGAGTTTCCAGAGGTCTGGACGCGGGTGCCATAGGGTGCCCCGTCTCTGAGTCAGGAGGTCCTGCCTCAGAGGAATGGGCCAGGGAGGTGCTGTCGCAAGGAGCACTAGCTCCGGGAACCAAGTCCGGTTGGGCCAATACGGAGCGACCAACAGGACCTGCTCCTCGTCCTCCCTGACTTTGCACAGTGTCTGCGCAAGAAGGCTCACTGGGGGAAACGCATACTTGCGTTCTTCCCGGGGCCAGCTGAGGGCCAGGGCATCCGACCCGAGGGTTCCCTCGGTCAAGGAATAAAACCACTGACAGTGGGTCGTCTCTGGGGAGGCAAACAGGTCTACCTGTGCGGCCCCGAAACGACTCCAGATTAGCTGGACCACCTGGGGATGGAGTCGCCATTCTCCCGGAAGTACCTGCTGACGTGACAGCTCGTCGGCCGCACGATTGAGCAGGCCCGGAATGAAAACAGCACGAAGCGACCTCAGATGCTTCTGACTCCATAAGAGGAGATGGCGGGCGAGTTGCGACATGCGACGGGAGCGTAGACCACCCTGTTTGTTGATGTACGCTACGGCCGCAGTGTTGTCCGTCCGGACCAGAACGTGCTTGCCTCTGAGCGGCACTTTGAAGCGGCTGAGTGCAAGACGAACTGCTAACAACTCGAGGCAATTGATATGCCATTGCAGCTGAGGCCCCGTCCACAGACCCGAAGCTGCAAGCCCGTTGTACGTGGCACCCCAACCCGTGGATGAGGCATCCGTGGAGACAACGGAGTGCCTGGACACTTGTTCTAGGGGAACTCCCGCCCGGAGAAACAAGGGGTCCGACCACGGGCCGAAGGTTTGGCGGCACCTCGGAGTCACTTGGACACGGAGGGAACCGCTGTGCCACGCCCATCTCGGGACTCGATCGTGTAGCCAGCGTTGAAGCGGTCTCATATGAAGCAACCCGAGCGGCGTTACTGCGGCTGCGGATGCCATATGCCCCAGGAGCCTCTGAAAATGTTTCAGTGGTACCGCTGTCCTGCCTCTGAACGAATTCAAGCAGTTCAACACTGACTGGACGCGCTCCTCGGTGAGGCGCGCTGTCATGGCGACCGAGTCTATCTCCATACCGAGAAAAGAGATCCTCTGTGTAGGACAGAGTTTGCTCTTCTCCCAGTTGACCCGAAGTCCCAACTGGCTGAGGTGACTGAGCACCTTGTCCCTGTGTTCGCACAACTGCTCCCGCGACTGGGCAAGAATCAGCCAGTCGTCGAGGTAGTTGAGGATGCGAACGCCATGTTCTCTCATGGGAACAATGGCCGCCTCCGCCACCTTCGTAAAGACGCGGGGCGACAGGGACAGGCCGAAGGGTAAGACGCGGTACTGATATGCCCGTCCCTCGAACGCGAAGCGCAGAAAGGGCCGGTGTCGAGGGAGAATCGAGACATGAAAGTACGCGTCCTTCAGGTCGATCGCTGCAAACCAATCTCGGGGACGGATGCACCTGAAGATGCGCTTCTGCGTTAACATCGTGAACGGCAGCCTGTGAAGGGACCGGTTCAGGAATCGCAGGTCCAAGATCGGTCGTAACCCGCCGCCTTTCTTGGGTACAATGAAGTACGGGCTGTAGAACCCGGACCTCATATCGGCTTGAGGGACCGGCTCTATCGCGTCCTTCGCCAGTAGGACATCGATCTCCGCCCTGAGCACGGGGGCGTTCGCCTCCACTACAGTCGTGAAGTGAACGCCCCTGAACTTGGGGGGACGCCGGGCGAACTGAATCGCATAGCCGAGTCTGATGGTACGGAGGAGCCACCGAGACGGGCTGGGAAGCGCTAGCCAGGCTCCCAGACTCCGAGCAAGGGGGATCATCGGTACCACAGACGTACCCGCAGCGGGGCAGCGAGGCGGAACGCAGGGATCCGGCTTGGACGGCATGGGAGCGGCCCGAAGCGGGATCTGAGTGTGCTGTGCAACACATACCTGCATCCGCGGAGGGGACGTGCGAGTGTGGGGAGGCCGCTTGTGTGCGTCCCGACAGCCGGCGTCCCCTGCTGGCGAAGGGAGAGGTACTTGAGGGTGGCGAGGCATGGGAGCGTCGACCACCGTCAAGCGCGCTCTCTTGGCACCCAGAGATATTGGAAACTGCTCTTT
Organism: Romanogobio albipinnatus; assembly: GCA_023566225.1. NCBI lineage: Eukaryota > Metazoa > Chordata > Actinopteri > Cypriniformes > Gobionidae > Romanogobio > Romanogobio albipinnatus. The sequence goes on from CM042242.1 coordinate 42,755,235, forward strand.
TATTGAAGTTTTGGGTACAGACAAACAAAAGATTTTCCCCCGGCCCTCCTCCGGGGGAAGGAGTGGTGCTGCAGCCATCTCCCTCAGAGCAGTTTCCTCCATCTCTGGGTGGCCCGTCTCAGGGCCGCTTGCGACGACGCTTGCCACCTGGCTTGGCAGCGGCCTGAGCGGGCTGGACGTCCTTCCCACGGCCGGCCCCACGCCGACGGCTGGTGGAAGGCTGCTGCGGCGCCTTGGCGGGGGCGGAGGCGGCGGCAGGTGGACGTCCTCGGCGACGAGCAGCCGGAGGCGCTGCGACCGGCGGCGGGGTGGAGGCAGCAGCGGGCCGCCGGGGCAGGATGTGCTTGATCGCCTCCGTCTGCTTCTGGGCGGCCGAGAACTGCTGGGCAAAGCTCTCGACCGCGTCGCCGAATAACCCGGCTGACGAGATGGGGGAGTCCAGGAACCGATATTTATCGGTCTCCCTCATGTCAGCCAGGTTCAGCCAGAGATGACGTTCCTGGACCACAAGCGTGGACATCGCCTGACCGATGGCACGGGCGGTGACTTTCGTCGCCCGGAGGGCGAGGTCCGTCGCCGTCCGGAGCTCCCGGAGGAGCTCTGGGTCAGGCCTACCCTCGTGCATGTCAAGGAGTGCCTGGGCCTGGTGGACCTGCAGCAACGCCATGCCATGCAAGGCGGACGCAGCCTGTCCACAAGCCTTGTAAGCCTTCCCGGTCAGACCGGAAGAAAACTTACAGGCCCGGGACGGGAGACGTGGGTCACCGCGCCAGTTGGAGGCGGTCGCCGGACACAGTTGCATCGCGACGGCGCGCTCCACTGGCGGGATCCCCACGTAACCCTTGGCTGGCCCACCGTCGAGGATAGTGAGGGGGGAGGAGTCACTCGGCCGGTTTCTGGCAGAAAAAGGTGCCGTCCACGACCTCGTGAGCTCCTCATGCACCTCCGGGAAGAAAGGTGTCGGGGCGGGACGCTGAGAACCAGCGCGACCCACCCCGAGGAACCAATCGTCCAACCTAGAGGGTTCGGGACACGGTGGAGGGTTCCACGCGAGCCCAACCCTTTCGGCGGCCCGGGCAAGCATAGCAGCCATCTCAGGGTCCGGGGCAGCCGTTGCCGCTCTCCCAGCGGGAGGCGGTACAACTGACCCTTCATCCCCCGAGGACTGAAACTCCCCCTCCGATGCAGCGATTGACATCTGTTCATCCGCTGGAGCCCCGAAAGTCACCACTGGTCTCCCGTGGGAGGGTCCAGCGGCTTCTCTCGGAAGCTCAACCGGCTGCGGAGCAGAGGGAATAGGGGCCTGCGGAGGATCGCTCGGCAGGTTTGCCCTAAACGTGATCCTCAGATCACCCTGGCCATCCAAAGAAGTAGGTCCACCCGGGTTAGGGGAAGACCTAGTTCGTGGGATGGGTAAGGGGACTCCCCCAGCCCGGAGGTAGGAGAGTCTTGATCTAAGCTCCGCGATAGTCATGTTCCCGCAGTGGGAACATGAACTATCCACAAACGCCGCCTCAGCGTGCTGAGAGCCCAAACACGTGAGACAGCGATTGTGACCGACAGCAGAGGACAGGGAACGACCGCATCCAGAAACGCACGGGTGGAAAGACATCTTGAAAAAGACGGCACGTCACCCGTGAACTCTTTTTGTGAGGAAACGCTCTGTGCTGAAGCACTCAGGGGAACCGCGACAGCGCACGGGGATATAGTGCAGCCCGTGCCTGTACTCAAACAGGAAAAACGCCCACCCAGACCAACAGGTTGCTGTGATAACAGCAGTTTTTCTCTGTATCACAGAGGCAGCTGAAGAGTCAGCGCGGTCCCGCTGAAAGGTGCCGTTTCTCCAACACGCGTCCTCCTCTGGTTCTCTCCGGTCTTGTAGTCTCTTGCTTAGATAGCAGCGAAAAAGTTTTACTCGAATGAGTGAGTCCTTCATGTGCCAGTGTGGCTCCGAAGTGAATGACAGCGTGCATTCGCTCTCGCTTCCTGTTTATACCCGCGGCGCGGGGCGGGGCGCGAGATGCAAATCTCGCACGCCAATTGTCCATTGGCCGGTTCTAGATAGCTCGAAGCTGATAGGGGCTCCCAGAAGTGATCCCAATTCGTCGGTACGTCCGACGTACGTCGAACGTGACCGACTGAATGGGAACAACTCTTTCACTGAATACATGCACTATATTAGCCGTTATATTCATTATATTAGCCTATATATATTCATTATATACAACTTAGCCTGTTAGTGATGTCTTGTTTATTTAATGTATGTTTAAATAAACCTGTCATGAAAATTACAGCCACTAAATGATTATATTTCAACAACGAATAAAAATAATTAGATTTAGAAGTTAATGCAAAAAATGCCTTATGTGAAGCTTATGAGTGTTGATTATTATATCTAAAAATAAATAGCAACTGAATTTAGGGTAATAGTTTGGGCTCTGTTGTTAATCTTTAATAGCTATATGTAAGTAAGGGCTCCCTATATAGTTTACAGCATTATCTTTAAGAAACTTTTAGTTATAATTTAATTCATTTAAGGACAGACACAATTTTTTTCATTAAACCACTGTTGAATAAAAATTAATAAAAAGCAATTTTGTAAAACTGCTGTACCGAATCCATACTGAACCGGGACTTCAAAACCGAGGTACGTACCGAACCGTCAGTTTTGTGTACCGTTACACCCTTAATATATATATATATATATATATATATATATATATATATATATATATATATATATATATATATATATATATATATATATATATATATTCAACATGTATGGAGAGCTAACAATGTTGGAAGCGTCTTCAAAAAAATCCCTTGACTGTACCATTTCTCTTATTTCAGGACATTCTAAAATGTTGAATCCATTGTTTTGAAGATGGTAAGTAATAAAAGAATCGTAATTCTCTTTAAAATAACAAAATAAAAAATGTATGTCATTCACTATTTCCTGCTGGACAGTTTGTGGAATGTGATTTTTTTCTCTACATTTAAGAATGAAGCTGAAGAGATTTTCTTTAAAGTTTGTCAAAAGCTCATTCCTACTAGGTGGATGCATTTCATCTGTCCTAGGCTGTAGCTCATTGGTAGTCTCCATATCACTGTGACAGTCCATGTTCTCAAAATCATTGTCCGTGTATTCAGTAGTATCCATATCATCAGGAGGTAGAACAAGCTTCCTATGCTTTCTATAGACATGACGCCTGAAAGACTCATATACTGTACAAGACGACTTGCAGTTATTTAGTCCACAAGTGATGCTGAAATTGGGTTCATGGTTGTGAACCAGCCCAACATGTTGAATTAGTTTCATTAAGGTGAAGGTTTTCCTTCTACACCTAGTGCATCGATATGGTTGTGGCATTTTTAGCACAGGATATTAATTATTCTAGTGACAGTTATTGGAAGGGGCTTGCCACCCACCTCACTAATCTTTGCTATGGCATGCTGCAGGAAGGTCAGTGTATTCTTCATGTAGGGTGGATAAGCCAAGTTGAAAACATAGTAGGCACTGAAGGCTGCAATTATCCCTTCTTCAACTCCTATTCCCCTGTACACCTCCACACCATCCACTTTGACAAGGACTTGAACCCTCTTGGAGAAAGCCATTTTCCAGTCAGTATCTACCAAATGTATGGTTGGGTATGGAGTATCATCATCACACTGTGAGAATAAAAGAAAGTGTAAAACATCTATCAGTTAAACAATGCAACAACTATCAGAACTGCATAACCGGACTTGTATCAGAGTATTACAAATTTAGAGTTTAACAAATAGTTCCATACCTCTCCCAATGCAATTAAGCTCTCAGCTTTCTCTTTAAAGATGTGGGGCAGCAGAATCAGTGCTGCACGGAAGTCAGAATCTATAGTAACAATAAATAGATAACATACTCTTCAATAATTTAGATGTGATTGGTCACCAGAACATTTTGAATTGGAGAGGCCTTAAATTTTTTACAGTGTATAAGTACATACAAGTGAATATTAATGAATGCAAGCAAATATAATTTAACCCAAGAAAAGTTTAAAATATTTGTGCTGATCACCAACCCCAAATGGGTTTCTAATCTGTGGGAAACACTGAGGCGATTCATTGTGATTAATAAAATAAAATTGAATTAAGAATTAATCGAATAGATCGGATTTAGATTATAGATTATCACAAAACCACTATGTTTTATGTCAATACCTGGTAGTTCTTCTGCAAGCATCTCTTCTCTTGCTTCCTTGTAGACTTTGGCCAATGGAGCATTTCTTTGAACAAGCTCAAGCACCTTTGGCAAAATACTGGTAAAGCCGTCCTTGAAGCGCTGGCTTAAACTGACAGTTGATGAATGCATTCGGTCAACTTCATTACACAACTGAAAATTAACAGAAAGAGCAAGTTAATCATTCACATGAACTAAAAATACTTTAAAATCAGATCAGACATTTTAATATTCTTTGTTGTCTCTTTTCGTTGTCGTTTCCTTTTAGTAATATCATTGTACAGATATTTCTAAGCTTGAATGCACATTTTGCATATTTGGTCACCTGAACGTTTTGAAAATAACAACTTTACAAACTCTTTTAACTGTAAATGATCATTTTAACATACTTTGTTTATATCGACATTCAACATTTATTTTAAGCTGAGAACTGATTTAAAATCTGTGATATCACTGACCCCTGAGGGTGTTTTTAAGAAAGGATATTTCTTAAGGATATCCTCCAAAGTCATTCCATCTCCTATCTCCCTTGCTGTACTGGATATGTAGCACATTCACATGACCCTCAATAGAGGATGCATCCTCACCAATGACAGCAATTGCCTAATGGATCAAATGTAAAAGTCATCTTCAGGACAGTTTAAAATATTTTAATTTAGTCCAAGTCATCTGTCACCAGATAACACGTCATCTGTCGTGTTATGAACGCGGAGTCGTGAACGCGGATTGACAACAGACACGGAAGAGAAGACAATGCTGAATAAAGTCGTAGTTTTTGTTATTTTTGGACCAAAATGTATTTGATGCTTCAAAAAATTCTAACTAACCCACTGATGTCACATGGACTACTTTAATGTTTTTATTTATACTGTCATGGACAGTTTTATGTATACTGTTTATGTTTTATTTATTAGTTTTATGTATACTGACATGGACAGTATACCGTACTAGGGATGGGTCGCGATTTTCGAATATTCAATTAGTTGATTTAATTATAGAATATCGAACCGTTTGTGCGATTATGATCCCAAAAAAAAATCCCCATGTTTTCGGTGCTGATGTTGTGGTGACGCGTTCATGTAACCAGAGGGAGGCGCTGCCAATAATGCACCTAAAGCTGTCAGTCAGCTCTCAGGGTGTTTTATACTGGACACGTTTGATGCGGTCCGAGCGTGATTCTTCCCTGTGCCTCCAGTGTTGGTCTGGTTTCACACTCAACTTGAACCCTGGTGCGTTTGCGTTCATCTTACGTCATCACAAACGTGCACAGGCATGATAGAAAACAGAATGCGGGTCAAATATATATATATTTTTTTATTATTAATTTGGTGCTATTATGCCCAGCTGAGTAAACGACACTTGGGTTTACCGTATGTGTGTCGCTTGAAGGCGGCTTTGCTGCTGGCAAACAGACTCTTTTGAGGAGACGGTGAATTGCCAATAATTTGCTGCCCTGATTGCACTCTATGCGCAAATACACTACAGTCTCACTCTCGCGATCGTATCTCAGGTAAATCATCAACACCATCATCACTTACCTGTATGTTATTGAACTAATGACATTGTAATCGGCTAAAACGCATGTGCTGGTTACTTTTCTTCCAGAACAAGTGCACACCCGAGTGTTGTTTGCACATTCACGTGAATCGTGGCACGTCGAGTGCAACCGAACTCCGTTGCATGTGGGGGAGGAGTTGCGATTTTCTAATAAAAATCAAATAATTCCCAGCGATCTTCGAATATTATTTTTGTTTGAAATGCCCATCCCTATACCGTACATACATTTTCAATGGAGGGACAGAAAGCTCTCGGACTAAATCTAAAATATCTTAAACTGTGTCCTGAAGATGAACAGAGATATTACGGGTGTGGAACGACATGAGGGTGAGTCATTTAATACTTTTAGTGCGCAAAAAAAAAAAAAGAAAGACTTTATTCAACAATATCTTCTCTTCTGTGTCATTCTCATGTTACATTCAGCGCTTCCAGGTTCTGCATCAGAACACACCAGCTCAGTATTGGCTGATTCCCGAGTCAGCATCACATGCATGCGTCATGCTGCTCAGGTTAACAGCGTCGGCATTCTGATGTAGAACCTGGAAGTGCTGAATGTAAACGGCACATGAGAATGACACCGAAGAGATTTTGTTGTTGAATAAAGTTATTCAAGTCTGAAAGGCAGACAACCTGCTGTATACTGTTTAATTAAATTACCCTTTAGTTGTCAAATTTTATTTGGCTCTTGTTTAATAACCAATTTTAACTAGGAATCCACTTACCCCTGACTCAGATCTGCGACAGGCTGTAGGAGATTGTTCAGGGAGTCTCACTTTTTTGTGCCCAAACTTCTCCTTACTCTTTTTTACCTCATCTTCATGGACCAGAGGTGCACGCTCAGCTTTAAATTTGCGCTTGAGGGACTGGTGCCAAGTGTGCTAACACATAAGGGAAAAATATGGTATAATTCAGGGAATACAGCCAAGATATTTTGACATGTCATTTTTTTTAAAAGCATATAAACAGAATCCACAACTTTCTGTCAATTAAAATTGCTAAGATATAAACAAAATCTAAGACCATATCATTCATAGAACAATAACCTTAAGTAACTCTTATTTACACTGGTTAAGTCATTTCACATGATGTAAAGTCTACCATTCCTTGTAACTTACATAGCCATTCCCTTCAAAATCCTTTAGGAAAGCGTACTTCACAATAAGTTATTTTGCCACCTGCACATATTCTGCATTGGTTGGATACCTGAAAGATTCAATTTCAAACCAATTGGCCCCTTAGAAACGGCTTTAATAATAAAAAATACATTTTTAACTATTATTACTTTTAAGTAACAAATACTTCAAATGCATGTCAACGAAGCACTGCTTCACAGATATGCATTCAAAGTATTTATGTTACTTTACAAGTTACTGACTTAGAGCATAAATAATACCTGTAAAATTATAAAGCTCAAAGTTCAATGCCAAGCGAGATATTTTATTTAACAGAAGTTCCCTTTCAAAGCCTACAGCGATCCTGGTATAGCCTGCTTTAATGACGTCAGTAGAACAGTTTGTTGACTAACCTCCGCCCACAAGAATACGCAAAAAAAAAGGGGGCGTGGTCTTGTTGCTCTCACACGTGGAGAAGAGGAACTGTTGCATGGAGAAGAGGAAGTGTTGCGTTTGAGTGTGTTTGTCGCCATGTCGTCGAGACGCTGTTATTTTCATCCCAGAGCCAAATCACCTTTGTTTGGCTTTCCCAGGGACGCTGTAGAAATCATTGAGCGCATACATCTCCCCGTTAAGAGGCGTGACCTTTCCGTGCAACGTGCGCTAAGCTGCTGCCGAATCACAACACAGGAACCGGGAAACGTGCGCTAAGCTGCGGTCAAATCACAACACGGGAACCGCTGGCACAATCAGAACTCGTTACGTATTTCTGAAGGAGGGACTTCATAGAACAAGGAACTCATCAGCCGTTTTTAGGACAGTGAAAACAGCGGTATACAGATAAGTAAATTGTGTGAAAAATACTGTGTTTTTTTACACGCGAAATATGAGCACGTTATATTGCACACTGTAAACACAATCAAAGCTTAAAAAAAAAAAACACGAAGAACGGGCCCTTTAAAAACAAAACTGAACTAACTGGCTGCAACGATGTGAAATAGGGAGGAATGTTTACTCAAAAAAAAGGTTCAGCGATCTTCGAATATAATTTTTGCTTGAAATGCCCATCCCTAGTTACATTACACAAGTCCAGGCTATGCAAGCATTAGAATTTGATTAGAATTTGATTCATAGTTGCTCTGTTTTTGAAGTCCATAAAAAGTGCATCTGTCCATCAAATAACGTGATCCACGCGGCATCGAAAGTTTACTTGATAAAGTTTTAAATATAGATATTGTTCTTACACAAACGCATCGATTCGCTTCAGAAGGCCTTTATTAAAGGTCCCGTTCTTCGTGTTTTTTTGAAGCTTTGATTGTGTTTACAGTGTGCAATATAACGTGTTCATGTTTCGCGTGTAAAAAACCCCCAGTATTTTTAACACAATTTACTTATCTGTACACCCCTGTTTTCACTGTCCTAAAAACGGGCTGATGAGTTCCTTGTTTTATGAAGTCCCTCCTTCTGAAATACGTAACGAGTTCTGATTGTGCCAGTGGTTCCCGTGTTGTGATTTGACAGCAGCTTAGCGCATGTGGAAAGGTCACGCCTCTTAACGGGAGATGTATGCGCTTAATGATCTCTATAGCGTCCCTGGGAAAGCCAAACAAAGGTGATTTGACTCCGGGATGTAAATAACAGCGTCTCGACGACATGGCAACAAACACACTCAAACGCAACAATTCCTTTTCTCCACGCGACACGTCCTCTTCTCCACGTGGGACAGCAACAAGACCACGCCCCCTTTTTTTGCGTATTCTTGTGGGCGGAGGTTAGTCTGTTCTACTGTTGTCATTTATGAAGGAAGTACCAGGATGTAGTCCAAGCCAGCCGTTAGCTGTAGGCTTTGAAAGGGAACTTCTGTTAAATAAAAAATCTCGCTTGGCATTGAACTTTGAGCTTTATAATTTTACAGGTATTATTTATGCTCTAACAGCAACATTACACACTAACTAAAGTTTGAACAATGGGATCACGAAGAACGGGACCTTTAACACCCCAGAGCCGTGTGGAGCAGTTATATGATGGGCAGATGCACTTTTTATGGACTTCAAAAACAGAGCAACTATGAATCAAATTCTAATCAAGTTCTAATGCTTGGATTAGCCTGGACTTTTGTAATATAACTCAGATTTTATTCGTCTGAAAGAAGAATGTCATAAACACCTAGGATGACTTGAGGGTGAGTAAATTATGGGCTAATCTTCATTTTTGGGTGAACTATCCCTTTAAGTGTTGACGTGTGTTGATCGTTCTAAAATGGCGGCACGTCGACGTGCCTAGAGAGGTCGAATGGGGCATCTACGTATGCATATATCTATGTGTGGAACAGCATGAGGGTGAGGAATAAATTACATTATTTTCATTTTTGGGAGAACTAACCCTGAGTTCCCATTCAGTCGGTCACTCTCGACGCCACGTCGGAGTACTGACGAATAGGAATCTCGCTCGCGTGAGCCAATCTACTTCGAGTGTAACTAAACGAGCCAATGCACATTGGCATGCAATGATTGAACCAGGTGCTCATGCCACGCCGTGCGGGTATAAATGAGACACAGGTGATTGCATCAAATCAACCTTTTGCTTCGGAGCCGGGTGGTAGATGGTAACGCCAGATATCACTCACTACTTCGCAGTCCTGACTGAAGACGGAAGCCGCCTTTCGGAAGCGATCTCTTCAGTCGGTGTTGGTGTGACGGCACAGCAGCGGTCGCGTGGTTTTCGGATCATCTCTCTGTGTTGTTTGTTAGAGCAATCACAAAGGCTGTTCTCACAGCTGGTTCGGTGCGCTAGGTGGAGAGCGCTGAAAAGCCGTTCTTACGGCTGGTAAGAGAGCGCCTTCGTGTGAGAGCGCGCGCATGTTCAGGCTGCACCCACCCCCTGACTGTGTCGCCGCGACCCCGCCCCCTGCGTGCTTCAGCACCAAGGAGAGCGTCCTTCTGAAAGAGCAAACACAGATAGAGCTTGCGTCTTTTTTAAGATGACATTCTATCTGTGTGTTTCTGGATGCGGTGGTTACCTGTCACCAAGGGATGGTCACCAGCGCTGTATCTCGTGTTTGGGCGTTCAGCACGCTGAGGCAGCGCTGGTGGATGACTCATGTTCTCACTGCGGGAACATGACCATCTCGGAGTTGCGGTCTAGACTCCATCTCGCAAGGGTGCTGTCTCCAAGACGTCGCTTGGGTGGAGGCTACTGCTGCGACGCGGGAGCGGAGGCAGACGCAGGCGGCCGCCCTCGGCGACGAGCAGACTGAGGTGCTTGGGTGGAGCCTCCACGAGACAGCCGCCCCAGCCCGGTACCTGCATTCCACCTCGCTGCCCCACCGTGGGTACACCGGTGGTCCCTATGGTCCCGCTTGAACGGTCTCTGCGAGCCTGGCTAGAGCTCCCCAGTCCGTCTCGCTGGCTCATTCGGACCATCAGGCTCGGCTATGCGATTCAGTTCGCCCGGCGCCCCCCCAGGTTCAAGGGCGTCCGCTTCACCTCGGTGAATGCTGCAGATGCCCATGTCCTGCGTGCGGAAATCGCTGTCCTACTGGCGAAGGACGCGATAGAGCCGGTCCCTCCAGCCGATATGAAGACCGGCTTCTACAGCCCGTACTTCATTGTACCCAAGAAAACCGGTGGGTTACGGCCAATCTTGGACCTGCGAGTCCTGAATCGGAGCCTCCACAAGCTACCGTTCAAGATGCTCACGCAGAAACGCATTTTCGAATGCATCCGTCCCCAAGATTGGTTTGCAGCGATCGACCTGAAGGACGCATACTTTCATGTCTCGATTCTTCCTCGACACAGGCCGTTTCTGCGCTTTGCGTTCGAGGGTCGAGCATATCAGTACAGAGTCCTGCCCTTCGGGCTGTCCCTGTCCCCCCGTGTCTTCACGAAAGTCACGGAGGGGGCCCTTGTGCCCATGAGAGAACAGGGCGTTCGCATCCTCAACTATCTCGACGACTGGCTCATTCTAGCACAGTCCAAGGATCAGTTGTGCGAACACAGGGACCTGGTGCTCAGACACCTCAGCCAGTTGGGTCTTCGGGTCAACTGGGAAAAGAGCAAACTCGCCCCCGTGCAGAGGATCTCTTTTCTCGGTATGGAGTTGGATTCGGTCGAACAGACAGTGCACCTCACGGAGGAGCGTGTCCAGTCGATGCTGAGCTGCCTGAACATGTTTCAAGGCAGGATGGCTGTTCCACTGAAACAGTTTCAGAGGCTCCTGGGGCATATGGCGGCCGCTGCGGCAGTAACACCGCTCGGCCTGCTTCATATGAGACCGCTTCAGCATTGGCTACACGGCCGGGTCCCGAGATGGGCGTGGCAACGCGGCACTCACCGGGTGAGCATCACACCGGCCTGCCGCCAGTCCTTCAGTCCATGGTCAGACCCCTCGTTCCTTCGGGCCGAAGTGCCCCTGGAACAGGTGTCCAGGCACGCTGTGGTTTTCACGGATGCCTCTGCCATGGGCTGGGGAGCCACGTACAATGGGCATGCAGTGTCAGGGGTTTGGACGGGCCCGCACCTGCATTGGCATATCAATTGCCTCGAGTTGCTAGCAGTGCATCTTGCTCTGAGCCGCCTCAAAGCGCGGTTACGGGGCAAAGATGTACTGGTCCGCACGGACAACACTGCGACCGTTGCGTATATCAACCGACAAGCTTGCCCGCCATCTCCTCCTCTGGAGTCAGAAGTGTCTGAGGTCGCTTCGGGCCATTCATGTCCCTGGTGTGCATAACCGTGTGGCCGACGAGCTTTCACGAGCTGCTCTCCCAGGCGAGTGGCGACTCCACCCCCAGGTGGTTCAGCTGATTTGGAGACAGTTCGGGGTGGCACAGGTCGACCTGTTTGCCTCCCCAGAAACGTCCCACTGCCAGTGGTTCTATTCGCTGACCGAGGGTACACTCGGCACGGATGCCCTGGCGCACAGCTGGCCCCAGGGGCTGCGCAAATATGCGTTTCCCCCAGTGAGCCTACTTGCACAGACTCTGTGCAAGGTCAGGGAGGACGAGGAGCAGGTCCTGCTGGTGGCGCCGTACTGGCCCAACCGGACCTGGTTTCCAGAACTTATGCTCCTTGCGACAGCCCCTCCTTGGCCGATTCCTCTGAGGAAGGACCTTCTGACTCAGAGATGGGGCACCCTTTGGCACCCGCGTCCAGACCTGTGGAAGCTTCATGTCTGGCCCCTGGACGGGACGCGGAGGTTCTAGGTGACTTACCCCAAGAGGTAGTTAACACCATCACTTCGGCACGGGCACCGTCTACAAGACAGGCTTACGCCTTGAAGTGGAACCTGTTCGTCGAGTGGTGTTCTTCTCGCCGAGAAGACCCCCGAAGATGTTCGATCGCGTCTGTGCTTTCCTTCCTGCAACAGGGGTTGGAGCGTAGGCTGTCGCCCTCCACCCTCAAGGTTTATGTTGCTGCAATATCCGCCTATCACGACCATGTAGAAGGTAAGACGGTTGGGAAGCACGACCTGGTCGTCAGGTTCCTTAGGGGGGCGAGACGGTTAAATCCTCCTCGCCCCCCCTCCATACCCTCTTGGGATCTTGCTCTGGTGCTCCGAGCACTTCAGAATGCCCCATTTGAGCCTTTGCAGTCAGCAGAGCTAAAGATTCTGTCAATGAAGACTTTGCTGTTGGCTGCATTGGCCTCCATCAAGAGGGTAGGGGACCTGCAGGCATTTTCGGTCGACGAATCGTGCCTAGAGTTCGGGCCGGGTGATACCCACGTGGTGTTGAGACCCCGGCCTGGCTATGTGCCCAAGGTTCCTACCACTCCCTTCAGGGACCAGGTGGTGAACCTGCAAGCGCTGCCCCCGGAGGAGGCAGACCCAGCCCTAGCTTTGCTCTGTCCCGTCCGCGCTCTGCGGGTTTACGTGGATAGAACTCAAAGCTTCAGAACCTCAGATCAGCTCTTTGTCTGTCACGGAGGCCAGCAGAAGGGAAAGGCTGTCTCCAAGCAGAGGATGGCCCACTGGATAGTGGATGCCATCACCTTGGCTTACCAAGCACAAGGTGTGCCCTGTCCGCTCAGGGTGCGAGCACACTCTACTAGAAGTGTTGCATCCTCCTCGGCGCTCGCACGTGGCGCCTCGCTGTCAGACATCTGTAGAGCTGCGGGCTGGGCGACACCCAACACGTTCGCTAGATTCTATAGCCTACGTGTAGAGCCGGTCTCCTCCTGTGTTCTCACCTCAAACGGGTAGAAGCACTGAGAGGCCCCGGCTCTTGTCGGCTTGCTGCGCTACGGCGCTTATATTCTCCAGAAGCAAACTCTGTGAGTCCTCCACCACCCTCGGTGCCGGACGTGGCGGAACGTCTGGCATCAGGCCCCTTGCCGCTGAATCCTTGAGAACCGGTATTGGGCTTGGGCCATATGAGTGACCCTGCGGGGATCCCATATTTTCTTCCACGGTCGCTCCTACGGGAAGCCCGTGTCTTTCCCTTGGGAGAGCCTTCCCTGCAGTGGGACTGAGCCCCCTTCTCCTGGCGGGCTACGGCTCAGCATTGTACTCCACATAACTCCTTCGGGGTACGATGTGGGCTCCGCAGCGTTCCCTTCTCTAGGGCACGCTTTCCCAGTGTTGTCCAATAATCACTGAGCGGGTCATGCGGAACAGCGGTGATGGACTTCCCGGTGTGAGCCCCGTCTCATCAGGTAAGAGAGCTCAGGTGGCTCACACAGGGCACTGGATGGGGGCAGAAGCCATGGCGCTTTGGTAGGGATTCCTATTCATCGGTACTCCGACGTGGCGTCGAGAGTGACCGACTGAATGGGAACGTCTCGGTTACGTATGTAACCCTCGTTCCCTGAAGGAGGGAACGGAGACGCCACGTCCCGTCGCCATGTCCTCTGTACCCTGCTGGGGTGCCTGTCTACCTACCCGGCTCCTCAGCAAAAGGCTGATTTGATGCAATCACCTGTGTCTCATTTATACCCGCACGGCGTGGCATGAGCACCTGGTTCAATCATTGCATGCCAATGTGCATTGGCTCGTTTAGTTACACTCGAAGTAGATTGGCTCTCGCGAGCGAGATTCCTATTCGTCGGTACTCCGACGTGGCGTCTCCGTTCCCTCCTTCAGGGAAAGAGGGTTACATACGTAACCAAGACGATTCTCTGTGTGTACTTGGCCACCCTGATTTCTAAAATATCGGTATCAGGCATAAAAAATCTATATCGGTCGATCACTAACTAAACATAAGGCAAATATAATACACAAACCTTATATTATGTTATACTTACATTTCTGTAGTCGAAGTTTGTTGATAGGATTCTGCTGCCACTGGTTCTAGTGTTAGTGTTACCACGTCCTTCACCTCGTGTAAAAATGTGTTAAATTTGGCCTGTTTTTTAAAGGAGCCTTGAAATAAATATGAGATCATGTTCTCTGTGAGGCCACACTCTATTGTTTCCCCATCTACCTAATTTTCTGAAAGAAAAAAGTAAAAAAAAAAAAAAAATAAATAAATAAATATATATATATATATATATATATATATATATATATATATATATATATATATATATATATATATATATATATATATATATATATATATATATATATATATATATATCAGTGTGAGCTGGATGTTTTAACAGCAACAATAAATTCAATGTCTTTTCAATGAACATTCATCGGTATAACATTTTTTTTTACTTACTTTAATTTAGAAAAATACGAAATAACTCTGTAGGCTACTTTTACACTCTCTGAAAAAAGGTACAAAAATGTCACTGGGGTAGTACCCTAAGGTACAAAATCTAAAAGGTACCAATATGTACCTTTTAACGTATTAACAGAGAAATTAACTTTTTTTTCCAGAGAGTGTGATTAGAAGCAAAATCCTTTAAATTAGCAGCTCAAAGACTAGAAATTGCACTAGTTAACCAGTTCTGCTAAAAAAGGTAAACACGTTTCACTTGCTATCCTTGGAAGGGCTCGATGCCGATGCACGAATCGATCTCCGAGATAATTTATGTCCGGGCCCTGCCTCAGTTGACTGCTGCTTACGGTCGCTCGTGATGATTGACAGGACTAAATGATTATGACTCACATGGACATTGTTTAGAACGTTATTTAAATATGTACAAAATAAAACTGATATAAATCAACACAGATAATATTCGCAAGTTATATGATTTCAGACTGACCAGTAGAGGCGTTCGATCTCGTCCAGAGAGAACACGTATAACGTGTAGTAAGAACATTCTGGGAAATTAATTTATAAATCTGTGGTTCCATATTGAGTCCCAGCTTTAGTGAATAGAAAAGCTGATTCACACAAAACGTGATAGTTTCATCTGTTTCTATGGCCGTTTCATCGCTTTTTTCCACAGCGCATTAAGCTATGTCTCTCGGTCAAATCAAATCAAATCACTTTATTGTCACACAACCATATACACAAGTGCAACAGTAGGTGAAATTCTTAGGTGCAGTTCCGAGCAACATAGCAGTCACGACATGACATATACAACATTAAAAGCAGCATCAGATTACACATCTGATGCGCCCACAATTACTCACAGCACAGTAAACTCTACAATAAACAATAAATAATTTACACAATGTGAGTGTAGTTCTCACAGCTTTAAACAATATACACATACTTACAATATACATATACTTTAAACAATGTACACTAAACATACATTAAACAATATACATTAAGCTATGATAATAATATACAATGTACAGTATACAATATTAATCACAATAGAGATCCAATGTACAATAGATGCTATATGATAAATAAATGTGTATAATGTGTGTGTATCTACAGTGGGTTGTGCTGAGTGATATTCTGTCCAGTGTGTGTTATGAACTGATGGATCAAGAGTTGAGGAGTCTAATTGCTTGTGGGAAGAAGCTGTTCTGGAGTCGGCTGGTGCGTGTTCTGATGCTGCGGTACCGCCTGCCTGATGGCAGCAGTGAGAGCAGCCCATGGTTCGGGTGGCTAGAGTCTCTGATGATCCTCTGAGCTCTCTTCACACACCGCCTGGCATAAATGTCCTGGAGGGAGGGAAGCTCACCTCCGATGATGCAGCTGGCCGTGCGCACTACCCTTTGCAGGGCTTTGCAGCTGCGGGCGGTACTGTTGCCGTACCAGGTGGTGATGCAGCCAGTCAGCAGGCTCTCTATGGTGCTGCTGTAGAAGCGTGTGAGGATGTGGCGGTTTCTTCCAAACCTCCTCAGCCGTCGCAGAAAGAAAAGGTGCTGATGAGCCTTCTTCACAACGGCCTCGGTGTGGACGGACCATGAGAGTTCCTCTGTGATGTGGACACCGAGGAACTTGAAGCTGATGACTCTCTCCACCGGTGCTCCATTGATTGTGATGGGGCGGTGTTCTCTCTCATTCCTCCTGAAGTCGACCACCAGCTCCTTGGTCTTGCTGACGTTGAGGGAGAGGTTGTGCTCCTGACACCACCGTGTCAGAGTGTGCACCTCCTCTCTGTAGGCCATTTCATCATTGTCAGTGATGAGACCTACCACCGTCGTATCGTCAGCAAACTTGATGATGGTATTGGAGCTGTGGATTGCCACACAGTCATGTGTGTACAAGGAGTACAGGAGTGGGCTGAGAACACAGCCCTGAGGGGCTCCAGTGTTGAGAGTCAGTGATGAGGAGATGTTACTGCCCATTCTGACCACCTGGCGTCTGTTTGACAGGAAGTCCAGGATCCAGCTGCATAGCAAGCTGTTTAAGCCTAGAGCCCGGAGTTTCATGTCAAGTACGGTAGAATAAGTTATGAGAAAAGTTATATCTTAATTTATGGCTAAAACAATTGTACTAATAACAATAAGCTTAAAACGTTATAACAATGCGTTGATTTTGTCAACAAGATTTTTTTCCCTCACGCGTCAGGCAGGCCTAACGTTAGTTAGAGACGCAATGTCAAGGTGGACATGAGTCGAAAGACAACCAACTAAATTTCACAGTAAAGTTTCTTAAAACTAAACTCACCTCTGAATTTCTGTGCTTCGTCTTCAGTAATATGTATTCCAGCTTCTTTCAACTTTTGAAGAAGATCCTCCGTCGACAGCGTCAGAAGTGAGGCAGCCATGACGTCGAATAACCGTTGTGCACAATCTCAACTTCTTTGCGCGCATGCACTGCGCAGGCTACAATCCCATTGGACGACACGAATTTAAAGAAGGCTGGCTGCGAATGTACTTGAACTTAGAGGCAATGTAAAAATACCCCATACAGGCCTAATGTTAAATAAACGTTAAATAGTTTTGCCTACATTTTGCGTTTGCTAAGAAAGATAAGTAGCCTACATATTTGTTTAACTCAAAATTAATAGAACTTAAAACAGCTTTTATATCAGTTTAGAATTACAATAAAAAATACAGACCTATTTTAACATAGTTGCTTTATGTTTAAAAGTTATAGCTTGATACTCTGATCAATAAAATGTGCAATGTTCAGAAATAGTCAGTAAATATGTGTGCTTTTAAATATAGCCTATTTAGTTATTTTGTTGCATCTCTTCCAAATAACCAAAAACTTATGAAAATTAATATCTTGCTCTATGTTTAATCTATTTTGGGTTTAATACATTTTTGTTCACTGAATTGTTCAGATCAGATCACTGTGGATGTTTAGCCTAAGTAATAAGCTTTTACTGTTTCATTCACTTTGGGTTACTCCTTTTGTCACACAAGTAATTGTACCTTTATTTGTGGATTTAATGGTCCAAACATGGACCCTTTGACAGTTGGAAACATATGTGTACCTTTTTATCCCAAAAATGGTACATATGAGTACCATAAGGTGTAATTATGACCCATTGAGGGTACAACTGCAGCATTTGTACCCTAAGTGTTCACAAATGGACCCCGACCGTACCCTTTTTTCTGACAGTGCACATGGATGGCAGGACTCAAGGTTTCCCAGCACAACATTACACAAAGTTTCACACTGCCTCCGCCGGCTTGCCTTCTTCCCATAGTGCATCCTGGTGCCATGTGTTCCCCAGGAAAAGTGACGCACACGCACCCGGCCATCCATGTGATATAAAAGAAAATGTGATTCATCAGATCAGGCCACCTTCTTCCATCTTCTGCTGCTCACATTCCCACTGTTGGCTCTTTCGGTGGTGGATAGGGGACAGCATGGGCACCCTGACTGGTCTGCGGCTATGCAGCCCCATACGCAACAAACTGTGATGCACTGTGTATTCTGACACCTTTCTATCAATACCAGCATTAACTTTTTGAGCAATCTGAGCTACAGTTGCTCGTCTTGACCGGAACACACGGACCAGCCTTCGCTCCCCGCATGTATAAATACCCTGTCGCCGGTTTGTCTTTTGATAGATACTGACTACTGCAGATCAGGAACACCCCACAAGAGCTTTGGAGATGCTCTGACGCAGTCGCCTAGCCATCAAAAATCATTTTTCCTTCTAACACATCAACTTTGAGGACAAAATGTTCACTTGCTGCCTAATATATCCCACTCACTAACAGGTGCCGTGATGAAGAGATAATCAGTGTTATTCGTCATAATGTTATGCCTGATCTGTGTATATACTGTAAATATATACGTTTGTAAGATTCTTAACTAGCCATTTCTTTTGTCATTGATGTGAAATGCCATATATACAATCAACTGTAGTTTGGGGAATATTCATCTGTCAATTGACCCTCTCCTCTCCACCAATGACAGTTGAGTATCAGTTGCGCTGGGACCAAAACTCTGACATCTTTAGGTTTCAGCACCATAGAGAAACATTGGAAAATCCGAAGATGCACGTACGCACAATCTTCTGCTGGCTGTGATTTATAAAGGGATTTTTGCGCAGGTTCTGACGTACACATGGTTTTATAAATCTGAATTGTTTTGTGCGTACGCAAAATCTAGTTTTTGATGCGTACGTACACTTTTAGTAAGGTTTATACGCAACGTTTTATAAATGAGACCCCTGAACTCTCACGTCACAATATATCTGTTTTTAATAAAACTGAATGTACATTTAGCATTTACTTAACATTTCACTATGAAAGTGTTGCAAATCGCTAAAACCAATATAATTTGAAGTTTTTCTAAGGAGCCTGTTCATATTAGCCAAATTCAGATATGAACAACACAAACAAGAGATGTCTTCTCATCCTCCAAAAACCACACAAGGTTTAAGAAAATATGATCTAGACTTCTTTCCAAATACCATAGGTCATCATCACTCTATGTCATGTAAAATTTGGGACCTGAGAACAAAATAAAAAAGGAATCATTGTTTAGAAATATATTGGTGTACGGATTGAGGTCCTATGTATGGTTAGATACAATAAAAAACACATTATGCATGGCTCATTCCTGCACATCACCTTCCAAGAATTAACAATTTCATGTCAGACCTAATGGATGTTAGGCATTGTCTGAAATATAAGAAGATGAATATGGATTTTCACCATGCTCTGTTTGAGAGGCCACCACTTTATGCTTCAGTTGAACTTAATATGCAATTATAAACAAAACACATTAGTATTTTACATGCAATGCCTTCATTAATATAAGATTAATAATATTTACATGCTTCTGATAAACATCAACACATGCATACAGTAATGCCAATCTTACCCTGATGAAAACAAAGAAACACACAAGTAATGTGTCACACCTAATAGTAACTGTGGTGTTCACATGAGGCATGTATAATATTCCCCTCAGTTACTCAGAGACATATGAGCTCCCCTGGAGAAACAACAGTCGATGTGTTTCTTTATTGGACTCGCTGGATTCATCCTCCCACACACCTTCGCCTAAGTTCTCCCCAATCTACTCTGTTTACTCTGTGTTGAAGAGAGAGAGAAAAAAAAATCACATCATTGCTTCTCTGCACATCATCTTGGCCTGTTTACACTGATCTTCTTCTGCATCTGCTCCCTTTCTTTCTTTCTTTCTTTCTTTCTTTCTTTCTTTCTTTCTTTCTTTCTTTCTTTCTTTCTTTCTTTCTTTCTTTCTTTCTTTCTTTCTTTCTTTCTTTCTACCATTGTGAATGACCAAATATGTGTGCATGTTTTGATAACTCAGCCTCATATATTGCCCTTTGTCCAAACCTCTGTGGATGGCCCTGAGACTCATTTACAACATCAGTGTGGCCGTATATCAGCAGAAGAGAAACAGAATGGAAGGACTATATTTCTCTTGGGAGATCAATAAGCCAAACCTGCACCAGATTTACTGTGCAGTGCCATGACTTATGAGAATATCATATAACTCCTCCTTGGCATTTTCTCACCCTGGCCAGAGTCACAAACATGACAAAACAAAACAAAGCCATGACACTTTTATCTGGTATTACAGGAATTTCATTAGAGACACATGCTGTGATGCTGGGGTTCTCACTTGCTCAAATGATAAAAGTGAAGTGTGCATTTTTTTAAATATTAAAACACTTAGTTTAATATACAAATTCAAATATATAGTTATTCAAAGGTACAATGCAATAACTAAACCATATGCATTTTGTCGAAATTGTGTGTCCTAGACTATGATCTGTGCTGTGACAAACAGGTTAATCTCAGATTCAGAGAAAATGTAGTGTCAAGTGACATGACTGCCAATTTTTAGTTTTAATGTTGGCATAGTTACTGTGTTTTATGTGGATAAAGGCATGTTAAGTAATGAAATGTGTAAAGAATATGATTTAATATGCATTACCGTTCAAAAGTTTGGGGTCAGTAAGTTTTTATCTTTTATTTTTTTGAAAGAAGTATCTTAGGCTATGTTCAGACTGCAGGCAAATCGGATTTTATCAGATCTTTTAAGGGCAGACTGTCCGCATTGCAAGTGATGAAATAAGATTTGTGTGTTCAGACATAGCCAACCTATCTGCATGGAGCGTTTTGGTCAACCAAAACGGATGCAGGAAATCTTGTGCTCCCTGAAATCTTGCCCTGTTGAGTCACGGTGCAAAACTCCTCCGTCGCGCAAGAAATAATCAGAAACAGTACGGACACACCGCTTGAATACAGTATGAATACTTCTGGTCTGAATCAGAATCTGATTTAATGTCTTTTTTTGTCTTTTTCATGTTGCATTTAGCTTTTCTGTATAAATAACCCTATTTTAATTGAAACCACAATTCATTAATATTTTGAGCTGCTGCTGAATTGTGTCAGAAAACAATGTTATACTTCACTTTCAAAATATACCCACAGTTGTAGTTTATGCACTTCACTGAACAATAAAACCTAATTGCATTTAGTAATCCTGACAACATATTTCAGATGTCATGCTCTAATTGAGCCTGTCTTCTCCAGAATCCTGAATTAAAGACAAGGCACGCTATACAAGCTTCCCACTTGATTTCATGGGCCAGCAAACAGAAAGAAAACAAATATGCTTTAAGCATAATATTAATCCTCCCTTTAATGATTATTAACGATCACTTCTTTAAAAAGAGATCAACTAATTCAAATAAATATTATATTGAATCAATGGTCCTGGTACACTAAGGTATATTTGAACATTGTTCTAGATATGAAATAATCCAGAATCAAACTTCTATATTGAGATTGGATTTGTGTTTTCAAAGTGTGTTTTTTCTTTTTTTTTTCTTTCCCAAGTGCAAACAGTTCACTCTGCACACAACAGGAGAGCTGGGACATTATTAGAGAACTAGGTTGGTTTATCAGGTCCTCTGCCACATTAATCCTCCCCACGGGGCTCTTTAATGTAGACAGAGGCCAATGAATTACAGTTAACTACAGCCAGATCAATCCATTTTTCTGCCTCTGGCTAGGTGATAATTGTGTGTTCACTGAAAGGTTACAGCACAGGTCAGCAGCTCAAATGAACTATAGTGGCCAAGCTATTGGAAAGACTCAAGAGACTAGTGCAATGTTTATCAGGTTTGAGAGATAGAATGAATATACTGACTCTTTCTTTCTTCTCGGTTTCCATTCTTTATCTCTTTTTCATGTAAATTAGTTGATCAGTTAAGTATCATTCCCCTGCACTTTTTTGTCCTTCCGTTTAATAAGGATGTGTTGAAACTCAAGTAGTACATCTTCCATCCCCTTAAAATCAGCTGTAACTGTAACGTTCATATGACCCTGAGCTATCTGAAGTCTGATATTCATTCGATCATTTATAAGGGTTTTGTATCGTCAGACCAATATCCACCCTTAATGTATTCTTTCAATAAATGTGACTGTCATATAATACTTTGACAGCTATATATCACCAGTGGTCTCATATTTTTTCAAGGTGAGAGCAATGTTGCTATTAATGAAATGGAGAAGTTCTGCCAATGCCCCTGCAGTTTATGTGGACAAGTACTGTAGAACCTGGTGTAAATCATAAAAAAAAAAAAAACTGATACAACTACATATAGAACATTAGTTACGTATATGTCATACATTCATTTTTTTGTATATTAACATTCATTGAAAAAAAATATTATGTAAAAAGCTCTTTCATACATTGTGTCTTATAGGGAAAATATATATGAAAATGAATTTACTCATCCTAAAACCTGTATTACTTTCTTTCTTCTGTGGATCACAATAGATACAGTATATTTAGAAATGTGGAGTTTGTCCACCATACAGTGGAAGTCAATGGTAGCCAAAACCGTTTGGTTAACAACAATCTTCAAAATATCCCTTTAAAAGGGTCGGGAATTGGGAAATAACATTTTCCTTGATCCTTTGACATATACATTACTGATTTTAGATGTTTTGTCTTTGCATTGCCTTCCTTGTGATCCTAAGCATGAAACCTTTTTAAGTTCCAAGTTGCGTCAGTAGCCCCTTCTAACATACAGTCTTTACTAGTAAATTACCGGTAAGTTACCGGTAACAGATCATGTGTGAACAGTACTTTTAAAAAATACCAGTAAATCAGTTCCGGCAATTTACCAGTAAGGGAAGTTGTGACATTGCCAGTAAATTACTGGTAATGTGCTCTGTGTGAACCCGAAATTAATTTTACCGGTATATTCACGTATGGAATCAGAACACGATGACGTAAGAAGTCTGCTTTGGGCCAATCATAAAAACGTATGAAGGTAATGTGATTACTCTGCACTTTGTACAGTAAGGTTTTTAATAGTTTTTTCTAGAAGAAGAAGAAGATGAAGAAGAAGTTTTATTTATATAGCTCAAGGTCACTTCTATTTAAATATGCGCTAAATTATTATCTTTGACCATTGTGCCACGTCTCGCAGCTTTTTCAACATTTCATACTCGAGACCCAGCCTTCTTTTTCCATTCATCAGCGCTGCGGTTCTACAGTTTGATACTATTACCCGAGTGTAGTGTTTTTAAGAGCAAACACGCATTCTGTTTGATCATCCATTATGCCTGCCATTCATACGTCAAAAAGATTTTGTCAAATTGAACAGGTAGTGAAACTAAAACGCTTCTCCTCATGCGGGCAGATGAAGACAATGGCGCATCACTTCCGATGACTGACATCACATAATTTACCTGTATTTTGCCGTTACTTGTGAGAACAGCATATTTATGTATTTACCGGTAAAGTCATTCTGGTAATTTTAGGGTAATTTACTGGTATTTCTGTGTGAAAGGGCAGCTGTTCGTTCGTTTGTTCGTTTCATTTTGCTGCATATTCATTTTTAAACAAGGCACAGTTTGACACAGGCTTTTCAGAGAGACTGAAAATAATAAATGATGCGGGCCAATTATATCCGACAGTAAGTTTTTATCATGTGTCACTATTACTTTGTCAGTTACAGATTGTTTGATATGTACTCACTTTACCAATCCTTCCAGAAAAATGCGGCTTTTTTTTGTGATTGTTGCAGGCAAAAACCCTTGATTATGCGGCATGTTTTCTTAAAAAATGCGATGAAAAATGCAGAAAAATGCGGGATATTTATGCAATTTTATGCGATGAAATTGCAGGAACTTGCAAAAACTGCGGTTTGATGAAAAAAAGCAAAAAAGCACTACATCACAGAAAGTGCTGGGAATATTTAAGTTCCCATCTTGTTTTATTGAAGACCTTAATAAACACATGGCTCAAATTTACAAAACATTGAGTCAAACAAGTTCTGTAGCTTTACAAAAGGAATATGCTACAACTTCTGAAAAATGAATAAATAACTTCCTGTTTTACAGAGGTAGCTATACAAAACAGACATTTGAGTGCTTCCAATGCACAAAGTGCAATCTCTTAAAGGGTTAGTTAATCCAAAAATTTAAATTCTGTCATTAATGACGTCCCCTCATGTCGCTGGATACCCGTAAGACCTCCGTTCGTCTCTAAATAACGACTTATATAGTGATGACCGATTTCAAAACACAGCATCATGATGCTATGAATCAGTGAGTCGATTCATGATTCGAATCGCTTTTCAAACTGCTGAAATACGTGACTTTGGCGATCCGAACCACTGAATCAACTCATTGATTCATAACGCTTCACAGCTTCATGATGCTGTGTTTTAAAATCGGTCAACACACTGGGAAACGTCTCAGGTTACAAATGTAACCATTGTTCCCTGAGAACAGGGAACGAGACGCTGCGTCAGCTTTGACGCTACGGGGAATGCCTCCAGCGTGACAGGTGCCTGAAATCACAATCAATAAACGTCAATCCTATTGACCGGCGACAGCCTATGATGTCATCAAGGTGCGACCAGGAAGTATATAAGGGCGCCTTGCCAACATGACAGTATCTCATCGTCTGAAGGGACTGTTTTCGGCAGGCAGGCCCTGTGGCATGGCACAGCGACGCAGCGTCTCGTTCCCTGTTCTCAGGGAACAATGGTTACATTTGTAACCTGAGACGTTCCCTTTCGAAAGGGAACTCACGCTGCGTCAGCTTTGACGCTACGGGGAACGATATACCCACGCCGCCATGCCGACGGGAGTGCATGCCCATTGGCAGTGACAACTGTCAAGACAAGCAAATTCTACTGAAATGCCTGAACCACTCCCCTTCTGGTCACATTAGGCTGTCAGTGACAGCGCTCCCTATGGTCATAGCCCAAGCTATCGCCTGAGAAGGAAACGTTCACACACATGAGGTCCTTCCCAGGCCTTGCTCGAAGGCCTGGAACCAACCCATTCGACTTAGAAGGGGTTCCTTTAAGGGAACGTGGCAAGGGAACTACGAGGGAACCCTATGTCAGTCACTATTCGGGAGGTCTTCTCACCGAATGCCACCAGGGAGACCTGACCTGGTGACCCAGTCTGCTATGGGACACGTAATACGGTCAACCCTGTCTGTACAGTACAGAGCCTCTGGTACTCGCCTCCGAAGAGACATCCCGCTAGGGTGCTGCAAAAAAGGCAGTGTCATCCACTAGCCGGACCTCAGAGACGGGTTATCCCGGAGAGCAGCGCTCAGCGAAGTGCTTTTAAACCTAGAGGCCTTACAGGCTGATCGTACCAGGGAGGCAACAGGCTGGCAACCTGTGCCGACTGCTCGCGTGTCCAACAGCGGAGCTCGCTCCCAGGAAGGCCAACCGGGCCTGATACCTGATCGCAGTCGTGCTAGCCCTCGAGGTAGCTGGGAAGACCAGGGACTCGCTTCATCAGGGGAGCCTAGCGGGCCTACCACCTGCAAAAGGTCGGGCTTTCCTCCATCACAGCCCTCTGCTCTGTGACTGGACTCATCCAGAAACCACGAGACAGGCGCGTGCCCTCAGAGGAGGCCACGTGGGCCTACTACTCCAAAGCGAATCCCCTCAGGGAAGCCCGTGCAGCTTGCCTGATAGCAGCCCATGCTACGATCCATTACCGAACTGGGGACCGGGGAACGATTCCACCTGGTAGCAGAACATGCCGTCCGTAGAGCTTCGCTAGCCGTCTCACTTCTGCGCCTGAGAAACGGCGCTAGTCGTCTCAGCGCCTGAGAATCGGGAGCTCGCTTTCAGGGAGGCCACCTTGCCTACCACCTGATAGCAGAAAGTGCTACTCATAGCACATCATGCTCATCGCCACAGTGGCTGGGAACCGGGAGTTTGCCTCCAGGGAGGTCACTCAGGGAGGCCGGACGAGGCCTACTACCTACTAGCACTCATGCTAGCCATCCAGTGACTGGGGCCCAGGAACGCCATCCGCAGAGGAGGTCGAGTGGGCCTGCTTACCCCACAGCAGGCCCATAGGGAGGCCCAGTAGTGCCTACCACCTATTTAGCAGCTTGAACCAGCCGTCGAGGGACTAGTGCCTATAGTGTCCCCTCGGGGAAGACCAGGCAACGTCTGCTGACCACAGCAGGCTCTCAGGGAGGCCAAACAGGGCCTAACTCCTGAGCGAAGGTAACCCAGATCGGGAGCCTACCCCTCAGGGAGGCCTGGCAGGACCTGACCCCCCCGATCTGCAGATTCCAAGGATCCTGCCGTGACTTTAAGAAGGCTGGCTGCTGCTACCTGGGCTGACGGCAGCTGTCTGCTGGTGACAAAGGCCTGGAAATCCAGTTAACACCTGGGGACTCGTCCCCAGGGTCAAATGACGGGTCACTGCTGATGTCGACACCAGTGGAGAAGAGCCTCCTGTCTTGAAGTCCTGCTGCCCAGACTGCCAGGCTGACCACTAACAACCAGCCGGCTCCTACGCCCACACCTGGGGCTGGCTCCATCCCAGAGGCAGCTAGGGACAACTGCTTCGCCGTGTCCTAGGGCCCCCAGGACGGCGCAGTCTCTCGGGCAGTGCCTACAAACATGGACCTAATCACATTGCCAACAGCAGTGTACTCAGCGAAAGTGCTTAAACAAAGACCCTCTAAAGCGAGGGGAGTACAACTTACGTCACCTGCATCGGGGCGGCTGTCTTACTTTCCATGCAGCGGCCAACCTTGATTGCGAGGGCGTCAGCCATTGGCAATGCTCGGGCCTCAGGGGAGCATCCGACCAGAGCCGTGTTGACAGAAGGATTATCCGATGTTCAGCTTGACCCAGGCCCTAAAGGAGGTGGAGCAGAGATATAAAGCAAAGGAAAATATCACAGAAATATGAAATCCGCCGGCCGAACCGTCCTCCAGGAGGAGGCCGTGGGCCGCCAGCAGATGGCGGCCACCAAGCTCCGAAAGGCGGAAACAGCAGATAAAGTCTAATCGCAAACCGGCGAAAGATGCTTAATTCCACCCCACGACCATTGGCGAAGTCGCTGTCTCCTGCAACACCTCATCTGCATTACTCGTGACCCCAGAACGCAGAGAAGGGGGCGGGCCTTGGCTGGACGACTCTGTAACAAGAGGAGGCTGAAACAAGGCTGCATAAACAATGCCATGTTCTTATATCAGAAGACAGGCCAGGGGCGAACGACTTCCATTAGAAGGGAACGCCCCCATCCTTGACAAAGCCTAGGCCAAGTGGTGCGACATAAGAACCATATTTTCACGCTGACTCAAACACAACTGTTAAAAATGCTCCAAACCTTTAATGAAGTTCCAGAAGGAAACAAATTGCATTAACAGCTGGGTATAATTCTTGTCACTGTATAATACGCATAAATGTTTCACTGTTGCTAAATGTTTCAACTATGTAATGGGATAAATTACCAAGCTGCTGCAGACTGGAAAATTCTTGGTATTTGTTGTGTAGGTTTGACTTTTGATTCTGGATCATTCTGAGATGTTGAAAATGATTTTCACGAGTTCACATTTATATATAATCAGATAATAAAGAGTAAAGGTTATCTATATTTGGCATAATTTCCGAGTGGGGGTGGGGGGTGGCTTTGAGCTCGGAATTTGGCCCGAACCCAGAGCACCCCCCCCCCCATCCCAGGTTGGGATAGGAACAGTTAAGAGTAAGGAAATTGGGTGGTGGAGGGATGTTGGAAAACTGTCATGGCACAGAGGTAAGTCTGAGGTTTATATACCTTCAGTCACGCTAATTGAGTTGATAACTGAACTTGCTTCTCCCGTGCTAATTTGGTTGATTATCTGTACATGCTCCTCCCTGACTTTGTTAATAAAATATAATTTAATATGCAAAAACGGTTACCCCAATCATAGCAGTGGCTGTGAATGTGGCACGCCTATCAAAACAGAATTTTGTTTTAGTGTAAAAATCTTGCTAACGTTTATAAGTGGACCTCAAAGAACCTTATAAAGAAATGAATACAGTTCAAGACCGCTTTTAATATTTCAAAATACAGCATGGATAATTAAACTTTACAAAACTTTGCATGCTAACATTGGCAGGGAAACAGATTTACTGTTCAATGTGGTTTCCTTTCAGTCGGTCACTTTCGACGTACGTCGGAACTGACCGACGAATTGGGATCTGTCTTCAGAGACCAATCTACTTTGAGTGTATTAGAAACAAGCCAATCCACATTGGCATGCGGTCCACGCACCGCCCCGCACCGCGGGTATAAATACGGAAGTGGAGTACCGCATATTGCTTTTTAACTTCGGAGCAAAACGGTTTGCTGTATCAAGCTGTTTCTGCGAAGAGTGTTTAAACGAGTTTCGAGGAGGATCGCTCTCTTACCTGGGTGCTGGTGTGACAGCGCGAGTCAGTGAGTGGCCGCTGCAACATACACTTGTTCCTGTGTTGGTTGGCTGGGCGTTTCCATTCTGAGTGCTCACACGGACTGCTGTGAGCCACGGTCATCTCCCTGAGTGCCTCAGCATTTCTAAAAGAGCATTTCCTTCTAAAAAGAGCAACACGGTTTGACCCTGCGTCTTTTTCAAGATGTCAAACCATGTGTTTCTGGATGCGGTTGTTTCCTGTCCTCATTTGACGGCCACAATCTCTCTCGCATATAAACATGTGATATTGCGTTCGTGGGTGATCCGTGTTCTATCAGGAGAATGTGGTCACGTCAGCGGGTTGTTCGTCTCATCTTTCTCGTAAGGGCTTGAGCATTCAGCGCGCGCGCCGTGTGCCGTCTGGCGCCGGCTGACAGCGGGGGTTGCCACGGCAACCCATAGCGTCACTCGCGCTCTGGTGCGCGGTTGAGACTGTGAAACCTCAAACGGGGTTGAGTCCCTTTGCTTATTCCCCGATCTAGTTCCTTTTCTGGTGCACCAGAAAAGGGCTACTTTGGCTAATAAGCCTTGGTGACCTGAGGATTACAGTGGGGCTTCCCCGCCGGGTACATCCCCCGTGGGCCCCCACTCCTCGATCGCATCACAAGCATGCTGAGACTTTGTTCGTGGGTGGTTCATGTTCCCTTATGAGAACAAGACCACGTCGGCACGTAGTTCACCGTGCCTCTTTCTTAGGGGCTTGAGTGTTCAGCGCGCCGTGTGCCGTCAAGTCGGATAGCCACGCTCATTGTCCCACATGCCTGCTGGTAGCTTACAGATGGGATTGCTGGTCCTTTTTTGAAAAAGGGGCTCATTTGGGGCTCTGGCGGAGGACAGATGTCATTTGCTGCATCGGAGAGAGGGCTGTTATGCGCTGGAAATGATAATGCTGAGTTTCTCACTATAATAGTGTGTGCTCATGGTGATGGACCTCGCTCTCCAGGTGACGGAAGTCACTGCATGCTCCCTGGGTCAGGTGATGTCCACACTAGTGGTCCAGGAAGCTGGGGCTAAACCTGGCAGATATGCGTGAGCCCAACAAAGTTCGGTTCCTCAATGCTCCTGTTTGTCAGGCTGGCCTCTTCAGCGACGCCATCGAGAACTTCACCCAGCAGTTCTTGGTCGCCCAGAAGCAGATGGAGGTGGTAAATCCTGCCCCGACGACCAGCTGCTGCCTCCACCCAGTCGTCGGCCGCAATGCCTCCATCTGCTTGTCGCAGAGGGCGTCTCCCTGCGTTTGCCTCCGCCCCTGCTAAGCCAAGCAGCAGCCTCCACCCAGGCAGCAGGTGGCCGGGCGCAAGGGAGATGCCCAACCCGACCAGGGGTCCGCTGGCAATCACAAGGGCAAGCGGCCCTGAAACGGGCAGCCCAGCAAGAGGGGAACTGCTCAGGGAGACGGTGTACACATCCCTCCCTCACCCGGAGGAGGACTGGGGGGAGAATATTTTTCGGTCCTGCCGCTGGCTCTCCGGAGTCCAGCGGTACCCACATTCTCAGAGCAGTTTTCTTCCTCCCTGGCCCAGAGAAGCTCAAGCCGGCTGTGTGCAACGGCCCCAGGCCTTGCCACTCCTGGCTTCCCCTCTCTTCTTCGCCAGGGGGTGGTGTGAGGCTAGAAGACGCCCCCGGGCCTTCTCTCCCACACACTGCCCCACCCTGGAACGGTCAGACAACACTCCGGGTCGCCTTTGGGCCATCCGGGTCGGGTCTGAACGTTCCACCTCGCTGCCCCGCCCCGGGTACGCCTGTGGTGCCATTGGTCCCGCTTGCTCGGTCTCTGGGGGCCTGGTTAGCACTCCCCAGGCCGTCTCGCTGGCTCATCTGTACTATCAGACTCGGCTACGCGATTCAGTTCGCGTAACGGCCTCCCAAGTACAGGGGCATCCTCTTCACCACCGTGTGGAGCAGCGATGCCCATGTCTTGCTGTCAGAGATCGATGTCCAACTGGCGAAGGACGCGGTCGAGCCGGTTCCTCCAACAGATATGAAGTCGGGGTTCTACAGCCCCTACTTCATGGTACCCAAGAAAGGCGGTGGGTTACGGCCAATCTTGGACCTGCGTGTTCTGAATCGGGCCCTGCACAAGCTTCCGTTCAGAATGCTAATGCAGAAATGCATTTTCAAATGCATCCATCCCCAAGATTGGTTTGCAGCGATCGACCTGAAGAACGCGTACTTTCATGTCTTTATTCTCCCTCGACACAGACCGTTCCTACGCTTTGCGTTCGGGGGGAAGGCATATCAGTACAAAGTCTTGCCCTTCGAGCTGTCCCTGTCGCCCTGCGTATTCACGAAAGTTGCGGAGAAAGCCATTGTTCCACATTTTTCCGCACGGAGCTGGATTCGGTCAACCGGACTGCGCACCTCACAGAGATTCAGAGGCTCCTGGGGCATATGTCATCTGCAGCCACGGTAACGCCGCTCGGATGGCTTCATATGAGACTGCTTCAACGCTGGCTACACGACCAAGTCCCCAAATGGGCGTGGCAGAGCGACAAGTGCCGGGTCTCAGTTACCCGTACTATCGCCAAACTTTCAACCTGTGGTCAGACCCTTCGTTTCTACGGGCGGAGTGCCCTTAGAACAAGTGTCCAGGTATGCCGTGGTCTTCATGGATGCCTCGTCCTCGGGCTGGGGGGCCAAGTACAACGGGCATGCAGTTTCGGGCCTGTGGACGGGGCCCCAGCTGCAGTGTCATATCAATTGCCTCGAGCTTCAGGCGGTATGTCTTGCCCTAGCCCGGCTCAAGAAGCTGCTTCAGGGCCAACACATACTGGTTCGTATGGACAGCACTATGGCCGTTGCGTACATCAACCGACAGGGTGGTCTACGCTCCCATTGCATGCTCCGGCTCGCCTGTCATCTGCTCCTGTGGAGTCAGAAGCATCTGAGGTCGCTTCGGGCCATTCACATCCCCGGAGCGTCGAGCTGATATGGGAACTTTTCGGAGCCGCGCAGGTAGACCTGTTCGCCTCTCCGGACTCGACTCATTGCCAGTTGTACTATTCCTTGACCGGGGGCACCCTCGGCACAGATGCACTGGCGCACAGCTGGCCCGGGACCTACGCAAATATGCGTTTCCCCCAGTGAGCCTTCTAGCACAGACTCTGTGCAAGGTCAAGGAGGACGAGGAGCAGGTCTTGCTAGTTGTGCCCTATCGGCCCAACCGGACCTGGTTAGCCAAACTCACACTCCTCTCGACAGCCCCTCCCTGGCCAATTCCCCTGAGGAAAGACCTTCTTTCTCAGGGACGGGGCACCCTCTGGCACCCGCGTCCAGACTTCTGGAAACTCCATGTCTGGTCCGTGGACGGGATGCGGAGGTTATAGGTGGCCTACCACAGGCAGTGGAAGACTCTACGAGGCGCCTCTATGCTTTGAAGTGGAACCTGTTCGTTGACTGGTGTTTTTCCCACCGCGATGACCCCGAAGGTGTTCGATTAACATTGTGCTTTCTTTCCCGCAGGATGGGTTGGAGCGAAGGCTGTCTCCCTCCAACCTCAAAGTGTACGTCACAGCGATAGCGGCGTATCACAATGCAGTAGCTGGTAAGTCCATCGGTAAGTACGACTTAATCGTCAAGTTCCTTAGAGGTGCGAGGAGACTAAATCCTCCTCGTTCATCCTCGGTATCCTCTTGGGACTTAGCCCTGGTGCTGAGAGCACTTCAGGGTCCTCCATTCGAGCCTTTGCAGTCTGCAGAGCTAAACATCCTGTCCATGAAGACAATGCTCCTGATTGTATCAGCCTCAATACAAGAGGGTAGGGGACCTGCATGCACTGTTACGGAGGCCAGTGGAAGGGAAAGGCTGTCTCCAAGCAGAGGTTAGCCCACTGGATAGTGGAGGCTATCGTCTTAGCGTACCAATCGCAAGACGTGCCTTGCCCTTTCGGGTTGCGAGCGCACTCCACTAGGAGTGTAGCTTCCTCCTGGGCGCTGGCTCAAGTCGCCTCGCTGACAGACATCTGTAGAGCTGCGGGCTGGGCGACACCTAACACGTTCGCTAGATTCTATAGCCTCCGTGTGGAGCCGGTTTCTTCCCGTGTACTCGCCTCCAACGGCCGGTAGACGCAAAGTACCTGTGTCGGCTTGCTACGCCACTCCCGCCTCTGGCCGGATACGTGCGTTTATCTTCTCCAGTTGTGTTCCCCAGAAATGGTGAACCCTGTCGAGCTCCTCCTTCGGTGTCAGACATTGCGGCCATCTGGCGCCAGGCCTGCACCCGTATGCTTGCAGAACGTGTGTGTAGGCTGGGTTCCATATGTGTTGGTTCCCTCACGGCGACCCCATATGTGTTTCTCCACGGTACCAGCTACCCTACTCAGCTAGCCCCGTGTCTTTCACTTGACAGAGCCCACTCTGTCATCTCTGGGTGTGTTTTTCCCCCCTGGGATCAGGTTGGATCCACCCCAGAGACTGCCATATGTTGCACTAGCCTGCTAGGTTAGTCCTTATGAGTATTCTCCACCTCTCCTCCTTCGGAGGATGTGGCTCCGCAGCGTTCCATCTCCCTGAGAAGGGCACGCTTCCCAGCGTTATCCAATAGTCACGCTGAGTGGGTCTTGCAGGACAGCAGTGACTGACCTTCCCTGCCGGGAGCCCTGACTCCCACTCCAACATAGGAGTGGTCCAGCGAGCTCAGGCAGGGCGCTGGAAGGGCCAGCTTCCCTGGCGTGTTGGTAGGGATCCCAATTCGTCAGTCAGTTCCGACGTACGTCAAAGGAGGAGGGAACTGAAGGAGGGAACGGAGCTGTACGTCCCGTCGCCAGGTGCTGTGCTTCCGCTGAAGGGCAGAGTCACTTCTTCGGCTCCTCAGTTGGAAAAGCAATATGCGGTACTTCACTTCCGTATTTATACCCGCGGTGCGGGGCGGTGCGTGGACCGCATGCCAATACAATTGGCTCGTTTCTAATACACTCGAAGTAGATTGGTCTCTGAAGACAGATCCCAATTCGTCGGTCAGTTCCGACGTATGTCTCCGTTCAGGGAACGAGGGTTACATACGTAACCAAGATGTTTTCTAAAACAGTAAGAGAGAGACTGACTTAAAGAATCCACAGCAACATAATAAAGCTCTTGATTGTTGTTTCATCTGCTGAATATTAATTATTCTGAACTCTCTAAACCCCACGTCCCAGTTTCAATGAAAAGTCATGCTTATCTCTGGTATGTACTATATTGTTTTACTCCCAGGTGGCCTGCGTTGAGATTTAATTCCCCGTTGTAAAATGCTTGCTTGGGCAAAGGCACATGAGGGATCAGTATTTCCTGTCTTGGAAGATATGGATATTCCCCACACGCATACATAGTATTTCCCTACCCAGACATCCGCACACTAAATAGATCAATCATTTGCATTTCCCATCTCTCATGCTAACATGGCCCCATTTATCATGTTAGACAACTTTATAGATGGGTTTTTCTTTCACAGGGTAATATTAATAAATAGCAAGTAAAATATGAAAAAGGAGGAAATCAAAAGCATGTAAATATTTGAATCTTCTGATCTAAGCAGACTAGTGCAACTTGAGAGTAAATATCACATGCAAATGTAGTGTGAGGGTAAGCAGAAAACAACCACTGCATTCAAATACAGGCTCAAATACAGAAATCTCATATTCAGCAATTTTGGAATATGGTTGCATTCCTATAGCCCCTTCTGTTGGAGTAAAGGCAGTACACATAGCTTATTTGACAAAAGAAAAAGAAAATAAAGTTTATATACAAGTGATAATGTGTTCTTCTAACAGCAAAAACTTGCAATGTATCTTTCTAAACCATGCATTCATATTAGAGCATGCAAGAAAGATATCAAAAATATATTTACACATGTAAAAAGTAGAAGACAGTAAAATCTTATACAAAGATACAGGCCTGCTGCAGATGTTAAGAGGCTATCTTCATCTTTGTTTCTGTTTTAAGCATTTAAAGAGTATTTAACTATGGTGAAATACTCAGTAAAACACATGGCTATCTCTTGGGCAAAGTTTTTGAGCCTGAAAGAATTAAAATATCTTTTGGTTTCTGAAAGCTGGCATAATCTCAGAAATGATGAACTGACTACAAATGTTCTAAAAGTGGCATCTTGAATATGAATATTTATACTTGTAATTATACTAATATTAAATTAGGAATCATAAGACACTCACAGCTAGTCTCCCAAAAGATTATGAGTTCCAT
Source organism: Romanogobio albipinnatus (assembly GCA_023566225.1). Taxonomy (NCBI): domain Eukaryota; kingdom Metazoa; phylum Chordata; class Actinopteri; order Cypriniformes; family Gobionidae; genus Romanogobio; species Romanogobio albipinnatus. The sequence continues at coordinate 42,789,765 of CM042242.1, forward strand.
ATTTATTCAGACCCAGATTTATTCTGAATCAAATGTTATAATTACACCAATATGTATATCAATTATTATATTTATTTAATATAACTACAAAATTATTAAATATTTTAAATGTACAATACATTTATGTATATGATTTGATTGTTTCCATGTATTATTGAATAATATTTCTTTACACTAGCTCAAAAGTTAAGGTACATAATATACAGTATGTTACAATACAAAAAAGTACAGTGATACATTTGATTTAAATAATTATCAATAAAAATTAATAAGTATTAAATATTGAAGCCAACAAAAAGCCTTGAATATGCAATGTTTTACAACACTTCTTTTTTCTTTCTTTTTTTCATGAACATAAAGTGTGCAAAGTGTGTCATAGGTGTGTCATAGTGTAAGGTAAATTAATGTTGGTGGCACAGGAACACATACTGTATACTGTATGTTTTCCCTAATTTAAGCCAGATGTGGGGTTTTGTCTAGCCTGACCTTCACTGAATATAGTACAGTGGTCAGTAATGCGATTTTTTGTTTTTCTTTGTTAGTGCATATTCTGTTAAACTAAAATAAATCATAATTAACTCTAGTGCATGATATACAGTCATTGTAATTCAAAGAGAGGCATACGTTAGAATGCAACAATCTTATAATAGGATACAACAGACGAAACAACCCGACTCTCTCCAGGTGTGCTCTAATCATTTGTCTTGTCTGTTTTATTCCAGTCTGAAAAGCTGTCCGATTCTTGACATTGAAATGTGTTGTAACATTTATCAAAATGTCTGAAGGTTTGATTTTCAGGACTTTTGTTGTTCCTTTTGTTGTTCCACAAGGTTGATAATATTAAGTGAAAGGAACATGTCAGCTGTGACCCTCTGAAGGTTTTGTAATATATAAGCACAGTGCACATGTGTTAAGGGATGCTGCTGTTGACTCACACAGTGTTCAATGAATCACGACTCAACGTACTACATGTGCATGATTTATACTCACCAGCCTCACTTTGTCATCTCACTGTTTCCAATTAGGGACAAGCAGTGAGGTTGTATACGAAAATGCAAATAGACACCAAATACACAATATGCTTAAAGGCAATATGCTTGTACCAACACACATTTAGAAGAAATCTGTTTTTTCTTTTAATACAATTTTATGATTTAAACAGCAAAAATGTACAAAACCCATTAAACATGAGCATATTATGCAATCATTCCTTATAAAAGTTTACCTTAAACATTGAGTCAAGAATCCTAGGGGTCTGTACCCCATTTTTTCTAAGAGTGCACACATTAATATAAAAATCACAGTTATCAAACAGTTACCCATCTCTACTCTATACTTTCGTTTGGGAATAGTCACCAATACTCCTATTATATTGTACTTGTGTTGTTCTTATGTGTCTGCGGTTCCCTGAGGGCCAAAGCTGTTACAACCCAGTGATCAACTGTGAGGGAAAGCAAGAAACAATTCCCTGTCTCAGCATTAAATATGATGCTCTGTCAATTTCTGTGAGAGTGGACTATATTTACCCTTCTCTTTGAAGAAAAAAAACAACAAAAAACCAGCAGGAATAAATTGGTGGTGTGGCTTGTCATCAAAGTATTCATTGTTGCATCACATTTAGCATCATATTATATAGGAACAAAACAATATTACATTTTTACTACAGAAGTCAATAAAACAAATTTGATCAACAAAAAAGCAGTTTTTATAACAACGATTTTAAGGTAAGCCATGAAGGTTAAAGTCAGGGCAGCCTTTGGAGTAACAAAAGTAGCATATTGATCTATGCCTACCTGCAAAGAATATCCTAGATGCTTTGAGAGACTGTTTTGGCTGACAGACAGAAGTTTCCTCTTTATTTTACTTGAAGAAGCATATTTTCAGTTTTAGAAACAGTTCCTTTTCAATGGTTGATACTAAGAATATTGTTAAGGATCAGACAGTGTTTGTTTGCAGACAGTGGCGCTTGCATTTACATATAAGAATGCGCCCATGTGGATGTATGTCTGTTTTCGGGTGTGTGTCTGGGCTTGTGTGAGTGTGCATTGAGTATACAGCTGTGCAGTTGTTTACCAAAATCTCACAAAGGCAAATACACACTGCAGTCCTCATATCATTGTTTATTCAATGAATGGAAACATATGGATAAATAAATGCATAAGTACAAAACTATCCATCACAATTTTAATGTCCTCCATTTTATTTACATCCCAGTAGGCTCTAGGTTTCTATGGTTACCATTAGTAATTAGTAATGGGAGAGGGGTAGTGAAAGAAAAAAAGGGGATTTTTCTCCTTTCTCAGGTTTTGAGTTAAAGTGTTTTTTTATGTAAATTTGATAAAGATACAGATATGACATTTTGTGGTATGATTTTGTTACACCTTCTTAATAATTGGGTCACACATCACCTAAGGTCAGAAGACTCCTTCCTGTACTACGGGGCACCAGCCAAGGAATTTCACCTTGACAATAATTAACAATCATGAAATATTGTTGACTGAATTAGAATTATAAATTGTAGGAAGTTTGTCATCTGACCAATCTGAAGGATTCATGAGATATCGTTAACTTGCCTATTACTGTATTATCAACACAAGGAAGACACAAGTGTAATACAAGGATTTTATTAGCAAAAGGATAGACAAGAGTAACTAACAACTACTGAATGGATAAAGTGCAAAAATAATGATAAATGCAAGATAATGAGTTGGATGTTACTATGGCAGGTATCTTGTGGAAAGATAAACAGTGATAAGGCTATAAGCTAACAAAACCAGTTTGTTGAGATTGAGTCTGTGGTCATTCACACTTTGTTTTCTCAGGACTGAACTGGACTAAACTCTATCTTATCTCCTAGCCCACCTATTTTCTTTATAGTGGAACTTCTTTTGGAGGTGTGAGTTTTAGAGTCCTGTCCTTTTCATTATGGGAGAGTTTGAAAAGGAACTCCTGTTTATCACTACACCATGTTCGCTGTCATTCGCTGTACCCACACTAGGCGATCTGAAGTCTGGTTCGTTTGACTAGTGTGATCGCTCCGTACCGTGCCCGAGCGCGGTTTGCTAAGCATGCTCTGGCCCACTTGGACGAGGTGAGCAAGAACACAGTTTAGTTGGGCTCAGGAGCAGTAGGCATGTAGTGTGATCGCTAACTGCACCGGGGCATGGAACAGCTGCTACTCTTGTGTGTGCTATTGTCATCATTACGACAGTAAACATCAACTATTACTACTTGGATAGTACAATTTCAATTAATTAAGTTAATATTATATTTATATATGTGATCTACGAAAACCCATCACATGGTGAAATTTTACCTCTTAAAGCTTTTGATACCAAGCTGGGTTCAAGCCCTTTCCAAATATATATTTTTTTATTTAATGGCTTGTCTGAAACAAAAGTTATGGTTATCTGAATATAATTTTTTTGGAATTTTGAGAAAAACAGGTTTAAATAGCTGTTACCCCTTTTTTCGCATAGAAAATGCACAATCCAAAGTTAAATGGCTGTAATTAAAGAATGCTTTGGAATATAGACCTATGTTTTAAAGAAGACACGGCAGATTATTGTAGAAGTTAAAAAAATTATGAAAGTAAAATAGAAAAACAGTTATAAAAGTTTACAAGTTTATGAAAATGTAAAAAAAATATATATATATACAGGGAGTGCAGAATTATTAGGCAAGTTGTATTTTTGAGGATTAATTTTACAACATTAATAATTAAACAACAACCATGTTCTCAATGAACACAAAAAACTCATTAATATCAAAGCTGAATATTTTTGGAAGTAGTTTTTAGTTTTAGCTATTTTAGGGGGGTATCTGTGTGTGCAGGTGACTATTACTGTGCATAATTATTAGGCAACCCATTTCAATTATTTATTTTTACCAGTGAAACCAATATAACATCTCAACATTCACAAATATACATTTCTGACATTCAAAAACCCAACAAAAACAAATCAGTGACCAATATAGCCACCTTTCTTTGCAAGGACACTCAAAAGCCTGCCATCCATGGATTCTGTCAGTGTTTTGATCTGTTCACCATCAACATTGCGTGCAGCAGCAACCACAGCCTCCCAGACACTGTTCAGAGAGGTGTACTGTTTTCCCTCCTTGTAAATCGCACATTTGATGATGGACCACAGGTTCTCAATGGGGTTCAGATCAGGTGAACAAGGAGGCCATATCATTAGATTTTCTTCTTTTATACCCTTTCTTGCCAGCCACGCTGTGGAGTACTTGGACGCGTGTGATGGAGCATTGTCCTGCATGAAAATCATGTTTTTCTTGAAGGATGCAGACTTCTTCCTGTACCACTGCTTGAAGAAGGTGTCTTCCAGAAACTGGCAGTAGGACTGGGAGTTGAGCTTGACTCCATCCTCAACCCGAAAAGGCCCCACAAGCTCATCTTTGATGATACCAGCCCAAACCAGTACTCCACCTCCACCTTGCTGGCGTCTGAGTCGGACTGGAGCTCTCTGCCCTTTACCAATCCAGCCACGGGCCCATCCATCTGGCCCATCAAGACTCACTCTCATTTCATCAGTCCATAAAACCTTAGAAAAATCAGTCTTGAGATATTTCTTGGCCCAGTCTTGACGTTTCAGCTTGTGTGTCTTGTTCAGTGGTGGTCGACTTTCTGCCTTTCTTACCTTGGCCATGTCTCTGAGTATTGCACACCTTGTGCTTTTGGGCACTCCAGTGATGTTGCAGCTCTGAAATATGGCCAAACTGGTGGCAAGTGGCATCTTGGCAGCTGCACGCTTGACTTTTCTCAGTTCACGGGCAGTTATTTTGCGCCTTGGTTTTTCCACACGCTTCTTGCGACCCTGTGGACTATTTTGAATGAAACGCTTGATTGTTCGATGATCACGCTTCAGAAGCTTGGCTATTTTAAGACTGCTGCATCCCTCTGCAATATATCTCACTATTTTTGACTTTTCTGAGCCTGTCAAGTCCTTCTTTTGACCCATTTTGCCAAAGGAAAGGAAGTTGCCTAATAATTATGCACACCTGATATAGGGTGTTGATGTCATTAGACCACACCCCTTCTCATTACAGAGATGCACATCACCTAATATGCTTAATTGGTAGTAGGCTTTCCAGCCTATACAGCTTGGAGTAAGACAAGATGCATAACGAGGATGATGTGGTCAAAATACTCATTTGCCTAATAATTCTGCACTCCCTGTATATATATATATATATATATATATATATATATATATATATATATATATATATATATATATATATATATATACAAGTAAGTAGTGAAATACCTTTTCTATTGTTTATCATGGGCAGTCTCTGAAGATCGCACAGCTAATGTACATTTATCATATAGCAAGCACAGCGCACCATGCAGCATAGCTAACTGACTCCTCTTCAGTAACTTCTCCATTATCCAATCCTTTATATCTGGATGTGAATTAATCCATTATAACATCGCTTAGGGCACTGACATCACCAGGATTAAGCAGATTGAGGCGAGGAAAATCATTAAAGCAAGCAGCTACTTTGACTGTGTTGTTCTCTTGTGCACGATACGATAACGTTGTATTAAATAAAAACTTTGCTTGCCGTAGTTTACATAGGACTGGTCGGGAAATGTGCTTTGATACACCTTTATTCTACATTTTGATGGGTGAACTGTCTTTGTGGTGTTAAGAGAGTGAAAATATGGGCTTTTTTTTTTTTACCTCCACTGGGCGTGTTCTAAACATTAGAGAAAGACTTTCTTTCTTTCTTTTCAGCTTGCCACTATAAATAAATATTTTTCTGCCAAGTGAATTTTGCCAGTATATTTTTATAAATGATAGACAAGATGTTATAGAATAATCATTTAATGAAAAAACAATTTTGACAAAAAATGTACATTCAACCTATTCTTCAACTTTGCTGACAACGTTCCAGTGCGACATCTGACGGGTTTATATAACGGGTCTGGTATGAGTCAGGTCCTGAAAGGAGAAGCAAGCCAACCATAGGCCTGAACCCAACAAAACATTTGACCAGGTGTGTGAGTCGGCTACATTGTTCTTCCCAGTGGGTTTGCTTGTGGAGTTCTGTGGTATGGAGGGAAGCTCCACCTACATCCCTGTCGCTGTGGATGTGTTGTGCCTGGCCTCTGGGAATTATTTTGAAAGGAAGAGGAAGTTTTCCTGGTTATCCCATTCCCCCTAACTATACCCGCACTGCTCGAAGTCTCTTGTGTCCCTGTCCAGCTCAAAGTATCCTCTGTCCCCGCTGGTTCCACCCAGATCGAAGTGTTCTGTGTCCCCGCTGGTTCCATCTAGCTCAAAGTTTTCTGTGTCCCCAGAGTTCCTTCTCAGCCTCCCTCTCCCACCTCCTCAAACAATATCAGCCAGTTCCTCAGCCCTGCCTCTACTGGTTCCCTTCAGCCCCTTAACTTAATTATTGTAACACCTGTTTGAAAAAATAAATGCTGGCAGGGAAAGAGTTAACAAATATGCTTCAAATGCTTTATGCTTAGTAACGGAACTTCCCCCAAAAGACCAGGAAAGGAGGCAGTGTGTGTTTGTTGTATTCAATGAAGTATAAATGGGCACAAAACCAGTTTAATCATGCTTGAAACAAAGAGCCATAAAATCTCCCACAGAGGAATTTCCCGCTAGAAAATCCCAACAATCCCATTGGTCAAGTCGACCCTAGGGGGTGTGATTTCTTTCAGACCTTAAAGAGAGACACATAGATCCATCTCTCTCTCTTTTCTCTCTCTGGACCGTCAACCAACGCGTCACCTCGTGCTGTCTCTCAGCTGGCCAAGCAGGCCAGGCTGATAAGGCCTACACACACATCATGCCATGTCTGTGTGTGGGATAGGAAACCCCCGACCACACAGTTGCATGCCGGCAGTCAAAATAACTGCAAGTTCATCATATCTTCTTCAGTCAATGCAGAAGAAATCGATTGCAACTTCAACACCATCAGACCGAACCATCAAGACTTTCTCCTGTGATTTTACATTGGACGCTCTTCGACAGCTCAGGCTAAATGCAAGTAACGTACGATATACAAAAAATTGCTGCGTAGTTAGTAAAATCTATAAACCTCTTTGCTCAGACAAAGGAGCTTGTAGTCACTGATGGTTCTCCCAGGTGTTTGATTCCTCTTTTCCGATCCAATTCTTCATTCTGTCACTTCCCATCTTACCCATGTGTGTGTGATTTGTGTGTATGTGTTTATGTTAGTTTAGTCATGTCCATGATTTAGTTAATAAAATTTGTGCACAATACATATTTGGTTCTGACTCCCTGCCTGCAAACAAATTGTCACTTAAATCATCGATCTTGTTATACGCTCTAAGTGCTGTAAATGCAAAGGAAGAATTATTTTTCTGTGGCATTGAAAAATACCCTTTTCTTAGAATTAATTAATAATCAATACTGAGTGTTCACAGGATGAACTGATTGATTGATTGATTGATTTCAATGTTAATGTAGCTACATCAAGTTAATCTCATTAACCCTTAATCCTCCCTCAAGTAGAGTTTACGTTTGAGTCCCCTGGGGTCAAATAGACCCCAAACTTTTACAGAGCGATTGCATAAGGAAATAAAAAAAATGTTACATGGAAAACTATATATCATTTTTTTTATTTACTTCTCAACTATACATTTATGCTGTGTTTTTGTGGGCATTTGGTAGTTTTATACCTATTTACTGCACAAATACTTAACTATGTCATAAATTGGCTCATTATAAATTATTTTTTTATGAAAAAAAAACACTTGAATGATGATCTTAATCAAATATAAATAGTTTTTGGATATTGCTCTATGTGTTAGGGATATAACAATGCCATCTGTAGGTTTATGGAAAAACTTTAGGAATTATAGTTAAAGAGAGAGAGTGTAATGACCACATTATCCACTAGAGGTCCATAGGGATAATGTATGGAGTGACAAATCCAGCATTTTGCAAACAAACACGATCGGCTTTGCAAAGGAAAACTCGACTCGCAAACAAACAGAAAGCGATTTGCAAATACAAAGGTCAGTTTGAGCGAAAACGCAGAGGAGTAACAAATATATGTACTGTGTTTTGCTAATAATAGTGAGTAAATGACATCATATCTCACAAATAAATACAAACGATCCTACAAATTGCATGTAACCTTTGAACAAATACCAAATCTAGTTCATACAAATACCTGTCAGATTTTCTCACAAATGCAATTCGCACAGATTTTCTCACAAATGCAATTCGCACAGATATTCTCACAAATGCAATTCGCACAGATATTCTCACAAATGCAATTCGCACAGATTTTCTCACAAATGCAGTTTGCGCAGATTTTCTCACAAATGCAGCTGAGCAACGTCCTCTTCCGAAACAGCAGATTTCAGGCATGTAATAATTAATTCATCTCAAAATTGAGTTTGATACACAATCGTGATCTTGCAATACAGTACAATACACTCTCGATACTTTGAACAAATCCAAAATAGTTCAAATGGTATAGGCTATAGTTTTTAATTATTACTTTTAACACAGTTCATTTAAGTGCTAAATTTGATATTGCATCAGATGTGAACTTATAGGCTGGGCTTGGTCCTTCTCCCCCGGGAAATGGTGACAGCAGAAAATAAATATTCATAATTCTGCTTATAATATAGCCTACTCTGCTTAAAATATATTTTATTTTTAATTTATTAAAAATATTTCATTAAAAAAATGAAAGCTCAAATGTGTGCCCTTCAGGATTTACCATATTTGATGTGACATTAAAATATCTCATACAAAACTAATCTGTCTAAACTTTAATCCACAATACATTGTTGCATTTTAGTATTGCAATATATTGTGATACGATACCCTTACATTATTTTGAATGTTCTCTGCAACAAAAATGTTATCATCATATGTACAAATTATATAAAAGTAAATTATTTTTTTATATCCCATTACACTACAGTGGATAAATGGTATGGAGGATGGATGCATTTTTAATGAGAAAAAAATAGCCCTAGCTAATTTACTATGTAACTAATTTTGCACTGATACCATATTACATATAAACAATATTATCTTAAAAAAAAAAATGTTTTTATTGAAATAGGGTTGGCATAGTGAAAATCTCAGAAAGATTAATAATAGATACAGTAAGACAGAAACTCAGCTGTTCACCGCTCATTTTCGTCAGCTGAAAACATGTTTCAGGGCTTCTTGGGCTATAGCGTAAATTGACCCAAAACGGCATCTGCTGTTTTGCAAGAGGAAGTTACTCAACTGCATTTGTGAGAAAATCTGTGCGAACTGCATTTGTGAGAAAATCTGTGCGAACTGCATTTGTGAGAAAATTAAACTGAGAGATTGTAATAGACAGGTATTTGTATGGACTAGATTTGGTATTTGTTCAAAGGTTACATGGAATTTGGATGGTTTGTATTTATTTGTGAAATATGATGTACGCTCACTCATTTATTATTTGCAAAACACAGTAGCTACATATATTTGTTACACCTTTGCATTTTCGCTCAAACTGACCTTTGTATTTGCAAATCGCTTTCTGTTTGTTTGTGAGTTGAGTTTTCTTTTGCAAAGCAGATCGTGTTTGTTTGCAAAATGCTGGATTTGTTTGTTTAATTATGGCTCAGAAATCACTCCATAATAATGTCATATCCACCGTTCATCCAGTATGGAATTCAGGGTCTCCTCAAGACTGTACCTTTTTGCCATGGTGCTGCCACAGAATGAGCTGTGTGCAGGACTCAGATAGCCACTTTTATACCCTAAATGTGGGGTGTTTTCAAAATACTGCTGCAGCTCTTTTATCTAACAGTAAACTTTCTCAGAGTGTAAAAGTTTAGCTTTAGCTTTTATCTGCCCTTTTCCCTCTCTTTCTTTCTCTTTCTCTCTCTGTCTCTCTCTCTTTCTGTGTGTGTGAGTGTGGTGTGTGTTGTGTGCATGGGCGTAGATTACGCGGGGGACGGGGGGGACGTGTCCCCCGCACCTTTAATAAAACGTAAATTCGTCCCCCGCACTTTACCGAGTCTCACCGGTCCAAGTCGACCCGCTCCGTGGGGGATTCGAACCGGCGTCTAGTCGTACCGCTCTTACTGGCCTACGTCTGTTACACGGGCAAGTTTGATTACGTAGAAGCCAATGTGAATAAATATACATGACCTGTCATTTTATTCGTATCCAAAAACAAGGCGCTCTGAACACCATGGAGTGCTAACACTCTCGTGCAACACTCCAATTCATACTCGAAGCCGGAGGGCGCCCTCTCACAGAAAGTCCAAAACGGATTCGTAGAAGTAATCACGTTCCAAAGGCATTCACAGCGCTGAACCAGCAGCTAAATAAAGAGAATTATGACTGATGAAACGCGACGACAAACACATGATTTCGACATTATATGTGTGTGTTTTTCAAGCCATCTCAAGGTATTTATTGACAATAAAGTATATGAATAATGCAGTGCTAACTGACATCCTTTTTAATGTTTAGTATCTTCTGCTCACCAAGGCTGCATTTATTATATAAAACAGCTGTTTACTATGTAACTGAGCTAGTAAACGTGTAATTTTTTCCTGTGATCAAAGCTGAATTTTCAGCATCATTACACCAGTCTTCTGTGTCATATGATCCTTCAGAAATCATTATAATATGAGGATTTGCTGCTCAAGAAACATTTATGATTATTATAAATGTTGAAAACAGTTGTGCTGCTTAAAAATGTTGTGGAAACCATGATGCATTTTATTTTTCAGGATTCTTTGATGAATAGAAAGTTAAATTAACTGCATTTATTTGCATTAAATAAAGCACTTATTAAATATAAATCTTTATTTATATTATAAATATCACTTGTGATCAATTTAATGCATGTTTAATTAATAAAAGTATGAATTTCTCTCTTTTTTAATCTTACCACAAAAGTTTGAATACTATCATGGTTTCCACAAAAATTAAGCAGCAGTGTTTTCAGCAGTGAATTAAGTAAGCAACTGTTTTCATCATTGATAATAATCATAAATGTTTCTTGAGCAGCAAATCAGCATATTAGAATGATTTCTGAAGGATCATGTGACACTGAAGACTGGAGTAATGATGCTGAAAATTCAGCTTTAATCACATTTATATATTCACATAGATAACAGCTGCTTTAAATTGGCATAATATTTCACTGTATTATTTTTTTACTGCATTTTTTATTAAATAAATGCAGCCTTGGTGAGCAGAAGTCTTACTGGTGTCGAACGACATGAGGGTGAGTAATTAATGACAGAATTTTCATTTTTGGGTGAACTAACCCTTTAATGCACAAGTGTTTGTAGTGCATAAACCAATCATAAAATTGGCATAAAATATAGGGGAAAATATTATACATATTAGTGGTTATTGTTCAGCAGTGTATTTGATATCTTACTGAATTAAAAGCAAGAGATCAATTAAATCTGTCAATTAGACAGAGGTCAGAAAAAAACAGGTATTATACCTGACATTTCTGTCCCCCTCACTTATGAAAAGACGGCTACGCCCCTGGTTGTGTGTGTTATGTCTACCTCTTCACACTGTTTTTATTTGCCAAAAATAGAAAAAATGCCCCAGACACCTGTGTGCGCCTGTGCATGCATGTGTGTGTGAGTGAACATGATTGTTCCATGTTGCATTTGTGTTCTAGTATTTGTCCTTCATTTATGTATGGAATTCTTTCAGATTTATGCCAGTTTTGTTGATTTTATTTGCCAGTTTCTATAAAAATGCTCTCTGTTGCAGTCACACACATGTGTGTGTATGTGTGTGTGTGTGTGTGTGTGTGTGTGTGTGTATGAGACAGAAAGTTCCTTCCACTTTGTGTTTATGCTCTTTGTTTTTTTGACAAACAAAGTGAAAAAAAAGCATTTTTTACATATTCCCATTCATAGCCAAAATCAAAAAAATGCCCCAGACGCCCGTGTTTGTGTGCGTGTGTGTGTGTGTGTGTGTGAGTGAACATGCTTGTTCCATATTGCATTTGTTCTCTAGTATTAGTCCTTCATTTATGTATGAACATTTTTCAGATTTATGCAGTTTTGTTGATTTTATTTGCCAATTTCAATAGAAATACTCTCTGTTGCAGTCACACACGTGTGTGTGTGTTTGTGTGTGTGTGTGTACGTCAAGTCAAGTCAAGTCAACCTTATTTATATAGCGCTTTTAACAATGCAGATTGTTTCAAAGCAGCTTTACAGTGTTAAACAGGAAAATAATGCAACATAATTTTATTCAGCCGTATAGCCATTCTGGAGAAAACAGTGATGTCATCAGTTCATTTCAGTTATCATACAGTGACAGTGTGGGCTTTAGATCAGTAATTAGATCAGTAATTTAGTTTATATGGTTAATTTAGTTTAATAATTAGATTTATTTGAATATTTAGTTGAACAATTTAGAAAAATGTAGTCCTTGTGAGAAACCAGGCTCAGTCGGGGTTTTTTTTTTTTTTTTTACACTTTCCCATTAATTTTCAATGTGGGGTCAATCTGACCCAGAGGGACTTAAAGGGTAATTTTTTTATACACTTTTAGAACAACCAAATCAAGCCCAGATTTTTTGTGCATGTTAAGATAGATTATTTAGGAAAAGTCACAGAGTCTCATGGCCCTGAGATGAAGAAAATACTTTTTAAAAATGGAGGAAAAGTCCAGTGGGGTCAGCTGGACCCCAATGGCCAATCAAGGGTTAACTGATTCAAATATTCAAAATTAATCATAATGAATAATAATATTTCCCCTTTGAGCTAATTCGCTACAGCTAATAATAATAATAATAATACAAATATTTATTTACTCTATTATTATTTTAGTTTATTAAAGGTCCCGTTCTTCGTGATCCCACTGTTCAAACTTTAGTTAGTGTGTAATGTTGCTGTTAGAGCATAAATAATACCTGTAATATTATAAAGCTCAAAGTTCAATGCCAAGCGAGATATTTTATTTAACAGAAGTTCCCTTTCAAAGCCTATAGCGAACGGCCGGCTTGGACTACATCCTGGTACTTCCTTCTTTAATTACGTCAGTAGAACAGTAGAACAGACTAACCTCCGCCCACAAGAATACACAAAAAAGGGGGCGTGGTCTTGTTGCTGTCCCACGTGGAGAAGAGGACAGTCGCGTGGAGAAAAGGAAGTGGTGCGTTTGACTGTGTTTGTCGCCATGACGTTGAGACGCTGTTATTTTCATCCCGGAGTCAAATCACCTTTGTTTGGCTTTCCCAGGGACGCTGTAGAGATCATTAAGCGCGCATATATCTCCCGTTAAGAGGCGTGACCTTTCCGTGCAAGTTACGTGCGCTAAGCTGCTGTCGAATCACAACACAGGAACCGGGCCATGTGCGCTAAGCTGCGGTCAAATCACAACACGGGAACCGCTGGCACAATCAGAACTCGTTACGTATTTCTGAAGGAGGGACTTCATAGAACAAGGAAGTCATCAGGCCGTTTTTAGGACAGTGAAAACAGTGGTATACAGATAAATAAACCTATTGCAGCTATTTATGTTAACAGCACAATTAGATAACATTAGTTAATGCATTAATTAACACGAACTAACCATGAACAATGTATGTAGCTTTACTATTTTTGTAAGGTTATCTTACTGTACATATAACTAAGCAGATAGAGTGACCATTGACTACCATAATAGGGAAACAAATACTATGGTAGTCAATTGTTGCTCGCTCTGCTTTGTTACAAACACTCTTCTAAATATATTATTCTGTGTTAAGCAGAACAAAGAAACTCATACAGGTTTGGAACAACTTGAGGGTGAGTAAATGATGACAGAATTTTCATTTTTGGGTGAACTATCCCTTTAATGTAAATATGTCAGTAAGATAACCTTACAAAAACAGCAAAGCTATGGCATTGTTCATGGTTAGTTCATGTTAACTAATGCATTAACTAATATTAACTAATTGTGCTGTTAAACGTGAATAGCTGCATTAATATATATGTAAATTAAGATTAATGCTGAACAGAGGTGTTGTTCATGGTTAGATCATGTTAACTAATACATTAACTAATGTTAGCTAATTGCGCCGTTAACGTGAATAGCTGCATTAATATATGTGTAAGTTAAGATAAATGCTGAACAGAGGTGCTCTTCAAGGTTAGTTCATGTTAACTAATGCATTAACTAATTGTGCTGTTAAACGTGAATAGCTGCATTAATATATGTGTAAGTTAAGATTAATGATGAACAGAGGTGCTCTTCATGGTTAGTTCATGTTAACTAATGCATTAACTAAGTGTGCTGTTAAACGTGAATAGCTGCATTAATATATGTGTAAGTTAAGATTAATGATGAACAGAGGTGCTCTTCATGGTTAGTTCATGTTAACTAATGCATTAACTAATTGTGCTGTTAAACGTGAATAGCTGCATTAATATATGTGTAAGTTAAGATTAATGATGAACAGAGGTGTTGTTCATGGTTAGTTCATGTTAACTAATGCATTAACTAATTGTGCTGTTAATGTGAATAGATGCATTAAAATATGTGTGAGTTAAAGTTAACAAATATTAACCAATGCTGAACAGAGGTGTTGTTCATGGTTAGTTCATGTTAACTAATGCATTAACCAATGTTAACTAATATAACCTTATTGTAAAGTGTTACCATGTTTACAAATGTTCTGTATATTTCCTCAAGTTTCCTTTTGCCACAGCAGTTTGTTCTGAGCGGGTTTTTTGAAGTGCAAAATGGCACATTTTAAATTCCTCAGTACTAGTTCCAATCTACTTATAGATAATAAGCCAGAAGACTTTCATTGGCTGTCTTTACAATGCTTCTTGCAAATCTGTTAATTACCCTGCTGCCTTCATCGCTGCAGTTTTCCAAATCAATGAAGTGGAAACAGAAACTGTCTCTGCAAGGCTTTATGCTCTTCAAAGATGTCTCTGGGATTGGATCAGAGAAATGTCAAGTGTGTGGGTTTGTAGAAGGGGGAAATTGGAAAACCCCACTCAGCACGCTTTCTGGCCATCTCATTGCCAACCACATTCACAACCTGAGGCTTTTTCAGGCACAGTACTTCAATTATTTACATATTTGACTTGGTGACTAAACACTGCCTGCTTTGTATAGTCCTGTTTGCAAGACCGGGTGCTAACATTGCTAGGCCAGTGTTAATGTTTGTTTGGAAGCATAATGGAGGATGTCCAAGTCCAGAGACATTAGTGAAGTGAGATAACTACAGCTGTATCTATAAAATGAAGACACATTGTAACGTCATCAGTCATTCTGGCTGTGCTTCATTTATTGATTACCCAATGGCTTTTGATGAGTAAGCCAATGTCAATGCTTAGATATATCCCTCAGTGTCTGTCCTTGCCTGTGCCAGGAAATGGAAAATGATGAAAGGTGACAATAACAGGTACACATTAGGCAAGAGGACATAAATAGGGGATTATGGCAATGTATTGGAAAATATAACATCAACTTGTTTGATAAAGGAGGAATGAGTGCGTACATGTTGCTAAATATTCCCGCTCTACACGCAGGTTATAGAATCTAGCGAACGTGTTAGGTGTCGCCCAGCCCGCAGCTCTACAAATATCTGTCAGCGAGGCACCACGAGCCAACACCCAGGAAGAAGTTACACCCCTGGTGGAGTGGGCTCTTAACTCGAGCGGGCAGGGCACGTCTTGGGTTTCATACGCCAAGACGATGGCATCCACTATCCAGTGGGTCATCCTCTGCTTGGAGACAGCCTTTCCCTTCTGCTGTCCTCTGTAACAGACGAAGAGCTGCTCTGAGGTCCTGAAGCTTTGCGTTCTGTCTACATAGGTCCGCAGAGCACGGACCGGACAGAGAAAAGATAGGGCTGGGTCTGCCTCCTCTGAAGGCAGCTCTTGCAGGCTCACCACCTTGTCCCGGAAGGGAGTGTTGGGAACCTTGGGCACGTATCCAGGCCGGGGTCTCAGGATTACATGAGAGTTACCAGGCCTTCGCTCTAACCTGCTCTGTAGAAAGGAAAGCACCGAGCTGATCGTACACCTTCGGGGGTCTTCTCGGTGAGAAGAGCACCATTCGACGAACAGGTTCCACTTCAATGCGTAGAGCCGTCTTGTAGCTCTAGCAGAAGAGATGGTGTCTACCACGTTCTGTGGCAGGCCACCTAGAACCTCCGCGTCCCATCCAGGGACCAGCCATGGAGTCTCCAAAGGTCCGGACATGGGTGCCAGAGGGTGCACCGTCTCTGAGTCAGGAGGTCCTTCCTCAGAGGAATAGGCCAAGGAGGTACTGTCGCAAGGAGCATCAGATCCGGGAACCAAGTCCGGTTGGGCCAATACGGAGCCACCACCAGCACCTGCTCCTCGTCCTCCCTGACACTGTGCAAGAAGGCTCTCTGGGGGAAACACATATGTGCGTAGGTCCCAGGGCCAGCTGTGTGCCAGAGCTTCCGAGCCGAGGGTCCCCTCAGTCAGGGAATAAAACAACTGACAGTGGCTCGTGTCTGGGGCGGCAAACAGGTCTACCTGAGCGGGCCCGAAGCGACTCTAGATCAGCTGGACCACCTGGGCGTGGAGTTTCCATGACATGCGACGGGAGTGTAGACCACCCTGTTTGTTGATGTACGCAGCGGCCGCAGTGCTGTCCGTACCGATCAGAACATGCTTGCCTCTGAGCGACCCCTTGAGGCGGCTGAGTGCAAGACGAACTGCTAACAACTCTAGGCAATTGATATGCCATTGCAGTTGGGGCCCCGTCCACAGACCCAAAACTCCAAGCCCGTTGTACGTGGCACCCCAGCCGGTGGATGAGGCATCCATGGAGACAACAGCATGCCTGGACACTTGTTCTAGAGGCACTCCTGCCCGTAGAAATGAAGGGTCCGACCACGGGCTGAAGGTTTGGCTGAAACTCGGCGTCACTTGGACACGGAGGGATCCGCTGTGCCACGCCCATCTCGGGACTCCATCTCGGGTCGGTGATCGTGTAGCCAGCGTTGAAGCGGTCTCATATGAAGCAATCCGAGCGGCGTTAGGTAGTTGAGGATGCGAACGCCACTCTCTCTCATGGGAGCAATGGCTGCCTCCGCAACCTTGTGAAGACACGGGATGAGAGGGCTAGACCGAAGGGTAAGACTTTGTACTGATATGCTCGTCCGTCGAACGCAAATCGAAGAAACGGTGTCGAGGGAGAATCGAGACATGAAAGTTCCCTTCAGGTCAAACCAATCTTGGGGACGGATGCACCTGAAGATGCGTTTCTGCGTGAGCATCTTGAACGGCAGCCTGTGAAGGGACCGGTTCAAGAACCGCAGATCCAAGATCGGCCGTAACCTGCCGCCTTTCTTGGGTACAATGAAATACGGGCTGTAGAAGCCGGTCTTCATATTGACTAGAAGGACCGGCTCTATCGCGTCCTTCGCCAGTAGGACCGCAATCTCCGCCTGGAGCACAGGAGCGTTCTCCTTCGACACAGAGGTGAAGTGAACGCCCCTGAACTTGGGGGGACGCCGGGCGAACTGAATCGCATAGCCGAGTCTGATGGTATGGATGAGCCAGGGACCGTGCAAGCG
The DNA here is from genome assembly GCA_023566225.1 of Romanogobio albipinnatus. NCBI lineage: Eukaryota > Metazoa > Chordata > Actinopteri > Cypriniformes > Gobionidae > Romanogobio > Romanogobio albipinnatus. Next base: position 42,807,311 of record CM042242.1, read on the forward strand.
GAACCATCGGCACCACAGACGTACCCGCAGCAGGGCAGCGAGGCGGCATGTAGGGACCGACTCGGACGGCTGTGCAACACTTACCTGCTTCCGCTGAGGGGGTGTGCAAGTGTGGGAATGCCTCTGGGGTCTGAGAGTGACAAGGCATGGGAGCATCGAACACTAACAGGTACGACATCACCCAGAGACATTGGAAACTGCTATTTTATTGAGAATTTGGGTACCACTGGCACTGGGGCCAGTGGCGGAACAGAAAAAAACAGAAACAAAGATTCTCCCCCGGCCCTCCTCCGGGGGAAGGAGTGGTGCTGCAGCCATCTCCTGAAGAGCAGTTTCCTCCATCTCTGGGTGGCCTGTCTCAGGGTCGCTTACGACGGCGCTTGCCAGCTGGGCTGGGGCGGGAGCAGGGGCGGCGGCGGCGGGTGACCATCCTCGACGACAGGCAGACGGAGGCGCTGCGGCCGGCGGTGGAGTGGGAGTAGCAGCTGGCCACTGGGGCAGGATGTGCTTGACGGCCTCCGTCTTCTTCTGGGCGGCCGAGAACTGTTGGGCGAAGCTCTCGACCGCGTCGCTGAACAACCCGGGTGACGAGATGGGGGAGTCTAGGAACCGGTACTTGTCAGTCTCCCTCATGTTGGCCAGGTTGAGCCAGAGATGTCGCTCCTGGACCACTAGGGTGGACATCGCCTGACCGAAGGAATGGAGGAGCTTCTTTCTTTGCTTCGAAAGAATGGAGGGTCAGGCCTACCCTCGTGCATGTCCATGAGCACCTGGGCCTGGTGCACCTGGAGCAAACTCATGGCGTGCAAAGCGGACGCGGCCTGCCCGCAGGACCTGTAAGCCTTCGCAACTAGGTTGGAAGAGAACTTACAGGCCCGGGACGGGAGACATGGGTCACCATGCCAGTTGGAGGCGGTTGCCAGACACAGTGCTGACGGACACAGCATCGCGATGGCCCGCTCAACTGGTGGGATTCCCACGTAACCCTTGGCCTGTCCGCCGTCGAGGGTAGTGAGGAGGGAGGAGCCGCTAGGTCTTTTTCTGGCACTGTTAGGCGCCGTCCACGACCTAGTCAGCTCCTCATGCACCTCCGGGAAGAATGGTACCGGAGCGGGACGCTGGGAACCAGCACGACCCACCCCGAGAAACCAATCATCCAACCTGGAAGGTTCGGGACATGGTGGAGGGTTCCACTCAAGCCCGACCTTCCCGGCGGCCCGGGAAAGCAAAGCGTCAACTCAGGGTCCGACTCGACCATTGCCACTCTCCCAGAGGGAGGCAGTACAGCCGAATCTTCATCCTCCGAGGACTGGAACTCCCCCTCCGATGCAGCAATCGCCATCTGCTCATCCGTGGGTGCCCCGAAAGTCACTGCTGGACACCCGTGGGCGGGACCAGCAGCTTCTTCCGGAAGCCCAACCGGCTGAGGAGCTTGTGAGGGATCAGGGGCCCATGGAGGCTCGCTCGGCGGGTTTGCCCTGAACGTAATCCTCAGATCACCCCGGGCATCCGTCGAAGTAGGTCTATCCTGCTGGGCAGGGATAGCACTAGATTGAGGTATGCGGAGGGGTACTCCACCTTCCCGAAGGTAGGAGAGTCTCGATCTAAGCTCCGAGATAGTCATGTTCCCGCAGTGGGAACACAAACTATCCACAAACGCTGCCTCAGCGTGCTGAACGCCCGAACACATGAGACAGCGGTTGTGACCGTCAACGGGTGAGAGGGAACGACCGCATCCAGAAACGCACGGGTGGAATGACATCTTGAAAAAGACACAGTGTCACACCCATGTTGCTCTTTTTGTGAGGAAGCGCTCTTAGAAAATGTGCTGAAGCACCCAGGGAAGACCGCGGCAACACACAGGAGATAGTGTAGCCTGTGTTTGCACTCAAGACAACACCCTCACCGAAACCAACTGGTTTGCTGTGAGAACAACAGTTGTGTTTTTAAAGAAGCAGCTGTGAGCATGCGGTCCCGCTGATATTTGCCGTCAATCGCCAACACGAGCGTCCTCTTCGCTGCTCTTGCTTCCTGTTTATACCCGCGGTGCGGGGCGGAGCGCGAGATGCAAATCTCGCATGCCAATGACCCATTGACCCATTCTCTATATCTTGAAGCTGATAGGGGCTTCCTGAAGTTATCCCAATTCATCGGTTACGTCCGACGTACGTCGAACATGACAAACTAAAAGGGAACCAGACTAAAGGCTGATTTATACTTCTGCGTCGGACCTACATAGTCTACGCCGCAAGTTACGCATTGGTTTTCATTTACACTTCTGTGTTGTTGTCCGCATCAATGCGCAATTACACATGCAGACCGCTAGTAGGCAGTCTCCACCGGCATGTTGATGGTGTAACCCACAGTATCAAGACAAAAGCCGAAGAAGAAGCAGCTTGTTTGTGTACATTGTCGGAGAAGGAGTAGCAGCAGCAGTGATGGCGGCAGATAGCGACTTTTCTTGCAGCTTGTGTTGTTGAATCTAATACAAATTAAGCATCTCTAGTTTATTAGTAGAGATAAATGAGGTGATCTGGTGCTGGAATGCGTTTTTGAAATCATGCAGAGTGCTTGTGGCCGCTGTTTTCTGTATCGGTGGCTTGTGCACAGACAAGTGCTTACATTTATTTCCGTTGAAATCACAAAACGAAATGCACCAAAATGTGTCCCTGTTCTTGATATACAATCACTGATTAACATATTTGGTTTTAATGAGAAAATAAATAAATTATACAGATCTTATAGCAGATCTATGTATTTATTCGCTAACATGAATCTCTGGACTACAAAATATTGTGTTATAGCAGATGTAAGGATAAAACTATCATCCCATTTCTGGACACACACACACACTCAATATTTATTGACCTGAGGGAGGGGTTCTTGATGCGTTGTTACATTTTTGGAGAGGTGCACGTCAGGGTACGTCGTAGGTTACACGTGCAACACACAGCCTATGACGTAGCTACAGCGTACACTCGACGCAGAAGTATAAATTGGGCTTAAACGTGGGAACCTATGAGTTAATTAACAATAGGTGAACAGAATAAAACAGGCACAGACATGGAAATTAGGACAAGTCACGCAACAACGATGTGATAAAAACCGGCGATGTTGTCAAAACTATCCCTGTTCACACAGATCTGCGAAAATGTCTAAAAAGGCTGTATTATGCCTGCCAGGCCAGTAATTGGCGATGTCACTTTGTCAAGTAACACCACGCAAACACGCAGTTGAAAACTGTTGTGTAAACAACCCTTAGAATCACAGAACCAAACACAATGTACTATTTACTTATTATGGTAACATTATTACACATGATATTTAGTCGTTTTTAAGGCTTGATTTCTTTTATGGAATCTACCTTAATAAATAATGTAAAATCTCCTAACATATTTAGTCTATGACATAATTAATTTAATATTTTTAGTTAAATGTGCTTATTTATTTTAAGTTGTCTCTCAAAAGTGTGTGAATTAGAGTGAATGGAAATGTCCTGTTTATATTTGATTTTGAGTTATGTTGTACAATTAAAAGACTGCTGCTAGCACAGCACAAGTAGGAACAAACTTTTTAATGCACCCGGCATTAGCAAATGTAATGCTCATTGAATAAAGCAACATGCATCATATTAGTACATGCAGTTATCCACAGCCTAATACGATCTACTCTTCTGCACAATGGTAATGATCAAAACAGAAACTCTTTCAAAAGTCAAACATAACTGATCATTAAACATTAACAGATGTTTCCCTTCACTCAAAAACACATAAAATAACACTTAATGTCAATAATAACTCTCCATGTCGAGCCATATGCAAATAATGCTGGGAACTAACAATGGTGTCTGTTGTGAGATTGTCTTTTGTCCATGTGAAGCTACCGTAGTTTGGGTAGGCTAACCACGGGGGGGCGGTATTAATGTTATGTTATGGACTGATTTCAACGGATGGCTCATGCTCTCCGTGCTGTTGTCCAATAACACTCTCTTTAATGAAGACTACGACCCATGTCTTGCCTCATATCATGACATGGTGTCAGAATTAAGGACTTCACGCCGACATTAAGACCAAGATGGCAAAGTTTGGACCTCCTGAGCCGTTCGATTTCTCTTGGAGTGGCTTACATGGTGGCAGAGATTCTCTCAGCTTAGAGTCGGATCAAAACTTGACAAAGAGAGCAGAGAAGTGTAGGTGAACTCGCTCCTGTACATGATGGGGAGAGATGCTGAACCTATTTACGACTCGTTTGTGTTTCCTGCGGCAACAGAGGACATGCCGCATCCAGAGTATGAGTTTAATCTAGTGATGTAGAAGTTAGATGAACACTTTGTCCCGAAAAGAAACGTCATCCATGATCGCGCCTGTTTTCATAAGCGAAGCCAAAGGTCCGGTGAGACAGTTGAAGCTTTCGTGCGGAGCCTGTACAAGCTCACGCAGCACTGCGAGTTCGGGGCGGGGAAGGACGAGCAGATCCGGGAACAGATCGTCATCGGAATAATGGACAAAGAGGTTTCGCAAAAACTTCAGCTAGAGGCGGACCTGACACTGGAGCCATCCAGCTAGCACGGCAAAGTGAACAAGTGAAACAACAAAGTGCAGAGCGTGTGGAAACTACAGTGAATGAGGTGAGACAGAAACAATACAATGGTACAAGGAGGAGCTGTGATAAACCACGGCAGGGACAAGGACAGAGATACAGTGATAACAAACTGAACTGTCAGAGATGCAACAGGATGCATGATAAAAAGGAAAGCTGTCCAGCCCGTAACAAAAGGTGCAGAAAGTGCAATCAAATTGGACATTTCAAAGCCGTGTGTAAATCCAAAATGGTGAAAGAAGTCAGAGCAGAGGCCATTATGGATTCAGATGCTGATTCATTTTTTATTGGAGAACTATTCCTGAGAGCAAACCCGGATACCGACTGGAATATAGAGCTACTAGTGAATAGCAGTCCGGTGGATTTTAAAATCGACACATGTGCTGATACCACCATTATGACTGAAGAGACTTTCAGAAAACTATGTCAAAAACCAAAACTTAGCAAGTCCAGGCCAACAGTGTACAGCCTAGGTGGGGAAGTCCAATGCGTGGGTAAGTTCCTTGCCACCACTATATATAAAGGTCAGAAATACCAATACTGGATTACAGTCATAAAAGGACAGTATGTTAGTAACTTGTTGGGCAAGGCAGTGGCAAAGCCGGTTTCGTTTCAAACGTCTGCCATTTGGCATTACATCAGCGCCTGAGATTTTCCAGCAGCTGATGACCGATTTGCTTAAAGGCCTGGAATGGACTGTCGTTGGGATGGATGATATCCTGGTTTACGGATCTACAAAAGAGGAGCATGACCACCATCTCGACACAGTGTTGCAGACGGTTAAGGCATCCGGTCTCAAGCTCAACAGGGCTAAGTTTCACTTTGGAAAGTCTGAACTGCAGTTCTTTGGACACATTATTAACGCGGATGGTGTGAAGCCTGATGAGAGCAAAGTAGAGGCTATCGCTCAGATGTCCAGCCCCTCCAACGGTGGTCAGTGCTGACGCCAGCAGTTATGGTTTGGGTGCTGCCCTGTTACAACCACTGGACCACCATCTCTTGATGGGGAGAAGGGATGGACAACACCTGTCAGGGTCATCATTAAGTCCAAGGAGCCGAGATCCTACCTGGTGGAGATGGCCAGTGGGAATGTGACCCGTCGGAACAGGCGTCACCTCCAGACTGTTCCGGAGACCGAAACTCCGGCGGAACAACAATGTGCTCAGCCTACGGCATGTTGGGATAATTCGGATCAAATAACTTTTTTTGGGAATTGATTCACAATTAAAAGAACCAAATCACCTATATGAATAATTCAGAATTAATATTTAACACCTTATAAACTATTCGTCCAGCGATACGTCGATATTACTTCCTGGCCAAAGGTAATAATATCATTAATTTTATGTTCATTGATGTGAGCACGGTAACGTTAAGACGGTCGACAGTTTAATGCAACAACTTATGAGCATAAAGCACAAGACTTTTTAGATATGTTTAGATGAAAAATGAATACAAGGCTTTATTGAGCTATTCTAAGACATACAAACTAATCTAATGAAACCACAAACATACTCATTCATACAGTTTGCAGGAAAAGGGTGATATTTGTTAGAGGAGTCACAACCTACTGGTGTTAGTGGCTATTTCTTTAACCGCGACCTGAGAGAATCAAGTAATTTAACCTTAGTGTGTCTGCTCGACACAATTTTCACCAGCTCGGCCAGAAATGGAAAGTTGTACCTGTGTTTCTGACTGCTCTTTGAAGCGGGCTCTTCTCGTAATGAAGGGGCTGCGGCGCTGACTGTCTGGCAGGCAGTCGTTGCGTTTGCGGGATTGGACAGCTCTGGTTATCGAGGGTAGCTTCGCCGGAAGGAGCCTTTTGCTCCGTTTCTGGTCGCTTGAGTCAGGCGTTGTCGTTGCTATGCAACAGCTTTCTCTGCGTCTCGGTGCGCAGCTGCTGGATGCGCTCACTGAAGTTTGTCGGCGAGGTTCAGAAGGAGTTGTTGAGTTTGAAAGAGCTCTTGGTAGCACTCAGTGCTAGTGAAACGTGCAGGCAAGAAGATGATGAGGCCAGCACGAGTCAGCTGTAGCGAGGGTCACTGCAAACAATGGCCAGATGCACGAAGCAAGAAGCCTCAAGCAAAAAGCAAAGTCAACTGTTGATTCCCCTGTCTTAACAGGTCCATTTGGTCCGCCCCTGGAGGTGTTCCAACCAATCAGATATTGTTGTGGGCGGGTCTCCCGCCTAGTTCTCCCGTTCTCGCAAATCATTAGCGTTTTGCCCAATGTGACAAACGCGAGCAGATTCCCTGGCTTCTGGCAAACATTTCAAACACATAATTTTCATATTGCAAATATGGTATATCATTGCAACGTACTGCTCCGAGACTTAACAGGTTGAGGATCCAAACGCAGCTTTATTAAAGGGAAATCCACACTCGTAGTCAACAAACAGGCAAGGGGTCATAACAAGTAATCAGTCCAATTAGGCAAACAAGACAGGAGAGACAGGCAAACGTGTAATCCACGGAACAGGCAAGTAATCCAAAACCAAGAGACAAGAAACCAGGGAGAATGCTCAGAATTGCAGTTTACAACAAACAAGACGTTGCAGTGAATGACAGAGTGAACATGGTTTATATAGGCTGGGGTAATGTGGTAATGAGGTGATGAGACACAGGTGCAACCAATGAGTGATGATGAGTCCGGGCAAAGGATATTGGGTAATGTAGTTTGTGATGGAGTGACAGTCTGGGAGGACAGTCTGCCCTCAGGTGGTAATCAGGGGCACTCTCACTGGTGATTGTGACATAGCCTCCCCTCAAAGGAGCAGCTTCCAGACGCTCCTAAACTGTCCAGGAGGGAGGAGGAGTGGAGGTGGAACCAGGGGGTGAGCTGGAGGGCCAGGCCTGTGTAGCAGAAGAGGGCCTGGAGACTCAGGCAGAGCAGGCAGCCAGGACGGAACAGGCTGAACAGATGACCAGGCTGGTGCAGACAGAGCATGCGGCCAGGGTCGCGTAGGAGGCCAGGGCAGAGCAGGCCGGGAACATGACCAGGCTGGCGTAGGCAGAGCTGGCGGCCAGGGTGGAGCAGATGACCACCACAGCAGCACGGACGAGGTTGAAGACCCCCACGGTGGAGCAGATGACCCCCCACAGCAGTGCAGATGACGTTGAAGACCCCCATGGCAGAGCAGACGACCACCACAGCAGCGGAGACGGGTTTGGAGACCCTCACGGCGGAGCCAACGACCACCACAGCAGCGCAGATGGTCTTGGAGACCCCCATGGCGGAGCAGGCTGAGCAGGTGGCCCAATCGAGTCCTCTCTAGACTAAGGTCAGGAGACGGGGTCCTCTTTGGACTCGTGACAGGAGGCAGAGTCTTCTTTGGACTCGTGACAGGAGGCGGAGTCCTCTCTGGACTCATGACGGAAGGAGGCGGAGTCCTCTCTGGACTCATGACGGAAAGAGGCAGAGCCCTCTCAGGACTCATGATGGAAAGAGGAGGAGCCCTCTCTGGACTCATGACGGAAGGAGGCGGAGCCCTCACTGGATGCTGGTCAGGGGCTGGAGCCATCTCTGGATGCTTGTCAGGGGCTGGAGCCGTCTCTGGATGCTGGTCAGTGGCTGGAGCCGTCTCTGGATGCTGGTCAGTGGCTGGAGCCGTCTCTGGCGCTGGTCAGTGGCTGGAGCCATCTCTGGACGCTGGTCAGTGACTGGAGCCGTCTCTGGACGCTGGTCAGTGGCTGTGATGGAAGGAGACTCTGGACTGGCGGGTACTGCATAGATGTCACCTTCCTCCACGACACCCACAGTAAATGTAGAGCCGCTCACCTGAAGGGCATAGTCAAGGAACTCACTCAAGGACCCTTGAGGACCATCACGGATCAGTTTGGTTTGTAAGTGTTTGTTGAGTCCATAGCAAAAAAAGTCAATCAACATAAAGTTCAGGAGGTTGGTGGTGTTTGAGATGTTCAGAAAGTCTCTGATGTGGTCCTCGAGTGAGTGAGTTGGCATAGTCAAACAAGGGTGACTGCTGCTGGATCTATTGTTGGCGAAGTCTTCTGTAACGTACTGCTCCGAGACAGGTTGAGGATCCAAACGCAGCTTTATTAAAGGGAAATCCACACTCATAGTCAACAAACAGGCAAGGGGTCATAACAAGTAATCAGTCCAATTAGGTAAACAAGACAGGAGAGACAGGCAAACGGGTAATCCACGGAACAGGCAAGTAATCCAAAACCAAGAGACAAGAAACCAGGGAGAATGCTCAGAAATGCAGTTTACAACAAACAAGACTTCGCAATGAATGACAGAGTGAACATGGTTTATATAGGCTGGGGTAATGGGGTAATGAGGTGATGAGACACAGGTGCAAACAATGAGTGATGATGAGTCCGGGCAAAGGATATTGGGTAATGTAGTTTGTACATTTGGAGTGACAGTACGGGGTGGAGTGCCCTCAGGTGGTAATCAGGGGCACACTCACTGGTGATTGTGAAAATCATACAGAACTTTACTCTGCTCCAAAATATGGGTCATCATTTATCCGTCTCGTGCATACCAATTAATGCATACTTCCCACATATGGAGGGCATGATAATGAGGATTATAATGTGGTAACTGTCTAGTTATACAGACACTCCACAGATCCTATATGACATACATAATACATTGATAGATGTTATCAGGAGATTTCTTAGTGATTTCCCTGGTACTTAAACATATATTTAAAAGAGAACATGCAAATCGGCAACAATAGAATTGTTTGACCCTGAAAAACGTCATTGTTCATAATACATATAGTTAATCCAACTCCCAATTTTGGATTAGTTCATGCTATTGATTCAGAGTTTAGTTTTAGTCCTCGTGTTTGTTACATAGAAGTCTTTGTGTTTGGTTACAAAGAGTCTTCGGGATGTGTGGTCGAGAAAAGAGGGGTGTTGCTGCCCATGTCTTTGGGATCTCCTGAATGCTTCCTAATGGGCCATTTAGGAAGTGGTTAGCACTCTATTGGGTCCTGGTAATCTAGTTCATTTATGCAGGGCTCATACATTCTGACCACAAGTCTGGTCCTTCCTGGGTTAAAGAAAAAGGGATCATTGTTTGTGGAACAAAGGAATGTCTGTCTGTTGTTTAACGTGTCCTTGTAAATTGGGTTTAAGATAAGCCGGGCAAATGGACACCCGGACGTGTGTGTGGACCAGTTTGGCTCCCGGCTGAGTTTCATGACTTGCTGATGAGATTAGGCCACGGAGTCACGGGGAGGTGAGGTCTCTGTGAAATCCCTGTATGTTCATGTACTCTTACAGGCATATCAGCAGGACAGCGGTTCCCCACTAACAGATGTGACTGCACTGCCGGAATCACCGGTGAGCCAGCTACCAGCAGGACCTTCCTTTGTTAACAAAGCATTTGTTTTGTTATATTGTTAAGAAATTTAAGATTTAATTAATATTTCAAAATGCAAATTAAAATTACAAGACCATGATACATTTTTTACAGTGAATAAACGGAACATAATCCTGACAGGATAATCTCATATTCAGTTTTGCTTTGTTTTATTTATTTTCTGTCATTTCACAAGTTCACACTTACATATAATTCATAGAGAGTAAATCTAAATGCGCATTTGGCATGCTGTCCAGTGGTGGTGGTGGGGGGTCTTTGAGCACGGAATTTGGACCAAACCCAGTACCCCCCGTGTATGTAAGTGGTTTAGAACTAAGTGTGGAGAAGGGGTGGTGGAGGGATGCTGATAAACTGTCAACAAACAGAGGTAAGACTGCTGCGTATATATACCTCTATTGTTGATTATCTGAGTGCTCTCCACTTGTGTCAATTATCTGAAAGTGCTCCTCCCGAACCTTGTTAATAAAACATAATTTATTTTTTCATCTGTATTTTGTTAGGCTCTTTGCCTCTTGCCATTATGGGCCGAAGTAAACAAATTAAATTGTTATGTACAGCACATCATGATCATGCTCCCATACCTCCTTCTTTTCATACCACAGACAAGTGGCCCCATTCTAAACTTGAACACAAGCACATAATGCACACACTTTTCATATTCACTGCTCAAAGCCCATCACCCAGAAACCAGTCCACTCCTGTGTAATTGGTTTTATTCTGCAGTAAGGCCGGAGGATAAAAAAAATAAAAAATAAAATAACCTCAATCGATTCTCTCAGAAAACACTTCAGGTTCATATCGCTTTATGTTCTAGTTTGACTGGATCATGCTTTTTAAATGTTGGGGCATGGAATTAAAATAAAGTATCTAAAATTAAATCTTTTATGTTAAACAACATTTACAGGCAAAGGAATACCAGAGGTTTGGAAATGGATGCAGGGGTCCATATTGAATACTAAATAGAGAGGAGTTGATGGGGCCCAGACATTTCTAAACCATAAAGGAAGATTGGCACGTACGAAACCTTAGCTTGAGAATTGTTGTGTTAGCTTTGACCCCATCTCCTTCGTTCAGGCCCTAAAATGTCTTTGTGTGTGTGCTGTGTGATGTTTTCTTGCAATTCACACAAATCCTAGTTTTACACAGCATTTTCACTTCACTAGATGATTCGATTTCCAGCCATGCTCTTTTTTCATCTAAAATCTCCAGGGGAGAGAATTCAATATCCATTTCAGAATCCATTCCAGGACATCCTACAATAAAGGAGGCTGGGTGTGAGAATAATCTAATGACCAGGAGCTTCTACATGTGTGTCATTTATTGAGATTGTCTCACAGGTTGTATAACAGATCCAATGAATGTAATTAATCACCAGACGTATACTTGAGGTCATGGTGTAGAATTAATGGACATATATATTCACAACTGCAGCAGACAAATGCAACCTATGCAGTTTATGCCAATGCGCATGTACACATGAATAATTTATACAAAAAATCAGTGAAGTAAAAAAAAAAAAAAAAAACATTTACATTCCGATATATCTGGCTTCTACATTAATTAATTTGGCAGACATTTTAATCAAAAGCATATCCTACAGCACATTCAAGGCTATATGTTAATTATGTTTGTTCCCTATAAGAATTGAACCCATAACCTTGTTGTTGCTAACACCATGCAGGAGCTCAAAGCTTCACTGACTTTTATTTATTTATTGTTTACTTTGAGCCGTTCTGCCAGAATTGAATGTGTTTAAAACCAAATAACCAAATGAAAAAGGATAATACATGGTGTCAAGGATTGGCTGCTCTGCATTGGCCCGTCTTTGGTTATGTAGACAGCATAATCTACTGAGCCATTCAGAATTTGCCATATACAGTATGATTACTATGTAGTATTATTGATATTACTATATATATATATATACATTTTTATATTTATATTTACAAAATTACTGAAGATTTTATATTATTGTTATCCAGTTTCTATTTTATCTATTTTTTAACAGACAAAACACACAAAACTTGACAATTTTTAATTCATTAATTCATTCAAAAAAGGCCCTGCCATGATTTTGTATTGTATGTTTGACTGTAGTGTTTCTCCTGGCTTCTTACATATTTATTTGATATATTAATGTACACTTTATTCTGTTTGCTGTTTTGCTGCACATAAAAACTAAGATGATGCTACATAACATGCAGTATACACTCACCTAAAGGATTATTAGGAACACCATACTAATACTGTGTTTGACCCCCTTTCGCCTTCAAAACTGCCTTAATTCTACGTGGCATTGATTCAACAAGGTGCTGAAAGCATTCTTTAGAAATGTTGGCCCATATTGATAGGATAGCATCTTGCAGTTGATGGAGATTTGTGGGATGCACATCCAGGGCACAAAGCTCCCGTTCCACCACATCCCCCACACCATTGCACCACCACCACCAGCCTGCACAGTGGTAACAAGGCATGATGGAGCCATGTTCTCATTCTGTTTACGCCAAATTCTGACTCTACCATCTGAATGTCTCAACAGAAATCGAGACTCATCAGACCAGGCAACATTTTTCCAGTCTTCAACTGTCCAATTTTGGTGAGCTTCTGCAAACTGTAGCCTCTTTTTCCTATTTGTAGAGGAGATGGGGGTCTTCTGCTGTTGTAGCCCATCCGCCTCAAGGTTGTGCGTGTTGTGGCTTCACAAATGGTTGTCTATTTACAACCTTCACAGTTTAGGTTGTAAATAGTGCAGCTTTCGAATTCTATGGCAGCTGATGCTGTTCACGTGAGCACCACAACGCATGCGTGTGATGAAGCAGGAGCTGACCAACAGAAAATGTGTAGTAGTCTGACACAGGCTACAACAACGTTGTTAAATAAAGTAGTTATTTCTTTTTTGCGCACAAAAATATTCTCGTCACTTGGCAACATTAAGGCTGAACCACTGGAGTCACATGGACCATTTTAACAATGTCTTCGCTTCCTTTCTGGCCCTAGAAAGTGTTCATTACATTGCTATCTATGGAGGGGACAGAGAGCTCTCGGATTTCATCAAAAATATCTTCATTTGTGTCAGAAGATGAACGAAGGTCTGATGGGTTTGGGACGACATGAGGAATTAATGACAGGATTTACATTTTTTGGTGAACTATCCCTTTCTAACGGCTGCTGCAGTGATGCAATGACTTTAACAAGCAGCGATTGGCTCTTTAACTTTTTTACAGGACGTGTTCTGCCATATTGCACGTTGCTGTTTCTCCCATTCATAGTAATGGGAGTGAATCATCTGAATAATTTCTATATCTATAGTCTTTGGTTTATTTAATATAATTGGTTCACGAATGTGCATGTAAACGCATATAAATGGTATTAAAACAGTATTTAAACTTACTTTATTCAGACGTTTGGGAAAATATGAAATAATCCAAAAACAGACTGGTGGCACTTGAATGAGCTGTAAGATGCAACAGAACACACACACACACACACACACACACACACACACACACACACACACACACACACACACACACACACACACACACACACACACACACACACACACACACACACATTTGAATGCTTTTATTTGGATCTAAAAAACATTGTAAAGAAAACAAGATCCAAATACTCTGGGAAGAGTTATTGACAAAGTGACAGATCTACAATACATGGCTCACACACTTTTGCAGGTCCTTCTATTTATAATACTGAACACATTAAGGATAAACAAAACATCTCCTTCTCCATATCTTCATGCTCCCTATGGTGGCTGAAACAGAACAAAATTTTGCCAGCCTTTTTGCCTCCTTTTTTTGCAGTCCCCCCCAACTGCATCCCCCTGACCACATTCTGATGGACATGGCCCAAACTTCCAAACACCAGAGTTATTAATGTACAACTGTATCCAAGTCTGTGAATGAGATCTACCAGTGGTTGATATTTCAGTAGTTTGGAATAATAACAAGTATCCATATACAGGTCAAAGCAGCAGCCCACCTCAAAGACACACACAGATTTCATGACCTCTTTTACAATCACAATGTCTGGAGTATTGGGAATGTTTTTAAAGTAGTCACTGTCCGATGTGTTCTGATGAAACCAGTTAACCTGTACAGTGCTATGTTGGTAAATCTGAATATCATGTCCATAGGTTAACTTTTTCAAGTCCTTTGCCAGCAGATCAACCAGATCTGTGCCTGGCCACATAGAGTCCTTTATAACTGTGGCATCCGTTCAGTATGTGAGCAACGGTTTCATTCTCCTGCTGAGTCGGGTGTAATATACAGTAGGGCTCATGCTGGGATGGATACCATGTTGACAAATTAAATCACCCCACCTCCCAGAAAGAGAAAGAAATTCCGTCCAAATAGCTTTTTTCTTCAAGTTACCCATACGGAAATGTAATATATGACATATATGTCCCTATATCGCAAATGACACCGTCATATATGCTAAATATAAGACAATATATTGCTATCACATATATACATATCTCTAGATATATGTTGATATAAGTTTATAACATATATACATTTTCCATATTAAATTAGTATAGTGACATATATTAATACGATATATATGACTATTGTTTATATATTATTGTATGTTATGACCATATATGTCACCGATATGTTTAATTTATATATGCCCGTTTATTTAAACAAAAAAAAATCCTAATTTTACGGAAAATAACTAAATTGTTTACAGTATTTTCCTGTAATTTTGAATTGTTTAAAACTATTTAAAATTACAAACAATATCTGTAAATAAACATCTTGGCTGTTATTTTAAGGATTATATCATTAATGACAAATTACAGTACTTTTCATTTTTATACAGGAAAATTACTGTATTATTTATACAGTATTTTTCTGTTTTCATAAATTACATACAAATTCATGTAAAATTACAAAAAATATCTGTAAATTAACAACTTGACCATTATTTTATCATTAATGACAAATTACAGTCATTCACATTTTTTTATACAGGGAAATTACTGTATTATCTATACAGTATTTTTCTGTTTTCTTAAATTACATACAAATGTATGTAAAATTCCAGAACTAATCTGTAATAAAATATTTAGCTATTTAACAATTTAACATTATTGTTTCTCATTTTAAAGTAAATCTTATTAGTTTCACTGTAAAAATAAAATCGTAAAAAATGGTAAATGACTGGCAGCTACGGCTGCCAAACAAAAACCGTAAAATTAAAGTAAATTATCTTAATTCAAATAAAGTGCAAAATAAAGTTTACGTAAATGTACATTAAAAGTTTGAGAGAAAACAGATTTCTCCTTATTTAAATTAAGATATTTTACTTTAATGTTATGTTTCTGTTTTTATGTTCAGCCATTTGACTTTTTTTTTTTTTTTTACAGTGTAGGGTTATTTTACATTCAAACTGTAATTCTAGATACAAATATAACAAACTATAGAGCAAACTAATTATCAAACAATAATCTGTTTTTAAAGAGTAATCTGCACTGCTCTCTAGGTTGAAACTTTCAAGCCTCTGCCCACACCACAAAACACCACTTGACCAATTAATTAAATATAACAGCAAATAAATATAAATATACACATTTGCTAACTTTAGTTTAAAACAAGTTATTTCTATAGTTGCAAGGTTATTTGCTGTCTTTCCGTGTTCACTTGAGCGTGATTGGTCAATCTGAACGTCATCTAGAAATCTGGCCAATGACAACTGTGCACGCCTTCTACCGATCAGGTTTGAAAATACACCCGTTGCCGTTGGAGTGGCTCACGGGTGCGGCTTCTAATCTGCAACAGGACTGCTTCAGTCCATTAATGGCATTACATGGATCATTTTACATCTGTTAAAATCTTATTTTGGACAACAGATGGCAGAAGGTAAATAAATCCCTTTATATTTTTTCTACTGTCACATCAATATATAGTGCATTGAAGTTATAAGCTAATCGCGAATAACTTACATATTCTGTTTCTGAGTTTTGTTATGTTGTAATACTGTTAAGCTAGGGCTGGGCGCTATGATGACTATAGTGAGAGATTTTACAATTCATTGTTTTTCCGTTTTTATATTGCGGAATGGAAATATATCCGAGTAGCACTGTACTAACGTTACTTAAAGTTATTGACATTTTGATAAAGAAACATGCATGAATGAAGAATAAAGAGTAATGTTAAGCCGCCTCTCTCAGACAGCATGCGATCCTGAAATCAGTTATCCTTTCGGTAAAATGCACACAATTATCTCAAAATCCCTGTCATGTGAGGTATTTTCTTGATTTAAACAGTCAGTTATGTTTGAAGTAATGTTAAGGTGCGTTCACACCGGACGCGATTCGCGTGAGTGATTTACATGTTAAGTCAATGCAGAGACGCAAAATGGCATTCTGCGGCGCGAATGAGGCGGCGAGATTCGAGCGATTTGCGCGATTGAGGCGGCGCGAATGACGCGAATTGAGCGTTTTGAACGCGCGATTCGCGCGAATCACTCAAGTTGAAAAATCTGAACTCTGGCGGATATTTCTCGCCGCGTTAACCAATCACGAGCTTGCTCTAGTAGTGACTCATTTACAACAACAATGGAGGACAAGATTATCGTGGCCGTATGTGGATACCCGGAGCTGTATGATACATCATCCTATCACTACAGGAACAGGAATAAAAGGAATAAAGGAATGAAAAGGCAAGGCAGGTCTCCCCGGGTAAACGAGCGTGGAATGTCACTGATCCCCTGGATCTCACAACTCCGAAAACGCCAGATAAAATGCTCAAATAGGCACTCTTTTTATAAATTAACCACAGATTTTAGCTTTAAACAACTATATTATCGCCTGAAAAGTCTTTAAACTACGTTTTGTCACACATTAATAGTAGTATTTTTTACAAAAAAGACGTAAATTGACTGAGACAAGCTGGCTCATCTAGGCTCATATAGAAGCCCCTCCCATGACGCGAATTTGCGTCTGTTGTGTAGTTGTCACAAGGATTTTGGATCTACTGTGACGTTTTTGTATGGACCTGGTGAGTACATTTTGCAAGTCCATGTCTCTGTCAGTAAGCTGATAATTAATATTAATGTTTTATCAAACAAATTAATATTCATTTGTGTGTGTGTGTTTCTTCCCCCCTCATGATCCAGAAGTTTTGGGAATGGAAATCTGCCACATGATCTTCAGAGGAAGTGAGTATTCATGTCATCTCCAACATTAATACTGTTCAGTAGCCCTATGTGTGTGGGAATGTGAACACAGGCAACTCAGCACCAAGGCACAACTCTGGTTCAAATGTACCTTCTTGAGTTTAAAAGCATAGCTCACTCAAAATGAAAACTCCCTCATCGTTAACTCACCCTCATGTCTTATCAAACTTGTATGACTTCTGTGAAACTAAATATTTTGAATAATGTTGGTACCCAAGCTCCATTGGACCAAATTTTATGGACAATAATCAGCAATAACCATCTCAAAGCTGAGCGGACTCTGTGTTCATATAGCCAGAATATCTCAATGTCAAATGTTGTTTAAAGGAAAGGTACAAAAACAAAATCCTCCCTTTTTAAGGACTTTTCAGTGAATCAATGTATTTTTCTTTCTTTCTTTTACAGATCCAGCTGATTACTGGAGATTTGGAAGAGGATGGCTCTTTATCGTCTATGTCTGGAGCAGAATCATGGACCTGTTGTATGTTTTGATTTATATTTCTTATTACACTATATAGCTTGGATTCTGAATTAAAAGGTAAATGTTTGTCCACATATATTATTAGAGCTATATGGAGCCCTCGAGGCTCAGTTGAATATAGAGGAAAACAATATAAAACATATTTGGAAAATACAAAGCTAACAGTAAATGGCACAATTTGTTATTTTGTTATGAGGTGAAATCATAACCTCATCATGATATTAGTAACCCTAACATACAAGATAAATGCAACTTTTTAGTTTTTCAATTCCTCCTGGGGGCTCTGAAGAATTTGTTTACATAAATTCACATCTGAATAATCAAGTTTTAGAATCAATAGTGAATCAGTGACAATCTTGTAAATGTATCAGTTTTGTATTTTTTTTTCAGTTTGAAATTTTATTCAACTTAAAAAATGTGATGAAACTGTTCCACTGTTATCTGTATTTGAAATGTATTGTTTTGTTTTACAGACTGTATTTTGTCTTCCAAAATAAAACTGTAAATTTAACACTTTATTGAATGTTTTTTTTATTGTAATAATCTGTAAAATAACAGTGTTTTTCTGCAAAAAGTGTTTGATCCTAATAATCTAGGAAAAATCAGTAAAATAACAGTTTTACACTGTTAAAAAAATGGTAAATGACTGGCAGCTATGGCTGCCAAACAAAAAACGCAAAATTATAGTAAAATATCTTTAATTTAAAAAAAAAGGAAAAAAAATCTGTAAAATAAAAGTGTTTTTCACTAAAACTTTTAATGTAAATTTCTGTAAAATTATTGTTTTTGCACTTTATTTGAATTAAGATATTTTACTTTAATTTTATGGTTTTTGTTTGGCAGCCGTATCTGCCAGTCATTTACCTTCTTTTTACGATTTTTTTTTTTTTTTTACAGTGTATGGTTTCCTTATTTATTCATTCCTTGTTTTCCTTATTTGAACAGCTTGAACTTTTAACAAGTCTACACAATCCACATTTCATTAAACAAGTTTTTTTAATTTTGCGCAGATTAATTTTTCTTTTTAAATTAAAACTGTTTTAATAAAGTTTTAATGTTTTAAATGTTTTACTTATTTTTTGCTAACTGCACCGTTTAACATTTAAGGCTTAGGCATGTCATATGTATTGCATTGCAAGTGTGTAAGTACACATCCATAACCTATATTTAAAAAAATATGTATGAAATTAATGAAAGCATGTTTTTTTTTACATTTGTTTAGTTTACATCATTAATTCAAAATATTTAGCAATTAATATACATAATATAAGAACATAAAATATATGTTCAAAATATATGTGCACACAATGTTTATATATATATATATATATATATATATATATATATATATATATATATATATATATATATATATATATATATATATATATATATAAATGACACACATATTACATATATGTCCCTAATATATGTTTTATATAGTCTTATTATATATTGCAAGCAATATGCTATGCATATATGTGTAGTTTGTATATTGAACATGTATACAAAGAAATATATGTCATGTATATTGATAATTATATATGTGACATATATATAAAATAGGGTATTATACATACATAAAATATATGGGCTAGTTTTATATGTCAATATATGAAATTGTTCCATTTGCTAATAGGTTTTATATATGGGCAGATATACAGGTCCTTCTCAAAAAATTAGCATATTGTGATAAAGTTCATTATTTTCCATAATGTAATGATACAAATTTAACTTTCATATATTTTAGATTCATTGCACACCAACTGAAATATTTCAGGTCTTTTATTGTTTTAATACTAATGATTTTGGCATACATCTCAATAAATTAGCATATTTCATCCGACCAATAAAAGAAAAGTGTTTTTAATACAAAAAAAGTCAACCTTCAAATAATTATGTTCAGTTATGCACTCAATACTTGGTCGGGAATCCTTTTGCAGAAATGACTGCTTCAATGCGGCGTGGCATGGAGGCAATCAGCCTGTGGCACTGCTGAGGTGTTATGGAGGCCCAGGATGCTTCGATAGCGGCCTTAAGCTCATCCAGAGTGTTGGGTCTTGCGTCTCTCAACTTTCTCTTCACAATATACCACAGATTCTCTATGGGGTTCAGGTCAGGAGAGTTGGCAGGCCAATTGAGCACAGTAATACCATGGTCAGTAAACCATTTACCAGTGGTTTTGGCACTGTGAGCAGGTGCCAGGTCGTGCTGAACAATGAAATCATCTCCATAAAGCTTTTCAGCAGATGGAAGCATGAAGTGCTCCAAAATCTCCTGATAGCTAGCTGCATTGACCCTGCCCTTGATAAAACACAGTGGACCAACACCAGCAGCTGACATGGCACCCCAGACCATCACTGACTGTGGGTACTTGACACTGGACTTCAGGCATTTTGGCATTTCCTTCTCCCCAGTCTTCCTCCAGACTCTGACACCTTGATTTCCGAATGACATGCAAAATTTGCTTTCATCCGAAAAAAGTACTTTGGACCACTGAGCAACAGTCCAGTGCTGCTTCTCTGTAGCCCAGGTCAGGCGCTTCTGCCACTGTTTCTGGTTCAAAAGTGGCTTGACCTGGGGAATGCGGCACCTGTAGCTCATTTCCTTCACACGCCTCTACTCCAGACTCAGTCCACTGCTTCCGCAGGTCCCCCAAGGTCTGGAATCGGTCCTTCTCCACAATCTTCCTCAGGGTCCGGTCACCTCTTCTCGTTGTGCAGCGTTTTTTGCCACACTTTTTCCTTCCCACAGACTTCCCACTGAGGTGCCTTGATACAGCACTCTGGGAACAGCCTATTCGTTCAGAAATGTCTTTCTGTGTCTTACCCTCTTGCTTGAGGGTGTCAATGATGGCCTTCTGGACAGCAGTCAGGTCGGCAGTCTTACCCATGATTGCGGTTTTGAGCAATGAACCAGGCTTGGAGTTTTTAAAAGCCTCAGGAATCTTTTGCAGGTGTAATTTTGATTCAGATGATTAGGTTAATAGCTCGTTTAGAGAACCTTTTTATGATATGCTAATTTATTGAGATAGGAATTTTGGGTTTTCATGAGCTGTATGCCAAAATCATCAGTATTAAAACAATAAAAGACCTGAAATATTGTGGTTGGTGTGCAATGAATCTAAAATATATGAAAGTAAATTTTTTATCATTACATTATGGAAAATAATGAACTTTATCACAATATGCAATTTTTTTGAGAAGGACCTGTATATGTACATATATGTTTTCACTTTCTATGTGGATATATTTAATATATGTATATTTCATATGCGTACATATATTACATTTCCGTATGGGTATTTACGTTACCCGATTAATTTTTACTCAAATCTGCTAATGACAATGTGATGAAGAGCTAACTTGGTTTGCCACGAATCGATCATTTCAGAATTAAAAACACAAAGCAAAACAATGAAGAGTTATGTTACTGGGTACATACATGTACAAATAAAGCATATTTTAACTATTCTTACCATGTCCCGTGTTCCGACCGGCTTTGGCGTTTCAGATGACAGTTTTAAAAAGGCGCGTTCGCTCAGAGAATCCGCGAGTTGACAGTGCGCTGTGCGGCGGCGGGGCATATTCTGTGCATATGGCCAAATTGAGCAGCGGACCTGGCGACCTGAAGGCGGATCCGCCTCGGAGTCTGTTGCTATCAGGGGCAAATTCTGAAATACTCAACAACCATGCCACGCTCAAAATTGCTTAATTCAACTTTCTTTCCCATTCTGACATTCAGTTTGGAGTTCAGGAGATTGTCTTGACCAGGACCACACCCCTAAATGCATTGAAGCAACTGCCATGTGATTGGTTGATTAGATAATTGCATTAATGAGAAATTGAACAGGTGTTCCTAATAATCCTTTAGGTGAGTGTAATGTTAGATTTGTCTGGTGATTCATTGCTGGGTGACCTGATATATCTTGACAAACACATCTGCAGTGCCATATATATTGTAAGGAATTGTTTTAGTTTTTTCATATGAATGAACGCTCCTTTCTTACTACGGGTGACTGTATGGGTTCAAGGACATGAAGACACATATCTTTTCATAGAGTATGTTATGGACTCCAGAAGTTTATAACAAGACCAGTAGAGCTTTATACAGTATATATGTATTAATGGTAAAGTTAGAGGCCATGCATGTTCCTAAAACAGCAGAGAGTAAGAGTTTTAAATAGTGGTCAGGGGGCTGTGGTTAGGGGCATTCACTCTAATTTTGTGGTTAGGCTTATGGTCATTTAAATGCCATTTAAATGGCATTAAATGGCAACAAAGATTAATTCAGGTACATGTCCCACTTGGCTATATACGGCCGTATGAACACCATTTGTCATAGGTAAACACTTAACACAAGGCTACAGTAGAACATTTTGCAGGCTAATCAAATTCAACAAAATAAAAAAAAATCATTAATGCACACATATTGATAAATCATGGTTTTCATATTGCATAATATACAGCCGTGGCCAAAAGTATTGGCAATGACATAAACTTTGTGTTTCTGTGGTGTTGATTAATATTGTTTCTTGATTATTGTGCGTGAGTGACCAGATGCATTTTAAATAATTGCAAAAAGCTTAATGGGCCATTCTGATTGGATTATTCACAATTTTGTGTGACCATATAATTTTAGCATATGGTAAAACGGTCTCAGGTTACATATGGTAAATGGACTGCATTTATATAGCGCTTTTAACAGATCCATGGCCAACCAAAGCGCTTTACAGATTGCCTCACATTCACCCATTCATACACCACCGGCGGTGTTAAGCCATGCAAGGCGTCATCCAGCTCGTCGGGAGCAGCTGGGGTTAGGTGTCTTGCTCATGAACACCTCGACACTTGGTCAGGTGGAACTGGGGATTGAACCACCAACCTTCCAGTTTGTAGACCACCTACATGAACCACTGAGCCACTGCCACTGCCACCCCTAAATGTGTAACCTATGTTCCCTGAGAACAGGGAACGAGACACTGCGTCAGAACGACGCTATGGGATATAACGTCACAGTGTGACAGGTGTCTGAAATCACTATCGAATTATTACCGGTCAATAGTAATCCTATTGACCGGCGACAGCCCATGATGTCATCCACGTGCGACCCGGAAGTATATAAGGGCACCTTGCAAACACACATTTACCTTATCGTCAGAAGGGACTGTTAGGCAGGCAGGCCCAGAGGCATGTAAACACACAGCTTGTGTGCATCAAATAAGGAATTTCTAGCACCTTAACTCGAAGCACTTTAGACAGAACAGTCCCTGAAGACGAAAAGATGAATGTGTGTTTGCAAGGCGCCCTTATATACAGTACTTCCGGGTCGCACGTTGATGACATCATGGGCTGTCGCCGGTCAATAGGATTACCGTGATTCGATAGTGATTTCAGACACCTGTCACCAAGGGTGTAACTTTGGTTTGAGAAGTGGGGGGGACACAAAATTGGGAAAAATGTTTTCGATTTGAATCCCATTTCCTCCATTTACATACAGTTAGGGACTATGGTGATACAAAATCCAGGAAATAATTAAGTTGTTTATAATGATAAATTCTGCCAAAAAGAATAATAGGCTACTATGTATAAGAAAAAGATGTCAAGACTTGAGAGAATAATTTTATAAAGTCAAAAACTTTCACTAAAAATGTTCACGTTTTGTGTGTGAATATAATTTAAATAATGTGAAACACAATTTCCACTGTTAAACAAACTTTTATTTCAAACTAACTGTTAAATCTGACATTTGTCAGAGACACATCCACCAAACCGCAGGTACACAAGATTATTTGCTTGCGCCTGTTCCCTGTCTCACCTATGAAATATGAAAATGTGCTAGCCTGTTTCTGTAATGACATAATTAAAATTAATTACCTGACCCTTTACACAGCACATACCTGCAACTCTGAGCTACTTCTCCCTGTCTCACCCTCCCTGTTATTAAGCAGCTTCACCTCATCTGTTCTCTGATATGAAAGCATGGCATAAAAAAAAAATTAAAAAAAATAATCACAACTGAAACTATCTTATAACAGTCAACAGAAAAATATCAGCGCCTGATTCTGTTTCTGTTTTATCACCAACAAATCAAAATCACCTGGCCTTTCATACAGCACATAACCTACCTGTAACGTTGTGCTGCTACTGCTTTTCCCTATCTCACCCTCTCTGTTCTGAAGCAGCTCCACCTCATCTGTGCTCTGATATGAAAACAACTGAGTTATGATCATATTGAGTCCACATAGCCAGAAAAGAGTCTCTGGATGTACATTTTAAAAACTGGGTGTGCCACATTCATTTTCAGATTAATGTGTAAAAAAATATAACCATAACACTATATAAAATATAGGCTAACTCAGGCTAGCTCGACATTTTCTTTGAACAATCAATTTTTACAAATTAACTTCCATTTTAAATGAACAAATATTGAAAGTGAACAACAATAGCTTGATTACCCTGACCTGAGCTAATTTACTGAATCAACCAACTCACATCTCCTTTCTTTTTTTTCATCCATGAAGACATTAAAGTCATCTGTTGCTGGCGTTTCATGACTGACTGCGATACCGGCTGCTCAGTAGAACTTTCAGTGCGCTTACACTATTTAGAGTGTGCACGAGACGTCCCTACCTGTACGCGGACGCGCGCATCGACACAGACAGGCAGGATGTCTGTTCTGCTCGGTCCTGCTCCTCCGTGACGATGACGGTGAGCGGTTAAAAAAATAACAACAAACTAATTTGAAAGTGGGGGGGACACGAACGGGATTTTGAAAAGTGGGGGGGACATGTCCCCCCTGTCCCCTAGGAAATTACGCCCGTGCCTGTCACGCTGTGACGTTATATCCCATAGCGGCGTTCCGACACAGTGCATGTTCCCTTTTCGAAAGGGAACAGTTTTGGCTTGCTGTCTGCTATGGAGGGGCTTGGGAAGATACTTGAGCTCTGATTTGAGCTCTGAAACCATATTTTCATATAGGTATTCCTATTCCCTCCTAACATGAGGACCAGAACTATGAGAGGATGCAAGAGCCTCTCCCTTCCAGGTCACCTCCAGTCATGAAGCACTCGAACGGAAGAGCTCACACTGCAATCCTAATGGGAGAACACCCATGATTAGAAACATGAGGGATCACACTACAATTTGGAGGGGGTGAAGGTTTGGTTTGGCTTAGTTTGTGTAGCTTGGCAACAACTATATCTTTGGGCGGCCTGTAAGTAGTCAAGTCAAGTCAAGTCAACTTTATTTATATAGCGCTTTTAGATTGTTTAGATTGTTTTTAGATTGTTTCAAAGCAGCTTTACAGTGTTAAACAGCAAAATAATGCAGCCTAATTTTATTCAGCTGTATAGCCATTTGATGTCATCAGTTCATTTCAATTTCCATACGGTGACAGTGTGGGCTTTAGATCAATAATTAGATCAGTAATTTAGTTTATATGGTTAAATTAGTTTATTAATTAGATTTATTTCGATGTTTAGTTGAAAAATATAGTGTCCCCAACTGAGCACACCAAGCCAGAGGCAACAGTGGCAAGGAAACCAAAACCCCATTAGGTGACCTAATGGAGAAAAATAAACCTTGGGAGAAACCAGGCTCAGTCGGGGTGCCAGTTCTCCTCTGGCCAATTAACAAACAGCGTATTATTATTATTATTATTATTCTGGCTGCTTTACAGGTCAGAGGTCATAATAGATCGGAATATTCAAAGGACCGGAGGCAACACGCTGGAGACGGGTTTATTGAGGATGATGTTGATTAAATAATTATTAAAGTGCAATATTCGAATGATCGGAGGCAACACGCTGGAGACGGGTTTATTGCGGATGACATATCGATTTAAGTATTATTTAATGGTAATATTCGAACAATCGGAGTCATCACACTGGTGACGGGTTTATTTAGATGCTGTGTCGATCAAATCAAATCAAATCAAATCACTTTATTGTCACACAGCCATGTACACAAGTGCAACAGCAGGTGAAATTCTTGGTGCAGTTCCGAGCAACATAGTAGTCACGACATGACATGTACAACATTTAAAGCAGCATCAGATTACACATCTGATGCGCCCACAATTACTCACAGCACAGTATACACTACAATAAACAATAAATAATTTACACAATGTGAGTGTAGTTCTCACAGCTTTAACCAATATACACATACTTACAATATACATATACTTTAAACAATATACACTAAACATACATTAAACAGTATACATTAAGCTATAGTAATAATAATATACAATGTACAGTATACATTATTATTCACAGTTGAGATCCAATGTACAATAGGTGCTATATGATAAATAATAAATGATAAATAAATGTGTATATAATGTGTGTGTATCTACAGTGGGTTGTGCTGAGTGATATTCTGTCCAGTGTGTGTTATGATCCTGATGGATCAGGAGTTAAGTAGTCTGATTGCTTGTGGGAAGAAGCTGTTCTGGAGTCGGCTGGTGCGTGTTCTAATGCTGCGGTACCGTCTGCCTGATGGCAGCAGTGAGAGCAGCCCATGGTTCGGGTGGCTAGAGTCTCTGATGATCCTCTGAGCTCTCTTCACACACCGCCTGGCGTAAATGTCCTGGAGGGACGGAAGCTCACCTCCGATGATGCAGCTGGCCGTGCGCACTACCCTTTGCAGGGCTTTGCGGCTGCGGGCGGTACTGTTGCCGTACCAGGTGGTGATGCAGCCAGTCAGCAGGCTCTCTATAGTGCTGGTGTAGAAGCGTGTGAGGATGTGGCGGTTCATTCCAAACCTCCTCAGCCGTCGCAGAAAGAAAAGGCGCTGATGAGCCTTCTTCACAACGGCCTCGGAGTGGACGGACCATGAGAGTTCCTCTGTGATGTGGACACCAAGGAACTTGAAGCTGCTGACTCTCTCCACCGGTGCTCCATCGATGGTGATGGGGCGGTGTTCTCTCTCATTCCTCCTGAAGTCGACCACCAGCTCCTTGGTCTTGCTGACGTTGAGGGAGAGGTTGTGCTCCTGACACCACCGTGTCAGAGTGTGCACCTCCTCTCTGTAGGCAGTTTCATCATTGTCAGTGATGAGACCTACCACCGTCGTATCGTCAGCAAACTTGATGATGGTGTTGGAGCTGTGGGTTGCCACACAGTCATGTGTGTACAGGGAGTACAGGAGTGGGCTGAGAACACAGCCCTGAGGGGCTCCAGTGTTGAGAGTCAGTGGTGAGGAGATGTTACTGCCCATTCTGACCACCTGGCGTCTGTTTGACAGGAAGACCAGGATCCAGCTGCATAACAAGCTGTTTAAGCCTAGAGCCCGGAGTTTAATGTCAAGTATGGAGGGCACAATGGTGTTGAATGCTGAGCTGTAGTCTACAAACAGCATTCTCACATATGTGTTCCTCTTTTCCAGGTGGGAGAGAGCAGTGTGAATTGTAGATGAAATGGCATCATCAGTGGAGCGGTTTGTGCGGTATGCAAACTGCAGTGGGTCCAGTGAGGGGGGGAGAACAGAGCAGATGTGGTTTCTGACTAGTCTCTCAAAGCATTTGCTGATGATGGGGGTCCGAGCAACAGGACGCCAGTCGTTTAAGCAGGTGGTTTTTGACTGCTTAGGTACAGGAACAATGGTGGACGTTTTGAAGCATGTGGGGACCACAGACAGGGAGAGGGACAGGTTAAAGATGTCCGTAAAAACTCCAGCCAGTTGGTTTGCGCACGCTCTGATCACGCGGCCCGGAATGCCGTCTGGACCCCCGGCTTTACGGACGTTCACCCGCCGGAAGGATCGGGTTACATCCGCTACAGATACGGAGAGTGCACTAACCTCTGTATCTTCAGCCGCGAGCTCTCTCTCCGCGAGGGCGGTGTTAGTTCCCTCAAAGCGAGCATAAAAGGTGTTGAGCTCGTCCGGGAGAGAGGCAGCGGTGTTCACAGTGGAGTTTGTGCTCCCTTTATAGTCCGTGATGGTGTTAATTCCCCTCCACATGCTTCTGGAGTCGGTGGTGTTGAACTGTCCTTCAATCTTGTCCCTGTAGTGGCGTTTGGCTGCTCTGATGGTTTTCCGGAGGGCATAACTTGCTTGTTTATGCTCCTCCGCATTACCGGAGTTAAAGGTTAAGGTCCGCGCATTGAGTGCCGCGCGAACATCCCCATTTAGCCACGGCTTCTGGTTTGGGTACAGCCGTATTGTTCTGGTCGGAACAACGTCTTCTACGCACTTCCTGATGAAGCACGTTACGCTATCAGCGTAGACCTCGATGTCGTCATCAGAGGCCGACCGGAACATCTCCCAGTCCGCGTGATCAAAACAGTCTTGTAGCATAGAGTCTGATTGGTCCGACCAGCACTGGATGGTTCTGAGGGCGGGTGCTTCCTGTTTCAGCCTCTGCCTATAAGCGGGCAAAAGTAGGATGGAAGCGTGATCCGATTTGCCGAATGGTGGGCGCGGGAGTGATTTGTAACCATCCTTGAAGGGAGAGTAGCAGTGGTCCAGAACTCGGTTCCCTCGCGTGTTGAAGTTAACATGTTGGTGGTATTTGGGTGCGATGCGCTTGAAGTTGGCTTTGTTAAAGTCCCCGGTCACAATAAACGCAGCCTCAGGATGCGCGGTTTCACTCACTGCCCTATACAGTTCCTTTAGTGCCCGGTCTGTGTCGGCTTGTGGGGGAATATACACAGCTGTGATGATGACCGCGGTGAATTCCCTCGGTAGCCAGAATGGTCGGCACAGAACCATGAGAAGTTCCAGATCAGGAGAACAGAAAGACTTGATAGAATGTACGTTCCTCTGATCACACCAGGATCGGTTGATCATAAAACACACACCAGTTGATGAGGCAGTTGCAGGGGGAGGATAATTGACACGGTCTCTGCAGACACTTCGGGGTCCTGTGTTGGTCTTCTCTGGTCCACCATCTGATTTGGATATGGCCCGGATCTGGCTGACTGCAGTAAACCTCGGGATAAAACAGAGAGAATATCATTAGCGTAGATGCCATTCTTCTGATGATGTAACGAGTACATCAGGTGTTATGGGAAGTGTTCCCGGTTCCGGCTGACCTAGTTAATGCAGCCTAACAATCAATTAATTGAAAAAGTGTTTTATGTGTATGCCACAGTAAAGAGATGTGTTTTTAGTCTAGATTTAAACTGACAGAGTGTGTCTGCTTCCCGAACAGTGCTAGGAAGACTGTTCCAGAGTTTAGGAGCTAAATAGGAAAAGGATCGACCGCCTGCAGTTGATTTGGATATTCTCGGTATTAACAACTGGCCAGAATTTAGAGATCGCAGTAGACGTGATGGAGTATAATATGTTAAGAGCTCGCTCAATTATTGGGGAGCTAAACCATTTAGTGCTTTGTAAGTAATAAGCAAGATTTTAAAATGTATGCGATGTTTAATAGGTAGCCAGTGCAATGTTGACAGAACTGGGCTAATATGGTCATACTTCCTGGTTCTAGTAAGTACTCGAGCTGCTGCGTTTTGGACCCGCTGGAGTTTATTTATTAAGCGAGCAGGGCAACCACCCAATAGAGCATTACAATAATCTAGCCTTGAGGTCATGAACGCATGAACTAACTGTTCAGCATTTTGCATTGAGAGCATGTGCCATAATTTAGATATATTTTTAAGATGGTAGAAAGCAGTTTTACAGATGCTAGAAACGTGGCTTTCAAACGAAAGATTGGTATCAAAGAGCACACCCAGGTTCCTCACTGACGACGAAGACTTGACAGAGCAGCCATCAAGTGTTAGACAGTATTCTAGGTTACTACTTGTGGAGCTTTTTTGTCCAATAATTAAAAATTCAGTTTTTTCTGAATTGAGTTGCAGGAAATTACCGGTCTTCCAATGTTTTATGGCGGCTATGCATTCCGTTAATCTTGTGAATTGGTAAGTTTCTTCAGGGCGTGAAGAAATATAGAGCTGAGTATCGTCAGCATAACAATGAAAACTAATGCCATGCTTCCTAATAATATCTCCCAGTGGTAGCATGTACAGGGTGAAGAGTAGCGGTCCTAGCACTGAGCCTTGTGGTACTCCATACTGAACTTGCGATCGGTGTGACATCTCTTCATTTACTGCTACAAACTGATAACGGTCGCATAGGTATGATTAAAACCATGATAAAGCAATTCCACTAATACCTACATAATTTTCGAGTCTATTCAAAAGACTGTTGTGGTCGATGGTATCAAATGCAGCGCTAAGATCGAGTAACACTAATAGAGAGATACAGCCACGATCGGATGATAAGAGTAAATCATTTGTAACTCTGATGAGAGCAGTCTCAGTACTATGATACGGTCTAAATCCTGACTGGAAATCCTCACAGATACCATTTCTTTCTAAAAAGGAACATAATTGTGAAGACACTGCCTTTTCAAGTATTTTTGACAGAAAGGGTAGATTTGAGATTGGTCTATAATTGACTAATTCTGTAGGATCAAGTTGCGTTTTTTTAATAAGTGGTTTAATAATAGCCAACTTAAAAGTTTTCGGTACATACCCTAATGACAAAGATGAATTAATGATATTAAGAAGAGGATCTATGACCTCTGGTAGCATCTCTTTTAATAGCCTAGTCGGTACAGGGTCAAGTATACATGTTGTTGATTTTGATGATTTAACGAGTTTAGCCAATTCTTCTTCTCCTATAGCATCGAATGATTGTAGTTTTTCCTCAGTGACACTACAATGCTCTGTCTGATGTGATACTGTAGTAGACGGCTGCATGGTTAAAATTTTCTTCCTAATATTATCAATTTTACATGTGAAGAAGTTCATAAAGTCATTACTGCTGTGCTGTTTACAATCATCAGAAGTTGAAGCTTTATTTTTGGTTAATTAAGCCACTGTATCGAATAAATACCTTGGGTTGTGTTTGTTTTCTTCCAAGAGAGTTGAGAAATAAGCGGATCTAGCAGTTTTTACGGCCTTTCTGTATGCGATCATGTGCTCTTTCCACGAATTACGAAAGACCTCTAGTTTTGTTTTCTTCCAGCTGCGCTCCATTTTTCTGGCTGCTGTTTTAAGGGCCCGGGTGTGCTCGTTGTACCACGGCGTTGGACTATTTTCTTTAATCTTCTTTAAGCGCAGAGGAGCAACTGTGTCTAAAGTACTGGAAAAGAGAGAGTCAATAGTTTCTGTTGCAACATCGAGTTCTTCTATGCTATCTGGGATGCTGAGGAGATGATACTGATGAGGAAGATTATTTAAAAAGCAATCTTTAGTAGCGGCAGTGATTGTCCTGCCATTTTTGAAACGAGGGGGCGGCTTTGCAACTTTAGCTAAATTAAGTATACAAGATACTAAGTAATGATCTGAGATGTCATCGCTCTGCTGCAGAATTTCAACGGTATCAACATTAATTCCATGTGACAATATTAGGTCTAAAGTATGATTATGGCGATGAGTGGGTCCTGACACGTGTTGCCTAACTCCAATAGAGTTTAGTGTATCTTTAAATGCTAATCCTAATACGTCTTTTTCGTTGTCTACATGGATATTAAAATCACCAACAATTAGTACTTTATCTACGGCCAGTACTAATTCTGATAGAAAGTCAGCAAATTCTTTGATAAAGTCTGTATTATGCCCTGGTGGCCTGTATACAGTAGCTAACACCAATGTTGAACGGGTTTTGTCATGTACACTACATAGCGTTACATAAAGCACCAAAACTTCGAAGGAATTATATTTGAAACTAGACTTCTGAGTAATACTGAAGATATTATTATAAATTACAGCAACCCCTCCCCCTTTACCTTTCAGACCCGGCTCATGTTTATAACAATAATCTTGGGGGTGGACTCATTTAAGGTAATGTAGTCGTCAGGTTTTAGCCAGGTTTCTGTCAAACAGAGCACATCTAGATTATTATCTTTAATAATATCATTAACAATAAGCGCTTTTGGGGAAAGGGATCTAATATTCAGCAACCCAAGCTTTATCAATTGTTCATCTGTATTATATCTTTTGTTTATTTGTTGGACATCAATTACATTTTTACTGTTGAATGGTTTTGATGTTTTTTTGTATTTACTAATTCGGGGAACAGACACAGTCTCTATATGATAATA
This sequence comes from Romanogobio albipinnatus, assembly GCA_023566225.1. Taxonomy (NCBI): domain Eukaryota; kingdom Metazoa; phylum Chordata; class Actinopteri; order Cypriniformes; family Gobionidae; genus Romanogobio; species Romanogobio albipinnatus. Next base: position 42,839,010 of record CM042242.1, read on the forward strand.
TCTCGGTGAAAGAGTCTCTATGTGCTGGGATTTATCTGACTCCGGTGACGTGAGACAGCTAGCAGACGGTCGGTTTAGCCAGTTTGTCTGCTTCCTGACCTGGGCCCTAGTGAGTCAAGGTTTAGCTCTAAGACTATGTGCCAAATTACTAGAGAGAAGAGCGGCACCACCCCAGGAGGGATGGATGCCATCCTTCTTCAACAGGTCAGGTCTGCCCCAAAAACTTTTCCAATTGTCTATAAACCCTATGTTATTTTGCAGACACCACTTAGACAACCAGCCATTGAGTGATGATAGCCTGCTAACTATCTCATCACTCCTTCTAACGGGGAGTGGACCAGAACAATAAACAGCCTCTGACATCGTACTAGCGAGTTCACACACCTCTTTAATGTTAATTTTGGTGATCTCCGACTGGCGAAGTCGAACATCATTAGTGCTGCTGTGAATAATAATCTTAGAGAATTTACGATTAGCTTTAGCCAGCACTTTTAAATTTGCTTTGATGTCAGGTGCTCTGGCTCCCGGTAAACAAGTGACTATGGTGGCCGGTGTCTCTATTTTAACGTTCCGTGTAATAGAATCGCCAATGACTAGGGCACTTTCAACAGGATACTCAGTGGGTGCTTCACTGAGAGGGGAGAACCTGTTTGATGTTCTAACTGGAATGGAAAAGCGTTTTTTTGGTCTGCGACTACGCTGCCTCACTGTCACCCAGTTGCCCTGCTGCGAGGGCCCTGCAGCCGGAACCGAAGAATGTACAGAGTTCACTAAGCTATTCACATCCAAATCAGTGTCTAAAGCCAGGGGCGTAGCCGTCTTTTCATAAGTGAGGGGGACAGAAATGTCAGGTATAATACCTGTTTTTTTCTGACCTCTGTCTAATTGACAGATTAAATTGATCTATTGCTTTTAATTCAGTAAGATATCAAATACACTGCTGAACAATAACCACTAATATGTATAATATTTTCCCCTATATTTTATGCCAATTTTATGATTGGTTTATGCACTACAAACACTTGTGCATTAAAGGGTTAGTTCACCCAAAAATGAAAATTCTGTCATTAATTACTCACCCTCATGTCGTTCGACACCAGTAAAACTTCTGCTCACCAAGGCTGCATTTATTTAATAAAAAATGCAGTAAAAAAATAATACAGTGAAATATTATGCCAATTTAAAGCAGCTGTTATCTATGTGAATATATAAATGTGATTAAAGCTGAATTTTCAGCATCATTACTCCAGTCTTCAGTGTCACATGATCCTTCAGAAATCATTCTAATATGCTGATTTGCTGCTCAAGAAACATTTATGATTATTATCAATGATGAAAACAGTTGCTTACTTAATTCACTGCTGAAAACACTGCTGCTTAATTTTTGTGGAAACCATGATAGTATTCAAACTTTTGTGGTAAGATTAAAAAAGAGAGAAATTCATACTTTTATTAATTAAACATGCATTAAATTGATCACAAGTGATATTTATAATATAAATAAAGATTTATATTTAATAAGTGCTTTATTTAATGCAAATAAATGCAGTTAATTTAACTTTCTATTCATCAAAGAATCCTGAAAAATAAAATGCATCATGGTTTCCACAACATTTTTAAGCAGCACAACTGTTTTCAACATTTATAATAATCATAAATGTTTCTTGAGCAGCAAATCCTCATATTATAATGATTTCTGAAGGATCATATGACACAGAAGACTGGTGTAATGATGCTGAAAATTCAGCTTTGATCACAGGAAAAAATTACACGTTTACTAGCTCAGTTACATAGTAAACAGCTGTTTTATATAATAAATGCAGCCTTGGTGAGCAGAAGATACTAAACATTAAAAAGGATGTCAGTTAGCACTGCATTATTCATATACTTTATTGTCAATAAATACCTTGAGATGGCTTGAAAAACACACACATATAATGTCGAAATCATGTGTTTGTCGTCGCGTTTCATCAGTCATAATTCTCTTTATTCAGCTGCTGGTTCAGCGCTGTGAATGCCTTTGGAACGTGATTACTTCTACGAATCCGTTTTGGACTTTCTGTGAGAGATCGCCCTCCGGCTTCGAGTATGAATTGGAGTGTTAGCACTCCATGGTGTTCAGAGCGCCTTGTTTTTGGATACGAATAAAATGACAGGTCATATAGATTTATTCACATTGGCTTCTACGTAATCAAACTTGCCCGTGTAACAGACGTAGGCCAGTAAGAGCGGTACGACTAGACGCCGGTTCGAATCCCCCACGGAGCGGGTCGACTTGGACCGGTGAGACTCGGTAAAGTGCGGGGGACGAATTTACGTTTTATTAAAGGTGCGGGGGACACGTCCCCCCCGTCCCCCGCGTAATCTACGCCCATGTCTAAAGCTGTTACATCCTCACTACTCTCAGATAAAGTATGGATGCGTGTTTCTAATTCTAGCATAAAGGGAGGCGAGGGCTAGATGGGCTTGTTTTATTAGGGTGATATTGGATCAGATGTATGACTGGAAGGTATCTGAGGACCCCCGACCCAGCTGTTTAACCTTTTAACTCTCATATACTATATACATTGATCAGGCATAACATTATGGCCACCTTCCTATATTGTGTTGGTCCCCATTTTGCTGCCCTGACCCATCAAGGCATGGACTCCACTATACCCCTGAATGTGTCCTGTGGTATCTGGCACTAAGGTGTTAGCAGCAGATCCTTTAAGTCCTGTAAGTTGCAAGGTCGTGCCTCTGACTTGTTTGTTCAGCACATCTCACAGATGCTTGATTGGATGGAGATTTGGGGAATTTGGAGGCCAAGTCAACACCTCAAACTCGTTGTTGTGCTCCTCAAACCATTCCTAAACCATTTTTACTTTGTGGCAGGGTGCATTATCCTGCTGAAAGAGGCCACAGCCACCAGGGAATACCGTTTCCATGAAAGAGTGTACATGGTCTACAACAATGCTTAGGTAGGTGGTACGTGTCAAAGTACCATCCACATGGATGGCAGGACCCAACATTTCCCAGCAGAACATTGCCCAAAGCTTCACCCTGCCTCCTCTGGCTTGCCTTCTTCCCATAGTGCCTCCTGGTTCCATGTGTTCCCCAGGTAAGCAACACACACGCACCCGGCCATCAACGTGATGTAAAAGAAAACGTGATTCATCATACCCGGCCACCTTCTTCAATTGCTCCGTGGTCCAGTTCTGATGCTCACGTGCCACTGTTGGCACTTTCGGCGGTGGACAGGGGTCAGCATGGGCACCATGACTGGTCTGTGGCTATGCAGCCCCATACGCAACAAGCTGCGATGCACTGTGTATTCTGACACCTTTCTATTAGAACCAGCATTAACTTCTTTTGATCTGACCACACGGGCCAGCCTTTGTTCCTCACGTGCATCAATGAGCCTTGGCCGTCCATGACCCTGTCGCCGGTTCACCACTGTTCCTTCCTTGGACCACTTCTGAAACGCTGAGGAAATAAAATAATGCTAGGGTTAACATGGAGTCTAGATTTCTTGTTGTACCAGGGGATTTACAGAACAGAGGAAAGTTAGGAATTTGGCTAAAAGGTCGGCAGTCAGGGGTAGTCTGGGATCTTTGGATTCCTTTGATTAGAAGGGAAATACTTTTTTTAGGGTTTACTATGTTGGGACATTGACGGCCATGAATTATAATTTTTTTTTTATGTATGCCGTTAAGATAGACTGTTGGGCAAAGGCTGCTTACTGGAGGAATGGAATTGTTTGAAAGCTCCCCATGTGGTCCAATACGATTGTAGTATAGGGGAGATATCATTCAATAATAAGTACAAAGATAGGGAGTGGAGGTGTTTGAGTGGATGTGTTAAAGGAATATCAAGTTGGAATATGAAGGCACATGGGTTGGGTCTAGGTCCGTTTCCAGGGCCAATGCCCTGAATTTCTGAAAAAGAAAATGAGACAGAACATCAGCAATTTATTTTTTGTGTCCTGGTATATGATGAATAACCAGATGAGGACATATTATCACAATGGAATTTTATGCTTTTAGAAGACCATTTGTGACTCCACAAAAAGGTGGGTATTACAATCGAGTATAACTCGAAAAGATCTGAGAATGCAGTAAAATGACAGGACAGAGAGGGCTCCAAGTTGAGGCGAACCCATGACCCTCATAACAACCCCGGAAACCTATGGGGGAGTGGCATCTATAAACAGGGGGAGGTCACTAGGATAAGAGGGAATGTCATTGTAAAAGAAAGTCAGACCATTATATTGTTTGAGGAACATGATCCATAAAATAAGATCAGTGAGGCAGGAAGGAAATAGAGACATGATATTGTATCGAGCCAGAACGGAAGAGGCAAGAGGCAAGTGAGAGATAAAAAGGACGTCCTTGGGCCACTACAGTATATGCATGCCATAATTGAAATGGCCCAGCAGGGATAGCAGATCATGTTTGCTGCACTGAGATGCTTCTATCAGGTTGAAGGAGATGGCAATAATTGTGTCTATTTTGTCTTTGGGAAGGGAATCCTGGAATTTTGTCAATATTCCAATTATTTCTAGGGATGTGGCCAATGTTTTCACTGGGGACAGAGGGACTCCTAGCTCAGGAAAAATATCCAGCAAAGTCCTTCTTATAGCATATCGAACATTGTTTAGCTATTTTTGCAGCCAAAGTTAAGCAAACTGCAATGTATAATGCCCCCTCTGATGCCAGCAGCCAATCACAGTACTGGAATGGAGAAGCACCAAATTGCAACCTGAAAGGGATAAATGTACCCTTTCAAGTCTCCTGTCTAGGGAAACAATAGCAGATACCGAGTATTAAACCACAAAAGGCTGTTTAAATATGAACATTATGATCCTGCTGCAACATAAAATGTCATAGACGTAAAACTGTTAAGACAAGATTTCTTTGGTCTGTTTTGGACAGATTATGAAGTGTTTATTGTAAAAAGCCTAGATTTTACATCTGCTATAGCCTATTGTACCAGTCAAATGTGTTGTGTTCAATAGCCATTAAAACATATTTTGTTCATATTGATGTTTAAATATTATAACCTAATGTTATTTCTAAATGTAATATATGTTTATTGTGAAAAGTGAACAGCACGAGGGCACATCATTACATACGCAATATATCAGAAGACATGGTTTGTCAGAAATTATTTTGACCACTTCATTAAGTTTTATTTTGTAGAAAGGCTTTATTTAAAGTGAATTTAATTTTATATAAATTGTATCTTAATTTTAATCAATGTTTTTAATATATTTTCGGCCCCACTTTATATTAGGTGGCCTTAAGTACTACGCTTCTATATGTTTCTAAAGTTTCTATATGGCACCAAAAATGGTTCTTGGCTCGTAATCATAGGGGAACCTTTTTTTAGTGCTATATAGCACCAATTTTGGTGCTTCAGTGGTTCTTCAGTGGTTCTTCAGAGGTTCTTCAAAGGTTCTTCACCGGGTCTTTGACTAAGGTGCTATATAGCACCTCTGAAGAAGGATGGTTCTCTGTGACCCTGTATTGATTACCGAGGGTTGAATAACATCACGGTGAAGAATACATATCCTTTACCGTTGATGTCTTCAGCCTTCGAGGGGTTACAGGGAGCGACTATCTTCACGAAATTGGATTTACGTAATGCTTATCATTTGGTTCGCATCAGGGAGGGGGATGAATGGAAGACTGCTTTTAACACCCCTAGGGGACACTTTGAATACTTGGTCATGCCTTTCGGACTGTCCAACTCCCCAGCGGTCTTCCAGGCACTTGTCAATGACGTGCTGCGAGACATGGTTGATCAGTTCATTTATGTCTACCTGGATGATATGTTGATTTTTTCTTCTTCTCTCCAGGAACATCTGCAGCACGTCCGACAAGTGCTTCAGAGGTTGTTAAGGAATGGGCTTTTTGTCAAGGCGGAGAAATGCGCTTTTCATGCACAGTCTGTTCCTTTTCTAGGGTACATCGTGTCGGCTGAGGGAATGCGCATGGATCCTGAGAAGATCAAGGCTGTGGTAGATTGACCAAGTCCAGATTCCCGTAAGGCCCTACTGAGGTTTCTGGGGTTTGCCAATTTTTACCGGCGGTTCATTCGCAACTTCAGCCAACTAGCCGCACCTCTGACCGCCTTGACCTCCCCCAGAACGACGTTCAGGTGGTCAGACGAAGCTGAGGCTGCGTTTGTCAAACTGAAGGGGTGCTTTGTTTCTACCCGTATTCTGAGAACTCCTGATCCATCAGTTCGTGGTGGAGGTCGATGCGTCAGAGGTGGGGGTAGGTGCAGTGCTATCCCAGCGTTCACCTTCAGACGACAAGATGCATCCTTGCGCGTTTTTTTCGCATTGTTTGTCTTCTGCCGAACGTAATTATGACATTGGCAACAGAGAGTTGTTGGCAGTCAAGTTAGCATTGGAAGAATGGCGTCACTGGTTAGAAGGGTCAGGGGTACCTTTTATCGTCTGGACCGATCACAAGAACTTGGAATATATTCGAACTGCTAAAAGATTAAATTCCAGGCAGGCTCGGTGGGCTCTTTTTTCGGTCGTTTTGATTTTACTCTATCGTACCGCCCGGGTTCCAAAAACATCAAACCCGACTCTTTATCACGTATTTTTGACCGTTCCGAACGCCCGGCTACTCCCGAGTGCATTTTACCAGAGTCTCTATTCATCTCTACACTCACATGGGAGATCGAATCGAAGGTCAAGAAAGCCTTAGAAGGGGTAATGCCCCCGGCCCGTTGCCCACCGAACCGTTTATTTGTGCCCGAGGAATTGCGGTCCAGCGTTATTCAGTGGGGACATTGTTCCAATGTGGCTTGCCATCCAGGAGTTAATCGCACTAAGTTTTTAGTCAAGCAACGATTCTGGTGGCCCCTTATGGCTCGTGACGTTCACAGTTTTGTCCTGGCTTGCTCAGTTTGTGCTACAGGTAAGACTTCCAATCGACCTCCAGATGGGTTACTTCAACCGCTGCCGGTTCCTTCGAGACCCTGGTCCCATATCGCTCTAGATTTTATCACCGCCCTCCCACCCTCTCAGGGTCACACGGTAGTTTTGACCGTGGTGGACCGGTTCTCGAAGGCGGCCCATTTCAGTCCCTTGCCCAAATTACCCTCAGCCAAGGAGACAGCGTTGATTGTCGTTAATCACGTCTTTTGGTTACATGGCCTCCCGACAGATGTGGTTTCTGACAGAAGACCCCAGTTTGTGTCCAAATTTTGGCGAGAGTTTTGTAAATTGCTGGGGGCGACTGTCAGTCTGTCCTCAGGGTTCCATCCCCAGAGCAATGGTCAAACTGAGCGAGCCAATCAGGATCTGGAAAGAACGTTGCGATGTTTAGTGTCCAAGAATCCTTCCTCGTGGAGTCAACAACTGTCTATGGTGGAGTACGCCCACAACACATTGCCAGTGTCATCCACGGGCATATCTCTGTTTCAGTGTAGTGTAGGTTACCAGCCACCTATCTTTCCTAGTCTGGAATCCGAAGTCGCGGTCCCCTCCGCTCACGCCTTCGTCCAGAGGTGTCGTCACACTTGGACTAGAGCCCGTGAGACTCTACTCCAAGTGGGAGCATGCACCAAGGCCAAAGCCGATCGCCACCGGTCTAGGCCTCACGTATACGTCGTCGGTTCCAAAGTGTGGCTTTCTACCAAGAACATTCCTCTTCGCTCCGTATCGAATAAACTTGCTCCTAAATTCATAGGCCCATTTCCTGTCACCAAGATCGTTAGTCCGGTGGCAGTTCGCCTTAAACTTCCTCCGGCGTACAGGAGGATTCATCCCGTGTTCCATGTCTCTAAAATTAAACCCGTTTTTTTTGCACGCATTAATCCGTCGGTCCCGGTCCCCCCCCCCCACCGCGTCTTGTAGACGGGGAACCCACTTATTCGGTTAATCGCATTCTGGACTCGAGACAGAGGGGACGCGGATTTCAGTACTTGGTGGACTGGGAAGGTTACGGTCCGGACGAGAGAAGTTGGGTACCTGCTAGAGACATTCTGGATCACTCCCTTATCGATGATTACAATCGCCAGGTAAGGGAGTCTGGGAACGTTCCTAGGGTGAGGGGTACTGTCACGATTCATCAATCCATGTCTCTTTCTAGTCTCATGTGCCTATTGTTATGTGTGTGTTTGTGTGGGTGTTGCCATAAATTGGATCATCAGTCATCAGACTCATCAAGCCCTGTCACCAGCTGCAAATCATTACCATCACCTATATAGACTCATCATTTCCATCTCTCTTTGTCAGATCGTTGTTTGTGGGTTCCCGGTGTGTGTTCCAGTGTGTTCGAGTCCTTTACCTTCCCTGTTCCTGTTCATGTTCCTGTGGTCGTTGGATTCGTCGTCACCTGTTCTTCACTCTCTGCACTCGTCACCGTCTCAAATCAAATCAAATCACTTTATTGTCACACAACCATATACACAAGTGCAACAGTTGGTGAAATTCTTAGGTGCAGTTCCGAGCAACATAGCAGTCATGACATGACATGTACAACATTTAAAGCAACATCAGATTACACATCTGATGCGCACACAATTACTCACAGCACAGTAAACTCTACAATAAACAATACATAATTTACTCAATGTGAGTGTAGTTCTCACAGCTTTAAACAATATACACATACTTACAATATTCATATACTTTAAACAATGTACACTAAACATACATTAAACACTATACATTAAGCTATAATAATAATATACAATGTACAGTATACAATATTAATCACAATAGAGATCCAATGTACAATAGATGTACAATGCACACACCGTGCACCGTACAATGCACACATCCAATGTACAATGCACACACCGCCTGGCATAAATGTCCTGGAGGGAGGGAAGCTCACCTCCGATGATGCAGCTGGCCGTGCGTACTACCCTTTGCAGGGCTTTGGAGCCGGCGGGATGAGGGAACCCAGGAGAACCGCAAGCCCGAGGGTCTCCGGTGAAGCCGGCGGTGGGAGGAGCCAAGACGGAGCCGACAGGTCAACAGGCCGAGCTGAAGCAAAGAGTTCTGAGGCCGTAGGCGGAGCCGCAGGATCCTCTTGCGCTAACGCTGCTGATGGTCAGATGTCAGAGCGGGGCTCCCACGGAGATGGCACAGGGCTGTGAACATCCGGCAGTGGAATGGCTGGAGGACTGGCTGAGCTCTGGGGTGATGAAGGTGGTGTTTATATGTGAGAGATATTGTGGCCGCCAAATGAGGACAGGAAATAACCTCATCCAGAAGCACACTTAATTTTGTTTGAAATTGGATCACACGAGTAACTGTAAAATCTGGTTGATGGTAAATGTTCATAGCTTGTATTAAAATATAGCCTGGATGCCAGCCGAACTTAGCCCAGCCCACAACATTTGAGGTCGGGAAGTTCGGTCTGGACTTGATCCGTTGTGGAGCAACTATGCTCGAACCAAAGCTGTTCGGACCAAACAAATTGTCAGGGCGGGCTTTATACGATGATGGACAGTAACGTAACCATCCACGTCACCAAAGAGAGCTTGGGTTGAATTTGTTTGAATCTGAGTATGTCGACATCAGGCTAAAGTACTCCGTGTATCCTTAAATAATTTTCACAACACTGGCAAATATTGTTTACACTCATCTTCTTCTTCTACTTCCAGCGTGTGTGCAGTTGAGTTCTGTTGACAAAAGCGTTTTTTGTTTTGTTTTGTATTAAACATTACAACACATCACAGTATTAAAGCAGTCCAAATAGACATATAAATGACAACTATGTGTTAATGAGTGTCGTTCATGAACGATTCGTTCTTTTTGAAGTAATCTTTAATATGACTCGGGAACAACGAGTTGTTTCAGAGAGCGATTAGCTAATTTTGTGTTGATCGCGCATGCACTACATGCCATCTGTTCTGTTCGGGATCTTCTGCATTCAGCCTATGGTGCTGTGAGTTGGTAAACAAATTACTCGAACCTGAAGACTCGAGAGGCAAACTAATCTTTCCAGGGAACAGACGTGATTAAATGTGAAGTGACAAAACGAAAGAAAGACTCTGATTCGGAGCTGAGGTGAACTAACAGACTGCATAGCCTGAAGACCCAGCTAAGCAATTAATGAATCATTTCTTTCTTAAAGTCTGGCCTTGGCTGAATTAGCTTACAATGTAATATTTATTCCAAATGTGATCAACGTTTGCATAAATACTAGATGTGTTGGGGAATTTAACATGTGACATTTTAATTATTTGCTGCTGAAATGAACGAAATGACTTGAAAAAAGATTAGTTAATTTTTCTGAATGAAATTCTGAGTATGAAAAAGTCAGGCTAGTTCAAATATATGTAGGCTAACAAATATATGAAGCCATGTTTAATAAAGTATATTTGTATAATTATGCAATTCATATACATAATACAAAAGAATATGAGACAGACATTATGAACATGTATTTTACATATACATTTTGCCAGGGTTCTGTTACTTGGATAAGGTTTTATTATTGGTTTGGTGACAGCTCTGACACTCCTATTGTCTTGCGGGTTTGAGTTCTCTCAGATAATGTTGCTTTGTTGCTTTGTTTGGATCCTGGCATTTCATTCTAGTTTGGTTTTGGTTCAGGCTTCGGACATTAATGTCCAGCGAATTTTCATTTGTTTTATATGTAAAATCTCTACAAATAAAAAAAAAAATAATAATAAAAAAAAAAAAAATATATATATATATATATATATATATATATATATATATATATATATATATATATATATATATATAGACAGTAATTTCTCACATATATAATTTGAACATATATAATGAGTAGAGAATTGAGTTATATGTGAATATATGGAACTGTTCTGATTTCTGATCTGAGCTGCATATATGTGTATTTATGTTTTTACTGTATATGGGCATATTAGGATATTTTATATATAAGACATATACTGTGGGTACAGAAAGTATTCAGACCCCCTTAAATGTTTCACTCTTTGTTATATTGCAGCCATTTGCTAAAATCATTTAAGTTCATTGTTTGTCTCATGGATGTACACACAGCAGCCCATATTGACAGAAAAACACATAATTGTTGACATTTTTGCAGATTTATTAAAAAGGAAAAACTGAAATATCACATGGTCCTAAGTATTCAGACCCTTTGTTAAGTATTTAGTAGAAGCACCCTTTTAATCTAATACAGCCATGAGTCTTTTTGGGAAAGATGCAACCAGTTTTTCACACCTGGATTTGGGATCCTCTGCCATTCCTCCTTGCAGATCCTCTCCAGTTCTGTCAGGTTGGATGGTAAACATTGGTGGACAGCCATTTTCAGGTCTCTCCAGAGATGCTCAATTGGGTTTAAGTCAGGGCTCTGGCTGGGCCATTCAAGAACAGTCACAGAGTTGTTGCGAAGCCACTCCTTCATTATTTTAGCTGTGTGCTTAAAGTCATTGTCTTGTTGGAAGGTGAACCTTCGGCCCAGTCTGAGGTCTTGAGCACTCTGGAGAAGGTTTTCGTCCAGGATATCCCTGTACTTGGCTGCATTCATCTTTCCCTCAATTGCAACCAGTCGTCCTGTCCCTGCAGCTGAAAAACACCCCCACAGCATGATGCTGCCACCACCATGCTTCACTGTTGGGACTGTATTGGACAGGAGATGAGCAGTGCCTGGTTTTCTCCACACATACCGCTTAGAATTAAGGCTAACAAGTTCTATCTTGGTCTCATCAGACCAGAGAATCTTATTTCTCACCCTCTTGGAGTCCTTCAGGTGTTTTTTTGCAAACTCCATGCGGGCTTTCATGTGTCTTGCACTAAGGAGAGGCTTCCGTCGGGCCACTCTGCCATAAAGCCCAGACTGGTGGAGGGCTGCAGTGATGGTTGACTTTCTACAACTTTCTCCCATCTCCCGACTGCATCTCTGGAGCTCAGCCAAAGTGATCTTTGGGTTCTTCTTCGGTTCTTACAACACAGGAACCGTGCCATGTGCGCTAAGCTGCTGTCGAATCACAACACAGGAACCGCTGGCACAATCAGAACTCGTTACGTATTTCTGAAGGAGGGACTTCATAGAACAAGGAACTCGTCAGCCCGTTTTTAGGAGAGTGAAAACAGCGGTGTACAGATAAGTAAATTGCGTGAAAAATACTGTTTTTTTACACGCGAAACATGAACACATGTTATATTGCACACTGTTAACACAATCAAAGCTTCAAAAACACACAAAGAACGGGACCTTTAAAACAACATTTCGTAACACAAAAACTTTTTGCACAGTTGTCGCAAATAGAGTGATACAAATGGTGAAATGGTCCCGTGCTGATACTGGGAGAATATCGCATGGCTGGAAAAGGCTCTCAGATTTGAGAACCAGAAATACCTGTTGCATAACATAACAACATAACAAACATAACATAACATAACATAACATAACATAACATAACATAACATAACATAACATAACATAACATAACATAACATAACATAACATAACATAACATAACATAACATAACATAACATAACATATCATAACATATCATAAATCATGGTTTCTGCATTTCCGCATTTATTCACAAATGTATGCATTTACACAGTTAGCCAATGAGAACCTGATGATAATCTGATTTACATTTCGGATTTATAAGAATGCTGAACGCTGAAAATCTAAATAGCAAAAAAGTGCATTAGACTATTACTGTACAGCCTAGTGAAAATAACATAATTCACAGAATTTTATTGTGACAAAACATTGCAGTGTAAACTGTGACAGGAGCAACAGTCAAATAGATTGCCTAAAAGTGTAAATGTAAGAAAATATAAGAGAAGACATATTATCATGATGGAAAACTTTACAAGAATTAAAAACCTAATAAAATGTCAGTATATGCAGATATAAAAGCCCTTGAATGAATCAAAGAGGAATCTTTATAGGTTACACAGATGACAGTTTAATTTTATAGCAACAATAAACTATGAAAGAGGGAGGGATGAGCTGACATTTATGGTTGTTTTTACAGGTCAATAATCAGGTTTGATGCATGCTCAATCAATCAATTGCCTTGAATATATTAGACATGCAAATGCAGGTTAAGAATGTGCTGTATTTCATAGTTCTATGAATTTAAATCAGTGACAATAATGCAACCAGTAATAATGTAAAACAAAGAAGAGTGAAAAATACTGTTACAACACAAAACACAGCTCTTATGTCTTGTATTTCAGTGAACCATAATTCCCAGAGGACACAGGCTGGGATGTTGGATTTTTGCATGACCGTAATGTCAACAGAATACACGTTCCTACACACCTGCATTCTTTATGCTAATCTCCCTTGTCCTTTATCAGTCTGTTTTCCCTGATAAACACTGAAATCTTGTTACCGTGACCGGCTGATCCATTTATTCTCTTTAAACTTCTGTCACATTGTGATGAAGAAATCATATGATGTTCATGTCCCCTAATTCAATTTTCACAGTCTTTCTCCTTCACCATAAAGCTAAAATTAGTTAGCTATTAGTATGCAAAAAAAAAAAAGAAAAAAAAAAAAAGTTATGTTTGGTTATTTGACACATGTACGTCAACAAGTTGGTGTTAGCTACAGTCCGGCTCTTGATGTATAGGGTTAAATTACACTGAGTTTCTCCAGCTCTTTTCTTCTTGGTTACAGATAAATGGTTGCTATGCATGCGTGAATTTGCATGTTTATTGCTTACTGTTGCCTCATTTCTCTCATTTCCATATCGCACACCCTCTGGCCCAGTCTTAAGTTTGGAAATGGGTGTTCATTTTTAAAAAGAAAACTCCCCTTCTCTATGGAAGCAATCTTCAAGCTACACTTGTACCATGCTTGAGTAACCTTGGCTTAAATTTAGCTGTGCTTGGCTGCCCTAATGGTAGTACTTAGCACTTTGCAAGTCCATATCCTCTTAGCTAAAAACATGCTCATCTCATTGTATTAGTGTAATTCATGATATTTGCTGAAATTAGTTTCTTGAGAAGGACAATTGAGAATTATGGCCCTTGTTAACACTCATTTCAGGACATAGTTTTTCTGCTAGGATTCAGAGACCCACAATCAGACTGAATAAAGATTGAAAAAGACAGCATGCTGCATGAGTAGTTTAAAATGATTCTGCTCAAGTTATGCTTATATTAGTAATTTCTCTGCAATTATGAACATTTACATTGATATTCATATAACATTGAATAGTATGCTAGAATAGCAATGGTTTTTTAATGACATTTTTATTAAAGACCCCTTGTGGTAAACAAGTTTTGAATGTTGTTTAGGTCTATATGGTGTTTTTAATATAAGACAGACCTTGTGCAAATTCATAAGTCTGCATCTTTTCTGAGTATTTTCTCCTTAAAACTGCAGTGAACCTTGGATTTAAGGAGAGACACGGCAGGTGAAAATTTTTTTTTTTTCATGCAGTGGTCAATTTTGAGATTTTGGGCCAGTTTGCTCCCTTAACATGTAAGCTTTCATGTAAAAAAAAAAAAAGAAGTCAGTATTACACATTAAGGTGGTTATTTCGTTATATTTTGTCACCGTGCGCCTTTAGATTTCTACCCGAAATCATCCAAAGTTATTCTAACGTGAGCCGTCTCCATTCACAGAAACACGTCATGCCTGGTATCATTATAAAGCTCTCACTGTGCGTTCACACACAGCTGCCGGCGAGAGCGTCAAACTTCGCTCTGGCCGCCCTGCCATCGACGCTGTAGAAAGATTCGTGGACGCGCTGCCGCTCTGACGTAGATCGAATGCTTGGCCTTTTTTAAAACTGCATTTAAATTGGCTGCAAAGCAAACCATCATGTTGATCTGCGTTTGTGCAGCCTGACCACAGGTAGGGTAAAACCGTATAATATAACCTCATGAGATCATTTAAATGTGAAAGTTTAAAAAAAGCAGATCAATGGAAAGAACTTAACAATTATAGTTACATGTTTGCTAACGAAATAAACCAATTAAAAGCCATTTGTGTGGTGTATAAATAATGTTGCGCGTCTTCTAATGGAACCCGCTGCACCAGCAGTGATCAACTTCTCCTCTATTTTGCTAGGGAACTAATGTGGTCGGAACCAAAGTTTACAGCACTGCGTTCTCTGGAATCCTCTCAAGCGGAGCACTTCTATATTCCCATTGGTTGCCGCTGAACCGCGTCATAGCTCATTACCATAAAGTTGACCTGATTCCAACTCTCCTCGACGCCCAAATCGTCCAAGACGCGCCGCGCCGCGCCGCGCCGCTCTCGCCGCCGGGCTCCCATTGAAAATGAATGACTTCCGGCCACTTTGACGCTCTCGCCGGCGGCGGTGTGAACGCACAGTCAGTCTCACACACAGCGCTGTCTAATCCAAATATGGACATTTCCTTTGTAGAACTAACCAACCGCGAAAGTTTGCAGCCGAAAACCACATCTGATTGGTCGATGTGAATTTCTCACTACGCGCTGCCGCTTGTGAAGCGTGTAACACGTGTCTAACGTAACATTCAATATGGGCCAATTGGTCAGAAGGTAGATGCGACTACTGGAGAGAGGAAGACAGCACAGCAGGTGAGTGAACAATCAATACAAAGTCTTGTTTCGGATTCAGGTTGATCTTGTATTAGAAGAAAATACACTTTTGCTCAAAATGTGTGAATCACAAAGGTAAACAATTAAAATACAATAAATGATAATATTCACACTCTTCTTGTTGTTGTTTTTTCAGATACGTGGACTCAGTTTTGGACAGTAGCCAAACACTTTTGACTCTGTAGAAAACAGATTATCATATACTTATGAATAATAAAATAAATAAAATAAATCTCTGTGTCAGGTTCTTTCTAACAACAAAATTAAAGAAACAATAGATAATGCTCTCACACAAAGTATTGCAATCAATAACTCAAATACCTCAAAATATAATCAAATGGACAATCAGTTTGATTCAATACACAGAATGGAATTCTGAACTTTCACTTTCAGTTGCAAATTAATCACTTTCTCCTCAAAACGTAATAGTCCAATGTGAATCAGAGACTCAAGATAATCAATTCAGAGTTCATAAAGCGAATCGATGAGTTCAGAGAACTGTTGATTCTTTTAGAATGATTCAGGATCACAATCAATGTCTCTTCTTGAGAAATCAAAAAGGAAAAATAAAAAACAAGATGATCTCAATGAGTCCGAGTCCCGATTGTCCCAAAAGTACAAGAAATAATTCTCCTACCAGTTTGATGGCTCAAAAACACAGTTCAACAGAGAAAACGGTTCCATGGGTGGCCCGCCATATACAATCTGCACCTCGTGCGTCCAGCACGAATCAGGGAAGAAGAACTTGAATCTCAAAAAAAACCCAGCCTTGTAAAACACAAGGCAGAACAATAATTAGTCTTCAATTCAACAATTTCATTGTCAAATCACATGTATGCACTTCAAATAACACATTAAACATAACATTTTAACACTTAAATAGCATACTTCGTTAGCTCATTAGCATTCTCACACGTGCGTCAGCTTTAGCCCATGTGCTATCCACTTCGGCTCGCACGGCATATATAAACACACTGTATTGACTCTTTATCAGATTCGCGGCACTTTTTACATAAACATCAAGTTAATGTTTGAGTTTTTAACTCACCAAGGCGATGAATTTATATGTTTTTAACAAGGAAGTTCATTTGTGGTACATTGATGTTCCGTGTATATCTGCATCAATCTGTTTCACAAGCCTCCGTCTCATCCGCTTCTTACTCTGGCATCAGCTCCTTCATATTATAGCATCAGATCAGAAATCCTGTTTTTCTGTCGTATTTGATCAATTTTCTCTGAATTAATCACTTACATGGAGGGGTTTTGAAGATCGCTCCGTGTAACTGCGTCATCTCACTCGCTCTAACAGTAGCAGATAGGCGGGGCTTGACTCACTGCCGCTACTAGCTCTTAAAGAGCCCATCACCTCATTAATCAGTGATTTCTTTCTGTTTCTTTCTTCCTTATTTTCTTCTTTCATTTTATTTATTAGTAGCCTGGGTTACCCGGGTTACATGCTCCCCGCCTTGAAGATATGCAGGTCCCACTGCATCTTCCAGGCTGTGAAATCACAGCAGAGGGAGATCCATTTTCCATTTCCGGAGAGGCTTCCCCAAGGCAGTCAGACTCCTCCAGTGATGCAGTGAACGCTGTACTGAGTCCCTGCAGTAAGGACTGTATGACCAAGGAAAGAGGATTCCCTAATTGAGGGTACTGTAGCCTTTTCGGTGGCTCATGGCACCTTTGTGAACGCCTCAGGACACCTTCAACCTGGCCAACCACTGTCTGTTCACTCTGAGGGTTTCTCTGATCAACAACACTGTTTTGCGGTAGGACATCAGTCCTATCATCCTCAGTGGAGATCTTAGATGCCGGTTCATCGGATTCCTCTCTCTGCTCCACTAGTCCTGGGTCATCTCCAACAGGTAAGTCACTCAACACATCTGCTCTTGCGAGATCCATCACCCACTCATCCTCTCTTTCAGGATCATCCAGTGGAATTCCCTCCCCAACGTCAGGTAGGTTAGGTAAGCTCACTTGCAACTTCACTGGAGTAGGTTGGTCAGGGTCTGTATTAATCACAGTTCTCACTTCAGGGGAAACTTCTGCTGTCACTCCGCCACTTGACTGCTTTTGAGGTCTGGAATTGGAGAGAATTGTGTTTTCAACACTTGGCAAGTACCTGGGTGTATAATAATCCATACCATCATTTTCTGATTCAGAATCCTCAGTCACACTCTCTGGATCTTCTGTACCAGGGTTTGCTCGAGTTCTAGGCCTCTGAGGTGTCTTTGGTCTTACTGGTTCCTCAGGTGTGTTTTCTCGCAAGTATCCACAGGGTAGTAGCAAGTCTCGGTGCAACGTGCGAAGCGGCCCATCCTTGCCCTCTGGTTGAACGGTATAGACCGGCAAGTCAACAGCTTTCTTGATCACAATGTATACTTCTTTCTCCCACTTATCTGCCAACTTATGCTTTCCCCTCAGCTTGACGTTCCTTACAAGGACCGATCTCCGATTTCAAGGGATGAGGCGACCACTCGCTCATCGAATCTCTTCTTATTACGTCTTGCCACCTTTGAGGCGTTCTCACTTGCCACCCTGTAGCTCTCCTGCAGGCGATCTTTCAAATTTCTGACATAACTTGAATGAGATGGGAATGACTTAGCAGGTAAACCGAAGGCCAAATCGACTGGTAGCCGAGGCTGCCTCCCGAACATTAACTCGTAAGGCGAGAATCCTGTCGAGTCATTACGAGTGCAATTATATGCATGGACTAATGGTTTCACATAGTCCTTCCAGTAGGTCTTCCCCTTCTCATCCAGGGTCCCTAGCATCTGAAGCAGCGTCCTGTTAAAGCACTCAACAGGGTTGCCCCGGGGATGGTAAGGTGTCGTCCTCACTTTACGGATTCCTGCTATACCACATAGTTCCTTTATTAACTTTGACTCAAAGTCGGGTCCCTGATCACTGAGGAGTTTCTCAGGAAACCCGTAGTGGGTGAAGAAGTTATCCCACAGGCATTTTGCCACAGTTTGAGCCTTCTGGTTCCTGGTGGGTATTGCCACAGAATACCTGGTAAAGTGATCGGTGATCACTAGAATATCCTTAGTATTGCTCCGATCGGGCTCCAGCGACAAGTAGTCCATGCAGACTAACTCGAGGGGTCTGCTGGTCGCTATGTTCACCAGGGGCGCGGCACGCCCGGGAAGGGTCTTCCGTCTCACACAACGCTCACAGGCCTTTATTTTCTCCTCTACAGTCATTGCCAACTTTGGCCAGTAAAACCGGGACCTAGCAAGATCCAGGGTCCTCTCAATCCCAAGATGGCCCATGTCGTTGTGCAGGCTTGTCAAGACCATCTCCCGCAGATCCACAGGTAATGCCAGCTGATACAGCACACCTCCTTGATCTTGTCTCCTTCTAAATAACACTCCATTCTTGAATTCCAATCTGTTCCACTCTCTCAGCCATAAGGCTACTTCTACAGGCTCTAGTTTTCCTTCAGGTTTTTGCCCATATTCAAGGTACTTAATGACTTCTTTGAGTTCTGGATCAGCTCTTTGACGTTCACTCAACTCTTCTTCAGACATTTGGGGAAGAATCGGAAGGCCATGGGCATCCTCCTGCTGGAACTCCGGGGGTACTGCATTAGCATTAATGCACAGTGACTCAAACACAGTAGGTTGGAAGCATGACAGGTCAGAATCATCACAGCGCTGATACACTTGGTGTCTCTCACAGAGGGCTTTCACTGCTGCTGGAAGAATTGTTGATTGCTCTGATTCTGCTAAATGGTGAAGAGTGAATTGTTTGATTCGTTCACGCTCTTTTTGGGAGGCAAAGTCATCCATGGGTCTGCCATGAGGACGTCTGGAGAGTCCATCAGCGTCTAGGTTTCGTTTGCCTGCACGATATTGGATCTTGAAATTGAAGGTTGACAGGCTGGACAGCCACCTATAACTGGTTGCGTCAAGCTTTGCAGATGTTAAGATGTAGGTGAGTGGGTTGCTGTCTGTTATTACAATGAACTCTCCTCCATACAGATAATCACTGAATTTTGAAGTGACCGCCCACTTGAGTGCGAGGAACTCCAATTTATGTGCGGGATACCTTGTTTCGCTTTTGGTTAGACCCCTGCTCGCGAAGGCAATAACTCTCATTCTACCCTCCTGCTCTTGATAAAGGGCAGCCCCAAGTCCTGTTATGCTTGCATCCGTGGTCAACACGTAGGGAAGTCTGGGATCAGCAAATCCAAGGACTGGAGCTGAAGTCAGCTTCTCTATGATGCTATCAAACGCCCACTGGCATTCATGGGTCCACCGGTCCCCAAACTGCTCCTTAGGATCCCGGTATTGTGCACTTTTCTTCGGGTCTCGCCTTTGGTTTTTCTGCAGAGGGGGATATCCAATGGTAAGGTCGTTAAGAGGTCTTGTGATCTTAGAGAAGTCTTTGACGAACCTCCTGTAATATCCCGCAAATCCAAGAAAACATTTCAGGTCTTTGAGATTTCTGGGCCTTGGCCAGGTCTTGAGAGCTTCAATCTTGGCCGGATCCGTCTCAACTCCATTCTGAGATACTATATGGCCTAGGTATCGGACCGACGTCTGGAAGAACTTGCATTTTGTGGGCGAAAGTTTCAGTCCATACTCTCTCAAACGCTTTAAGACTTGCAAGAGTCTGGCTTCGTGCTCCTCTAAAGTTTTAGAGAAGACTATGAGGTCGTCAACGAAGACCAATACTTCCCTCCTGTTAAGATCGCCCATGCACCGCTCCATTAATCTTTGAAATGAACTCGGCGCATTTGTGACCCCTTGTGGCATTCTATTGAATTCATAGAAGCCTAAAGGGCAGACGAATGCTGTTTTCTGTTTATCAGCCTCCTCCATCTCAATCTGATAGAAGCCTGATTTTAAGTCGAGGACTGAAAACCATTTGGAGCCAGATAGAACTGAGAAGGCTTCTTCCAAATTTGGGAGAGCATACGCGTCTTTTATGGTCTGTGAATTCAATTTCCTAAAGTCAATGCAGAGACGTACATCATTGTTCTTTTTTTTTTTACCACTACTATCGGAGAGGCAAAGGGTGATTCCGATTCCCTAATGACACCTGCATCGAGGAGTTCTTTGAGATGTCTTCTTACTGCATCGACATCTTGGGGATGGATAGGCCTAGGCCTTTGCTTGAAGGGCGTGTTGTCACTGAGATTGATGTGGTGTTTTACCTTATCAGTCCGACCGTAGTCCAAATCGTGCAGTGCGAATACATCTGACATGGAGCTCACTAGATCAGTTATTCTTTCCCTCCATTCACTTGATAAGGGAGAGTCACCGAAGTCAGGGACAATCTTTGCTTGTGTAGGTCTCTCAACTTTGCGCACAGGAGCACTCACAGGGTTTCTTCCCTCAATCACACTTTGGACAGTGTGCACTTCAGCCAACACTGCTCTAGGAGGGATTGTTAAATCAACTTGGGTCTCGTTCTTCAACACTACTGGTATCTGGATGTTGCGCTTCGGAGGTAGGGAATGCAAACAACTAGCCACTAACAGTCCGCCAGGCAAAGATGATGATGCAGATGGCTCTACAGTTACCCAGGTCTCTGACAGTGGCCCGATGATGTTAACACAGCCGTTTAGAACCACTGTGCTTCCAGCCGCTACTACTTCAGGCATTTCTCCTTTCACTTTTACTTGGCCCAAGACACTCGCACCAGCTCGTCGCCGTCTTGCCTCTAGGACTCTTATCACAGCCCGGTATCCATGGTAGCATGACTTGGCTTTGAGTGTGGTTCCTTGCGTGTAATCAGCATACAAGACATCCAGAGTGTTAGTGCCAATGAGGATCTGGGGCACATGTGTCAGGTCTGGGACTACTAGGGCCAACGTTGGAACTTCAGCTTCTGCTCCTAAAAACTCATGAGGAAACTTCAGAGCCAATTCAACATATCCCAGGTAAGGGACAGCTTGGCCATTTGCCCCTTCAACTTCCAACAGGCGATTCAATGGCTGCAGGGTATGGTGCGACAGGTGACTGTTGTAGAAGGACAGAGGGATTGTCGTGACCTGAGATCCTGTATCTAACAGGCAGTTTACTTCCTTCCCTTCGACTCCAACTTGCGCCGTGCATCTCATTCCTATTAATCCATCCGGTAGCTTCAAAGAAGTTCCAGCACCGACATGCTCATTAAACACTTGCTGCTGCTTAGGGCTTTGTTTTTTACTTCCAGTCCCCATCCGCCCTGCGACAGAGACTGCTTTTAATTTAAAGGCACCGCTGTGGCTCCATTTTGAAGATCCCACTCAGCTTGTCTCTCCTTCAACTTACGCTTCTTCTCCTCAACTCTAGATGGATTGGGTGCATTCTCACAATTAGCGGCTAGGTGACCATCGTCTCCACAGCGAAAGCAGTACCATGGCCGAGGACGATTGGATCTCATCTCAATGTACTTTGGTCCTTCATTCTCCTTTCTGCTGACTTCATTGAAATCTGATCTGCTCAGACTGCTTCTGAGATAAGGGGATCTTGCAGGTTGGTTTCTCTGTGCACCAGAAGCAGCAACTTGAACTTTAAGCTCCTTCATCTGGCTTTTCAACTCCTCAAACTAATTTGTCTCAGTACACACCCCTTCTTTCTTCCTGGTGTCTGCTTTCATGGCGGCGATTTGCCTTTGAAGGCCAGCAATTTCCTTCCTTAAAATGCCCACTTCTGACATGTCAGGACACTGGACCTTGCCTTTCTGCTTAGGTGCTTTCTGCTCTGCATTTCTAGGATCTGGGGTTTCTGCAACATCCTCTTCAAATGCGCTGAACGGGTAAACAGACTGTTGGTGCGATGCCGTCCTCAGTTTGAGGGGAACTGATGGATACTTGCTCACACCCAAATGCTTTCTCATTCTCTCCTCCTTAGAGGCCTGCTTATCCTCAGCTGTGCGAATGAGCGTCGCTAATTCAGCAAAAGGAGGTGGGTCTACTTTCCTCTTTTCAAGCTGCAGGTCAGCTATCAAGGTGTTGTCCCAACAGCCACGGCAAAACTGCTTCAACAGACAACGATCTCGTTCACCCTCCGCAACACCTTCACGTCTGATGGTAGCACTCAGGGTCACGTGCAATCTGTGGAGATAGGCAGATGATTTTTCACCGGGATTCTGCAGGGTGCTGATGAATTTAGCCAATAATTCGTCTCCATCCTCCACTGAACCATAGACAGACTCTAGTAGTTTAAGGCACTCTGACGATGGAGCGACTGGACTCACATGTTTAATAATATCTGAAGCAGGTGGTAACAAGCTATCTAGAATTCTTCGTGTCTTGTGTGACTCGGGAAGGGATGGATCATTCAACAGGTAGTCAACACTTGCTCGCCAGGTGTCAAAATCAGGCTCATTGCTTGGACGGGGGGTCCTTCCAGAGAAAGCTCTCAGGCGAAACGGGGTATTGTGTGAGGACAAGGAGTCATTCGTTCTTATAATGTGTTCCATCACCACCTTC
Organism: Romanogobio albipinnatus; assembly: GCA_023566225.1. Lineage (NCBI taxonomy): Eukaryota > Metazoa > Chordata > Actinopteri > Cypriniformes > Gobionidae > Romanogobio > Romanogobio albipinnatus. The sequence continues at coordinate 42,861,970 of CM042242.1, forward strand.
TGGATGCCTGGAGGGTGTACAGCAGTCATAGGCAATTTCAATGATACTGTCTCAGTAGTGCTGTCATCGAGGTCCCTTGAGCAATGCGGTGATGCAGCGCCCATGGCTTCCTTGACTGGGTTTTTGAGTTCATCGTTCTTCGAAGGGTGAGTCAATGTCTCTGCAGCAAATTCCGTTCTCTGTAGAGGTAGTGATTTACACACTGGATGCTGAGGAGTGCTGGTGGCATGTGTCAGAAAACTTGATTTACAAGGTTGGTGCTCTATTCCAGGCTCCGTTCTAGACAACGCATCAACTGAAGTTCTAATCTCACTTATCTTATTCAACTCTCGTTGGAGTACATCCTGAAGGGATTCTCCACTGGCATCCACTATTGCCTGTAATTTCTCCAAATACCCTGAGGTGGCGCTACTAGCTGTAGGGGTGTATACGCTACTCAAGGTGCGCACGTGGAACACTGTGTCCGCATCAGTGGGACTTATGATGGTTGCAGGTAGCTGAGGCTTGAGGTTGGACATGGGAGAATTGCATGAGAACTCTATTACTGCATTATGATGAAACTCAGACCGTGGGTCATCAATTAGTAAGTTTTGTCGAATAGAGCCAAACTTCTGCAGATAAGCCTCAGGAGCTTCGTCTAGTTCAGTTAGTGTCATGCCACTGACAATCACTGCATTTTGCACATTGACATTTTCTAGTTCCACAACATCCATTTTTGTCTGGTTCACTGTATGTGCTATTTTAATTGATTATTCACCTCAGCAGCTGCTGCGTCCTCTCTCCTGGCTGGCTCGCCAAAGTGAAGCGTGTAACACGTGTCTAACGTAACATTCAATATGGGCCAATTGGTCAGAAGGTAGATGCGACTACTGGAGAGAGGAAGACAGCACAGCAGGTGAGTGAACAATCAATACAAAGTCTTGTTTCGGATTCAGGTTGATCTTGTATTAGAAGAAAATACACTTTTGCTCAAAATGTGTGAATCACAAAGGTAAACAATTAAAATACAATAAATGATAATATTCACACTCTTCTTGTTGTTGTTTTTTCAGATACGTGGACTCAGTTTTGGACAGTAGCCAAACACTTTTGACTCTGTAGAAAACAGATTATCATATACTTATGAATAATAAAATAAATAAAATAAATCTCTGTGTCAGGTTCTTTCTAACAACAAAATTAAAGAAACAATAGATAATGCTCTCACACAAAGTATTGCAATCAATAACTCAAATACCTCAAAATATAATCAAATGGACAATCAGTTTGATTCAATACACAGAATGGAATTCTGAACTTTCACTTTCAGTTGCAAATTAATCACTTTCTCCTCAAAACGTAATAGTCCAATGTGAATCAGAGACTCAAGATAATCAATTCAGAGTTCATAAAGCGAATCGATGAGTTCAGAGAACTGTTGATTCTTTTAGAATGATTCAGGATCACAATCAATGTCTCTTCTTGAGAAATCAAAAAGGAAAAATAAAAAACAAGATGATCTCAATGAGTCCGAGTCCCGATTGTCCCAAAAGTACAAGAAATAATTCTCCTACCAGTTTGATGGCTCAAAAACACAGTTCAACAGAGAAAACGGTTCCATGGGTGGCCCGCCATATACAATCTGCACCTTGTGCGTCCAGCACGAATCAGGGAAGAAGAACTTGAATCTCAAAAAAAACCCAGCCTTGTAAAACACAAGGCAGAACAATAATTAGTCTTCAATTCAACAATTTCATTGTCAAATCACATGTATGCACTTCAAATAACACATTAAACATAACATTTTAACACTTAAATAGCATACTTCGTTAGCTCATTAGCATTCTCACACGTGCGTCAGCTTTAGCCCATGTGCTATCCACTTCGGCTCGCACGGCATATATAGACACACTGTATTGACTCTTTATCAGATTCGCGGCACTTTTTACATAAACATCAAGTTAATGTTTGAGTTTTTAACTCACCAAGGCGATGAATTTATATGTTTTTAACAAGGAAGTTCATTTGTGGTACATTGATGTTCCGTGTATATCTGCATCAATCTGTTTCACAAGCCTCCGTCTCATCCGCTTCTTACTCTGGCATCAGCTCCTTCATATTATAGCATCAGATCAGAAATCCTGTTTTTCTGTCGTATTTGATCAATTTTCTCTGAATTAATCACTTACATGGAGGGGTTTTGAAGATCGCTCCGTGTAACTGCGTCATCTCACTCGCTCTAACAGTAGCAGATAGGCGGGGCTTGACTCACTGCCGCTACTAGCTCTTAAAGAGCCCATCACCTCATTAATCAGTGATTTCTTTCTGTTTCTTTCTTCCTTATTTTCTTCTTTCATTTTATTTATTAGTAGCCTGGGTTACCCGGGTTACACTTGCTTGTGTATTCTCTGCCTGAGAGAAAGTGCAAACAACGCCGGAATCAGCTCACGTTCACAGAAAAGATCAAGTAGCAAGAGCTAGTAAAAAGAAAGTAAACAACAACAGATTAGACGACGAAACCCCGTCAGAATTAGATTCAAATAGTTATAGATGGACATATACAACAAACAGGGACAGTTCATCTGCAGTTTTTGTGACTGGTGTTGTGTGTTTAAGGTAGTTCTCTTAAGGTAGTCCTCTAATAGCTATTGCTATTAATAATTTATTAATTTATCAATTTCCACGTGTTTTAAATATTATACACTACTGATATTAATTAACTGAATATATATTTTGTTTGTAGGTTGGGGGTTTTATAGAAATGTATGCAGTTATACAGTACAAAACTTTAAAGGCCGTTTTCTCAAAATTAGTTTTTTCTCACACTCAGAGTCAGACATATCCACTTCAGTAGCACCTACAAGCACCAACTTTTGTAGTCTTATACTGAACTATATTCTGAAGGCTTTTACAGAGGGATTTGTTGATATATCATTCCTATCCTGAGTTATAAGTCCTTTAACTCGATACATTGATTTTTTAAGGCTATTGTCAGTATTCTTTACTAAAGCACAAAATTAGATATCCAGAATCCCCTCTGTAAAAGCCCTCTCTAACATGTCAACAAATAGAACCAAGAATTTTAAACATGGTCCTTTCCAATTTCCAGATTTTGTTTTTGGAAAAGTATGCAAATGAGCGTATATTTAAGTATATAAGGCCTCATTTGCATATTAAAACATTAATTTACACAAAACTTGTAATACTTTTTTTTTTTTTGCTTATGCCAGTAATAAACTGGAGAAGTTTCACAGTGATATCTTGTAATTTAAAAAAAAATCCCTATTCACCTGTAGTGTCTCGCCTTAATTTGCATGTTCTGTGCATCACAAACTATCTTGTAACCAATCACATCAATGTGGGTGGGCTTTAGCATATCATTAACTATGCTCTAAAGCAGGGGAAAGCCAGTCTCAAGGGAAGCCAGGTTATCTGGGTGTATTTTTCTGTTAATATGAAAAATTGTGTACATTTAGCAATATAGCGTGTGAATTATGTATATGATGTATTAAGATGTTATGATGAACTATATGCCTTTCTTCACTGACATTCTAAGTTGTTCTAAGCGTTTCTAAGGATGCTGATTTTTAGAAGGCAGACTGAGATGATGAATGGGAACATGGTTTGTGTAACATTAGCAACATATTATTAGCTGTTTGATAGCATAGTCAAGCAAAATTCTAATCATATTACTTAGCAGCAATATAGCAATATATAAAACACATTACCATTCTGATACATCGACTTTGTAGACGACCCTGTATAATTTATATATGTATGTTAAATATAAAGAAAATATATAATAATAAATAAATAAATAGGCTGATAGAGTTTAACAATCTATATTTTGCTATTTTTTTAATTACAGTATAATGGACATTTTCCCATGTAATGATTTAAAGTATCAAGAGGGACACACATCATTAATCTTAATCAATATATTATTAATGAGAGTTCAATGTGTGGAGTATGGGAACATTGGCATGCCGTGCCTGTAATGTTTCATAATGGCTGTCAGAATAATTTGTTTTCTTCTCTCGTTTTATCCAGAGTTATAAGGAGACATCACAATTGTCCAAACATACAGATAAACAGAAACATAAATGTGCTCATGGGTAAAATATAGACATTTTTGCAAGGGTGTCATACACTGGAGAAAATGTATCCTTAAAACGAGTTTCATAATAGCATCTGAATTAGCTAATTTTACTGAAGTCAAAAATGTAATTTAACATTAATGAATCAAACCAAATACATTAGGTTACACCAATAAAACTAAGTTTAAGTGTTAGATAAGGTAAACATGTAACACTTTTACAGTGAAGCCATAATCACATAATTACGGGTGATACTATAGTGCACATTTATTTATCTGAGGTTGAAAATGGTTCTCATATCAAGCTGGGTTACTGGACTGTTTTGTGAAAATCATCATCTTTATACAATATACTCTCATTATTACTACTGTCTGTTTCAACTCCCTCAGTACAGAAGAGGACAGACATTCAGAAATATTAGTATATTCATTTAAAATTTGCAATGTCATCAAAATTATTTCAGTAATAATGCCAAAAACTTACACAGAGATTTAACATAAACTTACTGGAAATCTAACCAAGTTTTACTTGAAAGATTGTACATTTATTCTTAAATAAATGTATTTTTTGTAGTTATCACCCATTTATAGAAAGGGAATGTATCTAATTTCTGAACACATTTGACTGGATTCTTTCTCATCCAATCATAGCTGCTCCAACAACAAAGCCTCAAAATCCTTTACTGCAAACAGAAATGTCAATCAATCAACTGGTCAGTGCTATAAGTTAAACGGTATAAATATGGTTAAAGTAAACTTACTAAGAGCACAGGCTGAGCTTTTCAAGATTATTCCATTAATCTGTTTGGCTTGAATAATTCCATCACTTTTCTGGTTTTCTTTAATGATCTGTTCATTTGAGAAGCATTAGGAATAAAATTTTCGGCTTATCTTAAGCAAACTAGTGAGAAACAAATCTCACACCCCAGCTGAGCAGCTGAATATTTGCACTGCATTCAGCTGACTGGTGTGCAAATATATGCATAGCAAATTAAATGACAGTACTCGTCAGCATTTGGGAGGATAATTCCTGACAAGGGAAGAAGCTAGAGACCAAGTGGTTCAAAGAGACCACTGCATTTTTGTATATACATAAGGAAGTGAAATAAAGTTTATGTATAAGATTCATGCCAACATTTTCCTGCAAATCAGTTGAATAAGAAGAACCAATAAACTGTTTTTGCTTTGAATAGACATAATCAGACATCTAATCTTAGAATTGTGGAATGTTTTGGAAACAAATTTGTGATTTGCAAACATCTCACCATGACTGAACTGGCCACAAAACTTCAGTCGTGTGTATTTTGGCGTGTGTATCAGAAAGGATCACTCCTTTGGGATTAAGTGCTATGCAGACGATATGTCCTACCAGAAGACATAAATCAAATTCACAATATCTGAGATCAAGCTCTGACCTTCAACCCCAGACACTGCAAATCTGTGTGACCAGTTATCTACCCTTAAGGCAGACTCTCACAAGCATTTTTGGTAACACTTTACAATAAGGTTGTATTAGTTAACATTAGTTAATGCATTAGTTAACATGAACTAACCATGACCAACACCTTTGCTCACTAATAGTTAACTAATGAACCTTATTGTAAAGTGTTAACACATTTTTCTATTAAAATTTGGCATACATAAACTTCATCAACTTATATAATACACATGTATTCACTGGACTTACAATGAAGGCCCTAGTTGGATGCAAAGGTCATCTGGACATTTAAGCGTGTTTATTAGCAGCCAGGCCACATTGAGTTTGCAACACACTTGTAAACGTTAATGGAAATAAAATTTGATAATATATATCAAAATATAATGGGTAAACCTTTTTTTTATAATGTATTAGTACATTTTGAAATTAAAGCTACAATAAAAGTATTTTTTCGCTGCTAGGGGTCGCTAACCTCTTCAAAACTATAACAAAGGTGTAGATCGATGAAGCAGTGAATGAGTGTAGAATCATGGAACTTGTCGTCATACCGATGGATCTAATAATGTTTATGGGGAAATAATGTTTATGAATGAGTGAATGAATGCATTCATATTTTTTGACTGTGGTATGAAGCAGGGCGCTATTACTAATAAGAGACAGATATCAGCACCACACGTGCAAGTCCCGGGGGATATAAAGAAATGAGGACATTTCATTCTACCGAATTACCCGCAAGTGCTGAATTACTACTCATACAGGTCAGTTGATTTGACAAATTAAAATTGTGAGGAAATGTAATGCTGTTTCACTTGGTCTACACAATCTAAACTGCATTTGAGTGTGTTGAAAGTTATAATGTTATTCTGTGTGTTAGTTTGTTGGCTGTATGAGACTAGCAGTGAGCTACATCAAAATTAGAACATCATACTGACTGATTTCATTGTGTTGAGTGGCATGACATTGATTTGTTTTATGTACATTTGCTCACCTGTCTAATAAAGCACATGCAAGAACAGCATCTCTGTCAAGTCGAAGTTTGTTGCGAAGCTCTCGCCATTTCGAAAACGCCACGTCGATACTGGTCCTCTTTTGATTTCTCACTTTGTTCCAAAGTCTGCTTGCCATGGCCCATAATGTTTGAACGAAACTACAACAGTGTCCCACTAGAAGTTACACCATTGTTCACGTCTGTTGCCAATGTTTTCTACAGCTCTAAATCAGTGGCGGAGCCAGAGGGCTAGTTGGGGTGGCAATTGATTTTATTGATACATTTCCCAAATCTCCCAGTGGACGTGAATGCATCTTGCGGCCGCGGCGAGTATAAACAAGGCTTTACGCAGCACGCACAAGCGTGCAGCCGCTGCGTGCTGTTGCTGCTACACTTTTCATTGGTTAAGCTGACACGCAGCTCCTTTGTGACGGGCTCCAAACGGCTCCAAAACAATGCGGGCAGCACACAGGATCGATGAAGATCATTTTGCTGGTATGTACGGCTTTTATTGGTATTAAATTGTTGTAACTGGAAGTAAGGGAGACATTGTACTTTAGTGCTTAGCATTAATACTTCAATGAGCATTACTAGTCGTGAAACTGACTGACTAATACTGTCGCGCCTGCGTAAATATGCTTAAAACATGTCGTTAGCAAATGTTCAGCAACAATCACAGACATTAGGTAGGCTCATTCATATTGGCACGTGTAATGCAGCACTAATCTTAGCATAACAGACCGTTGTCATGAAAAACAGAGCATTGCCATGGACGCAGGATTCTACCCGTAGAGACCGAACGGACTATTTTCTTTAGTGGAAGCAATATAAATCGTTTTTAAATCAATAAACTCCCTTTTAAATCAATATGTTGTGTCAAATTATTTATTTATTTGGTAGGTAGCTATGTAATAAGCGGGATAATGTATAGCGAGGCTGTTGTTATAGCGAATACAACCCCTTCAGGCTGTTTTAAGATCCCTCCGCTTCACGCCGGGCTCCTAAACAGCCTGTCGGTGTTGTATTCGCTATAACAACCGCCTCGCTATACATTATCCCTTACTTAACATAACATACATGTCTAGATGTCTTTAAGCAATTTTCCTTGTGTTGTCAAATAGGCTAGACCTAAATATACTCAGATTTTGTCGTAATGTATTACTTTAGTATTTGTATTATTAGTAACGATGTACTCATGGTAAATAATAACAAGCAAATTGTTCCAAATTATGGTTTCTTCATGAGGTGTGTAACCAAGCTTTTCTTTGAATAGGGACAGCAGAATGAAGAGAAAAAGCGATATCACCAACTTCTTTCTAAAGAAGCAAAAGTCAGGTGCAGATCAGGGCCAAACAGATCCCAGTCCCAGTGTCAGCTGTTGTTGTGAACCATATGTAGGTGGTGGACAGGGAAGTCAAGAAGAGAAAGATAATGACATACAAGAACCCAGTGTATCACCAGCAGGTCAGAGCAGTGAGCAGAGGCAGTAAATTGTGTCTTAAATTCAGATTGTGTGATGATTTTTGTGCAAAGTATTATAGTATAATATCCAATGATAATTTTATAATTAATTCAATTTCAGAAGAAGACCAGAGTGAGACGGTTATTTCTACCAGTGATGGGGAAGATGGCGAGCCAGTCCTAATAGTAAAAGAAGAACAATGTACTGAACTCCCCACACTCAGCTCAAGCATCACATGTGCACCAAAAGGACCAAGTGGTAGGTACATTAGCCATGTACAAAAACATTAACAGTATAATAGCCATGATCTAGTGTTGTTCACTTCTTGACCTAGTATAATAAAACGTGTCTGTGGTATTTATTTAATTTCATTTTTACTTAAACACATCTCAAGATCAATGGATGAAGAACCTGTTCAGCCATGTCTCGCCAGGTTTCCACGAACCCCATTTGGAAAATTTACAAGGTCATTCAACAGCTTTTGGTATAAGGACAATCCATGGCTAGAGTACTCTGTAAGTCAAAATGCGAGTTACTGCTTTACCTGCCGCCACTTTTGCCTCCCAGGTTCCACGGAATCTTCCTTTACATCTGAATTTGGGTTTTCCAACTGGAAAAAGGCATTATTTAAAGATTCTGGTTTTAAACGTCACTCAAGATCAGACCAACATGCAAATGCAATGTATGCTTGGGCATAATACAAAAGAAGCAGGGAAAGTGAGAAATCAATATTTGATGCCTTAAATGAGAATAGAAAACAGCAAGTTGAGAAAAATAAAAATTACATCAAGACAATTGCCGAGGTCTTACTCTTAACTGCTACTCAAAACATTGCACAGAGGGGCCACAGGGAGGGTGGTGAGTCTGAGAATGAAGGCAATTTCTTAGCCATTTTGAATCTCGTCGCAAAGCATGACCCCTTTATTGATGAAAGACTTGCTGCACAGGGCAATGCTAAGTACACTAGCCACCAAATCCAAAATGAGATGCTTCAGGTTTTAGCAGATATGGTGCAGAAGCAAATTGTTGCAGAAGTAAAAGAAAGCGAAATGTTCAGTGTATTGGCAGATGAAACAAAAGACTTGCAAAAAAAAGAACAAATGTCTTTAGTGCTGCGATACTATTACAGCGGTGCTGTACACGAAAGCTTCTTGCACTTTCAGTCAGTAGAAAGCTTGGATGCAGAAGGTCTAACCAAAATGATAGTTGGATGATTGGAGAGGCATGGGCTTGACTACACTGTAAAACTTTTCGCTGTAAATTTACAGTAAAATACTGGCAGCTGGGTTGCCAGCCACTTACTGTATTTTTACAGGACAACAACTGTAAACAGCGTTTACAGAACTGTGCTGTAATTATCAAATACACTATCCTACTGTTACATCATGCAATTTAACAGTATTAAACTGTTCTCTACAGCAATAAAAAAAATTACATAATTAGAAATGTTATACTTTAAGTTGCATAGTAGTCACAATAGGAAAAAGAAACCAACATTATATAGGTTTTAAAACATTTATTTTAGTTAAAAGAAAACACTAGAAAATTGCCTGAAATGCCAGCTGTATTTTTTTAAAACATGTAAAAAAACAGTTGACAATTAGCACTTAACAATGCAGTAATCTTGCATAATTTGAAAACATTTCAAGTTTTTTTCAGAAATGTAAAGTGACCCAGAAAGAGTAATAAAAAAAAGAAAACACAAAAATGCCCTATAAACATGTTGGCTGAAATGCCAGTTGTATTTTTATAAATGCTATTATCAATTAACAGAACATTAACAATGCCGTAATCGTATTTACTTTTAATGTACTTACGTACAACAAATGGAAAGTTTCTTCCAAGTTACCCACAAAGAGTCTGAAAAATGGGATCTAAACAAAATCCCATTCAAAGCCTGCAAGCTTTCGCAGAAGTGAGGAAACCTGTGGGTTTACAGTGGTGTTCTTTTTTTGCACAACTTGGCCAGTTTTCTTTGATGTTACTTTTCCATTCTTTGTTTTTGATCCACGTTCTGGATTGATGTCAAGAAAGCGTCTAAAAAAAACAGAAAAAAAAAAAAAAGAAATTAAATGTTACAGAAAAATGTTGGATGTTGTGATTACAATTTTTTCTGCATTGGTTACACTGTACAGCTTAACAATATCATCCCCTCATCAGGTCCTAAATCAGCTCCAATCTGCGTATCAGTGGAAATGCAGTACATGAAAAATGACTTCAATACTTTAACTCAATTGCAAGCCTTGCAATGTGATTATGACTGCATGATAATGTTAAATATCATTTAAAATGTGTTTGAGCTGTCTTAACTGAAAACATATCTCTAAATCAGGGTATCTGCAGGTCAAAGTCAAATTTAAGACTTTTCAAGACCTTTTCAAGACCATTATGAATTAAATTTAAGACCTATATCACGCAATAAAAAAAAATAAAAAAAAACGTACAAAAGGAAGTGCAGAATCACAAAATTACTTGCAAAGCAAATTAATTTATTCAAATTATTAGTAAACTTGCACAATATTATCAGTGTTGAACACAGTTGTGTAAAACATTTTTTTTCTTTGATGGATAGAAAGAACAGCATTTATCTGAAATAGAAAGTAAAAAAAAAAAAGATTTCTGAAGGATTATGTGACTCTAAAGTCTGGAGTAATGATGCTGAAAATTCAGCTTTGAATCACAGAAATAAATTGCATTTTAAAATATATATTGAAATATAAAATAGTTATTTTAAATTGTAAAACAAAATTCACAATAATACTGTTTTTGCTGTATTTTTGGATCAAATAAATGCAGCCTTGGTGAGCAGAAGAGACTTCTTTAAAAACATTAAAAAAATCTTACCGTTCTCAAACTTTTGACCGGTAGAGTGTGTGTGTTTTTTTTTGGAGCTCAAAATGACTGATTTTGTGGTGGTCATTTTCAGAAATGTTTTTTTTTTTTTTTTTCATAATTAGGATGCCATATTTACCATATCATTATGTTAGATGCACAATAGTCACACATGGCAATAAAACAAACAAAATGCATGAATCTTTTTTGACAATAGGATAAATAAATACAACTTAAATATACAGATACAAACAGTGCTTTAAGTTTAGGGAGGCTACTGTTTGTTTTTCCCTGTTGTTGTTGTTGTTGTTGTTTGATTAATATTAACTACACAGACAGGAGCGGGTATAGGCTATATTGGGTTGCTTTCACTTTAAGACCTACAGTAATGTGCCTAGATTTGGTACACTCGCTCACGCGAGCGCTGCCGCTGACAGGCGGCAAATGCGTGCACAGAATCCGCGGCCAGTCTGACATCGGTCCGTGTGTCAGTAGCGAATGAGTTCGGGGTGGTTTACATCGTTTTTTAAACTCTTTTTTTTTTGTGCTATCGGGCATTTCATTCTATACTTCAGCGAATTTAAGACTTTTTAAGGCCTTACAATTTTGATTTTGAATTTAAAGACATTTGAGACTTTTTAAGATCCCGCGGGTACCCTGTAAATATGTCAGTGCCATTGTTTAGCCTTTTTTTTTTTTTTTACAAGACATTTTTATGAAAGCTGCTTAAATACCCTAATTTTACTGAAGCCTACACCTGACATAAAATAATAGGTCAGTCAAAACTGAAAATGAGACCATGATTTACTCACCCTCAAGACATCCTATGTGTATATGACTTCTTATAGATTAATACAATCAGAGTTAAATTTAAATAATATTCTTACAAGCACAATGGCAGTGTCAACTTTGAACCAGCCATTCGCTGCCATTATAAAGCTTGGATTTGCCAGGACATTATTTAATTTAACTATGATTGTGTTTGTCTGCAAGTAGAAAGTCATATACACTATGGCATAAGAGTGAGTAAATCATGGGTGGATTAAAACTTTTGGTTGAACTATCCCTTTAAACTAAGACCTGTCTGTGAAACCAGGGCCACGTTGTTCATCCCTGTAGTCAGCTGTACAAAACGTTTGTGATCAAAAAATGAAGTCCTTAAAAAATGCTATCAAGACAAGGTTAGTGACAATTCAGTCTAAAATATATTAATGGCAAATATGCTAATGACTAACCTCTGAACAAACTCAAGAGTGCATGCACATTAACATCCAGTGCTGGTTGCTTAGAGATTGACCTGTAAATGAAATAATAATAATAATAATAATAATAATAATAATAATAATAATAATAATAATAATAATAATAATAATAATAATAATAATAATAATAATAATTAAAATTAACTATTGTGGGTTGCACAGTTATTATATATAGTTGTCTCTTCACAGTTCAACATAACTATTAAAAGAACTCTGAAACAACCTTCACAGGTTTCACCATTTAGTTCTGTTTTAGTAATATTTTTGGGTAGCTTTCATCAATACAGGAATACTTTAAATTTCATTTATTGCAATGAGCAATTTCCTAATTAAAGGAATACTCTACCTTGTGAAATGAAAGTAGTGTAGTCTAGTAGTGTAGTATATTTCTTGAACCATAACCAATTTCTGCCTGCCTGTCTGTTTGTGACTAAGCACCTGTCTAATCACACACAATAACCCAGGATTGCAATAATGTGCTGTAAACATTTGCAAACAATTAAAATTTCAGACAATGCAGACCACAGAACTTTCTGCTTGTAAACCACTTAAATTTATGATTAAGAATTCTATGGCATTTCATGAATGTGTGTAGTAAACTGCACATTTTTATAAACCAGGACTTGGTTTATAAACAGGCTTGTACAGCATGAGAATGCACTCCTGGATGTTTGTGACAGTGAGGGACATAGTTATGCTAATATGAGCTAATATTCGTAAAAAAAAATAAAAAAAAAACCTCTTTGTAACTACTTTAAACGACTGCATTAATCATTAATGACTCACCCTCATGCCGTTCCACACCCGTAACACCTCCGTTCATCTCCAGAACACAAATTAAGATATTTTTGTTGAAATCTGAAGGCTCAGTGAGGCCTGCATAGCCAGGAATAAAATTTCCTCTCTCAAGATCCATTAATGCACTAAAAACATATTTAAATCAGTTTATGTGAGTACAGTGGTTCAATAATAATATTATAAAGCGACGAGAATACTTTTGGTGCACCAAAAAAAAAAACTTATATAGTGATAACTGATTTCAAAACACTGCTTCATGAAGCTTTGGAGCATATCGAATCAGCGAGTCGACTCAGTGGTTCGGAGCGCTAAAGTCACGTGATTTCAGCAGTTTGACACACGATCCAAATCATGATTCGACGTGCTGATTCGATATTCTCCGAAGCTTAATGAAGCAGTGTTTTGAAAATCTTTATTTTCAAAATATGTCTTTATTTAGTTTTTTTGGCGCACCAAAGATATTATTCTTGCATGATTTATAATATTAATATTGACCCACTGTACTCACATAAACTGATTTAAATATGTTTTTAGTACATTAATGGATCTTGCGAGTGTAAATTTTATTGCCCCCTATTGAAGCCTCACTGAGCCTTCAGATTTCAACAAAAATATCTTCATTTGTGTTCTGAAGATGAACAGAGGACTTGCGGGTGTGGAACGGCATGAGGGTGAGGAATTAATTACATTATTTTTTATATTTGGGTGAACTAACCCTTTAAAGCAGTTCACCCATAGGAAGTTCACAATTTGTTTAATTACATATTAGTTTACTCATCTGCTGTTGTTCTAATGCAGTATTTCGCTCTTTTTCCCTTTTTTTTGGACCACATAAAAGCTTGCGCTCATCCATATAAAAGGCAGTGAATAGGAACCAGCATCAAGCTTCTAAAAAAATATGCAAAATTATCACAGAATGGATGGTATGTAACACGTGCCATATATTTCAAACGTTTTGGGGGTATACAATAGGGTTTGGAAAAAATATATATATAATGAAAATCCTGACCTTGGCTTTTGGTCTTCTGTATTTGACAGATGTGAATGTGAAAAATTATTGTTACAACAAACACAATGTATATTTTAATCTAATAGAAGAATGTACATGGATTGTATTTATTTTTTTGTGAATTTCAATTTCTCACAACTGCAGTACTATAAGTCTCATGAACATGCATCCAAGCACCGAAGACCAACAGTCAATGTCAGGATTTTCATAAAAAAAAATACATTACATTACTTTTTTTTATTAAATCCTATTATATATCCACACTTATGGCACGTTGCATGGGATCATTCTATGCATCTTTTTTTTTAATCTTGATGCTGCTCACTATTCACTGATATTATATGGAGGAGCACAAGCAGGAAACATTTTTTGTATTCTCCTTTGGTGGTCAGAAGAGAAAAAAGAACGGTAAAAAAATGCTTTTCTTACTGAGTATTTTATTTCCCAGCTGAAATCTAAAAGAATTCTTACAAAACGAAAAAAAGACAATACTTTACTTGAATTTTTAGATATCTGGTCTGGAAACAAGACAAAAATTATATTTTCTAAAAACATTTTTTTGCAGTGGGGTGAGTAAATGATAACTTGCTTTTCAATTTAGGGTGAAACTACCACTGTAATGTTTACATACCAAGAAATATAAGGCGTGGACTCTCTGGCAAATGTACCGATTCCTGGACATCAGATGGAGTTGCAAATTCCTGAAACAATTTTTAAGAAGGACAGCACAACTATGATAAAAAGAACCAAAACAAAACATTATAGATGAATGAGATTTGTTTAATAATCTCTACTTACATCTGCTTAAAGGATAACACCATCTAACTTCTCTTTGAAGTGTGCAAGAAGTAGTAGTAGTACCATGGCACCCACATCATTTTCACCTCTGGAGAGTATGCTCCGAACGTCATCGTTGGTTGGTTTGCTTTTGAAAAACTCAATTATGATTTTTCCACACTCCTGGATAGACAATTCCAAAAATCTGAGCACTTTTTTGTCCGTAAGCTGTTCAAAATGTCCATATACATGCCTCTGTGTGAAGAGATATGGCCATTTGGATTTTAGATCTGAAATTGTAGGGGACGGGGTTGCATTTATCATGTAACGCTGAAGCCAATAGGTCTCCTCCATGAGCTTGTAAACGTCTCCTCTCTCAACTCCAGAAATTCCTTCATGAAGGTGGATCTCCTCCATCTTCTGACGTTTAATTTTTAAGACTGTCGTGACTCTCACCAGGTGGAAGAGCAGGCTGCCATCTTGTGCAACCATACGAGTCAGTTGAATTTCGTTTTCTAGTAGTTCCAATGTCACTTCTAAGGGGCCTATGCTGACTTAGTGTACTTGTTCGATTAAGATGCTCTATCCGCACTTTCAGCTGTGAAAGAAAAGATTTGTATCCACCCCCAACCTGCTTGTCACAAATCATGTCTGCAAAAGACTTGGGATATTGGCTCACAATTTGACGAGCAATAGTAAGGCACTGTGATCTGCTGGGGTTTGTTTCGATTTTTCTAATTTCATCGGCAAGAATTCTTATCATTTGTCGTCGGTCAGAAGGAGAAGGTCTCAGGCCATTCTCAGTAGCACTCTTTATACCGGATGGCATTAAGTTCCACGGAACGTTGACATTTTCAGGCCATGAATGTGATGCACTGGTTGATGCAACAATGCTTGATGTTGGCGTTGAGGAGCTTGATGGAGGTGAACCAAGAGTAGCGTTTGTTTCGGGGAGAACCAAGGGGAGAACCTCGGCAGGCTGCAGTACCACTGTGTAGTTTTGATGTTCTGTGGATTATATATATATATAAAATCAGTTATTGTCTCAAGGATTACACCATAAACAGTACTGGAATGCATTGTAATGCAGTTTAAAAGGGTTAATTCACCCAAAAATGTACATTCTGTTATTAATTATTCATCCTCACGTCATTCCAAACCCATTAGATTTTTGTTCAACTTTGGTAAACATATTATTATTATTTTTATGAACTAGAGATATCTGTCCCTCTATAGACAGTATATGCAGTATGTGGAATGACATGAGGGTGCGTAATTAATGACAATTTTTTATTTTTGGGTAAACTAACCATTTAATTATCACATCCTATCTTAGTTTTATTTAATCAACCTTATCTTTACCTTGATTTTTCCAGGCACTAAGAAGTTTTCGGCATTGGATAGGTCGTATAAACTCCAAAATGTCATCTTCTTTTACATAAACCAAATCATCCAAACCCTCGACACCTTGGTCCATGAGCTTCTCAACCAGCTGGTTGATTACATCTGGAGAGAGGCTTGGCAACACCGACAATACAGCATCTTTCAGGACATCTTTCATTCCAGACATTATTCTAGAATTGGGAAGGAATGATGGAGAACAATTACTGACAAGCCGCACAATGAGTATTCAGGCAGAGGATAGTAATCCAGTAGCCTGTCTTGATTTATACACAAGTCGCCTTGATCTTGTGATGTCAAGCAATGAACTCCCTGGTCAATAAGACAAAAAGACTGACATTTCTTTGTGCCGAAATACACATTGCAATTGTCATGTACAAGAATTAACTGAATGTTCCCAAATACTATTCCCTCATCATTTTTCTGCAAAACAATCATCATGTTTTTTTTGTAAAGTGTTCCCTTTACAGTCACTTCATTGGATGCCACTGTATTCACTGGTTGAAAATTAAGACAGGCAACAGATCCTTGAATGTCATCATTGTAGTCATTAACATGAAACTCTATTCCCCTCTCTGCCACAACATTTTCAGGGAAAGGGCTTCCAGCATGTAGGTAAGCCTGCAGAAGTTGATGCCTTTCTGCCAATGTAGCACTCAGGTTCTTGAAATTGTGCAATTTTCTTGCACGCTGTTTAAAATATGAGTGCTTACTTTCAAAGCGTAGCGTCCATAGGCGAATAAGTGGACCAAAACGATCAATGAGCTCAGGATAATGACACAGGTAGTGGTGCTTTGGCTTAAGTGGATGATTTGGAAAAGCCACCTTTCGAGTCTCAATATACTCCTCTATTAAAACTGATAAATAAGCAATCTGACCAATATTAATGGAAGGAGCACAGATGAGCTCTGTTACCTGTCTGAGTTGAAGTATTAATTGCCATACCTCATTTTCAGTTGGACTGACAATCTTTTCCCCTACCAAAAGAGGTAAAAGCCGGAGCAGGCACCAATTCTGAACTGCATGTCCACTTAATTTCACTTCAACTGGTTTATCACGTGCATCATTCCCAAGATACTTAAACTGGTCAATGCGACGATTTAGTTCAGTGTATGTGAACTGTTTCTCCTGATTCACAAGATGATCAATATACAAAGCAAGGTCAAATGACACAACACCTTCAAAAAGGTTGTGTCCAAGACAGGGAGGTAATCCTGGCTGGCAAACGTGAAAATAATTCAGGTCATTAAAGGGAGAATTACGTTTGACACCAGTTACACTTTCAGCTCGACCAGCATCCAAATCCTTAAGATTTTGCTCATACGACTCCATAGTTCTTGTTACTGCCTTTGTTAGGGGAGCGGAGTGAAATGTCTGGAGGTCAATTTCACAAAATCTGCAAAAGTATGTACTTTTACTGAAATTTTCAATAAAGCCACCAATGTAATGCGATCCAAGGTTGTCTCCAGCTATAGCACACAATGTACCTTTGTGCACCTTTCCATCAGCTAATTCAACACCATTTTCCTCAAGGTCTTTAAGGTATTTTATCAGAGTGGCAAAGACCAAATCTTGTCCAAAAAATCTAAAATCTTGTTCCCTACACAGCAGAACTAGCTGCATAGGGTCAATGCCTGACCGACAGTGAGGCAACAAGTTTGCAAGTGTCATATAAACGGCAAGAATTTTGTGTTTTTTCTTACCAGACCCAAGTGGATTGGCAACTTCAAAAGCATCGTCATACAAGATTACAGCTAATGAATCTGTATCAGCTTTAAACAGCATATTTTCATCAATATTTTTGCCATCCCATACATCAGAGAGGATATCTTTTGCTCTGACTTCAGTTCTTGAATTCTTATGTTGTTCTATCACTGATTTACAGCAGAACAGTGCTTCTAAGCTTTGCTTAATAGGAATATATTGAGCAAAACTTTCCTTGCCAGATTCATTTTGACCAAGACAGATTGGGACCGGATCCACAAACTTAAAATTGTCTTTATAAAAGGATTTTCTCCTCTTATCAGTGCTAAGTGCATTGATATTTGACTTCCGAAAAAGATCATCAGTTTGCAAGACATCAATAATGCTCTTTATATCGTTTTCAGAAATACCAAGCGCAGTCAATTTTTCAGTTAGCTTGTGCAGCAAACGACACTGGCTAATATCATGGATGTCCTGCACCCCATCAATTACCGACTGAATCACAGATGATGGGAGAATATGCTTCGCCTGTAATTTGAGATAAAACAGAGCCATGTTCTTTAAAAAAAGAGATTCATCTGCATTATCTGGCAATAGTGCAATATTCAATTGTTCTCCTCCATCACAACAATCAAATGATTCAGACTGTGGATTTGAGTTTTCAACTATGTTGGATACCTCACCATGCAGCCTCTGTACTGAAACATTTGACTGCAGTAAATTATGGCGCAACCTTTCTGCTGAAGAGTTTCAATGATTCCTGGATAAATGTGAGGTCAATGTAGATGCTACAGAAAAGCTTTTATTACATGTAAATGGACATGGCACTCTGGTGCCTTCTTTGATATGAAATTTCAAGTGTAAAACAAAGTTTTTCAAATCACTGCACTTTTCTTGACAGACACCAACGTCACAGACTAAAGCATCAATTCCTAACTGCTCAACAGATGTCTTTGAGGGCCTCTCTTTGTGATCCCTGAATACGTGAGCCTGACAAGCCTGAAACGAAAAAAATATATATAACTGTTAGATCAAAAGCACAAAAGACATGGTAAATGTTCAATATTAGCCTGTGAAATATCGCATAATCTTGGTAAAGAGGTGAGAATACCGTTTACACGGTAGCACGTTACCACGGTAACAAACTGCGTTCACAAAATCAAACTATTCGTGTAAACAATGTCGAAATGCGAACGCAAAACATAGATTGGCTTACCGTATCAATACTGAGTCGAACAATTTTCCATCTTAAACTCCTCATCATCTTCTACAGGTGACAAATCCTTCCTCCATCTTCGTGTAACGTCCTCCATTTCTGATGCGTCACAGGCAACTAACGTAACGTTTTGAAACGCAAACTGAATCAACCGAAGCACAGAAAGCTTAAACACTGCTCACAAATGCACATAAGTTACACTGTTTTAACAAGATACCATGAATAATGATTCTGTTAAATTGAGTGCCGCTGACAAGTCGAGTTTGCTGTTTGTTCTGTTTGCATCTGATCTAAAATGAGCGCTAACAAAATCAATCCCACAATTCAATGTTTTTACAGTGTGATACTGTATTACGAATTTAGCAGGCTGAAAACAGAAAAGTGCTGTATATTTACAGATGTGCTGTAAAAGATACAGTATATCACTGCTTTATGGAAATACAGTATAATACTGTTAGAAATTCTCTGTAAATTTACAGTAAAGGGTTACAGTGTACAGAAACAACCTTGTTGGCCAAGGCTATGACGGTGCATCAGTGATGAGCGGGAAACATTCTGGTGTGTCTGCACGGATTAAAAGCAATGCCAGGTTTGCATTTTATGTGCATTGTAGTGCTCATTGTCTGAACCTTGTTCTTGTTGATGCGGTGAAGTCAGTGCCTGAAGCTGAGGAGTTTTTTGCTCTTCTGCAGAGTATTTATAGGTTTGTGTCTGGCTCTGCTGTCCATATGAAGTGGCTTGATGTTCAAAAAGAAATGTACCCACATGAAAAGCCTAGGGAACTTCAGCGACTTTCAGATGTTAGGTGGGCTTGCCGGTACATGGCATGTAGGACTATGAGAGACAGGCTTCCAGCTGTTTTGAGGCTCTTGCAAGACATTTCACTTGAGAAGAATAGTGGAGATAGGAAAATAGAAGCAAAGGGTCTTTTGGCTCAAATTGACCTACAGTTTATAGGACTTTTGGTTACTTTTTGTAAAGTGTTTGGGGATGTGAAAATCCTGTCTGACATGCTCCAATCCAGGAGTCTTGATCTGGTTAGAGCAATAGATCTAGTTGGCTCCCTTACAGACACATTAAAAAGCTACAGAAGTGACTGTACATTTGGTGAATTATGGAAGGAGATTGAAGAACTTGTGCACCACTGAAACATTAGCACAGAAGCACAAAACAAGAGACGACCAAAGACCAATTAGAAATTTCTGAATTCACTTGTAATGAGCACTGTTGGACAGAGGCACTCTGAGTTTGCAAACAATGAAGAGTTCAATAAAAGTATTTTCTATCAGGTACTTGACTGTCTTACAGCAGAAATAGATAGGCGTTTTTCCAAAAAGAACTGTGAGATAATGGAAGGAGTGCAGTCTCTTGACCCCAAAAGCCCATCATTCTTAAAAGAGGAACCCCTGCTTGCTTTGGGGAAAACATTTGAGTCAGATTTAGAAGACCTTAAGCATGAGCTTCATCAAACGAGACGGCTTCTTTTAAGAAGGGAGAAAAGTGGAGAGAGACCAGCTTCACTACTTGAGTTTGTAGGGTTTTTGGAACCTTACAAAGAGGTTTTCCATGAACTTTTTAGGCTTAGTAAAATTTCGGTTGTGATTCCAGTTAGCACTGCATCCTGCGAAAGAAGTTTCTCTGCCCTTAAATTAATAAAAACCCACCTCAGGACAACAATGGCAGATGATAGATTAAGTCACTTGGGCATACTCAGTGTTGAGTCAAGGAGGGCATATTCCATTAATATGGAGGACTTTGTAAAACATTTTGCTTCATCTCACCAGAACCGCAGAATTATGCTGTTCTGAATCTGAATGTTTGTTTTTGTGAACTTGGTGGTGCCATACCACTGGGTAGATGCAGGTCATACCTGGTACAACTATTGAAGTTTATCATTAGAGTCAGTGTTAAAGGGCTCTATGTTTTTTTGTATTGTTGTTCTACTATTATTCTTGTGGTACATGTTTGAATGTGTACAACTGCCTAGTCCTGCCTTGTTTTGATAGGTCCAAGTTTACCTCAGTTTTTTCTCTTGGACTTGATTAGTCCAAGGATCACTTTGAATACTTGTTGTTCTATTTTTGCTGTATACTTAATACATATATAATTGTGTACATTTTGGAAAATAAACAACTTTAATTTAATCTATATACATTTTGTGGAAAATAATTTATTTTTAGTGTAATTGAACACTTTGTATATTGACCCCCCAAAATAACACCTGGCCACCCCTTTGCCACCCCTGTTTTTAAAGTCTAGCTCCGCCACTGCTCTAAATGCGGAAACCGAAGGTAACGTGGATTTGATGCCAATGACAGGCGACTCCCTCACACGTCCCGGTTTCCTTACACGTCCCGGTTCGCAATTTTCTCACAATTTACAAATAGTTGGAAACATTTGGGATATTGTAAGTTCTCAACTGAACAAAATATATAACACTTGCCTAGTGGTTTTTGGATATTTTACTGCATCCTACATATTGCACATTTAACAAACTAAGACTAATACATGCTTGGAAAAAGTATGTTTCACTGTTATTTCATGTTAAGTAATTGTGCCAGGAGGGGTGTGGTTTAGCGAGGTCTGTGACGGGAGAGAGAGTTGGGAGACAAGAGTACAAGTAGATAAAGTGCAAATGATTAACACCTGTGTCTTGTTCGAGTAATGGGCATGGATATGGCATAAAATCAGCTCAAGGAGCACATTGGGGGACAGAGACCAGCTGGAGACTCGGAAGTCGTGGGAGAACCTAAGAGAGCTCTGGAGAGCATATGGACTGAGATACAGAAAGTATTGCCTTATTGAGAAATTGAGTGTGTTATTGTGTGTTGGTTCTAAGAAAAGAGAGAAATAAAAGCTGACTGAGTCTCCTCAAAGCCAACCCTGTCTTCTTCCTTCCTTACCCAAACTGAACCTTGTTACAGTACTGCAGTGAGCTGATTTAAACAAATTATTACTTATTGTAAAGTGTTACTGATATACAGTTACATAAGTATATATTATTGGCAGTTTTTATTGAATAAGATAAGACAGGAAGTCATTCAAGAGGGGCAAAAATAATAATCCAAATAAACAAGTGTTAGACATCAATAGATGGTATAGAATATTTTTTTTTTTTTTTTACCAGAGTATTGTAATAGAAAAGCAGCATCAAGCTGCATTACTGATAAAGATATGATTTTTTTTAAATACTGATCATGTAAAAACAAGATGATTATTTTAGGTCAATGTGATTATAGCTGTTGGGTTCATTACACAAGATGAGAGGGAATGTGGGACAGTCTTACATTGAGAATCAATTAAGCACAAAGGAGTTTACGCAGGTGTGAAAACAATAATGGCTGCACATCGCTCATAAATATGCTGTGAGCTTGAAGACATGTTATAAAGACTAGACTAGATCGTTTTTGTAACATGGAATAGATAGTCCATGAGTATGTGCAACTAACTTTATAAACGTTTACTGTACAAAGATTTTAGCCCATAAAATGTAATATAATTAGAGAATAACTTGTATTTACTTGGCAAATATGTGGTTACTGGATATAAGGAACACATCTTGTCAGCAATCCAGATCATCTTGTCTCCCAATACAGACTTCAAAAGTTCATAGAGCAGCTGTGATAATATTTTGAAGCCACTGCAGCCTAAAACCCAACAGGAAGAGTAAGTAGAACAGCTTGATCCCTTCACCTATTGTACACCTCATCCCATGTCTCATCCTTTTAACCCAGCTGAGAAATGTATTGCAAAATAAAGCTGCTTTACACAAACAATGCACAGAAAGATTCACATTTTTTTGCATTCTCGCTTAGATCATGTTCTCAAGAAAATAGTTTTGGTTTTAGATTATGCTTTTAAAAGGATCTTTGCCCCAAAATGAAAATTCTGTCATCACACACAACCTCACCTCAGTTTGTTCCAAACACATATTCTGTTTTTCATATACACTGTAAAAAAAAATCAGGTCTCTAGTTGAACATTTTCTAGTGACTGATCACATGACTGATTTTTTAGTTGGCCAAATTTAATTTCTCTGAATTAAATTGTATCAATTTGGCCAACTGAAAAATTTAGATGTGATCAGTCACTTGAACATTTTCAGTTGGAGACCTGATTTTTTTTTTTACAGTGTACTATTTTTCAATACAATGACAGTTTATAGGGACCTGCTGTCAGGGATGTGTTGTCAATCTCATACAAAGACTTAATGTTCATTACGATCGATCAGTGTACAAAATCAACAAGTCAGGCTGAAATTCTAGCTTTAAATTATCTCTGGTCAGTGAGCCCTGTGACAGTAAAATATAATCACATAAAATGACAGCTGTTCACGCGTAACTTTATTAGACATTATAAATGCCTTTTATTTTTTATTTGATTTGATTTGTTCATTGTACACCTGACCTTAGCTCATAGCAACCTGCTTCAGTGTTGCGCTTTGTACAATTGATATTTCACAGGCAGTGTGGTATTTCTTTTCATAAGGAAGTCATAAGGAAGGAATCTTCTCATGATATTATGGCTTTTTGGGCTAAGCCTCTGAAGTCTAGAGCGTCGCCCTTGCCATACACACAGGGAGCTTCACTGTAAATTATATGCCAATTAATTGTTTTTACTTCCAAAACTCACATTTTACAGTAAGTATTTTACAGTAAATCACATATAACGTGATGTTAAACCATTTACAATTATTCACCTTATATAGTAAGATAATTTTCAATTGTCCAATTAACAGGACTGTAATTAACTGTAGCATTTTTACAGTCTTTATCTGAAAAAACTGCTGAATCATTTGAAACAACGCCATCAAGCAGGTTATGCCATCTTCACTTTGCCAATGCAAATGTTTTATATGCATGCATACGCATACAAACAACAGCATACTAATACAAAAAACAAACAAACAAACAAACACAAGATTACTGAATGCATGTAAATGCAAGTCTGCATGCAGCTCTCTTTCCTCTTTGAATGCTTTGAGCTTCATGTTCTTAGCAAGCTAAGCAGATCTCAACAAAGTCAGGTCTTAGAATATCTGAACAACTGATTCAAAGTACTATTTCATCGTGACTACTCAGCAGTTCTCTGCTATTGTGCGTCCCCAGCCCAGCATCAGCAGCGTTTGACTTCACATGTCATCGCTATCAAATGGGCCCTCTTGACAATGCATGACAGTGGCCATTATAATCCAGTGCCACTCGCTCACTTGTGTTGTGGAAAAGCAGCTTAGATCTAGCGAGGTAGCTCACCACCGAATGTGTGGATGCTAGTGCAGGCTATTCAAAGCATATACATTTAAAGCCAGCACAAACTTCAGATATCACAAGATACCATAAAGTGTATTGAAGGATTAGTTAACATACCTCTGTCGAGAGCCGGATTTTTGCATATTTGCAGGAAAAAGTATGTGAACCGCTTGCAGAATCTGTAAAAATGTGATTAATTTTAACTAAATAAGAGAGGTCATACAAAATGCATTATTTTTTATTTAGTACTGTCCTAAATAAGATATATTACATACAAATGTTTACATAGTCCACAAGACAAAATTTTTTTTTTTTTTTTTTAAAGCTTTAAAAATTCTTTGTATGTTGCCATAGTTGTGTTTTTAGCTACTTTTTTAAATGAGGGATGGATTTTATTGATTGATTTTAACAATATACAATTAATCAAATACTTTACACCCAGTGTAATTATAACCAAACGTCTTCCTCTACATAGCAAAACATAAAATTGTGGCACACACAATCTTTATCTTCAGGGTGCATATATAAGAATAAATATCTTCTTAAGCTTGTAACTGCAGTATCCCATTTTACAGAGTGTGTTAATCTCATGGATATATCCTAGAAAACAGCTCCACTGAAATATTTATAATATCTCAATTATCTTGATTCATGAATGCTTTTTACTACTGTGCATGAAGATAAAAACCAAGAGACAAAGTTTGGGGCACCCATGATTTAAAAAAAAAGAATTATAATAAATCCTACAGATAAATCAGTATGGGAGATCTGTATGAGTCTTACATTCCTCTGAGGATGGCAATAAGTATTTCTAAACTAATGTATGAGTCTCCTCTAAAGGGCTTGTGGAGATCTTTAATAAATCACCATTGCCAGCAAGAGATGGATAAGCTACGAGAGGCCCTGATGTTTAGTGATAGTGTTTGGTCCAGAGACACTATGTCCTGGTGGCAGAGGTGTCACGCTGGGGCAGGATGTGCTTGATGGCGTCCGTCTGCTTTTGGACTGCCGAGAACTGTGCGAAGTGTTCGACAGTGTCGCCGAGGAGACAACTTTGCGAGATGGGGGCATCAAGTAAGCAAACTTTGTCTGCAAACTGAACGCTGCCTCAGCACACTCTCGGCCTAGTCAATTGCTGCACTTATCCATACAAACATTCACTGGTGAAACACGAAACACATCCTCTTCCAGTCCAGAACAATCCTGAACTGCAACTCTTTGAGAGGTATCTGGAAAGAGTGATCACTGCGGCAACCACTCGTCTCCTAAGCAAATTTCTGAATGAGTGTATGCCAGCATCCATCTACTTTAACCCTTTAGGTGCCAGAGGTTTTTTCCTAAAACGTTCGATTTTGACATCTTAATTTGAAAAGTTCGGACTACTGTCATTGTCATTGTAACTCCACACCCTGCCTTCACGTTGCTCACTAACTGTATTTGCAATACACGAGCCGCGGTTCAGCTGCGTGAGACAAACGCTGCCAGTGTGAATGCAAAACGGCCGCACGCGGCTCCCGCTCTCCATATGCACCACTGCCCGGCCAACGCAAAAACGCGTGCGGTGTGAAGCCGGCGTAACACGCCTGCTAACTTCGCAATGAACACTCCGACCCCGTGAAACACCACTGTGTTCCCACCACTGACACTGGGCAAAGGACCATTTACATTGGGCAAAGGATTCACCGTTTGTGCTTGGTGTAAGGCTATACTTTCACTTTCAGGATTACGGCAGATATTGCCCTTCAGAATCAGGGTCCGCGAATAGAAGACCCAACACTTCATTGCGAGTAAGCTTTATTGATGCCATTATAAAATAATAATCTAAAGCAAATACTCGCTGACATTGACAATATTGTTCTGATAAAATGACTCACTCGCACACTAGCTTCGCGTTTGTTCGCACTGATTCAATGTGCTCTTGCTCGAAGATTTTGTATAGAAGCATGATTTTTTTTTGAGTCGGGGATGAAGTATGACATGTCTGACATCTAGTGGAGGGGAGGTCGAACGGAATTTGACACCCTATTTGACAAAATCGGCCGTTTTATTCAGTGCCGCATCTTGTCGAGTAAACTCGACCGTGGCGCCTAGAGGGTTTACTGTATTTATGGGGGGGTAGCTTGCAATGCAAATTCAATTTTGCCTTGTTTTCCAATAATCAGAGGTAATTTGGACTCCCAAGTGAGTTACCATTTGTCATTCGACATAACGGAGTATTGACTGACAGATGAGGAACTACTGTTACTTGTCTTTAATAATGTTTTAAATTTAGTTAGGCTATACTTTTAGCTGTGTATCAAAATTGGAATAGAGAATATCAAAAATGTTGGTGTAATAAAAATGTTCAATGTTACGGCCTTGGTTTGATTAAATCTGAGCAAACAAGTGCCTTTTAAGTAAACAGACAGCAAAATTAAATAGAAATGTATTTTGAGTATTAGGCTATACACCGACCCATAAGGTCTCATTCCAATTATTGGTGTTGTATTACAGTTCTCTATCTCTACTAGTGATTAATTGCTTTAAGACTCTAATTAAGTTCTCCTCACATTTTGATTCCATGTTAGTGATCATATTAGTGAGTATAAATAGCTCATTTGACAAATATTATTTTGTTTTACAGACAGAGCATAATGTATGTGTGAGAATATGAAAAGAGAAATT
The DNA here is from genome assembly GCA_023566225.1 of Romanogobio albipinnatus. Classification (NCBI taxonomy): domain Eukaryota; kingdom Metazoa; phylum Chordata; class Actinopteri; order Cypriniformes; family Gobionidae; genus Romanogobio; species Romanogobio albipinnatus. The sequence goes on from CM042242.1 coordinate 42,888,845, forward strand.
CTAATTCAGTTGTCCAAGGATAGTGAATCTCAATCCTAGTCTTGGGAGACCCCAAAAATGCACATTTGGGCAGACTCCTTTATCTAAAACACCTAGTTCAAGTCTTGAAGCATCTATTAATGAGCTGATGATATAAATCAGATGTGTTAAATATGAGAGACATCCAAAATATGCAGTGTTGGAGTACTCCAGGACCAGATTGAGAACCACTGCCCTAGGAAGACCGCGGGGTAAGATTTAATTACTGTTAGAGGCATAACCATTGGGAGCACAATTTGGGTAGCCTCAAAGTCAAATATCTGATGTAATAAACTTCTGGTTTATTTGAACTTTCGGTTTAGTCATAGTTAGAGCTTCATGTTACAACTTGCCATGACATTCCAAACCATATAACAAGAGCTGCTATTGTTTATTGTTTTTTTTACTGTTATTGTGGTTTAGTGAACCCTAAATGTGACAGAAAATCCCACTGCCATATCAATAAAATCCTCTATTTCTGAGTATTATTTTTGTCTCTAGTAGTGCCTGTCTTCACACTCACACTGTGTTTCTGACCTTTCCCTTCCAAATTCCTTTATTCCACCATTATTCTTTCCAGATTCCAATATCATCTCACAAACATGCCATTTTAACTTACAGCTACAAAAAAACAAAAAAACATAAATCACCATCAAGTGTCTAATGATAAATAAGGTCCAATGTGAGATGGTTCATCTTCTAAAAGCAAAAAAAAAAAAAAAAAAAAAGATCTCTGATACTGGACAATACTGAACAATTCATAAAAATGATTCACACACAAAAAAAGGACACAAACGTTTTTAACTAGATACTTGAAACTTATATGCTGTGCAAAACTACTATAGAGAAAACAAGGATTTGTATAATTGGATGTTTGACTCAACTTTAAAGTAACTGAGATTCATCCTTATACAGTAATTGTCAGCACATGAAACTGACTTCAGTTGTCTGAGTAATTTTTGCAATTAATTTTAACCAGTATCAAGTCATTTATGGTTACGTATGTAACCTATGTTCCCTGAGAATGTTCCCTGAGAATGTATGTAACCTATGTTCCCTGCGTCCTAGGATGCTTTGGGGAAAGCCTCAGCGTGACAGATGTCTGTAACTATTATTGAATCACAGCAATCTTATGGACCGGCGACAGCCCATGATGTCATCAACGAGTGACCTGGAAGTATATAAGGGTGCCTTGCAAACATGACATTCACCTTATCGTATGAAGGGACTGTTTGGTACGCAGGCCCAGAGGCATGGCAAAGTGATGCAGTGTCTTGTTCCCTGTTCTCAGGGAACATAGCTTATTTGCGTAACCTGAGAGGTTCCCTTTCGAAGGAAACTCGCACTGTGTCCTAGGACACTTTAGTCAACAATATACCCACGTTGCCATGCTGAGGGGAGTGCGTGACAGTGACAACTGTCAGAACCAGCAAATTCAACTGAAATGCCAGAACCACTCTCCCTCGGGTCACACTGGGCTGTCAGTGACAGCATTCCCTACGGTCATAGCCCAAGCTATAAGCCTCAAGAGGAAACCTTCATACACTTTACATGAGGTCCTAGCTTCAGTCAACCACTTCAATAGAAGGGGTCCCTTTAAGGGAATGTGGCTAGGGAACCCGAGGGAGCCCCAGCCAATCATTTACATTGGACCCTTCAGTCTGGCCAAGAACCTGTCTGTTCAGAAACAGAGCCTCTGGACACTTGCCTCTAGGTAAGGCATCCAGACAGAGGGACCGCTAAACTGGCAGTAACCAACTCAGACCGGATCTCAGAGATGGGTATCCTGGAGAGCAATAATCAGCATAGCGCTCTATAACCCTTGGTAGTGAGGGAAGTCTATCTGCTCAATCCAAAGATCTACAAAGCACTTATCTTTCAAAGCGCTAAGGAGGCCAGACAGTGCCTTCGATGAGGGGAGCACCGAGCCTAACCTGGTAGGTAGACCAGACTGTAGGCTAGATACAAATAGGTTCCCTTCTGTAGAGAACCAGTAGCAGAAAAGTGATCACTTTTGTCATGCTAGGGTGCGGACTTGCCGTCAGGTGCTGCCTGCTAAGGCCAGATCAACTGATAGCATGCATCCACCTCACCTCAAATCCTTCTTCTTCCAGGAATCCTGCCTCTTTTGTGACCTAGTCCTCCTCCGAGGGGCGACGCTGGCTCTCTTTCCCCGTCCTCAGCCCATCGGATTGTGATGGACCAGGTCCTCCCGCCTGCCTGGTGGTTCTCAGCGGTAAGCAGGTAACCAATGAGAATTGAGTAATTCATTAAGCAGAGGATGCGACTGCTGTTTTGGAACGTTCATGCAACTACGACCTTCTCTGACAACGTTTGGATGTGCGAGTAAACTGTTGGTGAGATGGGACGAGATAATGCAATGCTGACATAGGCTACAGTATGACAGTTGCACAGATGTGTGTGCATGTTGGGAGTTGGGAACCGGTGAGAATGTCCGATACCCGGTTATTCTACCAGTAATAATACTATTAATGTAGTTCTTTTTAACGGTTCCCGAACGCTGTAACTAACAGCTGCTAGCACCTGTCTACGCGACTAAATCAGCCATCAACACAGCCGTGTGATGTGTTTTAAGCTACGAGCTGCGGTAAGTCTGTATCTGTGGACTCAGATTAGCAGCAGTCAGTATGACTGTCTAACATTTTTTTTAAATATTTAAAAAATGAGTTATTATTACTTATATTGATTTCGTTAATAACTTGACAGCACTTAAATGTGTATTCTTACAAGTTAAAGAACAATGTTTGTGGAACAAGTGGATTTTTTGAAGGGGCAAGTGAAAGAGAATTTTTACTAGTAGCCAAACGTCAATAACAAAAAACAACTAGAGAATCACCAAAATGCAAGATTGATTCTGCATTAATGTAGTGTATGTGGCGATCGATAGTGGATAATAATATATAATGTAATGTATAATGAACTGACCGTAACAATGTTGCGCTGTTGACGCTCGCGCAGCCTCTCTAGGAGAAATCGAAAACAAATGAGCGCTGCTCACACAGAGAAACTCAGTTAGCATACACTGTTAAAATGACAAATTGTGGGGGTTTTATATTTATAACATATGATACAGTTAAGCAACATCACACAACAAAGAGTGCTGTTTTCCTGAATACCATCATGACTGAAAATGACACTGATTTCATATGACAGTTCCATAAACAATTAATTAGTAACATGAAGTCACTGTAGGATTACAAATTCAAGAAAGTATATTGTATTTAGCATTTAAGGTATAGATCTGGGGTTTCCAGCAGGAGATTCATGCTGGGCCTGTTTTACAGTGAGCATTTGAGGTATAAAGGAAGATTGTTGAGTTTCCAGTAGGAGATTCCTGCCGGACCTGTTTTCAGACTCTCACCGTCGTTACCTCTATGCGTTTTGAATAGTTATGCTGATTAGAGTAGGATTGGTGATACTCTGTCTGGGCAGGTTTCCCAAAACCTGTGTATTTAATTTACATGCTTTGTTTCAACCTCAATGTAAATCCCTCCCCCTTTGGAGTGTATATAACCTCTCAGGTATACTGTTTGAGTTAGACTGTTTTCGGACGACCTGCAGCACAGAAGAGTTCTCATTAAAAGAATAACTTCTGTTTGAATCCCGAAGTCTCCTGGTCTTCACTTCTGAAGTTTCCTACACTTTAGAAGAGAAAAGTTCACAACAGTTTTGGTGCCGTAACCCGGATAGAGCTCCTCACCTGAACTCCAGAATCCAGAAACTTCAAGCTCAAAGATCTGCCTACGTTCCAGACTGGAATCCAGAAGCGAAACTTCCAGCTGAACAAAGATTTCCAGACTGAATTATTTCTGTACAACCAAGGGTTGGTGAGTGTCACTCTATCCAAAAGAACCTTTAAGACCAGTACAAATTTGTTATCCTCTGCACCATCAGAGAAGAGTTATCAGACAGCTGTAGGTTTGGTTAACTAAAGTTATCCTCTAAAAAGTTTGTTTTAGAGATGAAAATTAGCCTCTGTTTTCGGCAGGGCTTCATAGAGAAGGTTAACATCATGTGCTAATAAGATTGTACCCTCTGTTTGCAAGACAATAGAGAGACGTTTTTTTTAGTGTTTGTTTGTGGTAACAGAAATTCACAAAATGTTTAGGAAAAGTACTAGACAGATTACACCTTTTTGGACAGATAGTGAATTCAAGTCTTTGTTATCAGAGCACATGGACTCCATCGTGACTGAGCCAGTCAGATTGAATTTAACAAAGAAATTTGGCATTGATGCAGACAAAGTATGGTCAATTGAAGATTGTAAGAAGATACTAGGAGAAAGTCTTCGCAAGAACAATGTGAAAGGTATTATCTGTTGTCACAGAGAATTTGGTTTAACACTAGCTACAGAACAGTCCAAGCGCAACTTAGAGCTAGAGAAACAGATCAAAGAGCTCCGTACTAGATTATCTTCTGTGACTAAGAAAGTAAACCGCAACAAAGATGCAGAAAAAACTGATGTGGTAGAAGTTAGTCAGCCTGATAACAATTATCCTGACTTAAAAGCTTTATTTGAAACAGATGTTGCCATCCAATCAGTAACTGATGAGCCTGTAGATTCAGTGCAGGTTTGTGGGGCTAGGAGAAGATCTCAGGGAACTGAAAGTGTTACTCACAACTCTTCTGTTGTCCGAATACAAACTGTTGTCAAAACATCTTTAGGTCCTAAGGATATTGAGAGAATTGCTGAAAGTTTGCCATCAGTGCAAAGAAATTTTTCTGAATTTAGAAGAGCATTGTTCAGTAAAATGCATCTTTACGACATGTCATTCCAGGAAGTCACACAGCTGATGTCACAAATTCTAACTGAATCTGAATTCAACAATTTTGAGTCTGCTGTTACTTCCGAACTGCAACATGTCAGTAAAGGCGATTTGAGAGAAGGTGTTTTGAAAATCCTAAAGAATATCTTAGGACCCAAAATCGATTGGTCGAGAGTTACTAGCTGTGTACAAGAGAAAGAAGAAATTGTGAGTGAATATACTGAGAGGTTCTGTCAGGTAGCTGTAACGTACAGTGGAATAGTGGATGATTCCGAAAGTGTGTTAGCTGACAAAGGAGCTCTAATCCGAATTTGGGCAGATGGTCTTGTAGCTGAGTACAGAACAGCCTTGCCATTCCTAGATATTACGTGGGCTAAAATAACTCTCAGAAGTAACCTAGAAAGTTTAGCTATTTGGGAAAGAGATTCTGATGTCAAAGAGAGAGTAAGAATTGCAGCAGTTTCTGTTAAGGTCAACTCAGAGAAGCCAAAGAAACGCAAAAGTCCTAGAGAAGCCAGTTGTTCTTACTGTGGCAAGCACGGACATTTTGGAAAAGAATGTAGGAAAAACAAAAAGAACTTTAAAGAAGTTAACAAGGTTAATCAGCTTCTGCTTAGCCTGCTTGATATTCTGAAGCAGCCCCTCCTCTCCTCGTTAAACTCGTGGGGCAACTTGATACAGTGTTAACCATTTAGGCTGTGAGTGCTTAATTTCCCCAGTAACTCACAACAAAGATGAAAGACTTATTTTTGTTTAATAAAACAAAAGGAAACTGACTGTCTCAGCCTTTGTTTGGGGGACATTAAGTAAGACTCACAGCCTTAAATGTTATGCCACAGAATATTGCAGTCAGACAACCATCCTCTGATAATGATGTCTACTAGGACTGATGTTTCACTGGAGAATGGAAATGTGCCAATTTTCTCACACACTCTACAGTGTGCACACAACACAGGGACAGAATAGGACACGGACAAGTGAGGTGCCCTGGGAAGAACTGAATGCAACATGCGTTCGGGGGTGAACCCAGGGTGAAGACACTACCTCATAGGCCTTTCCCGATTTAGTCCATCCTTACCTCACTGGTCCATAGGTGTCAAATAAATTAAGAAATAGGGAAAGAATGAAACGACAACAGTAGACTCTGAAAACGATAGAACCATAGTGTTTAAACTGCTACAACCGTAGTGTTTTGAAGAAATACTGCTCGTAGTTTTTCTGTTTTCTGTCTTACAGTGTGCAGATAAAACTTGATGGCTTTTTCAAGATCCATATGCAACGACAGTCTCATTTGCATATGAAGACCCAACCTCCAGGAAACAACTAGATCAACTGCAGAGACTACAACCAACAAAGAAGAAAAAAAATACACAACGCAGAAAATCACCTACGAGAACTTCAGTCATCACAAGACATTCTTGATCTTTCAGCAAAATTACATCAGATGACTGAAGATATTTCTTCATGGTTCGGAAACCTGTTAGGTCAACAGAAGTTAGTCAGCCTGACCGCACAAACCGTTCCACTGATTATGCCATTTCATCCACTATACACACTGCTCTCTCCCACCTGGAAAAGAGGAACACATATGTGAGAATGCTGTTTGTGGACTACAGCTCAGCATTCAACACCATTGTGCCCTCCATACTTGACGGGAAACTCCGGGCTCTAGGCTTAAACAGCCTGTTATGCAGCTGGATCCTGGACTTCCTGTCAAACAGACGCCAGGTGGTCAGAATGGGCAGTAACATCTCCTCATCACTGACTCTCAACACTGGAGCCCCTCAGGGCTGCGTTCTCAGCCCACTCCTGTACTCTTTGTACACACATGACTGTGTGGCAACCCACAGCTCCAACACCATCATCAAGTTTGCTGACGATACGACGGTGGTAGGTCTTATCACCGACAATGATGAAACGGCCTACAGAGAGGAGGTGCACACTCTGACACGGTGGTGTCAGGAGCACAACCTCTCCCTCAACGTCAGCAAGACCAAGGAGCTGGTGGTCGACTTCAGGAGAAATGAGAGAGAACACCGCCCCATCACCATCGATGGAGCACCGGTGGAGAGAGTCAGCAGCTTCAAGTTCCTCGGTGTCCACATCACAGAGGAACTCTCATGGTCCGTCCACTCCGAGGCCGTTGTGAAGAAGGCTCATCAGCGCCTTTTCTTCCTGCGACGGCTGAGGAGGTTTGGAATGAACCGCCACATCCTCACACGTTTCTACACCTGCACCATAGAGAGTCTGCTGACTGGCTGCATCACCACCTGGTACGGCAACAGTACCGCCCGCAGCCGCAAGGCCCTGCAAAGGGTAGTGCGCACGGCCAGCTGCATCATCGGAGGTGAGCTTCCCTCCCTCCAGGACATTTACGCCAGGCGGTGTGTGAAGAGAGCTCAGAGGATCTTCAGAGACTCTAGCCACCCGAACCATGGGCTGCTCTCACTGCTGCCATCAGGCAGACGGTACCGCAGCATCAGAACACGCACCAGCCGACTCCAGAACAGCTTCTTCCCACAAGCAATCAGACTACTTAACTCCTGATCCATCAGGATCATAACACACACTGGACAGAATATCACTCCGCACAACCCACTGTAGATACACACACATTATATACACATTTATTTATCATACAGCATCTATTGCACTTTGGATTTCAATTTTTCAATCTGTGAATAATATTTTATACTATACATTGTATATTATTATTACTATTATAGCGTAATGTATATTGTTTAGTGTATGTTTAGTGTATATTGTTTAAAGTATATGTATATTGTAAGTATGTGTATATTGTTTAAAGCTGTGAGAACTAAACTCACATTGTGTAAATTATTTATTGTTTATTGTAGAGTTTACTGTGCTGTGAGTAATTGTGTGCGCATCAGATGTGTAATCTGATGCTGCTTTAAATGTTGTACATGTCATGTCGTGACTGCTATGTTGCTCGGAACTGCACCTAAGAATTTCACCTACTGTTGCACTTGTGCATATGTAGAGTGACAAATAAAGTGATTTGATTTGATTTGATTTGAACAAATGACTCGCAAGGACTGTTCCAACCACAAAAGAATATTACCCGTAATGAACTTCACGGACCTTAATTGCATGTTTGTTTCTGTGTCAACATGCAATTACAGATGAACAACACAGAACATATGCGCTTGTAACTTTTTCCAAGTTACATGACAAGAAGCTGGGGCTTATGTTAACAAACATAAGCTACAGAATGGACTGATGAAGGTTTAAACTTGTATTTTTGTGAGAGTTATTAGAACTCTCAAAGGGGGAAATGTAGGATTACAAATTCAAGAAAGTATATTGTATTTAGCATTTAAGGTATAGATCTGGGGTTTACAGCAGGAGATTCATGCTGGGCCTGTTTTACAGTGAGCATTTGAGGTATAAAGGAAGATTGTTGAGTTTCCAGTAGGAGATTCCTGCCGGACCTGTTTTCAGACTCTCACCTACCCCTTTTCCACCAAGGCAGTGCTAGAGCTAGATCGGAGCCAGAGCTAGTCCCAGTTCATAGTTGGTTCAACTGAGGAGCCTGCTAAGAACCGTTTGCGTTTCCACAGGCTAGTAGAGCCACAACAGAGCCAGGTCTTACGTCACTGTATACGTCTCAGCAACGCTAGCGGGAAACACACACACACCAGGCTTGTTTGAGATGCATCGGCGCTGCGCAGACCGATCCACGTATAATATTTAAAAAAACGCATGAGTGAATCAAAAGCATAAGGAGTCGTGTGCTCTCGCTGGACTCGTTTTCATACGACGATCGGTCTGTACAGCAACGCTGCGAACAAGCCTTCCATCAACACTGCAAACGTTGCGTTACTATTGATTCACATGGCTTTACGATCCTACATCGCATCAAAACACAACGAAAACACAGCGAATCCAACGCATTCGTGCAGTTCGCCGTAATTTGTATAGACGGAGATTACAAACGAGCTGCAGCTGTTAGCTCCATTAGCTGCTATTTCAACAATGGCGGATCTCAAGCTTGTGTTCGTCTTGTTGACCCCGCCCCCAGTGCCTGACGTAATCGGTTCTTACTTCTAGCCCTGTTCTAGCCCAGCAATGTTTTGGTGCTACTTAAGAACCACTTTTCCTGGCTCGGAGCTGGAGCTTTGGGTGTGGAAACACAAAGAACCGATTTGGAACTAGGCTCTGGCTCCAATCTAGCTCTGGCTCTGCTTTGGTGGAAAAGGGGTAACCGTCGTTACCTCTATGCGTTTTGAATAGTTATGCTGATTAGAGTAGGATTGGTGATACTCTGTCTGGGCAGGTTTCCCAAAACCTGTGTATTTAATTTACATGCTTTGTTTCAACCTCAATGTAAATCCCTCCCCCTTTGGAGTGTATATAACCTCTCAGGTATACTGTTTGAGTTAGACTGTTTTCGGACAACCTGCAGCACAGAAGAGTTCTCATTAAAAGAATAACTTCTGTTTGAATCCCGAAGTCTCCTGGTCTTCACTTCTGAAGTTTCCTACACTTTAGAAGATAAAAGTTCACAACATCACTTACATTTTAGATGCAATATTGAGTGTTTTGTTCGATTTCAGCAGCGAAAATAGTTCCAAACAAAGATCACAGCAGAACGCATCTCACAGCAACAGTGTGTTACTGAATGATTCAGCTGTTTGAATGAATCGTTTGAATCAAAGATTCAATTACCTATTCTTTGGCTCTGTCCCAAATGGCACACTTTATGTGCACTTTCGGTCTTGTGGACTTACAATGGCCACTGCGTGCGCGTTTCCGTTAAGCCCACGAGACCGCAGGGTGTCCCATTTGTCACTTTAGGTCTCATAAGGGTGCTTGCGAGCACCCCCTTGAGGTCGATATGCGCCCTCGATGCGCACTTCTGCCGAGCCCGCACTGGTGCGAGCTACGCAGCGGACTTCTTCCCGGTCAAAGCGGCATTACGACGTGAAAGTGCAGACTTAGAAGACTCAATGACTCACTCATTAAGACCTGCCGCCACCTACTGGCGGTTTAGTTTCATGTTTAAACATTCTTTCCAACATTTCTTATTTGTATATTCAAAAATATTTAAAACAATCTCTTGGTAAATAAATATAATATAAATTATATTTACAACACACACAAAAAATGGACAAGCGCATGAACAGGCTAATGTGAACACGTAATGTCGGGCCCTGTGGCAAAAAAAAAAAAAAAAAGTGGCTGGTAAAAAGTCACTGTGGCAGGTGGATTTTTAAATCCACCTGCCACAGTGGCTGGTGGTCATAAATGTTAATTTCAGGCCCTGGTTATGTCTTATGTGAATGTTTGGTTAACTGAGTGCTCATTGCGACTCATTTTGCCAGCACGGGTCACATAAATTATGATTGTGACAATGTATGGTTTATCTGTGTTCTTCTAGACATATTGAGTATTTTCATAAGAATAAAGTATATTTATAATGAAATGCTAATCGGCATTGCCTATAGGCTATAATACTATAAAATATTTTTTCTGCTTCATTCTATAATATGAAGCCATGTCAGATCACAAAGTTATTTCAAACACTAGACTGACATTATGAAGTGAGTTTGGAGCAAAAACATGTTATTAAATGTTTTCTTTTGTTGGAAAACAGGTTTGTAAACGCTTCTCATTACAAGTTTGGAAATATGTTTGCCACTTGTTGCTTGTCAAATGCATTTTTTTGTAGCATGTGCGTCATACTGTACACATCTGATAACTGATATACACAAAATATTAATATGCAAACAAAATGTTCTGTATAGTTCATTCTGTTTGTAATAGTAAATAATAAATATATTAATGTACTAATGACAAATTATGACACCCCACTCTTTCTTTGAATAAACTGGGTTGTCACCTTATCAGACGATTTGAACTACACTATGCACAAAATGAAGCTTAACTGAAAGGAGGAAGAGTAGACAAAAAAATCTATCACAGTTATGTGAAGCCAGACGTTATGTAACATGGTACATCTGATCATCTTGGTCTCCGACACAAAGTATTAGTAATGGATAGTCATGTTTCGGGTCATGGATGGGCCACTCTTATATCAACAAAGCACAATGTCATTCTGTAGTTCTGTGTTTGTTACTAGGGATGTGTGTGCGAAGTGAGGAGCGCAGGTAGCGTAAAGTTACAATAGTTTAACAATCTCACTTGAGAGGTAAGAAACTTCATCATGTGGATTCTTTTTCTGGGAACGGAGGAAATTACTTGAAACTTTTTCACTATTTGTTTTTCAGGTGCGGCCTGTGAGCGCTAGCTGCTGTTTTATACAGTTTTTATGTATGTCATTTACAGATCTGTTCCCTTTTAGTCGGTCACGTTCGACGTACGTCGGTTGTACCGATGAATTGGGGATCACTTCATAGAGCCCCTATCAGCTTCGAGATTTAGAGAACGGGCCAGTCGACCATTGGCATGCGAGATTTGCATCTCGCGCTCCCCCCCTCACCGCGGGTATAAACAGGAAGCAAGAGCAATGCACTGACGTCATTCATTTCGGAGCCGAACGGCGTTGAAGAAGGACTGCTTCAAAACTGTTTACTCAGCGATTGAGCTTTTTCAAGATGTCATTCCACCCGTGCGTTTCTGGATGCGGTCGTTCCCTCTCGCCCGCTGATGGTCACAATCGCTGTCTCACGTGCCTAGGCATTCAGCACGCTGAGGCGGCGTTTGTGGATAGTTCATGTTCCCACTGCGGGAACATGACTATCTCGGCATTTAGATCGAGACTCGCCTACCTCCGGGAAGGTGGAGTCCCCCTCGATCTAGAGCTATCTCTCAAGATAGACCTACTTTGACAGATGGCCGGGGTGACCTGAGGATCACGTTCAGGGCAAACCCGCCGAGCATACCTCCGCAGGCCCCCTGAACCCTCACAAGCGCCGCAGCCGGTGGTGCATCCGGAGGAAACCTCTGGCCCGCGGACGAGCAGATATCGATTGCTGCATTGGAGGGGGAGTTCCAGTCCTCAGAGGATGAAGACTCGGCTGTACTGCCTCCCTCTGGGAGAGTGGCAACAGTCGAGTCGGACCCTGAGTTTACGTCTATGCTTTCCCGGGCCGCCGAAAAGGTCGAGCTTGTGTGGAACCCTCCACCATGTCCCGAAACTTCTAGGTTGGATGATTGGTTTCTGGGGGGGGGGGGGGGGGGGTCGCGCTGGTTCTCAGCGTCCCGCCCCAGTGCCATTCTTCCCAGAGGTGCATGAGGAGCTTACCAGGTCGTGGATGACACCTTTCAGTGCTAGAAACAGACATGGTGGCTCCTCCCTCCTCACTACCCTTGACAGTGGACAGGCCAATGGTTAAGAGAGAATCCCACCAGTTGAGGAGGTCGTCGCGATGCAACTGTGTCCGGCAACCAACCTCCAACTGGCACGCTGACCCTCGTCTCCCATCCAAGGCCTGTAGGTTTTCTTTAAGTCTGACTGCGAAGGCCTACAGGTCCTGCGGACAGGCCGTGTCCACCTTGCATGCCATGGCGCTGCTTCAGGTGCACCAAGCCCAAGCACTCATGGACATGCACGAGGGTAGGCATGACCCAGAGCTCCTCTAGGAGCACCGAAAGTCACCGCCCATTCCATTGGTCAGGCGATGTCCACCTTAGTGGTCCAGGAACGGCATCTCTGGCTCAACCTGGCCGACATGAGGGAGACCGATAAGAACCGGTTCCTGGACTCCCCCGTCTCATCGGCCGGGTTGTTCAGCGACACAGTCGAGAACTTTGCACAGCAGTTCTCGGCCGCCCAGAAGCAGACGGAGGCCATCAAACACATCCTGCCCCGGCGGTCCACTGCTGCCTCCACCCCACCTCCATCTGCCTGTCGCCGAGGACGTCCGCCTGCCGCCGCCCCCGCTCCCACCCCAGCCCAGCAGCAGCCTCCACCCGGGCGTAGGCGTGTAGCCGGCTGCGGGAAGGACGTCCAGCATGCTCAGGCCGCTGTCATGCCAGGTGGCAAGCGCCGTCGTAAGAGACCCTGAGACGGGCCACCCAGAGATGGAGGGAACTGCTCTTCAGGAGATGGCTGCAGCACCACTCCTTCCCCCGGAGGAGGGCCGGGGGAAAATCCTTTGTTCTGTTTTTTCTGTTCTGCCACTGGCCCCAGTGCCAATTGTACCCACATTGTCAATAAAAGAGCAGTTTCTAACAGCTCTGGGTGCCAAGAGAGTGCATCTGGCGGTATGCGACACTACCATGCCACGTTCCCCTCGGACACCTCTCCCTTCACCAGCAGGGGGCACTGGCTGTTGGGACGCACACAATGTGCCTCCTCACACTCGCCCGCCCCCTCAGCGGATGCAGGTTTGTGTGTCTCACACCCAGACCCCTCCACGGACCACTCCCATGTCGTCCACGGGTCCCTGCATTCTTCTGCCCTCCCCCGCTCCGGGTACGTCTGTGGCGCCGAGCGTCCCGCTTGCACGGTCTATGGGAGCCAGCCCATCTCACTGGCTCATCCGTACAATCAGACTCGGCTATACGATTCAGTTCGCCCAGCGTACCCCAAAGTTCAGGAGCGTCCACTTTATGTCTGTAACGAGGGAGAACGCCCCTGTGCTTCAGGCGGAGATCGCTATCCTACTGGCGAAGGACGTGATAGAGCCGGTCCCTCCAGCTGATAAGAAGTCCGAGTTCTACAGCCTGTACTATAATCTTACCCAATAAAGGCGGCGGGTTACGACCGATCCTGGATCTGCGATACTTGAACTGCTCCCTCCACAGGATGCCTTTCAGAATGTTAACACAGAAACGCATGTTCAGGTGCATCCGTCCCCAAGATTGGTTTGCAGTGATCGACCTGAAGGACGCGTACTTTCATGTCTCGATTCTCCCTCGACACAGACCGTTTCTACGCTTTGCTTTCGACGGACAAGCATATCAGTACAAAGTCCTGCCCTTCGGGCTGTCCCTGTCACCCCGTGTCGACGCAGCACAGCGGTACCACGGAAACAATTTCATAGGCTCTTGGGGCATATGGCAGCTGCAGTAACGCCACTAGGGCTGCTCCATATGAGACCGCTTCAACGCTGGCTACACAACCGAGTCCAGAGATGGGCGTAGCACAGCGGGTCCCTCCGTGTCCAAGGGACGCAGAGATGCCGCCAAACCTTCAGCCCGTGGTCAGACCCTTCATTTCTATGGGCAGGAGTGCCCCTAGAACAAGTGTCCAGGCATTCTGTTGTCTCCACGGATGCCTCATCCACCGGGTGGGGTGCCACGTACAACGGGCTTGCAGTTTCGGGTCTGTGGACGGGGCCCCAACTGCAATGGCATATCAATTGGCTGGAGTTGCTGGCAGTTTGTCTTGCTCTCAGCTGCTTCAAAACGCCACTCAAAGACAAGCAAATTCTGGTCCGGACAGACAGTGCTGTGGTCGTTGCGTACATCAACAAACAGGGTGGTCTACGCTCCCGCCGCATGTCCCAACTCGCCCGTGCCATTCACATTCCGGCCATTCAACTTCGTGCCATTCACATTCTGGGCCCGGTCAATCATGTGGCCGATGAGCTGTCACGGTTGCCGGTGCTCCCCGGAGAGTGGAGACTCCACCCCAGGTGGTCCAGCTGATCTGGAGTCGCTTTGGGGCCGCACAGATCAATCTGGTTGCCGCCCTCAACACGAACCACTGCCAGTTGTTTTATTCCCTGACCGAGGGAACCCTCGGCACGGATGCCCTGTCACACAGCTGGCCCCGGGGCCTACGCAAATATGCATTTCCCCCAGTGAGCCTTCTCGCACAGACACTGTGCAAGGTCAGGGAGGATGGGGAGCAGCTCCTCTTGGTCGCTCCGTATTGGCCCAACAGGACTTGGTTCCCGGAACTAGTGCTCCTCGCGACAGCACCTCCTTGGCCCATTCCTCTGAGGAAGGACCTCCTGTGGCACCCGCATCTGGACCTCTGGAAACTCCATGTCTGGTCCCTGGACAGGGACGCGGAGGTTCTAGGTGACTTACCACAGGCTGTGGTAGACACCATCACTTCCGCCAGAGCCCCCTCTACGAGACGGCTGTAAGCGCTAAAGTGGAACCTATTCGTTGATTGGTGCTCTTCTCACCGAGAAGACCCCCGAAAGTGTTCGGTCAGATCTGTGCTCTCTTTCCTTCAAGATGGGTTGGAGCGAAGGCTGTCTCCCTCCACCCTCAAGGTGTCTGTTGCCGCTATTGCGGAAAATCATGATATTGTTAATGGTGAGTCCTTAGGCAAGCACAATCTGATCGTCAGGTTCCTGAGGGGGGCGAGGAGACTAAATCCGCCTCGTCCTCCCTCTATACCCTCTTGGGACTTAACTCTGGTGCTGAACGCACTGCAGAGGGCACCCTTCGAGCCTTTGCAGTCAGCTGAGCTGAAAATCTTGTCTCTAAAGACAATACTCCTGATTGCATTGGCCTTTGTTAAGAGGGTAGGGGACCTGCAGGCATTTTTGGTCGACGAATCGTGCCTGGAATTTTGGGCCAGGCGACTCTCAGGTCACCCTGAGACCCTGGCCCGGATATGTGCCCAAGGTTCCCACTACTCCCTTTCGGGACCAAGTGGTGAGCCTGCAAGCGCTGCCCTCGGAAGAGGCAGACCCAGCCCTCCAGCTCACACCCTGCACATCTATGTAGACAGAACGCAAAGCTTTAGGACCTCAGAGCAGCTCTTTGTCTGTTACGGAGGCCAGCAGAAGGGAAAGACTCCAAGCAGAGGATGGCCCACTCGATAGTGGATGCCATCGTCTTGGCGTATGAATCCCAAAACGTGCCCTGCCTGCTCGGGGTTAGAGCCCACTCCACCAGGGGTGTAGCTTCTTCCTGAGCGCTGGCTCGTGGCGCCTCGCTGACAGATATTTGTAGAGCTGCGGGCTGGGTTGAGCTGCTGGCTTCCCATAGTCAGCAACACTGAAGTGCCCTTTCTAGTGTCGGCTTGCTGCGCCATTCCCTTCCCCATGGAACGGATACGTGCGCTTATTTTCTCCAGTCGAGTTCCCCAGGTAATGGCGAACCCTATTGAGTCCTCCGCAACCCGTGGCAGTTGGATGTGGCGGAGCGTCCGACGCCAGGTCTGGC
The DNA here is from genome assembly GCA_023566225.1 of Romanogobio albipinnatus. Taxonomy (NCBI): domain Eukaryota; kingdom Metazoa; phylum Chordata; class Actinopteri; order Cypriniformes; family Gobionidae; genus Romanogobio; species Romanogobio albipinnatus. The sequence continues at coordinate 42,904,711 of CM042242.1, forward strand.
ACTTGTATGCCTTGGTGGAACTTGTGTCAGGCTGGGTTCCATATGTTGCGACCCCTACGGCAGTCCCATACGTGTATTCTCCACGGTACAGCTCTCTACAGCGAGCTTTTGTCTTTCCCTCGGCAGAGTTCCTCTGCCGTCTCAGTACGGTGTTGTTTTCCCCGCCTGCAACAGGCCGGGGCCACCCCTGGGACTGCCCATGGCCATACCATACGTGTATTCTCCACATGGTAACTCCCTCCGGCATGATGTGGCTCCCACAGCATCCCTCTGGGCACGCTTTCCCAGCGTTATCCAATAGTCTGCTGAGTGGGTCTTGCGGAACAGCAGTGTGACTCTCCCTGCGTGAATCTCCCCGCTTCAGAACAGGGTCTGAGGGGCTCTCGCTGGGCGCTGGAAGTGGTAGTAACTGTGGCATTTTCCAAAGGGATCCCAATTCGTTGGTACAACTGACGTACGTCGAACGTGACCGACTGAAAGGGAACGTCTTGGTTACGTATGGTAACCCTCGTTCCCTGAAGGAGGGAACGGAGACGTATGTCCCGTCACCACAGTTCCTTACCATCACTGCATGGCCTAGTCACTAGTTCGGCTCCTCAGTGAAAAACGTCAGTGCATTGCTCTCGCTTTCTGTTTATACCCGCGGTGCGGGGCGGAGCCCGTTCTCTAAATCTCGAAGCTGCTCTCTGAAGTGATCCCCAATTCGTAGGTACAACCGACGTACGTTTCCGTTCCCTCCTTCAGTGAACGAGGGTTACCATACGTAACCGAGACGTTTTATATACCCTGTTCGTGCAGCTGACTGTCAAACCACTGTGGACATTCTCGTTTGATCGCTGATCTACTGAGTGTGCTAGAATTATTCTGCCCCATCGGTCTGTATGTTATGTGAAAGTATTGGAAGTTTTTGTACCATTTATTAAATTAAAACGCTTCTATCTGCACGCCCTGAAGCAGAACGGTTTTAAATAATAATTTTGATTTAAATTATTGCTTTGATTTGTTTATGTATTGTGTTTCTTTTTCTATGCCTAGTCTCTTTGCCAATTTATATTCACATGGAATGAGCTGTATACTGACGCTTAACAGAAAGGGGAGAGTGTATATATTTGGTATTGTTTCTTTTCTTTTATTGGTCTGTCACTTATGTTTTCATTTATTCACTGATTTGCTGTGTGGTTTATCCCTTCTGTAACGTTTGGTCTATTGTGGTCTCTTATTCATTGTGGGTATATAATTGGTAAACTACGTCTCTGTCTTTAACCCAATTCGAACCAGCAGGGTCCTTCATTTTATTGTAATTTTCTTTGGTGTTTTTCTTTTTCCTTGGGTAAGACATAACCTAGGTGGCGTAGTCAGGTTTTTCTTAACACTCTTAGCCAAAGGTTACATATGCATAAATAAAGGAAATATATAAAAATAAAGACAATGACACGATTTTACGAAATGGATGTCTGCTGTGACTCAAGGCATCTCCCGCTCTCACCCGCATCTCTCCAAACCCCTCTGTTAATTAACAGTGAAATCCTCCCTAAGAACAAAACCACTGTGACAACAAAGTCACAGTTTATAGCTGATAATAAACCCAATTAACTAGCCTATTGACGCACAAAATATTCAGATGCAGATGACTCTTTGACATTTTTCTCATATATATTTTATTCTGTGTGTTATAGTTGCGTTCCCTTAACAGCAAACATCTGAGCCCTTTAGCAGACCAATAAAGTAAATTGCAAATGCAATCAGGCTGCAAATGAACATTTGTTTGGGTTAGAAATCAATATTTAATAAGTAGACTTCTAAACTATGGACAGTTCAAGATTTACTCTGCCAGGGGGCTCTAATTTCATATTGGCATTTCATATTCATGCATAGAACAAACGGGCTTATGACAGTTTGTTTGTTAAATACAGAGAGGCACCTGAAAGCAATAAGGGCAATGCAATCCTCTATTAATATCATCCCTTTAATAAGTTCGTGGAAAGTATAAATGCAAATGCCTGATGTAACTATAACACTGACACTGAACCTGGTCTCAAACTAATTTATCTTCTCCAGTGTCATCTTATCATCTAATATATTGGCAGTTGCTGAGGTTTGGAGGAATGTGAAAATCACATAGAAATCACTTTAGTGTTTAGTGTAAATGGACAAAAATTTACTTAAAAACATTAAATGCTATCTAAATTAGAAGAAAAACAACAAGAAGACAAATAGATTCATGATAATATGCAATGGCTTTAAATCAATTGATTTCCATCATCCAATCAACTCAATCAACAGTGGATAAAATGCCTCAAGAGCCCAACACCTAACCCGTTTATATGCTGTTCCGTTAAAATACTATAAAAAAATGTCCAACCTCTGCTTAGAGACCGCCTTTCCATTCTGCTGGTTTGCATAGCAGACAAAGGGTTGTTCTGAAGTTCTACATGTGGTCCACGAACAAAACAGAGAGCACGAACAGGACGCAGCAACGCAAAGACTGGTTCTTCCTTCTCTGAGGGAAACGCTCACAAGTTCACCCCCTGGTCCCTGAAAGGAGTGATGGGAACATTGGGCACATATTCTGGCCTCGGTCTCAGGATTATGTGAGAGTAAGCCGGCCCGAATTCTCTAGGCACGTTTCACTGACAGAAAATGCCTGCAGGTCCCCGACCCTCTTAATGGAAGTGGGTGTAGTCAGGAGCGCTGTTTTAAGAGACAGGATTTTAATCTCAACTGACTACAGAGGCTCAAAGGGAGCTCTCTGTAGGGCCGTTAAGACCAGAGAGAGGTCCCAAGAGGGGATGAGGCGAGGTTGAGGAGGATTCAACCACCTCCTCAATGATGACCAGGTTGTGCTTTCCCAAAAAACTCACCAAGGGCAAGTTGTGTCATGCAACAGGCTATAACACGGTCGTGTAACCAGTGCTGAAGCGGTCTCATATGAAGCAATCCGAGCGGTGTGACAGCGGCTGTGGATGCCATATGCCCTAGGAGCCTCAGTGAAGTTTCAGTGGAACCGCTGTCGAGTGGAACGAATTCAAGCAGTTCAGCACTGACTGAGCACACTCGCTTGTGAGGCATGCTGTCATGTTGACCGAGTCCAACTCCATACTGAGAAAAGATATGGGGGAGAGTTTTCTCTTTTCCCAGTTGACCCGAAGCCCAAAGGGAAGGACCTTGTACTGATATGCTTGTCGCTTTAACACAAAGTATAGGAACGGTTTTGTTAAGGGGAGAATCAAGACATGAAAGTACACATCCTCAGGTCGATTGCTGAGACTCAATCTTGGGAGCGAACGCATTCGAAAATGTGTCTCTGCATTAGCATCTTGAACGGAACTACCAGCTCAGACTACCCAGTGCATTATGAGTGCTTTGGCCGGGTGGACTTGCAGGGTGAATGAGGCCTGTCCAGTGGTACTGTAAGCCTTAACCCTTTAGGCGCCAGAGGTTTTTTCCTAAAACGTTCGATTTTGACATCTTAATTTGAAAAGGCTATATCTTAAAAGTGATAAAAGATAGAAACTTTCTGTAAATTAGAGAGATATTAAGGATGACCCAAAGTTTATGTAGGGATTACATTGTCCCATGTAATTTGCATATTATGATGTCATATGGTGGTGGTCACCTTGGATTCTAGAATTTTCATGAAAAGTCACATGTTTAAATGATAAATGCAGCACTTCTTTCCCCAAAAAATGTCCCTCACCTTCTGTATGCTATATCGCACAGTACTGAATGCTCAGGTAAATAGTAAACAAACTGTGTAAATCGTTACTAATAAATGGTAGAAACAAACCGAATGCATGTAACGGTTGGCCTTTTGCTGTAGAGACTTTCCATTTACAACATACAGTAGGCACTCTGATTCCATGTATGGGGCACATATATATTATTCATATGACACACAAACACAAGAAGACAAGACCTGTTTAGTTCAAAAGATCACTCGCCACGGTAAGGCAGAGATCATGAGTGAGATGACGAGACAAGACGAGAGACAGACGCGCGCGTACGCCCGCCAAGTGTGCACAGTTCAGACTACTGTCATTGTCATTGTGACTCCACACCCTGCCTCCACGTTGTCCACTAACTGTATTTGCAATACACGAGCCGCGGTTCAGCTGTGTGAGACAACCGCTGCCAGTGTGAATGCAAAATGGCCGCGCGCGGCTCCCGCTCTCCATATGCACCACTGCCCTGCCAACGCACTGCTTGCGCGTGCGGTGTGAAGCCAGCTTAACACGCCTGCTAACTTCGCAATGAACACTCAGACCCCGCGAAACACCACTGTGTTCCCACCACTGACATTGGGCAAATGACCATCTACATTGGGCAAAGGATTCACCGTTTGTGCTTGGTGTAGGGCTATACTTTCACTTTCAGGATTACGGCAGATATTGCCCTTCAGAATCAGGGTCCGCGAATAGAAGACCCAACACTTCATTGCGGGTAAGCATTATTGATGCCATTAGAAAATAATAATCAATAATAATAATGCAAATACTCGCTGACATTGACAATATTGCTCTGATCGCACACTAGCTTCACGTTTGTTCGCACAGACTCAATGCGCTCTTGCTCGAAGATTTTGTATAGAAGCATGACGTTTTATTGAGTCGGGGATGAAGTATGACATGTCTGACATCTAGTGGAGGGGAGGTCAAATGAAATTTGACACCCTATTTGACAAAATCGGCTGTTTTATTCAGCGCTGCATCTTGTAGAGTAAACTCGACCGTGGCGCCTAGAGGGTTAATAGCCAGAACTGCTGTCGTCTCACAGGGGATGGGCTGGAATTGCAGGCGACCCCTCTAGGTGGCAGTTAAAAAAAAAAAAAACATGTATTGCAGTTGCACACTACACCTGACCGCCCCACCATCGAGAGTAGTGAGAGAGGAAAAACTTTTGAAGCAGATGGAGCGGACGGACCACGGGGGTTTACCCGGCGGAAGAGCTCTCGCTATAGTCTTCAGTCTCCCAAAGTGTTGAGCAGACCCGCTGCTGTGCTTTTACACACAAGCAGCGGCTGGGCAACAGCAAGGGGGACTCAAGCCTTTATCAGAAAGGCAAGTTGCGACCAGCGTGCCGACGTGGTCATTTTCTTATGACAAGAAAATAAACCACCCACGAACGGAGTCTCAGTATGCTTATGCCCCAGAGACAGCGATTGTGGCCGTCAGATGAGGACAAAAAATGACCGCACCAGAAATGCATGGACGGAGAGTTGTCTTCTAAAAAATGCTTGCTGTCCACTTGCTCTTTTAGGGAACTAAACTGAAGCACACAGGGGAAAGTGTGCACTCACTCTCTTAGGGAGGCAATCACCGCTGACGCGCCGTTACACTAACACTTTATGTCGAACTTCTTCCTGGTCTTCTTGTACCAAACGACTGATGATTGCAGAGCACAATCAGTTTAGAAATGCTCAACTAAAACTTGAATGTTGAATTGAGTGTTGCATGCTTCCTTGTATGCCCGTGGCACAAAGAGTGGTTTGCGATGCAAATCTAACTCGCTAATGTCCATTGGCTTGTTCTGTTACCACTCAGATGTGATTGGACTCTCAGGGGAGATCCCAATCCATCAGTCACTGACATAACATTGAACGTGACTGACTGATAGGGAACTGACATTGTGTTTATTCATTGGCCAATGTTCAGTCCTCTATCTCCAAATTATGCACAGCATTTCATAAAAGATCAGACCTACTACATAAAAAACAGAGAGCATTGGTGCTAATTCTGCTTGTTCAACTAAGTCAGTCTGATAGACAGGAAAACCATTACTATGTTTTTTGTGACCTTGCCTGGACCAGTTCCACAAATGAATTTCACTGCAGAGCCTTAACCACTATTGCATCCCCAGAAAATGGGATATGATTTAATTATACAGCTAATGCAATAGGACTAATGGAGCCCCTTCTCACTAACTAACAGGAATGGCAGGGGAAGAGAAAGGAGAGTGAGTAGATTGAGGCTTTTGGTTATTATGGCCTCTAATGGATGAGCTTTTACAAAGCCTATAAAAGGATTATTAGCATGATTAGATGAAGATCTTGATTATGCTCTTTTTGATGCGTATTAACAAGGTTTGCAGTCATCTCACTTCACAAGATGTCATTTAGCATTGGCTTAGCGATTATGATTTACAGATTATTCAGAAATACTGTCTATAATGTCTATAATGTTTAACAGGTGACACCTAAAAACAGACTATTTACTATATTGGTAACTCCGAACACCTTTACTGTCATTCTCTTATTCAACAAGTGCATGTTTTTTGACCCCAAAAAAAAAAAAAGAAAACGAAAAAATGTGAAGTTAAAAATTGGGGACAAGATTTTTAAAAAGGTTTTTTAAAACAAATAGCTTATACTCGTAATGGCTGAATTTAAGTACAAATTTGTAATAGTGTGTAACATTATTACAATTTAAAACTAGCTATCAACATCAGCTGCCCAGCAGAGGATTCCAGCCCAACTCTCACCACTCCTGAGCCTGCTCCAGAGTCCTTTCCAGCGAGTAATATTCCTGAGTCCGTTCAAGTGAAACAACTTCCAGAGTCAGTTCCAGTGAGAAATTCCCACTCCAAGGATTACAGCATTGCCAATTCCAATTGTCACAATGCTTCCAGTGAGTGATATTCCCGAGTCTACTCCAGTGAGTAATGTTTCCAAGTCCGTTCCTGAGTATGAAATTCCTGAGTGCGTTCCAGTGTGTGAAATTCCTGATTCTTCTCCAGAGAGTGAATTCCCCAAATCCGCTCCTGGGAGTGAAATCCTTCAATCTGCCCCAGAGAGTCAGTTTCCCGAATCCGCTCCAGAGAGGGAAATCCCCAAATCCCCTCCAGAGAGAGAAATTCCAGGGTCCACTCCAGTAAGAGAAGTTCCCCAGTCCGTTCCAGTGAGTGAAATTCTACAGTCCATTACAGTGAATGATATTCTACAGTCCGTTCCAGTGAGTGACATTTTTGAGCCTGCCCTTCCTGTCTTCCCTGGTGGGATAGAAGAGGTGGTCCTTTCCAGTTATATTGCTGCTGTGTGTTTAGGCCACACACACATCAGCTCCAGTCCCTGACCAGAGTCCAGTGATCACTTCAGACCCTGACCAGAGTCCAGTGTTGGCTCCAGCCCCTGAGTCCACTCCAGACATCACTCCTTCCTGGCTACCTGAACTGCCTGCACCCCCTGGCTCCCTGAGCTGCCTGCTCCTTCCTGGCCTCCCATACTGCCAGGGGATGTACTGTCACATTTTACATTTGTTTTCTTGTTAATCTTCACAGGGTATTCTGCCACCTTAAGTGAGATTCCAATCCAAAGGGAGTGAACATGTTCAGTTCGAAGGGTACTGCGAACGGCGTAGGGAAGAAGGGAACATCGATACATCACTTCACAGGAAGTGGAGAGTGAAAATCACCCAACTGTCATTGCGTGTCGCATCACCGGTCTGAACTAACGTTGGAGCAAAGCCATTGGAAGAGTTTTTAAACGGCTCTGCGATGGAGGAATTTACGTATACATTTGAATATTCATAAATATTGTTATTATTCAAACTAGCGTATTTATGAATGTTTATGGCAAAGACTGTTACATCGCATATTATATTGTATGAATTAAAAAAATTAAATGTGTTGAGAAGCAGCTGAGGTTCTGTCATGTTTTTCTTTTTTACTTAATTTACCTCAGGAATGTTTACTATGCAGCTGCACGTGGGAAAGAAAGAGCACGAGATGAGACCACTACAATTATTAAGAGCATTGATTTAGAAGACATTTATGCATAGTTAACCAAATCATAATGCATTTTCCATATTGAATGACAGTTACAGTACAGTTTCAAATCATTTAATAGTCAATTAAACACACAAGTATATGTAAACTAATAAAACTAAAATACTAATACAATGTTTTATTTATAATTTTAGTTACATAACTATGTTTTGTAAATGTATATGCCTATTATATGGTTTTAAATTTGAAAGTAAAGTAAATTACAATATTTATTTATGTTATATCATAATCTGCGTGACCCCGTCGTTGACTTTCTTTGATGACGTTGCAGGGTGTTCCAAATGAACGATTATTGTTAGCGAGGTCCACTTCAACTGATATACCGTGCTCAGGGAGTAGGGAGCAGTGAACATTGTGTAAGGACCATGTCGAATGGAATGCAGCTCTAGTCTTTTAATTGGTTGAGTTCTCCTCCGTCCTCTCCCAATTTGTTTTAATGCTGATTTAGATAATTATCTTTTACCAAAAGAAACTCTGGGTTAACTAAAGAAAACCTGCTCCAGACCAGGTTAGGCTGGTTGATTTGTTATTTAGTATTTGAGTTTGTTTGCACTTAGATCCTGCTTAATCTCTGCTGAAACCAATGCTGACAGAATTGCAGTACCTGTATTTGACTAATGACAGAATAGAAACTCAAAGTTAATTAATTCAACGATTATACATAACCAAAATCCTGTCATTTGTACCACCATTAATTTAAAATGCTTCATTATTAACTCAAATTGCAAAGCATGTATGCCCTATTGTTGCATGTGACAACAGGCTTGACCATGACTCAGCATGAACCGTAATTATCCCATTGGTCAGTGCCTGCTTGACTCACTACATAAAATAACGTCTCGGTTACGTATGTAACCCTCGTTCCCTGAAGGAGGGAACGGAGACGCCACGTCGGAGTACCGACGAATAGGAATCTCGCTCGCGAGAGCCAATCTACTTTGAGTGAAACTAAACGGGCCAATGCACATTGGCATGCAATGATTGCACCAGGTGTTCATGCCACGCAGCGCGGGTATAAATGAGATACAGGTGCTTGCATCAAATCAGCCTTTTGCTGAGGAGCCGAGTAGGTAGCCGGCACCCAGCAGGGTACAGAGGACATGGCGACGGGACGTGGCATCTCCTTCAGGGAACGAGGGTTACATACGTAACCGAGACGTTCCCATTCAGTCGGTCACTCTCGACGCCACGTGGCGCCTAGAGGGTATAGGAATCCCTACCAAAGTGCCATGGCCTCTGCCCCCTTCTAGTGCCCTGTGCGGGAAGACCATCACTGCTGTTCCGCATGACCCGCTCAGTGATTATAGGATAACACTGGGAAAGCGTGCCCTACTGAAGGAGTTATGTAGGAGTACAGGCTGAGCCGTAGCCCGCGACAGAGAAAGGGGGCTCAATCCCATTGATGGGAAGGCTCTCCCAAGGGAAAGACACGGGCATCCCGTAGGAGCGTCCATGGACAGATATATGGGATCCCCGCAGGGTCACTCATATAACCCAAGCCCAATACCGGTTCTCAAGGATTCAGCGGCAAGGGGCCTGATGCCAGACGCTCTGCCACATCCGGCACCGAGGGTGATGGAGGACTCACAGAGTTTGCTTCTGGAGAAAATAACGCCGTAGCGCAGCAAGCCGACAAGAGCCGGGATCCCTCAGTGTTTTTACCCGTTTGAGGTGAGAACACAGGAGGAAACCGGCTCTACACGTAGGCTATAGAATCTTGCGAACGTGTTAGGTGTCGCCCAGCCCGCAGCTATACAGATGTCTGACAGCGAGGCGCCACGTGCCAGCGCCCAGGAGGATGCAACACTTCTAGTAGAGTGTGCTCGCACCCTGAGCGGACAGAGCACACCTTGTGCTTGGTAAGCCAAGGTGATGGCATCCACTATCCAGTGGGCCATCCTCTGCTTGGAGACAGCCTTTCCCTTCTGCTGGCCTCCGTGACAGACAAAGAGCTGATCTGATGGTCCTAAAGCTTTGAGTTCTATCCACGTAGATCCACAGGGCCCAGACGGGACAGAGCAAAGCTAGGGCTGGGTCTGCCTCCTCGGGGGCAGCGCTTGCAGGTTCACCACCTGGTCCCTGAAGGGAGTGGTAGGAACCTTGGGCACATAGCCAGGCCGGGGTCTTAGTACCACGTGGGCGTCGCCCGGCCTGAACTCTAGGCACAAATCGTCGACCGAAAATGCCTGCAGGTCCCCTACCCTCTTGATGGAGGCCAATGCAGCCAACAGCAAAGTCTTCATAGAGAGAAGCTTTAGCTCTGCTGACTGCAAAGGCTCAAATGGGGCATTCTGAAGTGCTCGGAGCACCAGAGTAAGATCCCAAGAGGGTATGGAGGGGGGACGAGGAGGATTTAACCATCTCGCTCCCCTAAGGAACCTGACGACTAGGTCGTGCTGACCAACCGTCTTACCATCTACGTGGTCATGATAGGCGGATATCGCAGCAACATAGACTTTGAGGGTGGAGGGGGACAGCCTACGCTCCAACCCTTGCTGCAGGAAGGAAAGCACAGACGTGATCGAGCATCTTCGGGGGTCTTCTCGGCGAGAAGAACACCACTCGACGAACAGGTTCCACTTCAGGGCGTAGGCCTGCATTGTAGACGGAGCTCGCGCCGAAGTGATGGTGTTAACTACCCCTTGGGGTAAGTCACCTAGAACCTCCGCGTCCCGTCCAGGCCAAACATGAAGCTTCCACAGATCTGGACGTGGGTGCCACAGGGTGCCCTATCTCTGAGTTAGAAGATCCTTCCTCAGAGGAATCGGCCAAGGAGGGGCTGTCGCGAGGAGCATAAGTTCTGGGAACCAGGTCCGGGTGGGCCAGTACGGAGCCACTAGCAGGACCTGCTCCTCGTCCTCCCTGATCTTGCACAGTGTCTGTGCGAGTATGCTAACTGGGGGAAACGCATATTTGCGCAGCTCCTGGGCCAGCTGTGTGCTAGTGCATCCGTGCCGAGTGTGCCCTCGGTCAGCGAATAGAACCACTGGCAATGAGACGTTTCTGGAGAGGGAAACAGGTCGACCTGTGCCATCCCAAACTGTCTCCAAATCAGCTGGACCACCTGGGGGTGGATTCGCCACTCGCCTGGGAGCACAGCTCGTGAAAGCTCGTCGGCCACACAGTTGCGCACACCAGGGACATGAATGGCCCGAAGCGACCTCAGACACTTCTGACTCCAGAGGAGGAGATGGCGGGCGAGTTGCGACATGAGCGCAGACCACCTTGTCGGTTGATATACACAACGGTCGCAGTGTTGTCCGTGCAGACCAGTACATCTTTGCGCCGTAACCGTCCTTTGAGGCGGCTCAGAGCAAGATGCACCGATAGCAACACGAGGCAGTTGATGTGCCAATGCAGGTGCGGGCCCGTCCAAACCCCTGACACTGCATGCCTGTTGTACGTGGCTCCCCAGCCCATGGCAGAGGCCTCCGTGAAAACCACAGCATGCCTGGACACCTGTTCCAGGGGCACTCCGGCCCGAAGGAATGAGGGGTCTGACCATGGGCTGAAGGATTGGCGGCAGGCCGGTGTGATGCTCACCCGGTGAGTGCCGCGTTGCCACGCCCATCTCGGGACTCGGCCGTGTAGCCAATGCTGAAGCGGTCTCATATGAAGCAGGCCGTGCGGAGTTACTGCCGCAGCGGCTGCCATATGCCCCAGGAGCCTCTGAAAATGTTTCAGTGGAACCGCCATCCTGCCCTGAAACATGTTCAGGCAGTTCAGCATCGACTGGACGGGGCGAGTTTGCTCTTCTCCCAGTTGACCCGAAGACCCAACTGGCTGAGGTGTCTGAGCACCAGGTCCCTGTGTTCGCACAACTGATCCCTGGACTGTGCTAGAATGAGCCAGTCATCGAGATAGTTGAGGATGCGTACGCCCTGTTCTCACCTGGGCACAAGGGTCCGCTCCGTGACCTTCGTGAAGACACGGGGGGACAGGGCCAGCCCGAAGGGCAGGACTTTGTACTGATATGCTCAACCCTCGAACGCAAAGCGCAGGAATGGCCTGTGTCGAGGAAGAATCGAGACATGAAAGTACACGTCCACGAAGCGCAATGTCCGTTGCGGTTCTCAGTTCCTGGAGAACTGCGGGATCGTGACCACCCTCGTGCAAGGTCTCCAGTGCCTGGGCCTGATGGACCTGCAACAACGCCATAGCGTGTAAGGAGGAGCCTGCCTCTCCACAAGCCTGGAAGGCCTTCCCGATCAGATCGGAAGAGTACCTACAGGCCCGGGAGGGGAGACACGGGTTCCCCCTGGAAGTGGAGTTAGGGCACAGTTGCATAGCAACGGCCCGTTCCACGGGAGGAACCTGCCATCGAGGGTGATGAGGGAGGAGGAGCCACTAGGCCGGTTTCGGGCAGTAAAAGGTGCTGGGTTGGGGCGCTGAGAACCAGCACGGGCCACCCCAAGATACCAATCATCCAGCCTTGAGGGTTCGGGACACGGTGGAGGGTTCCACACGAGCCCAACTCTCTCGGCGGCCCGGGAAAGCATGGCCATCATTCCGGATCGGTATCGGGCACAGCGAATCTTCCTGAAGGAGCCCCCTGCGCCGACACGTCATCTCCGGAGAATTCTGACTCTCCCTCCGATGCAGCGATGGACATCTGATCATCGGGGGGAGCCCCGAAGGATACGGTTGGTGCACATTTCGTGGATGGCCCAGCACGTTCCAACGGAAGCTCTACTGGCTGCAGAGTGCGTGAGGAGTGAGGGTTCCCCGGGGTTGGTTCCCTGGGGGAAGCGCGCTCACCGTCACCCTCAAATCACCCGTGCTACTGCCTGAAGTAACCCTTTGTGGGGGGTTAGATCGAGGCAGAGGCACGTGGACTCCACCCCCGCAGTGAGAACATGAGTCATCCACCAGCGCTGCCTCAGCGTGCTGAATGCCCAAACACGAGATACAGCGCTGGTGACCATCCCTCGGTGATAGGTAACCACCACACCCAGAAACGCACAGAAAGAATGTCATCTTGAAAAAGACGCAAGCTCTTTCTGTGTTGCTCTTTTAGAGGATCGCTCTCCTTGGTGAGCACGCAGGGGGAAGGGTCGCGGCGACACAGTCAGGGAAATAGTGCAGCCTGACGTGCGCGCTCTCTCTCACCAGACGCTCTCTACCAGCCGTAAGAACGGCTTTTTAGCGCTCTCCACCAGGCGCACCGAACCAGCTGTGAGAACAGCCCTTGTGTTTGCTCTCACGAGCAAAAAAGAGAGATGATCGTAAGACCACACGACCCGCTGCTGTGCCGTCACACCAACACCGACTGAAGAACGCTTCCAAAAGGGCAGGCTTCCAGTCAGGACTGCGAAGTAGGTGAGTGATGTCTAGCATAACCAGATACCACTCAGCTCCGAAGCAAAAGGTTGATTTGATGCAAGCACCTGTGTCTCATTTATACCCGCGCTGCGTGGCATGAACACCTGGTGCAATCATTGCATGCCAATGTGCATTGGCTCATTTAGTTTCACTCGAAGTAGATTGGCTCTCACGAGCGAGATTCCTATTCCTCGGTACTCCGACGTGGCGTTGAGAGTGACGGACTGAATGGGAAATATAACATCATCTATGTCCCCATGAACACTCTGTGAAACACAGCATTTAATGTGTCTGTCAGTTGTAGCCAATAGAAAAAATAGATGTTGCGATAATTGTACATTTATCAAATCCAAATCACTGCCGACAATTTACCAGTAGAAACAGTTAATGATGTGCAAGTTGTTCCTGACCTCCTTTTAAACCTCACACCATTCATCAAACACTAAATTATGCCATTATTACAAAAGCTGGATTCTGGAAATGTCAGCAGTGCATCCGTTCATGTCTCAGGTGGAAACGTGATTCATATTCCATTAAGTCTATACATAAAAGATACCTATCCTGCCTGAAATAAATGGTCTTGACCTTCATAAAAATTAGATTTTAAATGCAAATTAGCTGGAGAAGGTGCGAAAGATGAGCTCATCAATAGCTTTGGCATGAATACTGATGATAAATGCGGCTGTTTCATAATCAATAGCTCCCCGCAGATGTAGGATGCAAATTCATATGTAAATATATGTAGAAGTCATCCAGCACAACCCACCGAGGTTGTAAATGTGAAAAGTAAGTTAATGGCAAAATGTTTGAATGCATTTGATAGAGCTTTTACAGTTTAGTCTTAGAAGGGACTTTGTAGGCCACTGAGAGTTGTTCGCTTTAGTCTGACGAAAAACGATTGTACATGTGGGCTTATCATACTCCAAGCACATGGCTGTTGCATGCTGATTGCTCCTCTATTAGTCCTTGGATGATAAAGCCAGAACCTCCTCCAGGTTCCAGGATCCATCACTACTTTGGACCGACAATCCTGTAAGCCTGACACAATGCCAAAGCAGCTTATTTTCCATTGGGTGATAACTGAAGGGGTCCATCATTAGACTCAGTCTGCAATGAGAATGTTGTCCATCCTGCAGTGTAATCAAACCAAAAGTATAGGTATGCGTCTGGCCACCACCTACTATGCTTTTGAGTCCTTGAGCAAAAGCCGAATTAGTCTGGATCAATGAAGATAGTACTTGGAAAAAGCATTCCCATTGTTTGGCTGGTGCGAAATGGAATTCCCATGGAATTGCACAATTTGAAATGCCATCTTTGCTCAAGTAACCACTGACCTTTTTGAGCCAATTGTCATGTGACTTATCAATGTAATTTTGATTCCTCAAATGATTCAATGAAAATTCACACCCAATTCACCTCACTTGTAAAACTGCAGTTCCTTTTAGTAAGGGCAGTGCAACTTTAAACAATTTTATACTTGGTAAAGTCATCCAATGTCAACTTTCAAGAAGTGACAGACAGAGACTATACTTTTGAGAAATGCTTTATGCAATTGGACTGCCTGACAATTAATTGTTCAAAGTATGCTGTTGTTTACTCACCATTGTTTTTGCACTTTGACAAATAAATTACAAGGATTCACATTTGTCTGGTGACTGAAATACCAATATAGGAATCTAAAGTTTGTTTATTTCTATATGCTGAACAAACCTTACACAAATACATTTTTAACACATTGTCTGAAGAGTAATACAAAATCTCCAAATCAGTCAAATGACAAGCTATAAACAAGCAATAAAGTAAAGGGAATAAACTCATTCAGAGTGCATTTATCAGGTAAATGCATGTATTTATATGATTCATTATTTATTTTGGGAATGCACAATTGGGAGGACAGTGAGATCAGATCATGTATTGTAGATCATGGAATGTATAATGCATTTAGGGCAAGACAAGCATAATGGGAAAAGCAGTGGTAAATATCGCTTTACATTATCACAGGAAATATCTAATAAAAGCCCTTGAAAAGAAAAGTAATAACAATGTTTTTAATTTTCATGAAAATTCAGTAGATAAGCTATCATTTTAATGGAACATTTCAGTTCATGTTCAGTCTCCTGTGTAAATGTGGTCACTGAAGTTAGATTAAATAATTGCAAATGTGATATCAGTGGCTTTATTTGAAAGCGCAAAATCAGTGTTTTTTTTTCCTGTCAGTGTCATATTCATTTTATCGTCCTTCTTATATTTATACTTTACTGACTGCGAAATGACATTTTAGGATGCCAATTCTAATCTTTTGAACAGCTTATATAAAGAGTTTTGCATTTGCACACAACAAAAAACACTGCTTAAAAATGTATAATATAATATAATATAACATAAATTATATAAATGTTGTTAGTGATTTCTTTTTTTTTTCATATCTACATTGCTATTATCAGAATATTATTTCACGTAAAGTTCATTAAAGTTTGTAAAGTTCATTGATGAAAAAAAAAAAAGCTTTATTTAAAGTCAAGCTCGTAACTCAAGTATTGCCTCATGCAAGTAGTCTGGCACCGTTCTCAGATCGACTCACTTATGCTGTCAGCTTCACAAAGCAGTCCAAACATTTACAGGAGTGCTGAGGAAACACAGTTATACTTCACATGATGAATGCTGGAAAACGGCTCGGGTTATGTCTATAACCCTTGTTCCCTGAGAAGGGAACGAGCACTGCGTCGGAACGACACTTTGGGGATGCTCCCTAATCTGAAGTCTGAATAGAAACTAAACCAATCCGATTGGCGTGCGTGATGACGTCACTGTGACGGCATACCCGGAAGTATAAAAGGGGAGCCGGCGCATTGAAACGGCAGCTATTGCTCTGAAGCATGCGCTCCAGGCGTGCCGAGGTGTGGTGACGCGACGCAGTGCTCGTTCCCTTCTCAGGGAACAATGGTTATAGACATAACCCGAGCCGTTCCCTTTCGAGGGAACTCTCACTGCGTCGGAACGACACTTTGGGGAACGAGTACCCACTAGCCCACACCGAGGGTAGCGCCTGCCCTAGTGTGAAGCCGGAGACTGGGCACAACTACGACTGGAGCACCCTAGCGCCAGGCGCCGTAGGGAGATGCAGGCTATAAAACCTGATAAAGGTGTGTGGGGTAGCCCACCCAGCCGCCTCGCAGATATCCTGCATGGGGACCCCAGAAAGGAGGGCCACCAAAGAGGCCATGCCTCTGGTGGAATGAGCCCTCACGGCCATAGGTGAAGGCAAATTGCACACCTGATAAGCCATGGTTATTGCCTGGACAGTCCAGTTACTGATTGTCTGGGTAGATGCAGGCAACCCTTTCTTGGGTGAACCAAAACACACCAAAAGCTGTTGAGATCTCCTCAACTGCGTAGACTTCTCCAGATACACTCTGAGAGCCCTAACTGGGCAGAGCAGGTGAAGTCTTCCTTCTTCCGCCGTCACGTGAGGCGGAGGATGAAATGCCTGAAGAACCAAAGACCTGGCCACCCTTGATGGAACCTTGGACACGTAGCCCGGTCTAGGGTGTAAGATGGCTTTAACTCCCCTGCGTCTGTAATGCATACAGACGCAGCCACGGCCTCGTCTGAACCATGGCATCCAACCCCAGCGGGGTTGGGGACCGCTCTTGGAAGTCCAGCCGAAGCTAGGACTTCTTCCCAGCAGCCTTCTGCGACTGGAGTACGTTCCTCAGATCGCCTCTAGGAGCGGAAGACTGCTGGTGAGAACGCCGCCTCTGTTGCCAGGCTCCCGGAGGAGGGGCTCTAGAGGCGACGCTCTCCTTCTGCACCACCCTAGGGGCCGCCTTCCCAGGCTCTGAGCGGCGAGGGAGGTACTGGTGGAAGGCTGCTGACTGCCTCTTCGCCTCCTGGAATTTGGCGACGACGGTCTCAACCGCGTCCCCAAATAGGTCAGAAGGCGAAATTGGGGAGTCCAGGAGGAAGGTTTTATCCTTCTCCTTCATCCCCGACAGATTCAGCCAGAGATGTCTCTCCAGTCACCATAGAAGCCATGGACCGGCCGATAGCACGGGCCATCTCCCTGGTGATGCGGAGAGACAAATCTGCAGCCTTCCGTAGTTCCAGCACATCCTCCGGAGAGGGACCCTCGCCCTCATCGAGCTCTTTCAGGAGGTCAGCCTGGTAGGCCTGCAAGATAGATAACGTGTGCAGGGAACTACCAGCCACCATATAAGCTTTGCCCACCAACGATGAGGTGTCCCGACAGGGTTTGGTGGGCAGTGCCGGGGTCTTCAGGGACGACACAGAATCGGGTGAAAGATAGCTCGCGAGAGCTTCCTCCACCCGAGGCATCGTCCCATAGCCCGCCTCGCGTGCCCCCAGAACATTGGAATAATCCAATACTGGAGGATTGGAAACACGCGAGGAATAGGGCTTCCTCCAAGATCTACACACCTCGGTGTGTAGATCCGGGAAGACTGCTAAACCCCAGCGAGGTGTTTGGACCCGGCGAGAAAGAAACCGGTCGTCCAGCCTACTGGGTGGCTGAATTTCTTGCACTTCCTGTGGCCAATTGATGTTCAACTTGGCCACCGCACGAGTCAACACCTCAATCAGCTCCTCTTGGGCGGGTGGATGAAGCGATGAAACACTTTCTGCTTCTCCACCCGCCCCGATGCCAAACTCATCCGGCTCCTCGGAACCGGAGAGAATAAGCATCGGACCTTCGACCCCGGGGGAAGAAGCCGCAGCGCGGGCTTCCACACGGGGAGGAAGATCCTCAGAACTGTCAGACGAGGATTGGGAAAGTGCCACAGCAGTCCCAAATCCCGCTGACAAGTCCCTTTGTGAACCCCATGATCTGCGACGCCGACCGCGGGTCCAGAACCATGGGGCTCACGAGGCTGGCCGGCCTCATCGAACACGGTCAGCCGAGAGCGGAGCAGTCTGAGTGTGAGCAGCTCACAATGTTGACAGGCAGGCTTTCCCTCGAGAGCCGCCCGAGCATGCTCAACACCCAGACACTGCACACAAAGCAGGTGTGTATCCGAGCCCGGATACACAGGTGTGTATCTGCTTAGCGGGGACACGGATGCACACACTGCTTAAACTCTCTCACATTCCTTTCCATCATTCACACACTTTTGCAACTTGACAAACAACAGAAAATAGACAGACAGTTTCAACAGAGAGCGCTATGCTGAAGAGCAATAACTGCCGTTTCAATGCGCCGGCTCCCCTTTTATACTTTTATGCCGTCACAGTGATGTCATCACGCAAGCCAATCGGATTGGTTTAGTTTCTATTCAGACTTCAGATTCGCTGATGCTTAAGGAGCATCCCCAAAGTGTCGTTCCAACGCAGTGAGAGTTCCCTCGAAAGAGAACCCCAACAGGACATAACAGCTGCTAAAAATATTTATGGTCTGAAATGATGTTGCTTGTCAATAGAGTCAATACCAGCAAAACAGCACCTAGCAGAATGCTGTTCCCTTTCAGTTGGCCACGTTCGACGTATGTTGGAACTGACCGACGAATTGGGATCTGTTTTCAGAGACCAATCTACTTTGAGTGATTTAAAACGAGTCAATGGACATTGGCATGCGGTTCACGCATTCCACGCACCGCCCCGCTGCGCGGGACTAAATACGGAAGTGGAATACCGCATCATTGCTTATAACTTCGGAGCCGAATGGTTTGCTGTATCAAGCTGTTTCTACGAAGAGTGTTTAAACGAGTCTCGAGGAGGATCGCTCTCTTACCCGGGTGCTGGTGTGACGGCGCGAGTCAGCGAGTGACCGCTGCAACATACACTTGTCCCTGTGTTGGTTGGCTGGGCCTTTCCGTTCTTGAGTGCTCACACGCAGGCTTGCCATCGGACTGCTGTGAGCCACGGTCCCTGAGTGCTTCAGCACTTCTAAAAGAGCATTTCCTTCTAAAAGAGCAACACGATTTGACCCTGCGTCTTTTTCAAGATCAATCAAACCTTGTGTTTCTGGATGCGGTTGTTTCCTGTCCTCATTTGACGGCCACAATCTCTCTCATATATAAAAATGTGAGATTGCTTTTGTGGGTGATTCATGCTCTCTCAGGAGAGCATGGTCACATCGGCGCGTTGTTCGTCTCACCTTTCTCGTAAGGGCTTGAGCGTTCAGCGTGCCGTGTGCCGTTGAGCGCCGGCTGACAGTGGGTACATCTCTTCGGGCCCCCACTCCTCTATTGCATCATGAGCACATCGGAGAGAGGGCTGTTATGCGCTGGAGATGATGATGCTGAGTTTCCCACTATAATAGTGTGTGCTCATGCTGAATCAGATTTAGAGTTGACAGCCATGCTTTCCTGGCTGGCTGCCTGGATGTGCATCGGAAAAATTTATCAGTGTGGAACTATTTGGTGTCAAAATATGAAACACCAAAAGGGCCATAATCTGTTTAAATTGTTCCCTCTCTCACTACTCTCTGTTCTGCATACACGAGGGTAGTCCCAACTGCGTGCGGTGATGGACCTCGCTCTCCGGGTGATGGAAGTCAATGCACGCTCCCTGGGTCAGGCGATGTCCACATTAGTGGTCCAGGAACCTGGGGCTAACTTGGCAGATATGCGTGAGCCCGACAAAGTTCGGTTCCTCAACGCTGGCCTCTTCGGCGACGCCGTCGAGAACTCGCCCAGCAGTTCTCGGTGGCCCAGAAGCGGATGGAGGTGGTTAAAAAAGCAAAAAGCAAACAAAAAACAAAACATCCTGCCCCGACGACTAGCTGCTGCCTCCATCCAGTCGTCGGCTGCAGAGCCTCCGTGTGCTTGTCGCCGAGGGTGCTCCCCTGCATCTGCGTCTGCCTCCGCCCCTGCTAAGCCAAGCAGTAGCCACCGCCGGGGGAGTAGGTGGCCGGGTGCAGGGGACGTGCCCAACCCGGGGCAAGAGGCCCTGGAACAGGCAGCCCAGAGAGATGGGAACTGCTCTGGGAGACGGTGTCTGCACCCCTCCCTCCTCCGGGGGAGGGCCGGGGAGAGAATATTTCCAGTTTCGGTCCTGCCGCTGGTCCACATTCTCAGAGCAGTTTCCTCCCTCCCTGGGCCCTGAGAGGGTCAGGATGGCAGTGTGCGACGCACCCAGGCCTTGCCACTCCTTTCCTCCCCTCTCCCCCTTCGCCAGGGGGCAGCAGTGTGGGCACAGTGTGGGCCTTCTCATCCATACTCTGCCCCACCTGGAATACTCATGCAACACTCTGGGCCGCCTCCGGGCCTCCCAAGTCGGGTCTGCGTACTCCACCTCGCTGCCCCACCCCGGGTACATCTGTGGTGCCATTGGTCCTGCTTTTTCGGTCCCTGGGGGCCTGGCTAGGTCTCCCCGGACCGTCTCGCTGGCTCATCCGTACCATCAGACTAGGCTACGCGATTCAGTTCGCTCGCCGGCCTCCCAAGCACAGGGGCATCCTCTTCACCACCGTGTGGAGCAGCGATGTCCATGTCTTGCGGTCAGAGATCGATGTCCTGCTGGCGAAGGACGTGATCGAGCCGGTTCCTCCAGCCGATATGAAGTCAGGGTTCTACAGTCCCTACTTCATTGTACCCAAGAAAGGTGGTGGGTTAGTGCCAATCTTGGACCTGTGCATTCTGAATCGGGCCCTGCACAAGCTCCCGTTCAGAATGTTAATGCAGAAACGCATTCCCGATGCCATCCGTCCCCGAGATTGGGTTGCAGCGATTGACCTGAAGCCCTTCAGCTGTCCCTGTCGCCTCACGGCTTCACGGAGTTGTGTGAACACAGGGACATGATGCTCCGTCACCTCAGCCCTTCGGGTCAACCGAGAGAAGAGCAAACTCTGCCTCGCGTAGAGGATCTCTTATCTCGGTATGGAGCTGGATTTGGTTAACCGGACTCCGCGCCTCACACCAGAGCGAGTCCGGTCAGTGTTGAACTGCTTGAATACGTTCAAGGGCAGGACAGCGGTCCCACTGAAATTCTTTCAGAGGCTCCTGGGGCGTATGGCATCTGCAGCCGTGGTAACACCGCTCAGATTGCTTCATATGAGACCGCTTCAACGCTTGTTACATGACCGAGTCCCGAGATGGGCGTGGCAGAGTGGCAAGTACCTGGTCTCAGTTACTCTTTACTGTCGCCAAACCTTCAACCCGTGGACGGACCCCTCGTTTGTCCAGGCCAGAGTGTCCTTAGCACAGGTGTCCAGGCATGCTGTGGTCTCCATGGATGCCTCATACACGGGCTGGGAGGCCACGTACAACAGGCACGCAGTTTCGTGTCTGTGGACGGGGCCCCAACTGCGTTGGCATATTAATTGCCTAGAGTTACTGGCAGTATGTTCAAGAAGCCGCTTCGGGGTAAACACGCACTGATCCATTCGGACAGCACTGCGGCGGTTGCGTACACAAACCAACAGGCTGGTCTATGCTTCCGTTGGATGCTCCGGTACGCCTGCCATCTCCTCCTGTGGAGTCAGAAGTTTGTGAGGTCACTTCGTGCCATTCACATCCCAGGTGCAATGAACCAGACAGCCAACAAGCTCTCTCGTCAGCCGACACCTCCGGGCGAATGGCGACTTCACCCCCGGAGCGTCCAGCTGATATGGGACCACTTCGGAGCCACGCAGGTAGACCTGTTTGCCTCTCCGGAGTTGACCCATTGCCAGAGGTACCATTCCCTGACCGGGGGTACCTTAGGCACTGGTGCACAGCTGGCCCCGGGACCTACGCAAGTATGCGTTTCCCCCAGTGAGCCTTCTCAGGTAGGACGAGGAGTAGGTCTTGGTAGTTGCGCCCTACTGGCCCAACCGGACCTGGTTCCCCGAACTCACACTCCTCGCGACAGCACCTCCCTGCCCGATCCCCCTAAGGAAGGACCTGCTTCCTCAGGGGTGGGGGCACTCTATGGTACCCGCATCCAGACCTCTGGAATCTCCATGTCTGGTCCCTGGACGGGACGCGGAGGTTCTAGGTGGCCTGCCACAAGAAGTGGTAGACACCACCTCTACGAGGCGCCTCTATGCGCTGAAGTGGAACCTGTTCGCCGAGTGGTGCTCTTCCCTCCTGGAAGACCCCCGAAGATGTTCGATTAATGTTGTGCTTTTCTTTCTGCAGGATGGGTTGGAGCGAAGGCTGTCTCCCTCCACCCTCAAAGTGTACGTCACAATAGCCTTAAATATACCAAAAATCATAAAAAAAGGAAAAAATTGGTAAGCACGACTTAATCGTCAGGTTCCTCAGAGGTGTGAGGAAACTGAGTCCTCCTCATTCAACCTCGTTACCCTCTTGGGACATAGCCCTGGTGCTCAGAGCACTGCAGGGTCCTCCATTTGAGCCTTTGCAGTCTGTTGAGCTAAGAATTCTGTCCATGAAGACAGTACTCCTGACGGTATTGGCCTCAATCAAGAGGGTAGGGGACCTGCATCACTTTCAGTCGACGAATCGTGCCTAGAATCCGGGCCTGCCAACTCTCACATTGTCCTGAGACCACGGCCTGGATATACGTGCCCAAGGTTCCCACCACTCCCTTCCCGGACCAGGTGGCGAACCTGCAAGCGCTGCCTTCGGAGGAGGCAGACCCAGCCCTAACTTAATGTCCCGTCCACGCTCTTCGCGCTTATGTTGACCAGACTCAAAGCTTTAGAACCTCACAGCAGCTCTTCGTCTGTTACGGAGGCCAGCAGATGGGAAAGGCTGTCTCCAAGCAGAGGTTAGCCCACTGGATAGTGGATGCTATCATCTTGGCTTACCAGTCCCAAGACGTGCCTTGCCCGTTCAGGTTGCGAGCGCACTCCAAAAGGAGTGTAGCTTCCTCCTGGGCGCTGGCTCAAGGCACCTCGCTGACAGATCTTGTAGAGCTGCGGGCTGGGTGACACCTAACACGTTCGCTAGATTTTATAGCCTTCGTGTAGAGCCGGTATCTTCCCGCATCCTCGCCCCCAGTGGCCAGTAGCGCTAAGTACCCGTTCTAGTGTCGGCTTGCAACGCCACTCCCGCCCAATGGGCCGGATACGTGTGTCTATTTTGCTCCAGTTGAGTTCCCCGGAAACGGCTAACCCTGTGAGTTCCTCTGCCACCCCTTTGGTGTCACACGTTGCGGCCGCCAGGCCTGCACCCGTATGCTTGTGGAACCTGTGTGTAGGCTGGGTTCTATATGTAGCGGTCCCCTAACGGCTACCCCATATGTTTATTCTCCACGGTACCAGCTACCCTACTCGGCTAGCCCCGTGTCTTTCCCTTGACAGAGCCCTGTCGTCTCTGGGCATGTTCTTCCCCCCTGGGACCAGGTTGGATCCACCCCAGAGACTGCCATAGGTAGCACTACCCTGGTTAGTCCTTATGTGTTTTTTTGCCACCTCTCCTTCCATTGAAGGACGTGGCTCCGCAGCATGCCATCTCCTTGAGACGGGTATGCTTCCCCAGCGTTATCCAATAGTCACGCTGAGTGGGTCTTGCAGGAACAGCAGTGACTGTCCTTTCCTGCCGGGAGCCCTGACTCCCACTCCAACGTAGGAGTGGTCCAGCGAGCTCAGACAGGGCACTGGAAGGGCCAGCATCCCTGGCGTGTTGGTAGGGATCCCAATTCGTTGGTCAGTTCTGACGTACGTCAAACGTGACAGACTGAAAGGGAATGTGGGTTACATACGTAATCGAGACGTTTTTATATATATACACTCACCTAAAGGATTATTAGGAACACCTGTTCAATTTCCCATTAATGCAATTATCTAATCAACCAATCGCATGGCATTTGCTTCAATGCATTTAGAGGTGTGATCCTGGTCAAGACAATCTCCTGAACTCCAAACTGAATGTCAGAATGGGAAAGAAAGGTTATTTAAGCAATTTTGAGCATGGCATGGTTGTTGGTGCCAGACGGGCCGGTCTGAGTATTTCACAATCTGCTCAGTTACTGGGATTTTCACTCACAACCATTTCTAGGGTTTACAAAGAATGGTGTGAAAAGGGAAAAACATCCAGTATGCGGCTGTGGGCGAAAATGCCTTGTTGATGCTAGAGGTCAGAGGAGAATGGGCCAACTGATTCAAGCTGATAGAAGAGCAATTTTGACTGAAATAACCACTCGTTACAACCGAGGTATGCAGCAAAGCATTTGTGAAGCCACAACACGCACAACCTTGAGGCGGATGGGCTACAACAGCAGAAGACCCCAACGGGTACTTCTCATCTCCACTACAAATAGGAAAAAGAGGCTATAATTTGCACAAGCTCACCAAATTGGACAGTTGAAGACTGAAAAAATGTTGCCTGGTCTGATGAGTCTCGATTTCTCATTTTCATGCCTTGTTACCACTGTGCAGTCTGGTTGTGGTGGTGTAATGGTGCTTGGCACACTTTAGGCCCCTTAGTGCCAATTGGGCATCGTTTAAATGCCACGGCCTACCTGAGCATTGTTTCTGACCATGTCCATCCCTTTATGACCACCATGTACCCATCCTCTGATGGCTACTTCCAGCAGGATAATGCACCATGTCACAAAGCTCGAATCATTTCAAATTGGTTTCTTGAACATGACAATGAGTTCACTGTACTAAAATGGCCCCCACAGTCACCAGATATCAACCCAATAGAGCATCTTTGGGATGTGGTGGAACGGGAGCTTCGTGCCCTGGATGTGCATCCCACAAATCTCCATCAACTGCAAGATGCTATCCTATCAATATGGGCCAACATTTCTAAAGAATGCTTTCAGCACCTTGTTGAATGCCATGTAGAATTAAGGCAGTTCTGAAGGCGAAAGGGGGTCAAACACAGTATTAGTATGGTGTTCCTAATAACCCATTAGGTGAGTGTATATATATATATATATTAGGGGTTCGTATCACAGTTTTAGGGTCACGGTTTTCGTTTCTGTACGGTTCTTGTTGTTTGTTTTTTTTAATCGTTAACACTCCAGAAATTTACTTCAGCATATGATATATAGCTTAATCATCCACAATTAGGATACAGTATTAAAAATTGTTATATCAAGTTGTTTCCTAACTGGCTGTCTACCGAGTCACACTGAGTCACACATTGGCGTAACATTTTTCATGTTAATCATATCAATTTTGATCAGAACAATGCACTGTGGCTTTAATGCAGCTGACCTGATTAACAAATTTCACCATGAAGTGTCCCGTGTGTTTCACAATCACCATATGACATCCAGCGCTGTGAAAAAATAAAATAAAATACACGAAAACACAACACTGCCAGAAGTTTTTGCCCAAACTTCAAAGGCATGTTAAAATTATTAGAAATAGAAGCATATCTTAACTTTTAAATGTTACATTTATCATGTGAACTTCTTATAACCAACATATGAATGTGTGTATGAGACAGAGGGGAACACGGTCGCATTTGCATCAGATGTTGCCCATCATAAATGAAAGCACGAGACAGACAGGGGTCGGAGGAGAACACCGGAAAATGTGACAGAATTTGTGGACTATATTTGCCTGTATTTGCAATACACGAGCCGCGGTTCAGCTGCGCGACTCACGAGACAAACACTGCCAGTGTGTGTCTGCTCCAACGGGCCCGCTCTCGCACTGCATCTGCCCTGCTATATGATGCTAGCGCATCCTCCAGCTCCGGGCAGCCTTCCTTATCTCTCCCACTTTCATTTCTACATGTGACGTAACCTGCAGCACTCCACTTTTACTTTACTGTATGTCCACACACACCTCTTATTTCGCGCGAAAAGGACACCCACTGTCTGAGGTAACATACGGGCACGAGGATACATTGCGCATGCGCAAACCATGCGACGCACACACTCTGAACCGAGACAAGCGAACCGAACGGTTCGATTTTTTTCCATGTACCGTGCCACCCCAAATATATATATATATATCAATTTGTCCTGTTTACTGTCAAGTATATGCATCAAAACATTTTTGGTAAGTTTTGATTGATGTAATGAACAACTCTGAATCATTCAAAGTGCAATGCACAACTCCTGGCCCACTTTTCAACAGAAAATAATGGGATTTAATCTAACGACTCCATTACGGTGCATAACAATGCACAGAGCTAAAAATTAATGATGGCCTAAAACATCGGCCCATTTAATCAGCTTATTCAAATACACAGAAGTACCAATGCATGCAAAGTTTCTCTTATTTGAGAAGAAATAAGCATACAAGAACAGAAATCACAAGTGAATATCCAGTTGGTATGAGTGGGACTTAAAGTGATAGTCAGCCCCAACGTGAACCAATGTTGCTTTGGGTTCCAGATTTACTATATTTATATGTGGACAAGTTGTAACATTCTTCAAAATATCTTCCTTTGTGTTTCATATCGTTAGCCTCATAGCATAATTGCCCAGATCATATTATGCCAAAAAATTACTTAGGCAATTATGCTATGAGGCTCGAATATGAGAAAGAAATTCAGTCACACTTTAGTTTGCGGTTCACTATTAACTACAGCTTTTGCCTCAATAAACTCCTAATTTACTGCTTATTAATAGTTAGTAATGTTGTTTTTGTGATTATGTTTATGAATGGGGTAGGATTAAGGGATGTAGAATATGTTCATGCAGAATAAGGCATTAATATGTGCTTTATAAGTAGCCTTTAATAAACTGCCAATATGCTAGTAATATGCAAGGTAATAAGAAACTTGTTAATAGTGAGTATTGGTCACCAAACTAAAGTGTTACCAGAAATTCATACAATTTTGGAACAATATGTAAATGATGACATAACTTTCATTTTTGGATGAAATGTCCCTTTGATACAGTGAGGTTCAAGTGATTGTAGTTGAAACACGTCAAGAACCTCAACCTAAATATCAGCATTAGGGTTTATTTTTGACATGCAGGCACTGAAAAACACACCAAGCTTCCAGCTTTTCTGTCTAAGCAAAAATAAACTCTTGAAATCAATAGATTTTGAAGCTGTGAATGAAGAAGACTGCAGAGCACTGAGAGACGCTCACTTGCAATAATTATTCAGTTCATGGGGAAAAGGTGAATGGCATTTAAGAGGCCTCCCGCTCATCCTGAAATCTCACCCCACTCTAGATTCTGTTCAAGCAATTAAACCAGTCAATCTAACCAACAGGGAAGGCATTGACAACCCGTAATTATTTGAGCAGACTACTTTGAAGAGACTTGTTCGTTTTCCCATCGACCACCCGTTTCGTCGAGTGACAGCACAGAAGATGGACTCACAACTGATTAATGGGTCGGGTAAAGAATGCGAGAGTCACCGTTCAGTCAGATTACTCTTTGAAGTACAAAATTTCTCATCATCATCTCCATCATGGCTGTATGACCCTTACTCATTGCCTCTATCCATTCGTTTTTAACCCCAGTCCAGCTTATAAAATAGTAAAATGGCTTTCAGGGTGTCTGTAATGCTTAACTTGAAGCACATCAAACAGCTCCAGGAGTCTTTATGGAAGTGGCAACCTCTCCATTTAATATCCGTAAAACTATTTCAGTTTTACTTTGCAGCTACATGTCAACTAACTCTAGTTAGAGTATTAGTTGACCATAGTAGACTGTTAGGTTAGGGTTAGGGTTATGGTTAGTAGAATGAGTTGACATGTATTTGCAATGTTACTTACAGTTGGTAGAATGTTAAAAAAGTGTTAGCTTTAATTTGTTTTAGTTTTTATTTATACGCAAGTTTATTTTATATTGGCAATGACAGAATTTTCATTTCCAGACAAGAGTGTCATTATTCAATTCAATTCAATTCAATTCAATTCAAATTTATTTGTATAGCGCTTTTCACAATACACATTGTTTCAAAGCGGCTTTACAGAAAGTCCATTTCATAGATGAACAGTAAAAATGTTAGAAAGACAATGTTAAAGAATAATGTTCGAAAAAGTTAATCAGTCGGGTATTAATTTAGGCCATAACAACGCTGGCATTGAGTCGTCTCTTCACTGGCGTGGAGTCGTCTCATCACAGGTGTTGGGGCATCCGAAGTCTCCATGAGAGGCTGGATACAAACTGGAGCTGACGAACTATTTACCTCGGGACTAGTGTCCCGAGATAACAACAGAAAAGCAGATGGGAAATAATTAGCGTAGCTGCTGTTCAGAATATTATATTAATGCTTTTGTTCCGATTTAACTGTAGTATAAAAGGTAATTATAATGTGAATGCTTGGCTAAAGAGATGCGTCTTTAATCTAGTTTTAAACTGGGACAGCGAGTCTGAACCTCGGACAATATCAGGAAGACTATTCCAGAGTTTAGGAGCCAAATGTGAAAAAGCCCTCCCTCCTTTAGTGGACTTAGATATCCTAGGAATGACCAGAAGCCTAGAGTTTAGTGACCTTAAAGAGCGCGATGGATTGTAGGGCGATAGAAGATCCGTTAGATACACTGGAGCTAAACCATTTAGGGCTTTATAGGTCAGTAGCAATACTTTGTAATTGATACAGAACTTAATAGGTAACCAGTGTAGAGATGATAAAATTGGTGTTATATGATCATATTTTCTTGACCTAGTAAGAACTCTAGCAGCTGCGTTTTGGACTAACTGTAGTTTGTTTATTGAGGATGCAGGACAACCAGCTAATAAAGCATTACAGTAATCTAATCGTGAGGTCATGAATGCATGAACTAACTTTTCTGCATCAGGAATAGATAGCATGTTACGTAGCTTAGCAATGTTTCTAAGGTGGAAAAATGCCGTTCTTGTAACATATGAAATATGATTTTCGAATGTCAGGTTGCGGTCTAATATAACACCCAGGTCTTTTACTGTAGTGGATAAAGTGACAGGACATCCTTCCAAGGTAAAATTGTATTGTGAGAGGTTTTGTGGGCAGTTTGTTGGACCAATAAGTAATACCTCCGTTTTATCTGAATTTAATAGCAGAAAATTACACGTCATCCAGTATTTAATATCTTCAACACACGCTGTCAGTTTAGATAATTTAGCGTTTTCATCCGGTCGTGATGAAATATATAATTGAGTGTCATCAGCATAACAGTGGAAATTAATTCCATGTTTTCTTATAATATTACCAAGTGGCAGCATATATATTGAGAATAGCAGAGGGCCTAATACGGATCCTTGCGGCACCCCATAGTCTACTGACATCATCTTGGATTTTTCCCCATTTAGACAGACAAAATGGTAGCGGTCTGATAAGTACGATCTAAACCAGTTTAATGCCTGTCCCTGAACACCAGTATAATTTTGAAGTCGATCTATGAGTATTTTATGATCTATAGTATCGAACGCAGCAATAAGATCGAGTAGAACTAGTATTGAGATACAGCCTTGGTCAGAAGCTAGAAGTAAATCATTTGTGATTTTAATGAGTGCAGTTTCTGTGCTATTATGCGGCCTGAATCCTGATTGAAATTTTTCATAGATATCATTTTCTTGCAAGAAAGAGCACAATTGAGCGGACACAACTTTTTCTAGTATTTTAGACATAAATGGAAGATTTGAAATTGGTCTGTAATTTGCTAGGTTATTATGATCTAATTGTGGCTTCTTAATGAGAGGTTTTATGACTGCCAGCTTGAATATTCTTGGAACATGACCTAAAGATAAAGACGAGTTAATAATATTGAGAAGATATTCCACTACCACTACAGGTAACAACTCTTTCAGTAGTTTAGTGGGTATTGGATCTAATAAACATGTTGTTGGTTTAGATGTAATGATAAGTTTATTTAGCTCTTCCTGTCCTATAGTTGTAAAGCGGTGTCGTAGTTCTTGAGGGGCGATAGTAGCGGTTGAATCAAAAGACATCATTAAAGATTGTACATTTACAATTTTATTTCTGATGTTTTCTATTTTCTCAGTGAAGAAATTCATAAAATCATTACTACTAAACTGTAACGGAATATTTTGCTCAGGCGATGCTTGTTTATTTGTTAGTCTAGCCACGGTGTTAAATAAAAATCTTGGGTTATTTTGATTATTTTCTATTAGTTTGCGTAGATGCTCAGCCCTGGCTGCTTTTAGGGCCTTTTTATAACGTGACATACTATCTCTCCACGCGATTCTAAAAACCTCTAAATTAGTTTGTTTCCATTTACGCTCTAAGTTACGAGTTTCTCTCTTGATAACATGTGTAGCACCTGTTGTACCATGGTGCTTTAGTTTTCTCTCTAATCTAATTGGTGCAACAATTTCTAATGTGCTAGATAAAATGTTGCTCATACTGCTAGTCATTTCCTCTAGTTCATCTGTTTGTTTGGGTTCACTGAGCAGCTGAGACAGATCAGGTAAGCTATTTGAGAATCTATCTTTAGTGGTTGGAATGATTGTTCTGCCTGGTCGATAACGTGGCGCAACATGACAGATTTCAGCAGTACGCAGTATGCAAGTTACCATGTAATGGTCAGTGACATCATCACTTTGCGGTATAATATCTATATCGGTTGGGTTGGTTCCATGTGAAATAATTAAATATAGTGTGTGATTAAGACAATGAGTGGGACCAGTGACGTTTTGCTTGATCCCAAAGGAGTTTAATAGATCTGTAAACACAGCCCCTAATGCATCATTTGTGTTATCTAAGTGTATGTTAAAATCTCCAACAATTAATGCTTTATCAACGTTGACCAACAGATCTGAGAGAAAGTCTGCAAACTCTTTTAAGAAATCAGCATAGGGCCCTGGAGGTCTATACACAGTAGCCAAGGTTAGAGATAATACAGATTTCTTTCTTACATCTAAGAGCGTAACATTTAGCACTAGTACTTCAAACGAATTAAACCTGTGACCTGTTTTCTGAGTAACATTAATATATCTCTATAGATCGTTGCAACACCGCCGCCATGACCAATCAGACGGGGCTCATGCTTATAACAGTATCCTGGCGGAGTAGACTCATTTAGACCGAAATAATCATTTGGCTTAAGCCAGGTTTCAGTAAGGCAAAGTACATCAAAACTATTATCTGTGACCATTTCATTTACAATAACCGCCTTAGGTGTGAGCGATCTAATGTTTAGAAGATTGTTTTTGTTCACTAATATTGAGATTTTCTGGTTTAATCACAATTAGATTTTTCCTAGATCCTACAGTAGATTTAATGTTTGACCTCACTAAACGATGAATAGACACAGTTTCTATATAATGTTCTACATTGGTACTTATGTCAATTAAGTTAGGACAGAATTGTTTTTGTTCACTAATATTGAGATTTTGATCAAGCGCTGATCGTCGCTCTCTCACCACAGCTTGTCTGTCTAGAAGGTCGCTAATCTTCTTCTCCACCGACTCCAACTCCAACAGCACCAAATGCAGCTCGAACGTGTCCTCGCCTGCACTCAAAGGTAATGTGGCGAGGGGGGCGTGGTTTAGCGAAGTCTGTGACGGGAGAGAGAGTCGGAGGACGAGGACGGAGGACGAGTAAGTGGATCAGACACAAATGATGAACACCTGTCTCTTGTTGCAGTAATTGGCGTGGAGAGAGGATATAGACCGGGAGAAAAGAGAGAGAGAGAGAGAGAGAGAGGCTGAAAAGCTACACGCACACACGGCTGGAACTCAACACACCCGCACCTGCAGAGAGGAACTGCCCAAACCGACGATTTAAGAGAGCTCTTTGAGTGTTTATGTTTTGTGCGATGTGCACACTGTTTTGTTACGTACGACCAAGAGAATAAACACAGTTCGAGTTCCAGCCAGCCGACCCCTGTGTCTTCTTCATTCCCTCCCCACGAACATTACAACACTGGTGCCGAAACCCGGGATAGGAAGAAGAACAAAGCCGCCACCATGACCACGTCAGGAACGCCGTTTGCGGAAATAATCCAGTCACTCGCGGGCCTGCACCAGGAACACCATCAGTTGATGCTGGAGGTCAGAGAGGAGCAGGAGCGGCGGTTCCAGGCGCTCCTCCTGAACCAGCAGCAGGACCGCGAGCTGATCCGGAGCTGCCTGAACCGGGAGGTTCCGGCTGGGGGAACACCATCGACCCCGGCCCAGGCCACCCACATGCAGCTCAGCAAGATGGGGCCGAAGGATGATCCGGAAGCTTTCCTGGATCTTTTTGAGTGGGTGGCCGCGGTTGGACTGGCTGGTTCGCCTCATCCCGCTGCTGTCGGGGGAGGCCCAGATCGCTGCCCAGCAGCTGCCAGTCCAGAACCTCCTGGTTTATGACGATCTTCGGCGCGCCATCCTCCAACGGGTCGGCCTCTCCCCCGAACAACATCGTCAGCGGTTCCGGTCGCTGACCTTGGGGGAGAGCGGCCGGCCCTTCGTGATGGCCCAGCAGCTCCGGGATGCTTGCAGTAGATCGCTGATGGCCGACCAGGGCGACGTCGACCAGATCGTGGATCGAGTGGTGCTGGAGCAGTTCATTGCGCGGCTGCCCAGGATGGCTCCCCGGCCTGAGACGAGCGGTGGGGGTATGTGGCGAGGGGGGCGTGGTTTAGCGAAGTCTGTGACGGGAGAGAGAGTCAGAGGACGAGCGGCACATAAGTGGATCAGACACAAATGATGAACACCTGTCTCTTGTTGCAGTAATTGGCGTGGAGAGAGGATATAGACCGGGAGAAAAGAGAGAGAGAGAGAGAGAGAGAGAGAGAGAGAGAGAGAGAGAGAGAGAGAGAGAGAGAGAGAGGCTGAAAAGCTACACGCACACACGGCTGGAACTCAACACACCCGCACCTGCAGAGAGGAACTGTCCAAACCGACGATTTAAGAGAGCTCTTTGAGTGTTTATGTTTTGTGCGATGTGCACACTGTTTTGTTACGTACGACCAAGAGAATAAACACAGTTCGAGTTCCAGCCAGCCGACCCCTGTGTCTTCTTCTTTCCCTCCCCACGAACATTACAACAGGTAACATTAGACACACATCCGAGTTATTCGTCATTGTAGCAGATGTGCTACGATAACGAATTGTCGGTACAGTGACGGGTGTAAATAAGTTTACCACGCGTGCAATGCTAGCGGGCTACGGCTACCGATGTAAATAAGTTACCACGCGTGCAATGCTAGCGGGCTACGGCTAGTAGAGGAAGTTCGGATATAAGTAGTGATATCAAAGCAATCCGATTGTTTTTTATAGAGAATCGTATCGGAGATATATTCACACGCTGTAAATAGTAGAAAATATTCGTTTGTAAGCGAGTGTTAAGGAGAAAATCAAGGATTATGAATCAAATCGACGGAGCTCTAACACCAACAGCGTGCTCACAACTCGCGCATGTGAGTTATTCATTATTCAGCTCAACTTAAATTATAAATGGACAGACATCACTTACATGCTTAATCCTGCATCATTGATCTTTGCACAGAAGACCGGTCATGTTTGGCATTCTGCCATCTCTAGTGTGTGATCAGATGGTCAATATTTCATGGACGTGTCAGTGGGTAGTATTGACATGTATGCAGGCGCTTGAACTTGCCCTGAGGCAAGAAGCTAGACCAGGCAAAGCACTGTAAACAGGAGGCCCACAGAGCACCAAGAAAAGCAAGTGCTGAGTCCAAAGACCAGCACTCACCAAGTCAGTTTTATTTACCCACATATGTTTTGAGTCCATTGTGTGCATTGGTACAGATAGACATATTCAGTTGCTGACAGGGAAACCAACTTTCCCGAACCAAAAGTGAATTATTTAGTAATGTTTGTGGAAAATGAAAAAGGGGAAAGGAAAGGAAAATATTACACTGGACAATTCATGATAATTAAAAATAAAAAGAAATTGCAAAATATGCATAACTATACTTATTCTATTCAAATTTCTTTTAAATTTTCTTTTCAGTTAATATTGGCAAAGAGCATTACTACAGTGCTTCTGGTGATACATTTGAATGTCTGCTAATCTGTACAGTGTGTGCAGTTGTCCCCGACCAAAAAAAAAGAAAAAAAAGAAAAAGATTTCTATTAAAGGGAAAAGAAAGAAAGAAAAAAACACAAGGCCCAGCAGGCTAATTTCAGGTTAACTATGGCTTGGCTAGCTGCTGTGAGATTGTGAATATTTAATTATTTCCATTATTATACATTTTATACCGCTTCTTTTTCCGCCATCAATTCTCTTTCCCTTTAATTATTAATTTGAATGTTTAAAGTATTGATGGCCTCCTGCCAACAGGATATGCATTTTTTGCCTATATGTAACTGTGTATGTATCATAGAGGCTATATATTATAAATATATTATTTTTTAATATATCTAAATATATCTGATTGTGCTTCTTGCCCTCATTGCTGGCATCTCTGAAAAGCTATCAATGAAAGATGAGTTAAACATGTTCATGGTTCAAAACACATTAAAGCATTTGATATTTGCACCAGTATTGTAAAAAGCAAGTTAATTATAATACTTAGAGAGCAAACTGTTTATGTCAGCTCCTCAATTACACATATAAAACAGGGAGTTATTTTTCATGTGATATCACAACAGAGTCGGGAAACACCTCTCCATTTGGGCTACATAACCATGATGTGAATTCAGTTTACCAATTAAATAACCAAAAATGGTAACACTTTATTTTAAGGGTCCAGAATAATGCATTGGTTAAGCATTAATTAAAGATTAACTTGTTCACAACTGAGCTTTAGTTAAGCATTAACACTAGTAATTAATGATTCACTTTACATTTTAAGGGACTGTAATTATGCATTAGTTAAACTAGTAATTAATGATTTGCTTGTTCACAATTATGCATTAGTTAATCATGGACACAATAGTAATGAATTATTAGCTTAACATTATAGTAAGTGCATATTAGCCATTATTTACAACTTAATAAGCCATATATTATTTTTGTGTAGCGATGTTATTATATTTATGTGCCATTCTGTTACGTTTACTGAACAATAAGCTAGTAACCTATGTTTAATTACTGCTGATTTTGCAGTTATAAATTGCTAAAATAGTGTAATAAAGACAATTTGACCCCCTATTCTGAAGTGAAAGTTTTATCCTCATTAATAATGGCACTTATTGAGTGATATTCAAGTTTATTGACCAGAAAAGCCAATGATTAAGCCTAACTACCATTAATACAGTACTAATAAAGACAATTTGACCCCCGTTCTAAAGATAAGTTCTTATTTATTGGTTTGTTTAACAGCGATTCTGCAACGTGATCTCACGAGAATGTCTATTGTTATGTAAAATGTCTGGTTCTACAATCATCTAACACATACAACATTGACATCACTAAACATTTTGCTGTTTGTGACTTCTGCTGCAAACTCGGTTCAAAGGATTACGTTAAACAAACTACACTTTAAAACTCTAAAACGAATAACATTTCTGTAATCATTTAACCATTATTTATCATGTAATACTTATTTTGTTTGCCGTGGGACACATACTAGAAAGTACACCAAAACGCAACATAAATTCACAAAATACACCAATTTAATTTGTTCGCTGTAATCCACATCTTTAGAATCCATACGAGGAACTTCTTTATCTAGCGATCTTCATCTTTATGTCAACAGCGACCGTAAACAAATCCCACGCACGTTATCAATTCAAAAATCTCGTTTTACAGCAGTGATATCAAATGCTCATTGGCTCTCTCCTACTTCGTCACAGATTGCGACATGCCGTGTTTTGGAATGAGAAATGCGCACACGCCTTCTAATAGTGGAGTGAAGCTTAAATTAAATAACTTAAATTCTCTATATCGCCAGAGAGGTCTGTGACTGCAACACATTGTCATTTGGACTACTATTGGTACCGCTTTTGACATTTTCACAATAAAGAAATTATTGTGATTACACTTTTGTTATGTTTTTTTCTTTATAAGTTAACCCTAACGTTACATACTTTCACGAGTTCACACTTACATCAAATTTAATAGAGTAAATATTATGCGTATTTGGCGTGCTGTCCGGGGGAGGGCTCCGGGCTCGGAATTTTTGCCCGAACCCAGAGTTTTGGCCCACTCCTCCACACAGATCTTCTCTAGATCAGTCAGGTTTCTGGCCTGTCGCTGAAAAACACAGAGTTTGAGCTCCCTCCAAAGATGCTCTATTGGGTTTAGGTCTGGAGACTGGCTAGGCCACGCCAGAACCTTGATATGCTTCTTATAGAGCCACTCCTTGGTTATCCTGGCTGTGTGCTTCGGGTCATTGTCATGTTGGAAGACCCAGCCTCGACCCATCTTCAATGCTCTAACTGAGGGAAGGAGGTTGTTCCCCAAAATCTCGCAATACATGGCCCCGGTCATCCTTTCCTTAATACAGTGCAGTCGACCTGTCCCATGTGCAGAAAAACACCCCCAAAGCATGATGCTACCACCCCCATGCTTCACAGTAGGGATGGTGTTCTTGGGATGGTACTCATCATTCTTCTTCCTCCAAACACGTTTAGTGGAATTATGACCAAAAAGTTCTATTTTGGTCTCATCTGACCACATGACTTTCTCCCATGACTCCTCTGGATCATCCAAATGGTCATTGGCAAACTTAACACGGGCCTTGACATGTGCTGGTTTAAGCAGGGGAACCTTCCGTGCCATGCATGATTTCAAACCATGACGTCTTAGTGTATTACCAACAGTAACCTTGGAAACGGTGGTCCCAGCTCTTTTCAGGTCATTGACCAGCTCCTCCCGTGTAGTTCTGGGCTGATTTATCACCTTTCTTAGGATCATTGAGACCCCACGAGGTGAGATCTTGCATGGAGCCCCAGTCCGAGGGAGATTGACAGTCATGTTTAGCTTCTTCCATTTTCTAATGATTGCTCCAACAGTGGACCTTTTTTCACCAAGCTGCTTGGCAATTTCCCCGTAGCCCTTTCCAGCCTTGTGGAGGTGTACAATTTTGTCTCTAGTGTCTTTGGACAGCTCTTTGGTCTTGGCCATGTTAGCAGTTGGATTCTTACTGATTGTATGGGGTGGACAGGTGTCTTTATGCAGCTAACGACCTCAAACAGGTGCATCTAATTTAGGATAATAAATGGAGTGGAGGTGGACATTTTAAAGGCAGACTAACAGGTCTTTGATGGTCAGAATTCTAGCTTATAGACAGGTGTTCAAATACTTATTTGCAGCTGTATCATACAAATAAATAGTTAAAAAATCATATATTGTGACATGCACCTACGATGACAATTTCAGACCCCTCCATGATTTCCAAGTGGGAGAACTTGCAAAATAGCAGGGTCAAATACTTGTTTTCCTCACTGTAACATATATCTATAAAATGGTAAAAGGGAAATTGTACATCTTTTTAATGATTTAAAATATATTTTACGTTGTTTTTTGTTTTGTTTTGTTTTTGCTGTAAAAGCATAATACGTTTGTTTAAATGTTAACATTACCTTTCATCATTTATCTAAATATACAAAAAGAGGTTTTGTGTCTGGTATACCTGCTTATTAACTTATAGGCTTAATTATTGACTTATTCTGGTCAATAACCTTAAATATCACTCAATAAGTGCCATAATTAATGAGGATAAAACTTTCACTTTAGAATAGGGGGTCAAATTGCCTTTATTAGTACTGTATTAATGGTAGTTAGGCTTAATTATTGGCTTATTCTGGTCAATAAACTTGAATATCACTCAATAAGGGCCACAAAAATAATATATGGCTTATTAAGTTGTAAATAATGGCTAATATGCCCTTACTATAATGTTAAGTTAATCAATTATTACTATTGTGTCCATGCTTATAATGCATAATTGTGAACAAGAAAATCATGAATTACTAATTTGACTAATGCATAATTACGGACCCTTAAAATGTAAATTTAATCATTATTTACTAGTGTGTTCTTGCTTAACTAATGCTTAGTTGTGAACAAATTAATCCTTAATTAATGCTTAACTAATGCATTATTCTGGACCCTTAAAATAAAGTGTTACAGAGATTTTTTAGAAAACAAAAGTAAGCATACAAGTCCACACCTAAATTTTGCTGTCAGTGGGGTGTAAACAGATTTTACAAAAACATACAAACGAGATTGTGCAAACTCACCAAAATCTAAAATAGTAACAAAATGCAATGACAGTGTTAATTTCATGAGGAGCAGGTGACAACAGTCAGGACCAAATAAAGAATAGGAAATAGTAGATGCCTTTCTCCTCACTAGAACTTACCAGAGAATTTTACTGTGAGAAAAATGATGAGCTTCTGGAAGACCTGCTCTCTACCAGAATGCATTTAATTAAAACCTTGAGCTGATCGATTCCACAATAGTGGTGTATTCTGACCTGGTCACGAACAGTAACATTTTCAGCTACATTCATCCAACTATTTATCACAAGGGAGAAGTATTCACCCCTCCCTCCTTTCATCTTCCCCTAGTGTGTGGCAAAAACAAGAGGAGAGGAAAATAAAAAATGCTAAGGAAAAGGCTATCCGTGTTTGATTCTTCACCTTAACATTGAAGAAGTATCCATCATGTGTCATATGGGCATTTGCTTTGCAACAAGAGAGTTCATTGATCCAGAGGAGGCTGCCTTCATTCCAGCCCTGCAGAGAAAATGTGAATATGTGACGTCATGCTGCTGAATATTATATGTTCAGTCTTTAGACCTGCAGTGTTTCTTTACAAAGTGACATCAGCAACTATTGGCCTGGCAGCATAATACAGTGTTTTTAATAATTTTTGTGAATCTGTGTGATGTTTTTGACAGCTTTGTGGTCTGTACGCAAAAAATGCCCAAAAAAAAGGAAACTCTCTCCCTGTACTCAGCCATTGTAACGTACTGCTCTGAGACAGAAGGTTTAGGATCCACATGCAGCTTTATTTAATCTCTAAACCTGCGCCCCTATTTTTGAGAATTTTTTGAAAATGACATACCCAAATGAAAATATCTTCAGCTCTTAAACCCTATGGTTTATATTCATAAATCTGGTCTTATTTTAAACTAGACACTTTAAATGTTGCTACTCAAGAGTCATAATAATTCAAAGTAATATTGGAACAGAGTAATATACATGTAAATATACATGTAAGTGACTCATGTTTTTTTTTTTTTTTTTTTTTCACTTAGGGAAAAAAATATGAGAATTTAATGTTAAGAGCCTGAAAATAACTTAAATATAAAACTGAGTGTCTAATCATGTCATGATTAAAATATGAGGATGATTCTCTCAGTAATGTAGCTTCTGTAAGCTTTTATGTCAGGAAAAGACTAGGCGTCCTTTCAAAAAGGCAATTTATTTCAGAACATTTGCAATTGTAAAGAGTAGTTTTTCATTCAAATAAATCTGCAATAAACTGCAATAAATTATAATGGATAAACAATTACTAAAGCAACTATTTACAGAAATTACAACGTGTAAAAAACTAATTTAGCTGATAAGAAGTGTCCGTCAGAGTCTGTGCGCTCCACTGCAGTTTCTGCCCTAATCACTGGCAGGCGCATGCCGGTGTTATGAAAGCCTAAGCACGAGTAGTATTCACCAAATCCTACTTACATAAACTGCGCAAGATAATGCCTTTTGAAGTCCATCAATCAAACCTTTGTTGGAAAGGCATTGGCTAGGCACAGAGTGCCTTTATCCAACAAAAACCATGGGCGCAATGATTGACAGCTCACCAAGCCTGTAAGGCGCTTCCTCTATATGATGCATCACAGGAGAGACTATGATTCGAAGGAGAGAGACGAGGGAGGGTTTATGTCACGGAGAAGAAACTATTCTTGCAGGGGGAGTTTGCCAGAAACTGATTAAAATCGATATTTCATTGAAAATGGACATGATTGATTACGTTAACCCAAAACTCTCTTGCAAACAACAGGATTTTTTGTTTTTTCCCTATTTTTTCGTTGTTTTATCAAATGATGCATAGTTTGTGATAGTTGATTGAATATTTTGTATAAAACAAAAGTAAATAAAAGTACAGACACGCCCACTCACGTCAACCTCCCCTCCCAAGATCTGGTGCGGGTTAATAAGTTAAAGAGTAATCCACACTTGTAGTCATCAAACAGGCAACAGGTCATACACAGGCAAGCAGTTAAACCAGGCAAACAAGGCAGGAGAGACAGGCAATAATAACGGGTAATCCACGGAACAGGCAAGAAATCCAAAACCAGAAACATGAAACCAGGGAAACCGCTCATAAATGCAGTTTACAATAACCAAGACTTCACAGTGAATGATAGAGTGAACATGGTTTATATGGGCTGGGGTAACGAGGTGATGAGACACAGGTGCAAACAATGAGTGATGATGTGTCTGAGCAAAGGTTAATGGGTAATGTAGTTTGTGATGGAGTCCGGGATGGAGTGCCCTCTGTTGGTAATCATGGGCATTCACACTGGTGAATTGTGACATAGCCCCCCCTCAAAGGAGTGGCTTCCAGAAGCTCCTAAAATTGTCCAGGAGGGAGGTGGAGTGGAGCCAGAACCGGGGGCGGGATGGAGGGCCAGGCCCGTGGAGCGGAAGAGGGCCTGGAGACTGAGGCAGAGCAGGAGGCAAGGATGGAGCAGGCTGGGCAGATAACCAGGATGTCGCAGTCCGGAGAAATGACCAGGGTGGCGCAGGCGGAGCTGGCTGAACAGATGGGCCTGCAGATAGGCTAGAAGCCCCCCACGGTGGAGCAGACGACCACCACAGCAGCACAGACGATCTTGGAGACCCCTACGGCGAAGCAGATGACCACCACAGCAGCGCAGACGATCTTGGAGACCCCCACGGTGAAGCAAATGACCACCACAGCAGCGCAGACGATCTTGGAGACCCCCACGGCGAAGCAGACGACCACCACAGCAGCGCAGATGATCTTGTAGACCCCCACGGCAGAGCAGACGACCACCACAGCAGTGCAGAGGGTCTTGAAGCCCATGGCAGAGCAGACAACCACCACAGCAGCGCAGACGATCTTGGAGACCCCTAAGGCAGAGCAGACGACCACCACAGCAGCGCAGACGGTCTTGGAGACCCCCACAGTGGAGCAGACGACCACCACAGCAGCGCAGATGGTATTGGAGACCCCCACGGTGGAAAAGACGACCACCATAGCAGCGCAGACGGTCTTGGAGACCCCCACGGCAGAGCAGATGACCACCATAGCAGCTCAGACGGTCACTGGGCTCATGACAGGAGGCGGAGCCCTCACTGGGCTCGTGACAGGAGGTGGTGCCCTCTCTGGGCTCGTGACAGGAGGCAGAGACCTCCCTGGGCTCGTGACAGGAGCCAGAGACCTCCCTGGGCTCGTGACAGGAGGCAGAGCCATCTCTGGACGCTGGTCAGGGGCTGGAGCCATCTCTGGACGCTGGTCAGTGGCTGGAGCCATCTCTGGACGCTGGTCAGTGGCTGGAGCCATCTCTGTAGTCTGGTCTTGGACAGGAAATGTCGCTGGACCCTGGACAGTGACTATGATGGGACGAGACTCTGGACTAGCGAATACTGCAGGAGTGCAGTGTTCCTATTCCGAAACTCCCACAGTGAATGCAGAACCGCTCAGTTGTAGTGCCAAGTCAATATCAAATTCTAAAGTCTAAAGAGGATTGTGCAGTGGCATAAATGAACTGAGTGGCTCAGATAGCCCTCCTCTAAAAAAAATCATTAGACATACCGTGTCCATCGTGGAAAGGTGTGCTAGTTCAATAAAGTCTTGCACATGGTCCTCAATTGGGCGATCACCCTGTCTGAGACGCATGATCTGTGCTGTTGGATTCATTGTTGGCGAAGTCTTCTGTAACGTACTGCTCTGAGACAGAAGGTTTAGGATCCACATGCAGCTTTATTTAAAGGGTAATCCACACTCGTAGTCATCAAACAGGCAACAGGTCATACACAGGCAAGCAGTCCAAACAGGCAAACAAGGCAAGAGAGACAGGCACACGGGTAATCCACGGAACAGGCAAGAAATCCAAAACCAGAGACATGAAACCAGGAAACCACTCATAAATGTAGTTAACACAAACAAGACTTCACAGTGCATGATAGTGAACATGGTTTATATGGGGTGGGGTAGCGAGGTGATGAGACACATGTGCAAACAATGAGTGATGATGAGTCCGGGCAAAGGATTATGGGTAATGTAGTTTGTGATGGAGTGACAGTCCGGGGTGGAGTGCCCTCTGTTGGTGATCGTGGGCACTCACACTGGTGAATTGTGACAGCCATCTGCACCTGCCACGCCCCCTCGTTCACCCGGAGTTCTGATCACCTGCACCTGTCCTTCCTCATCACCAGCACTATATCACCACTCCTCAATCCCATGTCTGATCTCCTCAAGACAACACAGACCCAACCTGCTCATCTGAGGTACCCTGATCGTCTTTGTTTGTTCCCATCGTCAATCTTGGTATAATTGTATAATTTTGGCCATGATTTGGCCGTCTGAGACAAATTTTGCAAATCCTAAAAGATTCCTCTGATCCTAGGCTAAAATCTGAAGTCTTTGATCGTTTGACATGTTCACCGGCAGCCGATTAATGACTGCTGCGATCAAATTTTACCTCAGCCGAAATTCTGGCAGTTGTCAGAAGATTTGGCACACAATCCTGCAGTGTGACTTCTCCTAGGACGACCGTCAAATTATCTTTGTTTTTCAAGACAAACTATGACCAAAATGAGCGCTAGAGATTTCTTTGTAGCCGCCATTTCAATCCTGTGTGTATGCAGCTCACGGTCACTGAATGTGTCATTGATTGATGATATAAAACTCTGGACAAGATTTTTGGCGTGTGTCCATTTTTAGTGCGCCTCGACTACTGTACAGTCTGACATTAATGACAACTTAGATCTTATAGTGTGAGATGGCTTACAGCGGGGATCATGTTCGTACAGTCTGACAAGAAACTCTGTTTAATAAACTTCACTGTTTTATCTCATCCACCGTCTGTTCCTTCTGTGTGTGACAACATCATTGTTGTGTAAACGTACCCTTAGTTTTGACATATTTACATTTCAGCCCATTCATATTCAATTCTATTCAACGAGATACTGAAAAAAGTAATTGTGTCATTGGAACAAATCCATATACAGATAAGTTTCACTTCATAGCACTAATGCAAATGTTAATGAAAGGAGGTAAAGCAAATTATAGTTAATAACTCAATTTCTGAAAGAAAAAAAAAAAAAGTTGTATAGTAATATATTTAGTAACTTTCATAGAAAAAATAGGACAACCATTTGAAGTTGCAAAGTTTTGTTGCTTTTGTTGCAGAGATTTACGGTTAGATATTATACTCTCTTTGCTGTGAGATAAATCTGCTGTTGTAGGGACCGTTGAGCCATTTTAAACCTGCAAGTGCTTTAGCCTGACAGACAGAACACAGCCCAGTATCCTCATTAAAATTCTACACCTCAAGGTGTCTTAATCTACTGATAAGGCAAAGCTCATAATCCATTGAAGGAGATTGTAGGGCTAAAAGTCCCATTTACTGTTGAGGAACCATCTCCTTTACTGTTTCCTGTTTTCTTCCTTTTTTTTCTTTTTCACTTTAAAAGTTTGACTTTCCAAACTTCATATATGATCATGATAAGATTT
This sequence comes from Romanogobio albipinnatus, assembly GCA_023566225.1. NCBI lineage: Eukaryota > Metazoa > Chordata > Actinopteri > Cypriniformes > Gobionidae > Romanogobio > Romanogobio albipinnatus. Next base: position 42,948,140 of record CM042242.1, read on the forward strand.
TCAACAGAGGGTCCAAGAAAATACAGCACATAAAACATTATATATATATATATATATATATATATATATATATATATATATATATATATAAAAATAAAAATAAAAAAAGGATAATATACATAACATTTATTTTTACATGTTTAAGAAACTTTGAATATTTTTCATTAAATTAACTATTTGATAACTTTTGAATAAATCTATCAATTGTGTTGCTGAAAAAAAAAGAGAACAAGATAATAACTGGTAGAGTACTACAAGTACAAGTCTCCCAAATTGTTTAATACATTTAAGTGAGTTACATAAGACCATTTCCACCATCGTAGTTTACATTTATGTGCTTCCAATCTCAGGTCATAAGTCATTTTTTCCATTGCAAGGATTTCCTCCATGATATTCCTCCATTGGTCTAGTCTCAAAGGCTCACTTTTCAACAAATTCCTTGTTATAGCTTTCTTGCTTAACCCTCTATGGTACGGTGTTGCCTCCAGGCAACAGTCTATTTTAGTTTATTTGTAATAAAATGAAACACCAATGTATTGGTCAAACCCATCTTAGGGAAGAATAACTCAAATACTAATTAATGAAAGTGCAAAACAGTGGTTACATGATCCACAGGGGTCCATTGTGTGTCCTGTTGCACCACATGTGCACAGATCACATGGCTCCATATTTTCTCCAATGAAAAGTGCATTTTTCACTCATTTCTGTCCAGTTAATCACCCACAAAAAATATGATATGGTAAGTAAAGAAGTATTTTCAAGAACTTTACATTATTGTTACAAACAGAGGTGACACGGATAACAGATGCGGATGTAAACTGGGTTTATTGACAGAACCAGGAAGTGAGCAGATGTGGTGAGAAGTGGCAGTCCAGGATTCAGCCGTCTTGCCTCACGGAGATACCCCAGGTTCTTGTGGTCATTCAGCACAAGGAATGGATTTTTGGCGCCCTCTAGCCAGTGCCTCCACTCCTCCAGTGCGAGCTTGATGGTGAGGAGTTTGCGGTTCCCAATGTCGTAGTTCACCTCCGCCGGGTTGAGCTTGCGGGAGAAGAAGGCACATGGATGGAGACGACTGGGGTTCCCCTGCTGCTGAGAAAGGACCCCACCCACTCTTGTGGTGGAGGCATCCACCTCGACTACAAAGGGTAGTTCAGGATCAGGGTGGACCGGCTTCGGTGGCAGATGGGGTCCAGGACAGAGACTTGGGCTTGTTACGTAGGAGACTGGTGAGGGGACTGGCGATGGAGCTGTATTGATGGATGAAGTGACGGTAGAAATTGGCAAAGCCGAGGAATCGTTGGAGTTCCTTGACAGAGGATGGGGTTGGCCAGGACCGGATGGCTTCCACCTTCCTCTCGTCCATCCGGATGCCACTGCGGTCGATGTTGTAGGCGAGAAACTGCACTGAGGGCTGATGGAATGAGCATTTCTCAGCTTTGAGGTAGAGCTGGAAGTTCCTCAGGCATTGAAGGACCTCCTCAACGTGGCGGCGAAGGTCGGCCAGGCTCCGGGAGTAGATCAAGATGTCGTCGTTGTAGACCAGCACAAACCTCATGTATGAAATCCTGGAATACGGAGGGGGCGTTGGCGAGTCCATATGGCATCACGAGATATTCATAGTGGCCAGTGGGCGTGACAAAGGCGGTCTTCCACTCGTCCCCCTCACGTATTCAGATGAGGTTGTACGCGCTGCGGAGGTCCAACTTCGTGAACACAGTGGCACCACGGAGATGTTCCAGGGCAGCTGGGACGAGAGGAAGGGGATATCGGAACTTGACAGTGATATTGTTGAGTGCTCGGTAGTTGATGCAGGGCCGCAAGCCTCCGTCCTTTTTCGCCACGAAGAAAAGAAACTCGAAGCAGCAGGGGAAGTGGATGGACAGATGTAGCCTTGCTTCAGCGCCTCCTTGATGTAATCCTCCATGGCCTTCTCCTCCGGAAGTGAGAGGGGATAGATCTTACCCTTGGGCACTGGTGCACCTGGCAGCAGATTGATGGCACAGTCCCAAAGCCGATGGGGAGGCAGCTTTGAATCCCGTTGGGGACAGAAGACGTCACTGAAGGGGGCGTAACAGGAGGGAACAACCACCGAACGTCTCTCTACCGGACTCTCGATGGACGTGGCACAGACAGGGAGATCTTGGGAATGAGGAGAGGGACGAAGCGGTGGTGATGGGAAGCAGTCCAGGAAGCAGCTGTCGCCCCACTTCAGGACTTCTCCTGTCTTCCAGGAGATGACTGGGTTGTGCTGCTCTAACCATGGGCGCCCTAGAATGATGTCAGTGGTGGATTCCTCTAGAACCAGCAGGTGTAGCCGCTCCATGTGGAGGATTCCAACTTGAACTCCGATGGGGCCCACGGAGCGACTAACCTGCCTCCGACTGAGGGGTTTCCCGGTTACCGACTGGATCTGGTAGATGGTCCGAGTGGCGGTCGTGCGGAGCTCGAGCTGGTGGCAGAGGGTACCCGAGATGAAGTTCCCGGCTGACCCAGAGTCGAGGAGGGCAGTAACTGGAAGGGAGATTCCGGCAGCAGTAAGGTTTACAGTAGTGGTGAGTGGCTTCATTTTATTGAATGATGGAATTATTGCACTCACCATGGGTCGTGGAGGACGGACTGGGCATTCGGAGATGTAAGATCGCAGTACAGGCATAGATTCTGGGTCAGCCGCCTCTGCTGCTCAGCCGCTGTCAGACGGGAGTTCTCCAGTTACATGGGTTCGGGGTTGGGTTCAGGAGGGCTGACACCATCTGGTCGGCGGAGGAAGGATGAGAATGACGACTGGCCCTGGTGTTCTTCTATACACGACTGCATACGAGTGGGGAAGTGGATGGAGAGTTGAATGAAATATTCTAGCCCAATGGTATCCTCGTATGCAGCGAGATGCAGCCGCACCCGAGGATCCAGACCCTGTCGGTAGGTCGTAATCAAGGACTGCTTGTTCCATCCACTGGCAGCAGCGAGGGTTCGAAACTGGAGAGCATACTCATTTACTGTAGATGTACCTTGCTTTAGATGGTAGAGCTGTTCACCGATTGACGAATCCCAGGATGGCTTCCCAAAGACCTCTTTGAAGTGTGTCATGAACCCGGACAGGGTCTGGATCACTGGACTGTCATTGGACCATAGGGATTCTGCCCACCGGAGCGCTTTACCGGCTAATTGTGAGGTGATGAACGCCACTTTGGCACGATTGTTTGGGTACAGGCGCGGCTGCATCTCCAGGACCAGCGAACATTGAAGCAGGAAACCGTTGCAATCCTCCGCCTAACCAGAGAAGGGCGCCGGTCTGGCCATGGGACTGGCGCACTCAGGGGGCGAAGAAGCAGTGGTGTTGTTTCCGGAAGTGCTCGCTGGTGAAGGTGCAGGTGCAGGTGCGCTGGATGGAAGAGTTCGCCGAACAGCATCGACGAGCTCTTGGAAGGGATCCGAGGTGCTCATCCTGGTGTTGTGCGGTGTTGGAACCAGGAAGTGAGCAGATGTGGTGAGTAACAGAAGTGGCAGTCCAGGAGAATGGTGATGGAGAATGGTGATGACAAAGGGTGATACAATACGTTCTTGTTTGCAGGTTGGCGAGACAATGGAGCGAAGGAGACAAGAAACCAGGAGACGAGGAGACACTCAGGAGACGTTGGAGCACAGGTAAGGAGTTCAGGTGAGTCCGTGGAAGCATTAGCATAGGGCATGTGCAAACGATACCGGACGGTGACTGAGTGCATGTGTGGTGCTTAAGTGCAGGTGGTGATTAAAGTGATGATGACGTGCAGGTGTGTGTGCTCAGAACTCTTGTGATTGGGATCGTTGTGTCTGGGAGAGGGTGGAGCCTGGCGTGCTTGTGACAATTATAGTATATCATCAAATGTTTTAGAGTACATAGCAAAAAACTGTGTTTTGCCTCAAGGCAACATTGTACCATAATGGAATCGCATAAGGCCATACCAGACATACTGGGTTGTATACAAATATAGTATATTTATAAGGAAAAGAGTTACAATTCTCTAAATATATTTGCATTTTTGCACGATTTTGTAATGCACGTATAAGATTAGTAATTCACATACTATAACTGCACATATTATGATCTGCACATTTTCTATAGCACTTAAAAAAGGTATAAAACACAGCTGATGAGGGTGAGGATGAGGTGTCATGTGATGAGGAAGATGGGGTCATAGTGACAATCCGGCAGGGAGAGATCGAAGATGGAGATGAGGATGAAGATGGATATGATAACTTGACATGATAACTTGATTTGGTGGTTTGGTTATACTTATGTTCCATGATGGTACAATGTTGCCTGAGAGCAATAGCTGAATTTGAAATGTTGCTTTTTATTAAATATGAAATTTGTAATACATTATGAACTAGATAAATGTGTTTGTTCAGGTGTCTGATTAAAGAAATTTATGTTTTCAATAAATATTTTTTCTACATGAAAATGTCAAATGTTTAAATTTGTCCGATGCGGTACAATGTTCCCTTGAGTCAACACACTTTTAAAAAATTTATAAATAAAAAGCTATTTTATTGCTATTGTTATAGTATCCTATTTTAAGCAGGAAAAACGCCACTGCAATATCATTGAAATCATATTGCGCACCATAGATGGTTAAATTTAGCATTTTTATATTAAGATGTGAAGAGTTCAGATGCAAAAATCTCTAAGGCCATCTGACATGAGTTCACTGTACTAAAATTACTTTTTTTAGCAGGCTCCTATGTTTAGGTTGAGTAATTCCACTTTAATGGCAATGAAAAGGTTATTAGTCAGTTATTGAAATGCCTTATTTTAAAAAATGTCAAATTTAACTGTCTTTTGCTAAATAAGTCCACCTGTTTGGACAAAAAGACATAGTATGCAGCTGGAAACATTGCAAATTATAAAAACGGAAGTCTAAATGTAACAATGAAGAAACTGATCCACAAAGTAGGGGGAGCTGTGATGCAAAGTTACTGCTGCCACATCCATTTAGGAAGCTTGGCAAATGAAAGACGGCTCTTTCGCTCTTTCATGGTTTCTGTGGACTTCTGTGGATTTTGCTGACAAAGGGAAGTGGCGTTTAGAGATTTCTGCCAACAAACTGGTATTTCTGAATGAGCTGACACTGGGATTTAGCGGATTTGAAATGAAACTATTTGATAAACGTATACTATGTGTGGAGAGTATTCACTCAATGTCTTTATCTAATTTTTAAAGGATATGGCTAAATCTATTGGCTAAATCAGTTTGTCACTCAGCGGCTTTTGCATCAGTATAATGCAATAATAATGTACATTAAACAACTTAAAGAGCACTGACTTGTACCACCTGACCAGTGTTAATTTTGACAGCATATTTTGATTTAGTTTTAGTCATAGTCTTTTGACTAAAATTTCATTTAGTTTTAGTCATATTTTAGTCACCTGAATTGTTTTTAGTTTTAGTCGACTAAATATCTGTCACGGTTCATAAATTCATGGGCTGCGTCCGAAATCGCGTACTATGTGAGTATGTACTACATTTGAATTAGAACGTACTTCACGACCGTTAAAAAAGTACGTTCTATATAGTATGAATACGGGTAGTATGAATGGAGTCCGGACGTACTACATGCGCCATGATGGAATTGTGACGTGCCGTAACAGCGCATGTCACGTGACAGACGCTGTCATAACAGCGCGAAAATTTAAAGAGCCCATTCCACTGACTGCACTAACTAGCAATGTTTTTAATTCTGCTTTCCGCTTTCATCGGCGTTTTTACGTCGTTCGAGCTCACAATCCAGAGGAGGCTCGGTCAGCTACTCGCAGATCACGCCTACGTCGAGAGCTTTTGAGGAATTTCTCAAATAACGTAAGTATTATAATTGATTTAGCTATTAAATTTTACCTCCGCAAAAAACAAACCCCACATACATGTGAACAATGACAGATGTTGATTTTTGGCAAAGAAAACGTACTTTATTTTCTTGTGATATTATCATTGATGAATAAACATGAGTTAATCAAGAGATAAATATATGTGTCTCTATTGATTCATTCAGCCTGTCAGATACAATACACATGTATACATGTGTACATATGAAGACTTCAGATGTAAAAGCCTCTAAATGCCGTATTAAATTTTCTTCTAAAATGAAAATTTTATCAAGCACGTATGTTTAGGTTCAGTAATTTAATTTTAATGGTAATAGGTCCTTTTCATTGTCATTACATGATATGGACATATCTTCAAGTAAAGTGAGTCCTCATAACTCTTGATTTATATATAATAACTCTATATATATATAAAATTGTGTGTGTGTATATATATATATATATATACACACACACACACATATATATATATATATGTGTAATGTGTGTGTGTGTATATATATATATATGTATGTGTAATGTGTGTGTATATATATATATAATATATGTGTGTGTATGTGTATATGTGTAATGTGTGTGTATAAATATATATATAAAAAATATATAAATACACATATATACATAAGAAATTGTATCATATACATATAAATTATATTTATAAATAAGTCAACACAGGAAACAAGTGTCTTCAAGTGTATTAAAACTGTATTCTAAAATAAAAACTATATACACGTTTACAGATTGTGAGCCCTACAACCTACTGCCACCTGAATGCTGCGGTGCCAATTCTTCGGCTATATTTTGAAGATGGAGCTGACCTCCGCCCCAACCTCCGACTTTCACGGCAGTCCATCCAGTCCCTGATTGCTGCGGTGAAACCGGATTGCGACCATGGTTGGGAAAAGGCTGCACATGGTAACTGGGGATATTGCAGACCCAGGCTAATCGACAGGGGATCTCGGAGCTACAGTGGTCCCTAGAGGTGACACCCACCAACCACTGGCACACTGCCTTAGGCTGTGTTAATTTGTGTACCAATTCTTTGAAATTCTAGCTACATATCACATATTCGAGGTTCATGTTTTACAAATTATTTACTGTGGAAATCCAAAAATTACCCAAGCCGTAAAGTCCTCATCTTGTACAAATGCTTTGAAAGAAACATATATTGAATTATTTTAAAGTGATGCCCTATAAATGAGATTGCTAGTATCAAAGTCTGTTTAGATATTTTTGAAACCTATGAAAGTTACCTTACTTAAGTTAATTTTCTTTCCTCATGATGACACTATAATAAAAAGTTTTAATACTTTTCTTTTGGTGGTGTTGTAAGCTCTATTATACTAATTTATGCCAATGTTATGTGATTTTGTTTTAAGCTTTGTATCCTGTATCCATTTGAAAGTTAAATACACAAAAATAAAGCAAATAGATTTGAATGGTGTCTGGATTTTTCTCTACAGTGCGGCACTCATATTCAGAGTCAGACAGCATATTTTTCAGATATACCTGCAGTTTGCTGGTTTCAAAAAACATCTGGAATCTGCTACAAAATAAGGACATACACAAAACACTTCAAAAATATTAATTACTCAATGCCACATATTAAGCACTTTACAACTGACAATCTAGATACTGTAAATCCCTGGGAATTAAGTGTTTTGTAATATAACTTGCTAAAACAGCATGACAGTGACCTTAAACAAATAAATGAAAAGAGAGTGTGTATCATTTGATTTCTTTATTAACATTATTTTTTAGCAATTATTTCTAGTAGCTGAAGGAATCTTTCCTCTCTCTCTTTTGTCTCCCTTTCTCTCTCTCTCACTTCTCGGTCCCTTTTTTCATCTCTTTCTCTGGCCTCCTGTTCTAGTCTCTTCTCATGCTCTCGTCGCTCTCTTTCTTTTCTTTCCTCCTTCTCCTCCATCTCTATCCATCGCCTCTCCTCCCTTTCAATGGCATCTCTTTCTCTTTCAGCTTCCCTCTCCTCCATCTCTCGGATCAGCTCCTCAAAATCTTTTCTTTTCCTCCCTACTCTTTCACGCTCTGACCTCACTGAGGATGGAGAGGTAACAGCAGCATCCGGGCCAGATGAGGCAATAAGGGTGGGTGGTGTGATGGAGGGTCTGCCCCCTATTGCCTCATCCATGGCAGAATACCATTTCCAGGATGCTGCTGTAACATCCCCATCCTCAGTGCTCACCCCAGTCTGTGGACATTTCAGATCCTACAAATATTTGAAAACAGAATATCAAGACAGTGAAGTATATTGTAAAACATATGCCCCCAGTTTCACAGACAAGGCTTAAGCTAGTCCTAGACTAAAATGCATTTTTGAGTTGTGTTAACTGAAAGAAACTTGCACTGATGTATCTTAAAATATGTCAGTGCCATTGTTTTGTCTTAAGATACACACCGGAAATGTGTTTTTTTAGGGCACATTTATAAAAGTTACTTAAATGTACTAATTGAACTAATGCCTAATCCTAGTTTAGCCTAAATCCTGTTTGTGAAACCGGGCCATGATTTATTAAATTACTACATTACAGGGCCAAACATAGGCATGATTAAATCATGACAGAATTCTCATTTTGGGGTGAACAACAATAATTAAAAAAAAAAAAATCTTACTTTGTATTTTTGTTTAAGGTTTTCCCATTTTTTTTTAAATCTGAACAGCAGACATTTTGCCCTCTAGCCTCTGCTCTGTGATAAAAACTCTGCAATAAATGCACAGAAATCAAGCATATAATGAATGCAGTAAGAGCTAGAGTAGAAATGTTTACATCTAACGTTACAACTAACTTACCATTGAATCTACAGCACTTGAATAAAATTACATTTGTCTTGTATACTTACTCAAAACCTTTTTTTGCTGCGTTCCTTTTCCCAGTGAAGAGGGCTTCATTAGCCACTCTCCACTCAATTAAAACACGGGTGTGTTCATCACCCCCTGCAAAATCAACACAGATTTTAACATGTGATGAACCATGGTCAATCTATTAATGTTACATGGACAAGCTGCCTGAGGTACACTTGTTAACAGTAGCTTGCTATGTAGCCAACAAATATTTGATAATATCAACACTGGTAAAGGAGAAATAAAATCGTTTTAAATTTACTGAAGTTGTGTAACTATCTCATTAAACTGCTAAACAACGAACGTCGTTGTTTAATGAAAACAGTGTTAGCTAGCTGATTTACAATAGCTCGGTCTAATATTGATAAAACTATAATTTTTCTATAAATTGGCTGGAAAAGGACACCCTCAATTTACATTATTTAAACGTTTAACAATCAATCGTTTACTTATATGATGTTAAACAAATACAATTTAACCACAAATAAACCAAAAAAGTTTCTAAAGTACTTACACTTGAAAACAGCCGCATCTCCGTTTTCTGCCATTTTCAAATATAACGACAACTCCGCTCTCCCGTGGCATCATGGGATAGTAAAGTGTCCATCGTATGCGCACTTCAGAATCTCGCCGGAAGTAATAGGCCATCCGGGTACTTTTCGCATACTGTTTTTCGAATTCTATGAATTCGGACATACTACTCTGCTCGCGTACTGTTTTTCGCATACTATATAGTATGGAAGTACGCGATTTCGGACGCAGCCCCGGTCTCTTTTCTCTGTGTTTGTGAGGTTGTGTGGAGGCGTGGTCACTGATTACGGTGCTCATCACCTCCACCTGCAGCACGTTATCACCAGGCTTTATTTGCAGCTCTCTTACCCACACTCACTGTCAGTTCGTTGCAGGCTTCCATGGTGTTGTGTTTGTGGCTGTTGTTTCCTGTTCTTTCCTGTTCTTTCCTGTTCTCTGTGTGTCTTCTTCGTTCCGGTTCCTGGATTCTGCCTGGCCCTTTTGCCCGCTGCGTCCCTGCTTCGCTGCCTGCACTTCCTTGCCTGGGTTTTGCCTGCCTGTTCTGCTGCACGCAGTATCTGCCAGACCTGTCGTCACTTGTCATCACACTGTCATCACATCACGTCACCTGTCATCACTCAGCACAACCCACTGTAGATACACACACATTATATACACATTTATTTATCATACAGCATCTATTGCACTTTGGATTTCAATTTGTGAACATATTGTATACTGTACATTGTATATTATTACTATAGCTTAATGTATACTGTTTAATGTATGTTTAGTGTATATTGTTTAAAGTATATGTATATTGTAAGTATGTGTATATTGTTTAAAGCTGTGAGAACTACACTCACATTGTGTAAATTATTTATTGTTTATTGTAGTGTATACTGTGCTGTGAGTAATTGTGTGCGCATCAGATGTGTAATCTGTTGTTGCTTAAATGTTGTACATGTCATGTCATGACTACTATGTTGCTCGGAACTGCACCTAAGAATTTCACCTACTGTTGCACTTGTGCATATGGTAGAGTGACAATAAAGTGATTTGATTTGATTTGATTTGACTTCATCTCTTTTGACATTTGATCTACTTCTGTGCTTGAGTCTTACCGAAATAAATGAGCATTCTTTCACATCGCTATTGGATCCTCTGTCTCTGATTCACAGCCGTAACAATATCATAAGATTTTGGTCGACTAAATCTATTTAGTCTCCTAAAATCTAATGAGTTTAGTTAAATTGTAATACATTAAGCATTTAAGTATTGCATAACCAACTGTCACTTGAACTGACATTTTGGAATCATTTTGTTTTTGACATAGAAAATACACGAAAGAGAGCTCAATTCACTTTTTCGTTTGTTTTTAAAAACATCTATATAGTTTTTAAAACTTTATTTCTGTTTTAGTTAGTATATCATGTTAAGCTAAAGCTTCAAATAAGTTTGTTTATTTATTTTTTTAATTTCAGTTAACATTTATTTAATTTCAAGTAACAAAGATTTTTTTTAATGCTTTTTGTTAACTATTATAACCCTGATACTTTATTTAATATGTGTCAAATACTGGTCTTTCCTCCTGACTATAAATTAAATGGGAATGTGTAAACAAAAACGAATATATAATGTGTGACTTTTAATTATAAACCAGCTGGAAATACACGGGACTCTTATTTTGAAATCCTGCCTTACTATTGCAGTTAAAGGAGCTCATTCAAGTTCAGGTTCTAAAACACATTACTATATAAACATCGTAAAGTAAACATTGTCATTATTCATCAGCATTAGTTCATAAACAATTGCCTGGCATAAATTTGTGTTATTCATTGATTGTGAGCCACTCTGGAGCGCTGTATTGGGGATGCTTGAGTGAGCCTGTAGAAGCGCAACAGTGCCGTGTTTTCCAGCGGTTAGATCAGCACGTTCAAATCAAATGTGCGCATCTGTTACACAGGATATCAGTTCTGACTGGATCTCTTCCCTAATCGTCCCTCCCTAACATTTTTGTCTCGTTAGGGGTTCAAGCACGAAGTGCTGAACACCTATTGTATTTGTGCTGATTTTTATTATTAGGGGTTCAAGCACGAAGTGCTGAAACCCTATTGTAATTGTACTGATTTTTATTATTATTATTATTATTATTATTATTATTATTCTGCCGTAAAACGCATCGTGCAGCCCAAACCGTAAGGGCTAGAGACTTGAAACTTGGCCAATAGATAGTAGAAAAATCGAGGAGAGGTTATCAAATTATGAGCCAGATTGGCCTATAGGTGGCGCTATAGCAATCAATTGCGCGAAACTGCTGATAACTCCTAAACCGTATGTCGTAGACTCAAGTGTCTTATATCATTGGAAAGGCGAGTCCATGACGAACAAAACGTATATCTCCGATTTCATTTGCGCCATGATAGATTTTCCGCCATTTTGAATTTTGTCAAAAAACTACTTTTGCAAACTAGTCCTAGGTTTTTCGCTTGATCGAAACCAAACCAGTGCAGAAATGTTCTATGGAGTCTGAATATCAAGAATTATCGAAAAAAAGTTGAAATTTCGATTCACGGTCGCTAAGGGGCGGAAAACGAATGTTGTGGGAGGAGCCTATTTTACTAAAACAGCTATAACTCAAGAACAAAATGAGATATCTTCACCAAACTTGGTAGACATGTGTATGGGCTCGGTATTTGGTCTCGATAAAAAAATAGCGACGATTGAACACTTGGTGGCGCTATAACACGAAAAAAACATGAAAATGGCTATAACCTGCCGAGCGCTAGTCCGATTGACTTGAAAATTGGTATGCAGTGTCTTGGTCCAAGGTACCATGCATGTCTATGAGGACATTGGCGTATCTCAAAAATCATGGCCGCCACAGCCAATTAAATTTAAGCACCTATTAGACAAGGTTAACGGAGGCCAATCGGAACGAAACTCGATGGGCATGTTTGACTCATGGCCCTAGAGGTCTGTAAGAATTTTGAAACAAATCGGCCACTAGTTGGCTCTAATGAGTTTTATGGCTCTGTAATCACGTGGTGTTGCACACATCCACAAAATATGCATATCATTTGATAGATCTCCTCATATTGAACACCTTTGCCTCTAGAACCATTGCTGTCAATCAAATCGTTTATTAAATATTTGCAATTATGTTAAAAACCTACTTTTGCAAACTAGTCCCTGTTTTTTTGCCCGATCGGAAGCAAACCAGTCTAGGACAATTCTCTGGACTCTCTAGATCAATAATTATCAAAAAAAGTTCAACTTTTGCATTTACATGGCTATAACAGAATCATTTAGAAGAGGGACGTAGCAAAATACACTCAATAGCCTATAAATCTTAAAGGAAAACTCAAAACTTCACGAAAATTGTTATGTATATGTGACATAGCATGCTGAAAAAGCATGCAAAGTTTCATGGAGATCGGACCATAGGTGGCACTAAAACTGTTAAAAAGCTTTGAAAACCATGTATTCCCTATGGTGAATTGCCTGTATTGGCTGTAAATTGTATTTTCCATCTCTCTATTCAATGAATGTTCAGATCTACTTAAAAACAAGTCAGAACATGTATCCTATGCCTCTAAACAAGCATGAAAAATTTCAGACAGATCGGACAATATTTGCCTCTATAAAAGTTAAAAAAGGTTAAAATTACAGAGTTCATTTGATAATAATGGTATATTAAGCCAATAAGTGGTCGTTTGCTGCCCCCCGCTGTTCATTTTATTGTACTACACACAAAATAATATTATTCTGCAGTAAAACACATCGTGCAGCCCAAACCGTAAGGGCTAGAGACTTGAAACTTGGCCAATAGGTAGTACAAACATAGAGGAGAGGTTATCAAATTATGAGCCAGATTGGCCTATAGGTGGCGCTATAGCAATCAATTGCGCAAAACTGCTCATAACTCCTAAACCGTATATCGTAGACTCAAGTGTCTTATATCATTGGAAAGGTGAGTCCATGACGAACATAACGTATATCTCCGATTTCATTTGCGCCATGATAGATTTTCCGCCATTTTGAATTATGTCAAAAAACTACTTTTGCGAACTAGTCCTAGGTTTTTCGCTTGATCGGAACCAAACCAGTGCAGAAATGTTCTCTGGAGTCTGAATATCAATAATTATCGAAAAAAAGTTGAAATTTCGATTCACGGTCGCTAAGGGGCGGAAAACGAATGTTGTGGGAGGAGCCTATTTTACTAAAACAGCTATAACTCAAGAAGAAAATGAGATATCTTCACCAAACTTGGTACACATGTGTATGGGCTCAGTCTTTGGTCTCGATAAAAAAATAGCGACGATTGAACACTTGGTGGCGCTATAACACAAAAAAAACATGAAAATGGCTATAACTACCCGACCGCTAGTCCGATTGACTTGAAAATTGGTATGCAGTGTCTTGGCCCAAGGTCCCATGTATGTCTATGAGGACATTGGCCTATCTCAAAAAACATTGCCGCCATAGCCAATTAAATTATTTCAGTGTTTAAAATCTTGCTAAATAAAACTTAATGTATTTTGATGCTTGTGTGCTTAAAGGCCTTAAAGGCTTGAACCCCGCTAAATGCTGCTTGCAGCTTTAATTATTATTATTATTATTATTATTCAGACCTAAAACGCATCGTGCAGCCCAAACCGTAAGGGCTAGAGACTTGAAACTTGGCCAATAGGTAGTACAAAAATCGAGGAGAGGTTATCAAATTATGAGCCAGATTGGCCTATAGGTGGCGCTATAGCAATCAATTGCGCGAAACTGCTCATAACTCCTAAACCGTATGTCGTAGACTCAAGTGGCTTATATCATTGGAAAGGTGAGTCCATGACGAACATAACGTATATCTCCGATTTCATTTGCGCCATGATAGATTTTCCGCCATTTTGAATTTTGTCAAAAAACTACTTTTGCGAACTAGTCCTAGGTTTTTCGCTTGATCGGAACCAAACCAGTGCAGAAATGTTCTCTGGAGTCTGAATATCAATAATTATCGAAAAAAAATTGAAATTTCGATTCACGGTCGCTAAGGGGCGGAAAACGACTGTTGTGGGAGGAGCCTATTTTACTAAAACAGCTATAACTCAAGAACAAAATGAGATATCTTCACCAAACTTGGTAGACATGTGTATGGGCTCAGTTTTTGGTCTCGATAAAAAAATAGCGATGATTGATCACTTGGTGGCGCTATAACACCAAAAAAACATGAAAATGGCTATAACCACCCGAGAGCTAGTCCGATTGACTTGAAAATTGGTATGCAGTGTCTTGGTCCAAGGTGCCATCTATATCTATGAGGATATTGGCGTATCTCAAAAAACATGGCCGCCACAGCCAATTAAATTTGAGCACCTATTAGACAAGGTTAACGGAGGCCAATCGGAACTAAACTCGATGGGTATGTTTGACTCATGGCCCTAGAGGTCTGTAAGAATTTTGAAACAAATCGGCCACTAGTTGGCGCTAATGAGTTTTATGGCTCTGTAATCACGTGGTGTTGCACACATCCACAAAATATACATATCATTTGATAGATCTCTTCATATTGAACAACTTTGCCTCTAGAACCATTGCTGTCAATCAAATCGTTCATTAAATATTTGCAATTATGTTAAAAACCTACTTTCGCGAACTAGTCCCTGGTTTTTTGCCCGATCGGAACCAAACAAGTCTAGAACAAATCTCTGGACTCTCTAGGTTAATAATTATCGAAAAAAAGTTGAACTTTTGCATTTAGATGGCTATAAAAGGATTATTTAGAAGAGGGATGTAGCAAAATACACTCAATAGCCTATAAATCTTAAAGGAAAACTCAAAACGTCACAAATATTGTTATGTATATGTGACATAACATGCTGAAGAAGCATGCAAAGTTTCATGGAGATCGGACCATAGGTGGCGCTAAAACTGTTAAAAAGCTTTGAAAACCATGTATTCCCTATGGTGAATTGCCTGTATTGGCTGTAAATGGTATTTTCCATCTCTCTATTCAATGAATGTTCAGATCTACTTAAAAACAAGTCAGAACATGTATCCTATGCCTCTAAACAAGCATGAAAAATTTCAGACAGATCGGACAATATTTGCCTCTATAAAAGTTAAAAAATGTTAAAATTACAGAGTTCTGGTATATTAAGCAAATAAGTGGTTGTTTGCTGCCCCCCGCTGTTCATTTTATTGTACTACACACAAAATAATATTATTCTGCAGTAAAACACATCGTGCAGCCCAAACCGTAAGGGCTAGAGACTTGAAACTTGGCCAATAGGTAGTACAAACATAGAGGAGAGGTTATCAAATTATGAGCCAGATTGGCCTATAGGTGGCGCTATAGCAATCAATTGCGCGAAACTGCTCATAACTCCTAAACCGTATGTCGTAGACTCAAGTGTCTTATATCATTGGAAAGGTGAGTCCATGACGAACAAAACGTATATCTCCGATTTCATTTGCGCCATGATAGATTTTCCGCCATTTTGAATTTTGTTAAAAAACTACTTTTGCAAACTAGTCCTAGGTTTCTTGCTTGATCGGAACCAAACCAGTGCAGAAATGTTCTCTGGAGTCTGAATATCAATAATAATCGAAAAAAAGTTTAAATTTCTATTCACGGTCGCTAAGGGGCGGAAAACGACTGTTGTGGGAGGAGCCTATTTTACTAAAATGGCTATAACTCAAGAAAGAAATGAGATGTCTTCACCAAACTTGGTACACATGTGTATGGTCTGAGTCTTTGGTCACGAAAAAAAAATCGCGACGATTGAACACTTGGTGGCGCTATAACACAAAAAAAACATGAAAACGGCTATAACTACCCGACCGCTAGTCCGATTGACTTGAAAATTGGTATGCAGTGTCTTGGCCCAAGGTCCCATGTATGTCTATGAGGACATTGGCCTATCTCAAAAAACATTGCCGCCACAGCCAATTAAATTATTTCAGTGTTTAAAATCTTGCTAAATAAAACTTAATGTATTTTGATGCTTGTGTGCTTAAAGGCCTTAAAGGCTTGAACCCCGCTAAATGCTGCTTGCAGCTTTAATTTTTATTTGTTGACGTAAATGACAGTTGATTTTCGTTATAGTTTTTGTCATTCAACACTAGTTTTTATTTAGTTATCGTCTCGTTTTTGTCAGTGAAAAAAGGTTGTTGACAAAAATTATGACAAATTATTCATCAACAAAATTAACACTGCACCTGACTGCTGCAAATTAATTTGCGTTGTTGATTGTGTTGCCGTTGAAATGCTTAAATTAGTCTCAAGAAGCACTCTGAGCAGTGGCGTACCGTGGGGTTTCAGTCAGGGCCTTCATTAACAATCAACACACCCCACGCCGCTGCCATAACAACACCACACACACCGATACATACAAAATACAATCATGCACTGTATGCTCTACTGTTGCGAACCCCGCTTTCAAAGTGCTCGTTAGGAAGGGGGCAAGCAACATAAACGCACACGCGAGACAAAAAGACAATTTCACTATTTATTGATACCACTGCACTCACGCGTCACCGACCGTTTAGGCAACTGGTGAAATTAATAAAAATCAACCCACTGGCATAAATACTCTTAAACAAATAAACAAAAACACAGACCAACAAGAACATCAAAAGAAACACAGCTTGTCAGCGAGCTAACGTTACCGGCTTGACATCAGGATTCACACGAAGCACACGAAGCTCGCACAGCCCGTCATCCGCAGCGGCCATAGCTTTTTTCACATAGATCTCTCACAACCCACGGAAAGTTCAAACAGCTGATGACATGAGCGCCGACACATCGCTGGGCCTCTGGGGCGTTCTATCACTACACATCAAAGATTTACGACCTCTTCCAAATTACAGTAGGCTAGTTATGGTCTGAACGCAGCATAAGCTCATTGTTTTGGTTCAGGTGGTACTGTAAAAAATGTCCATATATAAATGAAGGACTAATACTAGAGTACAAATGCAACATGGAACAAGCATGTTCACTCACACACACACACACACACACACAGAGGTCTCTGGGAATGGCAATGAATGGGGAAATGTAATTTATTTATTTTTATTTTTTAATTAGTTTGTTTGTCTGTGCCAGGAGGGGCGTTGTTTAGCGAGGTCTGTGACGGGAGAGAGAGTTGGGAGACAAGGGCGGCCTAAGTGGATCAAGTTCAAATGATCAACACCATAACATTACTTGTTCCAGTAATGGGCGTGGATATGGCATAAAACCAGCTCAAGGAGCACATTGGGGAAGAGAGACCAGCTGGAGACTCGGAAGCCGTGGGAGAAACTAAGAGAGCTCTGGAGAGCATATGGACTGAGATACAGAAAGTATTGCCTTATTGAGAAACGCTGGCGAGTGTGTTATTGTTGTGTTGGTTCTAAGGAAAAAGAGAGAAATAAAAGCGAGTCTCCTCTAAGCCGACCCTGTCTTCTTCCTTCCTTACCCGAACTGAACATTGTTACAATGTCAAAAAAAAAAAAAAAAAAAACAATTCCAGTATAAATCTGAATATGTATACAAATCAAGGTCTGGTTCTAGAGCATAAACACAACGTGGAATGAACTTTCTATCACACACATATGTGTGACTGCAACAGAGAGCATTTTTATAGAAATTGGCAAATAAAATAAACAAAATTGGTATAAATCTGAAAAATTTCCATACATAAATGAAGGACTACTAGAGCACAAATGCAACATTGAACAAGCATCTCTCTCTCTCTCTCTCTCTCTCTCTCTCTCTCTCTCTCTCTCTCTCTCTCTCTCTCTCTCTCACACACACACACACAGAAACACAGGTGTCTGGGGCATTTTTCAGACATAAATGCACAACAGTGTGAAGGGGTATACATAACACACCATGCACACAGGCGTACACAGATATAGCTACACAAACATACACACACGTACACACACAGACAAGTTTTATTGTTCTGTGAACTCTTCACTCCTGTCCCTTACTGTTTATTGGTGTTGTTGTTTGTTTTGTATTGTGTTGGTTTATTTACTTTTTAAATTTCATCTCTTGTTCTAAAAAAATTAATAATTTGTGATAAATAATTTTCTGTAATAAGTGGTATGTGATTCATGTCTTTTAGTTCTGCAAATTTATGTATAATAATTTTCAAAAGCAAACAATTCAAAATATATCAGACGACAACAAAAATAAATACAAAAATGCAGATTTTGAATGTATTTTAGAATGTTTAAATATATATTCAGAAAATGTATATAATAAAGTTGTGAGGAGAAGTTGGAGCATCAAGAAAAAATAAGTGCAAATTAAATCCCTATATGAAGAGTGCAGATGCAAAAGCCTCTAAAAGCCACTTCGGTCAAAAATGAGATAACGATAGTGAATGCTCCCCACATATAGTATACGCTCATAAAATACTTTCACTTCAAACCCACTAAATCCCAGCCTCAGCCCATTCAGAAGTGCCGGTACTTCTGCCTGACAAAAATGCTTATTTTAAAGACAACGTCAGACGGACTTAGAGGCTTTTGCATCTGAAGTCTTCATTTGGACCTCTACTGGATATATGTGGTCATTGCACTCTTATTTTAAAGGAGAACTCCGGTCAATTTTAACATTGAGCTCATTTATTTGTACATTTGGAGTGCTGTCAATACAGAGAACAACGACAGCACTCCAAATGTACAAATAAATGAGCTCAATGTTAAAATTCTCCTTTAACTACAGTTCCTAAAGTTTTTCCACAAACCTGCAGATGGCAGTATTCTATCCCTAACACATTGTTTTTTGTCCAAAAACAATTTAGATTTAATGAACATTATCAAGTGATTTTTTCATAAATTATTTTTCATGAGCCAATTTATGGCGTAGTTAAGTAATTGGTCAGCAAATAGGTAAAAAAAAAACTAACAAAAACTACCAAATATCCACAAAAACAGCATAAATGAATAGTTGAGAAGTAAAAAAAAAATGATATAGTTTTCTGTGTAAAAAAATATATATATTTCCTTATGCAATCGCTCTGTAAATGTTTGGGGTCTATCTAATGTAAACCCTACTTGAGGAGTGATTTATGGGTCCCTGGGTCAGAAAAGTTTTACTTCTAGATATTTATCCAATGGATTAATATTTTGAAATATTTTGGCACATGATAATCTCACAAATCAACAGCTGTTACAGGACATAATACGGTGCACTTTTGTTGGAAGCAAAACTGTGCTGTGAAATCATACCGTGATCGCAGTGAATGCAGAACAGGTGTAACCGAGGTCCCATATGTCAGTGCTATCCTGACATCTGCGGATAATTATCATAACCATTCTTTCTTGTACACGGTATCTGTGAGATGTTTTGACAGGTATCTAAGCCTACCTCCACACATCATCAGTGGACCATGCAATGAAATTTACCAGCTAATTTATCAGAACTCAGCACCAAGTAACTCAAGTGGTTAAGCATTTCAACAACAACCAGAAACCAAGCCAAAAAACTGTGAACGTCATTGATGTGTCTTCAACTGTTTACCAAATCAATCACTTTGATGTAACAATGTGTGAAAATGTTAATGTATTGTTGCTCAAATGACCACAAAAGATCATCAAGTGTGTCTACACAATATTGGTTGCAAACAAGTTTGTTGCAGCTCTGATTTATAACTGAGCTCATTCAGTGTTAACTCAACCAGAGGTTTTTGATTTGTATATATTTTTATATATTTCCTTCTGTTGAAATAAATACACAATGAAGAAAAAAAATGAAATATTAAATGTCATGGATGCATATTTACTGAGTAATCCATTATTTTGTAGAGGGCTTATTCACGTTTTTTGTCAGAGTCAGTCACATCTTCAGCAACAGATCTCTCCGCTCCACCCACTCATTCACACACGAGCTGTGTCCCAATGTGAAGGATGCGCACTTCGAAGGCCGCATTTGAAGTGCGATTGCGTCATAGCGGCATTACGAAGGCTGTCCCAATGTGAAGGCTGCACCCTCTGAAGGCCTTCCAAGTGTGCAGCCTTCCCTTTAGCTGTGTCTCATTTCATTTAATTTTGAAGGCTGCATCCTCTGGAGGACACATCCTGTGAAGGATGCGGTATACGGAGTGTCCTTAATCAGAATTAAACAAATCGTCCTCCGTAGGACACACAGGCAGGAAGTATCACGTTGCTATGCCAACACGTTCACAGTGGAGTTGCGCTCTCACACCAGTTATATGAATTAAAATTATTTATAACTTGAAAATGACTATGAAATGTTTTGCCTTGACAGCAAAGTACTGTTCTAAAGGTAAAAAAAAAAAAATCACTAAACACTTGTAATCCTGTTTACCACAACTATCTATTTGAGGTATATACAGCTTAAAAACAAAAACAAGCTTGAAACTACTTAAGTTTAAACACCACATTTCGCTTGCATGTATATCTGCCGGCGGCGCCATTTTTTCAAATAATATTTAAAAAACATGATGGTGGTTAATGGCGACGCAAAGTATTGTGGGTTATCTGCAGCAACGAAGGATACATCTCATGCACACTCCGAATTCCTGAAAAGAAGGGCGCATTTGAAGGTCGCATTCGGAGTGTCCTACTAACTTTTTTGAAATGAGACGGCCTTCAGACGCATGCAGCCTTCAAATGCGACCTCTGGAGGATGCAGCCTTCCGAAATGAGACACAGCTTATGGGACAGCAGCATTGAGCAGCAGCATTGGTTTTCAGTGTGAATGGCGCGTAAAACACACAAAACTAAATATCTAAAATGGGAAAGAGCTTGTTCGTTCTTACTCTTTCTGCGGAACCGTTGCTCTCACTTATGGTCTGAAAAGTGCATAATAGGTTATGCTTCGGGGCCGGCTCTAGGCATGGGCAGGGGTGGGCTGAGCCCACCCAAATGTCTGCCTTGCCCACCCAATCAGAATTTAGGAACTGATAGTGTTCATTTGTTTTTACTATTTGTGCATTGATTAAAACAATCTGAGATGGGCTCGGTGTTGAAAGTTTTGGTGAAGGGCTGTAGAATGCCCCAAACAATCACAAAAATAACACCAGAAATGTTTACTTTATTAACTGAAAATAAGCATTGTAAGCTACGCGCGCGCTTCAGTCTGTAGCAGAAAAGCAGAGGCTGCAGTCACACGAACGAAAACGGGCAGAAATATTTGCGTGCTATTAAGGTAATTACGAGATGTTGTATTCGTGAATATGTATCATGTAAATATTAATATGCATCTCTGATTTTATTTTTTTATTCATGCCAAGTTGAAATGCACGCTCATTTAAGAACGTGCATTTATTGCATGGACAGAGCTAGAACATAATGTAGCTACCGGTAAGTGTTTCAAATGCAAGTGCATAGTTCAGTTGAAACCTTGCCCTCTTTGGCTTGCTGTTGATGCTGTAAACTGAATGTAGGCTACGAGGCAAGCTGACTGTTTAAATAACAGCACTGAAATAAAAATGCGCTGTTTATCTTTTAATCAGTTTAGGGCCATTCACGCAGGACGCGTTTGTGCGGTTAAAAACGCGATGCAGGTAGGCCTATAGAGACAAGTTTTTTAAAAATGTTTTCTTTCTTTCTTTTTAAATGAGTGCCGCGTTTATAAAGCCGCGTCATGCACGAAATCTGCAAAAGTATGGAAGAGATGCGAGCGCACCGGTCTTGGGCGGGTCGCCAGGATGATTTTAAAAAAGGAGCTACATTAGATTTAGGGCCTACATTAAAAATAAAAAATAATCATTTTGTTTTCATTAAATCAGTCTAGGCATATAAAAGGAATAAATTCGCGAAATATATTTGACTTAAATAATTAACAGATTAACAAAAAGAAAGAAAAACTGCAACAGTGCTGTTGAGTTTGGTTCATTATCGTGAGGCACCGCGCTCCTCAAACAATCTTGCACATCTTGTTTTTCTTTATTTTACAATAGCACAATGTAAGTAAACACTTTGCAGTTTTGAACGATGCCCTACTCTTATTATCTGGATGACCAAAATGACGGAGTAGGCTATTTTATGTTTTCACATTTTTGCGCATGTGAAGAGGATGATTTTTCCATCAGTATTGGGACATGAGTGAACAAAGCCTATAATAAATAATCGTGAGCGCTGGTTACTATCAGATTCTCATTAATTTCGTTTTGGTTTTATATATATATACTTATATTTTTTAATTATTGATCTGTTCTGAATACCGTTACATTTAAAGGATGTTGTAACGCATTGTGTCCAGAGGAAAATCGAGATAGCTCACTTAACTGGAGTTAGGCTATTGTAGACATGGAGGCGATGGACATTTCACAGCTCCACTTTATTCCCCGTGAAACTCGCGTAACAGTCCGTCACAAACGCTAGCATTACTTAAAGGGGTGGTAAAGCACAATCTTTCGAAGGCTTGATTGTGTTTGTGGGGTGCACTGTAACATGTGTTCATGCTTCGTTTTTAAAAAAATGCAGTATTTTTCATATCGTCGCTGTCCGATGAAAACCACGTATGTCCATTTTGCCGATTTTGAGATTTTTCGACGGATTGAATGTCCAGGTTCATTTCCGTATACAGTATGCGTCACATATCTAAATGGCCAATGAAAAGTTGTGAAATCATGCCATCTGATTTTCATGTATATCCATTTGGTGTCAAAGCTGTCAATCACGCCGCGTATCTCCCGCCCTGTGGAAACATCTCGCCGGTCTCGCTGGTATCGTGAAGTTGTTTCATCGAAGCTCAGCACTGGATAGCCGATAGTACGACATTGAAGCTCTCCGCAGTTTAGTTCTAATCTAGTTCTTCACAGATTAGTTTGCTTGCTAGTATGTAAATAAACTCGGTCTCTTTGATAAGATTCAGCCTTTTTTTCTCAGTCAAACTGATCAAATTATAGCCTGTAATGCTACTGTCATGATTGTCACTAGAACATGCCTCACTCATACTGCGATCACCGCTTGCCAGAGGCTGAGAATATCCAGCATGTATTCCTCTGTATTCCTCACGTATTCCTCTGCTGAAACGCGACTTTGCCATTCTAATTAATGATCGGAAGAACGCATATCGACCACCGTTACTGTAAAATATGCACGTATGTCCATTTAAACTCAATTTTGGTCAAATGTGGATTATATCATTACACTGGCAAGAATATGGTTACATGTAAAGATGCCGTACCAAGTATGACAACGCTACATTCAACTGCTTTTGAAATACAGTGTTTTTTTCACTTCCTGAAAAGTAAGCGTTTTGGACATACGTGAGTTTCATCGGACAGCGACGATATATTTGACCTTTATTCTACACTGCTCTGTCCCTCCTTGTAAAAACGGTCTGATGGTTTCCGGATTCTGTGAAGCCAGTCCCTCAAAAATACGCAATGGGCTCTGATTGGTTAGCTGGCCCAGTGTGTTGTGATTCGCTAACCGCCTAGTGAACATTTCTCGAACGCGTCACGCCCCTTACCTCTACAGGTAGCCTCAGGCTACTAGCCTGAGCTTTGTGTACAATAGCGTCAATGAAACCATACCAAGAGCCCGAATCAGACCCAGACAATTTTAGTGAAGATGATCGAGCAGAACCTGACTGCAGATCTATAGTGATCGCTACTGAATGGCACTGTTACTTTTGTATTTTTAGAACGATTTGCCAAATATCTGTCGCAAGAACGGACACTAAACATTGCTAGTAGCCAAATCAAACACAGAACCATGTTTAGCATGCCTGTAGATAAACAATACACAAAAGCTCTAATCAAAGAATAATTTACACTAATGCCAAGTTCGCTGTTGAGATTTTAAACAGTTTGTAACGTTAGGGGTTTGTCAGATAACGTTAAGTATGAATGAGCATTTAACAAACTGGTTTGCAGAGCCAAACAGCGCTGTCATGTTTACTTCCTTGCTACAACGTAGGCTACAATTAACAACACGAACTATTACAGAAAACACATCGACGAAAAATAAATCACACTTACAGGTTGTAGCCCGTACTCGCGAAGATTGTGGAAGCTTTCCTCCGCGAGATGTGCCGCGGTAGCCGCGCGTGCCCGCCTGTCTCGTGCAGCTGAAGGCTCATGTATTGCAAATACAGATGAATATAGTCCATTATGTCACATTTTCCGATCTTCTCCTCCGACCCCTGTCTGTCTCGTGCTTTGATTTATGATGGGCAGCATATATCCGATGCAAATGCGATCGTGTTCCCCTCATGTCTCTTACACACATGAATATGACGTTGTATGTTAAACGCACTGCAACGCTGCCCCGTCCCTAGGAAGGCTGAAGAAAGTGGACCTGCAATCCGGATGAAAATAACAGCGTTTCGTCGGCATTGTCAACAGCACTCCAGCCTACTAACTATACCACAACAACGCTTCTCTGCTGCGATACAAAATGGCCCCCCCTTATTTCATATTCTCGGAGGAGGGGTTTATGTAAATATTGGGACTGGTGATGTCAGCACACCCTGGAGGAATGTGTAGTAGTCCCTACCGGCCGTTTGCTGTAGTCCTTAGAAATCGATTTCTTTAAAAGCAAATATCTCCCTTTGCTTTAAACTTTGAACTTTGTAACTTTGAAGATGTTGTTTATGCTCAAACAGCAACATTACACACTAGCTAAAGTTAGAAAAGTGAAATCGTGGTTTACCACCCCTTTAATCAACAAAACAACTTGATTTGAGCAACAGAAAATAACCCGCATACATGGGAGTGCTGGAGGCGCAGAGCGCACATACAGCGCAGGCAGTTCACCAGGGAGCGCGCAGCTCTTAAAGGGGCCACAACATATTCCTACTCGTTACAATTTGTTGTGGAGTGAGGGGAAATAAAATAACCTATAGCTATGTTTGTAGTGTTTATAATGTTTGTAGTACTTTTACCGGTATTATTTCTGAATGCAATCAAATGTGACTTATACATGACTTACCTGGGGGGTTTTTTGTGTTTTTTTTTTTTCAACCAAACGATTATTTGGTTAAAATTCTTGTTGGTTGGTTAACCAGTTAATTAGCCTCCCATATATAGGTCTAGCTATCAAATTAGTGCAGAATGTTGCGAATACGCATCAATAATCAAAAGCGTTTGTGTGGAAAACTGCTGAGATGAATTTGTGCCATCTAGAGAATAGAGTCAAATTACCAATTGTATACAAGTAGGCTTTTCTTATGCTTGGCTTGACTTGTTTGAATGTAAATGGCTGTAGGCCTATAGTTTATGGGTGGCGAAAAAAAAAAAAGTAAACCCAACCAAAAAAAAAAAAAAATGCCCACCCGGGATATCTGCCAGCCCACCCTTCTATAGGTGCTTAGAACCGGGCCTGCTATGCTTATTTAACTTTTTAGTGTTAAGTAAAAAACCCTTTGTGCGTACCATCAGATGAAATCCATGCTTTCTCCATCCATGCAATAAATGCACATCCTTGAATTAGCGTGGATTTCTTTTACTTGAACTTCTCAGGTAATATATATGGTTTGCCCCATTCAAGGCGGCCAAAACCACATTTTGTTATGTAACACCCTTATTCCAAAATGAATTAAATTAATTTTTTCCCTCAAAATTCTACAAACAATACCCCATAATGACAATATGAAATAATTTTGTTTGAAATCTTGGCAAATTTGTATTGTTTGTAGAATTTTGAGGAAAATAATCCATTTTGGAAGAAGGCTGTAACATAAAATATGGAAAAAGTGAAGTGATGCACGATGCATGAATTCTGGAATCCTGTCACACGCTCTGAGCAATATTGTAAGTTAGTGCATAACATTTTTTTAACAATCAGAATAATATAGCATCAAGATACACAGTCTCACTTTTAGCTGTCTTTTATCTAGTATTATAGAACTAATTGGTAGTAACTAATTGGCTTTTACATCAAGTCAGCTGGAACACGCCCCCTCAGCCAGACTGAGTGGCAAAAGAGCTGCTGCACAAATGGATTTAATAGGGGAAACTGCGAAAACGCGAGTAAAACAAATTATTTATTGAAAAGTTTGTAAGTTTGGACTCCATATGTTCCTTACAACTTACCAAAGACCCAGTGAGTTTCTATGAGTTTTGTGCCTCAGACAAGTGCTTTCGACCTTTTTTTTTATTTGAATGGTAAGCAGAAAACACTTGAGTTTTGTCAAAGACTAACCGCCTAAAATGCAACTGAATGCTTTTTCATGCACCTCCATACTTGAAAAACAGCTAAAAAATGATTGTAAACAGGAAATTACAGAATATTTATGTACATATTTACAGCAGGTCTATTCGCAGGGGATTAGTATTACCTGAGGTAATTTTTCCGGACCTTTTTACAGAAGATAAAAGCTGTTGTAATCTTTACTGACATTGTCCATAATGATTACTGAGATGGCACATTCGGATGGTACTAAAATCACTGAGATAATGTTAAGTGTTAAACTAATCCAGTCCGAATAGGGCTTAAGTGTCTGCTACTGTTTGACTGAACTCCACTTACTCACCTGCTTGCTTTCCTGACTTATAGTTATATAGTTATGTTTGTACTGTCTTCTTCTGTATGCTAACATTGTTTTACTTTAACTGCTGTCATATAATGCAACAAAGTATGCTAAAGTCTTTTACAAATAGATCTACCAATCTCTTTGTAAAAAATTAAATAATGATGCTGCCACCTCCTCAGGGGGAGTTTCTGAAATGTGGTTGATTTGATGGAATAACCCAACAAGAAAATCTGAAACGTTTACACTTTGATCCCTTATCAGCAGGGAGCTGTCAGGAGTTTATGTGTAATCATGAATTTCAGAAAACAGAAGTGTGTTAAAAAGCGACAGGTACCCACACTGAAGATCTAAAACTGGGCAAGGTGAAGATATATACAGCCTGCAGTTGATCATATATCACATTCTCCCAGAACATTTCTCAGCTAGTTAGCTCACATACTTACAGTACTATGTCAAAACGTTTCGTCTTACTAACAGTTCATCTGATGAGAGGCTGATTGTGACGCTGCATGGGCTGATATGTCATTATAATTACATTTTAATTACATATAAAAATATTTTGTGATGTTGTACACTCTGGTTTTGATGAATAACTCCAAACATTTAGAATTTTATAACATTATAAACTGCACACTTGACATTGTAACATCTGGTGCATTTGTGGTGGATAATGTAAATTCTTGTTAATGTACAGAAGGTTGTGAATTCATTTGACAGCACATAGAACACAATGTCAAAGCAGCATAAACATGTAAACCAGATGGCATTTATCCACATTGGTTTGATGCCTATGGGAATGTATAGCTTGAATTTAATACCATGTAAATGTATTCATTTGTGAAGACCTGTGTGGAAAATATTTTATTATATACTGGGTCAATGATATGCTTATAGAGAGAGAGAGAGAGAGAGAGAGAGAGAGAGAGAGAGAGAGAGAGAGAGAGAGAGAGAGAGAGAGAGAGAGAGAGAGAGAGAGAGAGACAGCCCACACACTCTTCTTATTGGCTGTGACATGTAATTGACACATTGCTTTTTGCTGGAATCTTACCACATCATGTTTAGTTAGGACACTGTGTCTTTACTTTTAAACAGAAGTTTCCCATACAGTGACGTAACTCGATGCTTAACTAACATAGTACGATGCATCGTTAAAGAAATCAACTAGCTAGTCACAACTGTTTCCCAAAACCGTACTGTCGTTCAACCATGTTGGTTAATGATGTCACGGGGGTGGTGGAGTAATAACTGCTTTTAATGAATTATTTTGAGATCTAATTCATGCTAGATTTTGGACATGGCATCTGAGGACTAACCTTATTTTTCTCATTTATTTTGCTTTATTTCCAGATTCAAATAAGCTCGTTCTTGCGTACTAGAGCATGTCCGCACTCTTCAAAAAAGGTGCTTTAAATCTCTTGACAAACCTAAAAGACATAAATAACATTTGTATGTATTCGAAATAAAATATATAGATTGTACTAAATGTCAGCTTGCTTATTTTTCTCAAGATAAGGATTTAATAAGTCCACATGTCATGCAAACAAGAAACTATGCTTCTAACCACAGGTCGAGATCTCTCGGTCCAACCACACAAGTTTGCGATGCTGTTTACGAATGTTCGTTGGAACTATGGTTTCAAGAAACACTGACTGGTTGAACTATGTTGATAATGATGGAACTTGCGATCATAGTTGGCTAACTATGCTTTTGGGAAACGCAACCCAGGATTGTTCAGGCCCAATTTAACCCCTACCTCCAAACACATCACAGAACATTGACAATGATATCTGTTAATGAAGATTTTACTAGGGCTTCTTTAAAACACATTCTAGCACTAACATGGTTACAGTCTCAACCCTCTGAGCTCATTGCTTTTTTTATGATAATGAGGTGCAATGCTGCATTTCACACCACAACAAGAAACTTTACTAAGAACGGTAACACCCATGGTGAACACTTCAAAGAGACTTATATTCCTCTTCAAATCATACGTCTCAAAAGAAATGCTGCTATGTTTAGATATGTGCAACTCATTTTAATTTAACAGAACAGCAGCCACATTAAAGGTGCAAACAGACCATAACTGAGTGAGGTCTATGTTCACAGGGCTATGTGTCACACTGAACTTTATAAAGCATAACAAACTGTTTGTTGACTGAACCTTTTATTTCATTAGAAGTGTATAATGTCAGCCACTATATAATTTGTAACACACAATAGTCCTTGACTAAGTTTGATTTGTTGTCGCTGCAAGCCTTTGTTGTTGCCATCAATTCTACAAAGACATTTTCTGCTCTTTCGAGTCGCCACCCTCAACCCTCTACCCTCAAACAATATTCCTCTATGCACTTCATACCATCTGCAGAGACAGTGATGTTGAGAGCAACTTCATATAAGTGTTTTAATCCAAGATAAAATCTTAATTAAACCAGACAACAATAAACTGTGATTTTCACACCAGAGTTCTCCTATGCCCTGCAGCACACGATCAGCTATCACCTCCTTAATGATCTTTGTTCTGAACTAATGAGCAATTATAGAACTGTTTTCTAATAGTACATTCACAATAATGCGATTTATAACAGTAGCTGATACATTTTCATCAACAAAACCCCCTAGTGATATATGCACAATAGTATGTCTGAACTTACTGAAACAAAATACAAACATTTTGCCATATTTAAGGAGTGGGTTTGGTTTAAAAGTCTCTGTAACAAGGTTCAGATGGGTGTTTGGAAAGGAAGAAGGCAGGATCGGCGAAATGCTGGAACTCGTGGGTCTTTATTTTCAACTCAGTTATAAATGTAAACTGGCGCCTTGCACACTCATATCAATATCACTCAAAACTTGTATTCTTCTCTGTGTAACAACAGCTTTCTCTCAGTCCACGGCCTCAGCACAGCTCCCACGAGTCCTCAGCGCCTCTCTCTCTCTCCACACTGCTCCAGCATGGCTTTTAAGCGGTCTCTCCACGCCAATCACTGCAATCAGACACAGGTGTTTATCATCATGCACTTGACCTACTTACTTACTGCTCGTCTTCCGGCCTCCTCCGTCCGTGCAGACCTCGCGAAACCACGCCCCCCTCGCCACATACCCCCACCGCCGGTCTCAGGCCGGGGAGCCATCCGGCCTGCAGCCCCCACCCCCCCCCCCCCCTATTTCTGGAGAGAAAGCGGCCACAGCCATCTGCGCCCCCAGCCTGTGGACCACCTTGAACTTAAAAGGCTGTAACGCGAGATACCAACGGGTGATCCGCGCGTTGGTATCCTTCATGCGGTGGAGCCACTGCAAAGGGGCGTGGTCCGAACAGAGGGTGAATTCCCGTCCCAGGAGATAATAGTGGAGGGTGAGGACGGCCCACCGGATCACCAAGCATTCCTTCTCAATGATTATATCATCCAAGTATACAGCGGCATATGCAGTGTGCGGTCGAAGGACACGGTCCATCAGTCACTGAAAGGTGGCGGGTGCTCCGAACAATCCGAAAGGAAGCGTGACAAATTGGTGCAACCCGAACAGCGTTGTGAAAGCTGTCTTTTCTTTGTATAATAGAGTTAAGGGGATCTGCCAATATCCTTTCGTTAAATCCAGTGTCGAATAAAAACGAGCCGCACCAAGCCAATCAAGCAACTCGTAAATCCGCTGCATTGTATATGCATCGAATTTCGACACAGCATTCACCTTGCGGTAATCCACACAGAACCGAACTGAGTCGTCCGTTTTAGGTACTAAAACTATCAGGCTCGCCCAGTCACTATGGGATTCTTCTATTACACCCAAGTCTAGCATAGCCTCTAATTCCGTCTGAACTACCTTTTTCTTATGTTCAGGTAATCTATACGGCCGGCTGCAAACTACTACTGTCTCAAAGTGGTGTCGTACGAGACTCGTTCGACCGGGTAGGGGCGAGAACACGTCCGCAAAATCCGCTTGCAACTGGGCAATGTCAGTGAGCTGGGCAGGTGCGAGGTGATCTCCCCCTGGAGCCAGGGTGATCGGTTGGCATTTGATGCTTGCTTCTGGCCCGAGATCATCCTCTGATTATACCACCGTGGCCAGCATCACTGACTCCGCCTCGTTCTATTTTTTAAGAGGATTGAGGTGGTATATCTGACGTGCCCCGTTCCTATCCGTTCTAACTACCTCATAATTGAGATCTCCCACTCGCCGTGTAACCTCAAACGGTCCTTGCCACATGGTGAGTAATTTTGAACTAGACGTGGGTAGCAATACAAGTACCTTCTCTCCAGGAGTAAATTCGCTCAGTCTGGTTCGTCTGTTGTACAACCGGCTTTGTGTGTCCTGAGCCTGTAGCAAATTATCCATTGATAGCCGCCCCAAAGTGTGGAGTTTTGCTCTCAGGTCCAGGACATACTGAATTTCATTTTTGCTCTCCAATGGTCCGTCCTCCCAAGCTTCCCGCATGACGTCAAGGACCCCTCGGGGTTGCTGCCCATACAGGAGCTCAAAGGGGGAAAACCCCGTGGAGGCTTGGGGGACCTCTCTTACAGCGAACAACAGAGGTTCCACCCACTTGTCCCAATTCTTGGCGTCTTCGTGTACAAATTTACGAATCATTGTCTTCAACGTGCGATTAAATCGTTCTACCAGACCATCTGTTTGTGGGTGGTAAACGCTGGTACGAACCGACTTAATGCCCAATAGTTCGTAAAGTTTGCTTATGGTGCGAGACATAAACGCCGTGCCCTGGTCGGTGAGAATCTCTTTCGGGATTCCCACCCGGGAGATTAAACGAAACAGCACTTCCACGACACATTTTGCCGAAATGTTTTTGAGCGCTACTGCTTCGGGGTATCGTGTTGCATAATCCACTATGACTAATGCAAAACGATGCCCCCGTGCGGATTGTTCTAATGTCCCAATGAGGTCCATACCAATTCTTTCGAAGGGAACCTGCACAAGAGGTAGAGGACGCAATGACGCTTTTGGATCGGCCGGTGGGTTTACCAGCTGACATTCACGACAAGCGGCACACCATCTGCGCACATTCTCGTGAATGCCCGGCCAGAAAAATCAAGCCATTAAACGATTCAACGTGCCGGTTTGACCCAAATGACCGGCCATGTGATTACAATGAGCCGCCTAGAAAAGCATTTCCCTACGGCTCTTTGGTACCAATAACTGGGTTGTATCCTGTTTTGTCTGAGCATCCTGGGTTACTCGATACAACCTGTCTTTGATTACTGCAAAATAAGGATAAGATAGCAGTCGAGCCGGTTGGAAAAGCCATCCGTCAATGGTGCGGACCTGCTCAAAGGCATTTTTGAGCGATTCGTCCTGGGACTGTTCCAGAGGAAAATGCTATTGATGCGACCGCGCTCGCTCCCTGCATTCTTTTCCCCCAGGAGACACCCGTACAAATATATCCCAACAAATCCGTGAACGCTGGCCAATCTTTCCCTAAAATCAGCGGGTGCCTGAGGTGGGAACTAACCGCTACCTCCACATTATGTTTTATCCCCCGAAATTGAATCACGACCGGTACCAATGGGTACTTCACCATATCCCCGTGCACACACCTCACCGTAAACAAGCAGCCATTATCCATGCATCGGGTTGAATCTGGCTTTGATGAGTAGAGGTCTGGTTACAACTTGAATCCACCAAAGCCTGATATGTACCCCCCTTAATACTTACGGGTATCTGGTACAGGCCGGCTCGATCGAGGGTGGCTTGTGGCTTGTCGGGGACCCGGACCAGCGCCCCCACCTCCATCACTGGACACCTGTCAATGAAATGTCCCAGGTCCCCGCAGCGCCAACAAGCCGGCCCAGGCTTTCCCGCAGGAAGCGGGACAAGAGATTGGTGCAGAGAGAGCGGTGGAAAGTGGGCGGAGGTCTGGCCCGCCCCCAACGATTCGTCCGCCCGGGACGGGGTTCCCGGTCCCGTGGGTCCTTCGCTGCCCCTCCAACGGGGCATTGGCCTCAGCGGCATCCCCCGGCGGGACCTGAGAAAAGGAACAAGCCTCGTCAAAGAGGATGAGGGAGGGGAAGAAGGAATGGGGAAAGAGCAAGAGAGAGAGACTGCTGGGAGGGGTTCGCCGACCCTGGGGCATGCCACCATCTGGTCCTCCGCCAGTCGGATGGCCGAGTCCAGCGATGTGGGGCGGTGGCACTGGACCCACTGCGCAGTCTTCTTGGGCAGTCGTGCTACAAACTGCTCCAGTACCACCTGGTCTGCGATGTCCTCCACGTCGCGTCCCTTGACCACCAGCCATCTGCGGCACGCGTCCCGGAGCTGTTGGGCCATCACAAAGGGTTGCCACCTTCCCCCAGACCCAGCGACCGGAATCGCTGGCGACCTGCTGGAGGATGGCCCTCTTCAGGTCAAATCAAATCAAATCACTTTATTGTCACACAACCATATACACAAGTGCAACAGTAGGTGAAATTCTTAGGTGCAGTTCCAAGCAACTTAGCAGTCATGACATGACATACATAATTACATAATCTGATGCGCACACAATTACTCACAGCATAGTATACACTACGATAAATAATTTAGACAATGTGAGTGCAGTTCTCACAGCACAATGGGCCTCATTTATCAATCTTGCGTAGAAACAGGCGTATATATTGGCGTAAGATTATGCTTACACTCCTCTCACCGCCTGATTTATGAAAGTGTGCGCACCTCTGAAATCCAGGCGTACGCAAAACCTGCCCTTGATAAATGCCGCGGCTGAAAACGATCGTCATTAGAATAACACGCCCCTATATATTCAAGTCTCTGCCTCCCCCACGCCCTCATTTTACGCCATGGACACTCGGAAGACGGCAAAGAAGCGAAACTTCTCTGACGTGGAGATCGAGACCATCACCAGGGAAGTGGAAAAAAAACTAAATTGTTTTATTTGGGAGTTTAAAGAGTGGGATTAAAGGCGCCCACAAAAAGGTGTACGGTGGAAATCCAGTTTAAATAGCTGTTTGGATGAGAAATTACCTATCACAATTCATTATTTTACAGCACGTGTTTTGAAATAATTAGCATTTAATTTCGTATCACATCACATGTATTGGGGTGTACAATAGTGATGATGATGTGATGTGGAGTACCATTCATTCACATTAATATAATTGCATGACAATTTGTAAGATTCTTCTTATTATTATTATTAAGATTTGTATTATTAATGACGCTTATTGTTATTTAGAAGAAGAATGTCGTTATTATTATTATTATTTATTTTATTATTATTTAAAAGAAGAAGAATGTCATTTTTATTATTTTTTCAGTTTGAATTATTTTCAGTCCCAGTCCCTGAAACGTCAGGTAAAGCGCACAGGCTCGCAACTGGAGGGATACATATGCCTACAAATCAAATGCTTTGGTAAAGTCACACAAATTAAACCTTGAAGTCCATGTTGCACAAAAATAAACACTGCAGTTTATAATAACTATATCCCTATTCGCACGGGATTAGTAGCCTATGTGGGGACCTCAGGTGATTTGTAATAATTGCAGAGAATGTCTGTGATATGTGAAGTAAAAATTCCCCCGCAAATGACCATATTTCACCAAACACTGAGGTCCTGTGATAACATTAGTCCCGTGCGAATCGACATCTCTGTGTTTTGGCCGGGATTAGGCGGATCGTACATCATTTTTGCAAGGTTTTTGTGTCCTGTGCGCATTTCTATCTTTATCTTTCACAAAGAATGGCGCTAGGCTGCTTATAATGCGTACGTTATGAATTCCCGTGCGGCCGCGCGGATTATACTTTCACTTTAGAATGAGCACCAATTTGGGAGTAAATTGCTTGAATGGTGTGTTTAATATTATTCTTAATGAAAAACACAAAAACAGAACAGTACAATGACAACTCGCTTAAATGGGCACTTTTACATTCAGCTTTGAAACTGAATCTTCCGTCGTATACTGTTATTATTGCTCAGTTCAGTTTTTAATTGTGTCTGTTCTCTAACTGAACAAAATAATTTGTATTACTATAAAACAATCAAAATGATATCGATACGACTGTTTATAATTTCATACAGCTATATCTATAACGAAAAAACATTTTCAAGTCTTTACATCATATCGGGGAGATAAGTCAGTAAATTTGAGTAAAATCACAGCTTATCCCGTGCGAATGCGCCACGCAAAACTCAGATGGGGGGGGGGGGGATTTCTAAATCACACGAGGTCCCCAGATAATACTTATCCCTTGCGAATAGGGCTTTAGTTGTTGTTGTTGTTGTTGTTGTTGTTGTTGTTTTTTACAGTGGGTCATAATATAGCATATCTTTGTCAGTGTGTTTTGTGGTGTTAGGAATTGTTTTTCTGCGCATGTTTG
This sequence comes from Romanogobio albipinnatus, assembly GCA_023566225.1. Lineage (NCBI taxonomy): Eukaryota > Metazoa > Chordata > Actinopteri > Cypriniformes > Gobionidae > Romanogobio > Romanogobio albipinnatus. The sequence continues at coordinate 42,983,126 of CM042242.1, forward strand.
CACTAACTCAAAACGTGCGTACACCACCTCCTGAGCTGGCGTAGGATTTGAGCGTGCCGTACGCCAACGTCCATATTGATAAATCTCAAAGTCACCGTGGTTTTGGGTGTACGCCAGGTGTACGCTGGAAATTTGGTGTACGCACTTTTGATAAATGAGGGCCATTATACTTTAAACAATATACACTAAACATACATTAAAACAATATACATTAAGCTATAATTATAATAATATACAATGTACAGTATACAATATTCACAAATAGACATCAAATGTACAATAGATACGCTATATGATAAATAAATGTGTATATTATGTGTGTGTATCTACAGTGGGTTGTGCTGAGTGATATTCTGTCCAGTATGCGTTAAGGAGTCTAATTGCTTGTGGGAAGAAGCTGTTCTGGAGTCGGCTGGTGCGTGTTCTGATGCTGCGGTACCGCCTGCTTGATGGGAGCAGTGAGAGCAGCCCATGGCTCGGGTGGCTAGAGTCTCTGATGATCCTCTGAGCTCTTTTCACACACCGCCTGGCATATATGTCCTGGAGGGAGGGAAGCTCACCTCCGATGATGCAGCTGGCCGTGCGCACTACCCTTTGCAGGGCTTTGCGGCTGCGGGCGGTACTGTTGCCGTACCAGGTGGTGATGCAGCCAGTCAGCAGGCTCTCTATGGTGCTGGTGTAAAACCGTGTGAGGATGTGGTGGTTCATTCCAAACCTCCTCAGTCGTCGCAGGAAGAAAAGGCGCTGATGAGCCTTCTTCACAACGGCCTCGGTGTGGACGGACCATGAGTGTTCCTCTGTGATGTGGACACCGAACTTGAAGCTGCTGACTCTCTCCACCGGTGCTCCATTGATGGTGATGGGGTGGTGTTCTTTCTCATTCCTCCTGAAGTCGACCACCAGCTCCTTGGTCTTGCTGACTTTGAGGGAGAGGTTGTGCTCCTGACACCATCGTGTCAGAGTGTGCACCTCCTCTCTGTAGGCTGTTTCATCATTGTCAGTGATGAGACCTACCACTGTCGTATCGTCAGCAAACTTGATGGTATTGGAGCTGTGGGTTGCCACACAGTCATGTGTGTACAAGGAGTACAGGAGTGGGCTGAGAACACAGCCCTGAGGGGCTCCAGTGTTGAGAGTCAGTGATGAGGAGATGTTGCTGCCCATTCTGACCACCTGGCGTCTGTTTGACAGGAAGTCCAGGATCCAGCTGCATAACAAGCTGTTTAAGCCTAGAGCCCGGAGTTTCACGTCAAGTATGGAGGGCACAATAGTGTTGAATGCTGAGCTGTAGTCGACAAACAGCATTCTCACATATGTGTTCCTATTTTCCAGGTGGGAGAGAGCACTGTGTATTGTAGATGAAATGGCATCATCAGTGGAGCAGTTTTTGCGGAATGCAAACTGCAGTGGGTCCAGTGAGGGAGGGAGAACAGAACAGATGTGGTTTCTGATTAGTCTCTCAAAGCATTTGCTGATGATGGGGTACAGAGCAACAGGACGCCAGTCGTTTAAGCAGATGATTTTTGATTGCTTCGGTATAGGCACAATGGTGGATGTTTTGAAGCATGTGGGGACCACAGACAGGGAGAGGGACAAGTTAAAGATGTCCGTAAAAACTCAAGCCAGTTGGTTCGTGCACGCTCTGATGACGCGGCCCGGAATGCCATCTGGACCTGCGGCTTTACGGATGTTCACCCGCGGAAGGATCGGGTTACATCCGCTACAGATACGGAGAGTGTACCAACCTCTGCATCTTCAGCCACAAGCTCTCTCTCCGCGAGGGTGGTGTTAGTTCCCTCAAAGCGAGCATAGAAGGTGTTTAGCTCGTCCGGGAGAGAGGCAGCGGTGTTCACAGTGGAGTTTGTGTTCCCTTTATAGTCCGTGATGGTGTTAATTCCCTGCCACATGTTTCTAGAGTCGGTGGTGTTGAACTGTCCTTCAATCTTGTCCCTGTACTGGCGTTTTGCTGCTCTGATAGTTTTCCGGAGGACATAACTTGCTTGTTTATGCTCCTCTGCATTACAGGAGTTAAAAGTGAAGGTCTGCGCATTGAGTGCCGCACAAACATCCCCATTTAGCCACGGCTTCTGGTTAGGGTACAGCCGTATTGTTTTGGTCGGAACAACGTCTTCTACACACTTCCTGATGAAACACGTCACGCTATCAGCGTAGACCTCGATGTCGTCATCAGAGGCCGACCAGAACATCTCCCAGTCCGCGTGATCAAAACAGTCTTGTAGCATAGAGTCTGATTGGTCCGACCAGCACTGGATCGTTCTGAGGGCGGGTGCTTCCTGTTTCAGTCTCTGCCTGTAAGCGGGCAGAAGGGGAACGGAAGAGTGGTCCGATTTGCCAAATGGTGGGCGTGGGAGGGATTTGTAGCCATGCCGGAAGGGAGAGTAACAGTGATCCAAAACTCGGTTCCCTCGTGTGTTGAAGCTAACATGTTCATGGTATTTAGGTGCAATACGTTTGAAGTTGGCTTTGTTAAAGTCCCCGGTCACAATAAACGCAACCTCAGGATGCGCGGTTTCCTGCTCACTTACTGTCCTATACAGTTCCTTTAGTGCCCGGTCTGTGTCGGCTTGTGGGCTTGTGACCGCTGTGAATTCCCTCGGTAGCCAGAATGGTCGACACAGAACCATGAGAAATTCCAGATCAGGAGAACAGAAAGACTTGATAGAATGTACGTTCCTCTGATCACACCAGGATCTGTTGATCATAAAACATACACACCCGCCTTTGCTTTTCCCTGAGAGTTATTTTCCTCTGTCCATTCGATGCACGGAGAACCCCGTGGTTTAGATGGCCGAATCTGAAATCTCAGCAGACATCCAAGTTTCTGTAAGGCAGATAATGCAGCAGTCCCTCATCTCTCGTTGGAAAGAGATCCGTGCTCTCAGCTCGCAGAGTTTGTTGTCCAGAGACTGAACATTGGCCAGTAAAATACTGGGAAGCAGGGGTCAGTTTGCGCGGCGTCTGATGAGCACGCCGGCTCTTCTTCCCCTTCTCCGGCTGCGTTTCCGCGGTCGGGCTGCCCAGACAAAGGGCTCCGCTGCCATGTTTGTAAACAGCGGGTCGTCATTGAAGAATTTAAAGTCCGGTTTTCGGGTGTGCAATTGCCGAACCAATGTCCAAAAGTGACTGTCTGTCGTACACAGTAAGGCAGACAACATCCAAGACACAAGATGCACAAAAACACAAGAACTGTAAACAGAACAAACAAAAAACTACAATGCTGTGACGGAGCTCGCAACGCAGCAGCCATCCTCGATGCCATCTTGAGCATATGAGGTCTTGATAGACCAGGAGGTTCTGGACCGGTAGCTGTTGCGCCACCAGTTGTGCCTCTCCTGTCAGCAAAGGAATGAGATGTACTGGCCAGTGCTCTTGTGGCCATCCACAGGTCTCCGCGGTCCTCTCAAAAAGATCCAGGATCGTCCTGCGCGCTCATCTAGATGGTCCCTCGGTCTGAATCTCCCGGTCCAGAACAGCTTGCGGTCTTTTTGTTGGGCACTGACGAGGGCACGGAAGCGTTGCTCCTGATCCTCCCTCATCTCGATCAGTGCCCGATGGTGTTCTTGATGTAGTCCCGCGAGCAACTGGATGATTTCTGCAAACGGCGAGGCTGACAGGGTTAGCATAATGGCAGCGGCTTCTTCTCTATTTTTTATATTTCCCCCCTTGAGAATCTCACGTTACTATCCGGTACTCAACCAGAGTCCTTGGGAATTCCTCTCTAAGAGAGTACTTTGCGTAGGATGTGTGCAGTCCCCAGGGCTGGAATCGGGCATACCGGGCATTTTCCCGGTGGGCCGACACACTTGGGGTCGGTTATTTATTTATGCTTTGCCATGGACTGGCCCATCATGCAGGGCCCATTGGTTTGTCTTCTGAATTGACAGGCCAAAGCGAGAGAGACCTCCCTATTAGGCAATGTTTGTTTGTTTTTTTGAGCGCATGGGAAACTACATAAAGTGAATATCCACACAGCACTGCCGCTGACTAATGTGCTCTGCATTTCTGCTGCTCTATTAAGTGATGAACGTCACTTTGACTCCAAATTTTGTTTTATACAGTCGTGTGATATGGGAACATTACAGGTTCTGTGGTGAATCTAGCTGAAAACAGCCGTGACCATGTAAATGCATGACAAGGTAAATTGGAAACACCAATACACACAGACTTGTCAATCTAGCACCACCACACCTTTATAATAATTTACCTTGCAGCTACTTACAGTGAAGAAATATGGTGTTTTGGCAGAAATGTATTACATTAAATATTGCTTTCATGGAGGTTGTTTTTGTAATTTCTACATGTTTACAATATTTTTTTATTTCAAATTCAATAGTTTATTATTATCTATTTATTTTAGAAACAATATACCCATGGTAATGAGGAGCATGGTTTTACATGTGACTACCATGATCCTACAGTTAAATGAAACTATAAATAAAATTCCATTAGGGTAATTAAATGATAATTAAACAAAACAGCTTTAAAGTCTAGATCCCATGAATTAAGGACAAAGCTTTTTTCTCTTTAAATGTTTTACAAACATTTTAATAGTTCTAATACAATTGTATTAAATGTTATTTTAATGAGAGCCTCATGAAAGATTAGCGTCTCACATAAATTAGGTGTTAACTCTAAAATAGTTTTTAAAGGGGTAGTTCAACCCAAAATGTGATAATTTACTCACCCTAATATCAAACCTGAATGCATTTATTTCTGAGTAACAAAAGAAAATCATTTGAGTCTTTTTTTTTTCTTTGTCGATACAATATTCAATGGCCTAACCAAAATGGTTTGGTTGCCAACATTCTTTAAAATAAATTAGTTTGTGTTTCACAGAAGAGAGTAAGTCAAAAAGGTTTGGAACAACTTGAGGGTGAGTAAAGGATGACAGAATTCAATAGCAGTAAATTTACTTGAATGCATCCTAGCTCAAAATCAGTTCTTTACTGCCAAGTGCATTTCTGTGTGACAAAGGTGCAATATTAAATTTGTTAACTGCATTTGCAGTGAATTCAATAATATCCATAATTATTTGTTCCCGTCCTAGTTTTATTTATTTACTCAAATTTAAGGCTCTAACCCCAGCAAAAACATTCACAGGGAACTCATGGGCCGGATGGGCTGGGTTCATCCAGGGCTGAATTTTAGCCCCGGTCCAGCCCAGGCAGTCCCACAAAGCTTCTGCTCTTCAAAAGCACTTTGAAGGCTTCCCTGGGATCTGTGCCCGGTTGCATAAAACACCTTAAGTGAAATTTTCCCTGAAGATCACCCTTTGGTTTCCCTTAAACTTAAAGGTGTTGCAGAAAATAACCCTTAAGTGTCACTTTAGGGTTTATTAAAATGAAACGTCATAACCCTTTAGAATTACCCTCAAGTGTCTATTTTTCACTTAAGTAAACCCTTAAAAACCATTAAGTGTCAGTTCTATGAGAGAGGACTCAAATGCAGGAATGAGTGATCAGGGGTTTATTGACAAACAGCTGACAAGACAAGAAATGGTGAGGAGGTGAACACAGTCCAAACAGTTGGCAGGTTTGGAACACAATCACAGGCAGGAAGAGCAGCCACAATAACTCCAGAAGGTGGTAGACTGGAGAGCAGTTCTGACAGAGCAGCATGAGACCAGAGGATACCAGCGAAGGCCAGGCAGGAATCCTAGGGCAATGCAGTCAGGTCTTATCAGGAAACTCACCAAGCTTGCAGCTAGGCAAGGAGAGCAAGCTGCCAGGGAAGCTCTACTTGCAGGACAGGAAGTAGAGACAGAAAACAAGACAAGACCGAAAGGTAGCACAAACACTTAGCAATACTAGCATAACAACACACGTAGGTACAACGTATAACGAACCAGCAACCACATGAGGAAAAGAACACACTTTATAAAGGGAGCAGAAAACATGAGGAACAGGTGAACGCACTCAGACAAACAAGGAGCAGAGAACATGAGGAACAGGTGAACACACTCAGACAAACAAGAAGCAGAAACATGAAGAAAGGGTGAGCACACTCAGACAATGAACAGGTGAGCACACAGTCAGTTAATCAATGTGGACTAGACAAGGACTAAAAAAGGGAGAGTGGTAACAGGAAACAAGGAGGCAGGACAAAGGGAGCACATAGCAAACACAAACTAAGACAGAGCCATGTGTTCATGCACAACACAAACAAAAACACATTAAACAATGACAAAACATACAGAGCTGTCAGAGGAGAACCCTGACAATTAAGTGTTGCATAAAGCCCCTTAACTCTCATTCCCTTTCAAGGGATCTCGCGCTGCGTCAAGCGCTGCGGGAACGCCTCTGCGTTTGCGTCATGAAGCACTCGTAAAATCAGTCCAATGGCGTGACGAGACGTCATAGGCGGGTGACGTCATCGACCAGGAAACTATAAAGCACCCCTGAACCAAACAGTGTCAGCTTCTGTGTCTTCACAAATGCTCCATGTGAAATCGTTTGTCCGATATATCAAAGTGTGTGTGTGTGTCTCTCTAAAGTAAAAATATAAATGGCGAATCAGCAGCTGCTGCCGAGGCACAGCGGAGGCTTATGTCCTGGGGATCGCAGAAGGATCTAGCGGAGGGGTTAGAGACGGGTGATCCCCTATCTCTGCCTTTACCTGCCAGATCTGATGCTTCAGTGGCCGAGTTAGAAGCCCGCTCTGCGGTTTCTTCCGCTCGCGCTGAAGCGCAGGCTCAGCGTCATTCCAGCTCTGAGGAGCTGGATGTGGTGAGCCTGGATTATTTAGATGAGGTTTTGCCACCTCATTCACACGCTAACGAGGAGCTTTTGGAGGTTGTGACTCGCGCTGTCGCCAGGTTACAAATAGACTGGCCAGCCGAGAAGAAAGAGGTCCGTCAGCCGAGTAAATTAGACGAACGCTTTTTGCCATCTAGATAGCAACCTCCAAAACGGGGCTTGCCGTTTTTCCCTGATCTCCACACCAAGGTGTGGAGATCATGGATAAAACCGGCGTCATTTCGGCCATTTAACCCCACAACTGCTGCATATTCTAACATTGTGGGGTTGAAGCAGCATGGTAGGGTTGTGGGGTTGATGTCGCGGGTAGAAGAGACGCTCGCAAGCTATCTCTCTCCCGAGTCCGCGTCATCGCTAAAAGCCCCGCAGCTGCCCACTAAGCCAGTCAGAACAACATCAGCTTTAGTGGGTAGGGCATACTCGGCAGCAGGTCAGGCGGCCGCCTGTTTACACACAATGGCGGTGCTTCAAGCATACCAGGCTGACCTGCTGAAAGACATTGATGACGAATGTGAAGAAGTGGGGAAGGAAACGATTGCGGAGATTAGGAGAGCTGCAGATTTGTCTCTTCGGGCTACCAAGGAGACGGCCAAATCCATTGGCCGTTCTATGGCAGCCCTGGTAGCCACGGAGAGACATTTATGGCAGAACTTATCAGATATTTCTGAAAGAGATAAGAAGTTCCTGTTAGACTCTCCAATCTCCCCTGCTGGCCTCTTCGGCGACTCGGTCAATGCGGTCGTCGAGAGGTTCCAAGAATCTAAAAAGCAGGCGGCAGCGTTTCAGAGGTTCCTCCCCAGAAAGTCTCATGTCTCTGGGGCTGCTGGGCGGGAGCAGCCCCAGCCGAGTACGTCCTCCTCGTATAGAGCGCAACAAAAGGAGAGTGTTGCTACCCGCGCTCCCCCACAGAGAGACTGGGGGCTGGGGCAGCGCTCTCAGCCGAGGTCTTCCCGAGGTAGAGAGGATCTGAGGACCGTTCTTATCTCTAGGAAGGCCTCGGTGAAGAAGTCCTGACGCCAGACGGGTCAGGCTTCTGATGGCAGTCCCCTCCAAGGGGAAGCGGTGTGTCGAGGCACCCGTCTCCTCTCGGTGCCATCAGGGGGCCGTTCTGCAAACCCTGCCACCTCTGGTGCTTCAGGGCGCAGCGGTTCTCGGCGAGCGCATATCTCCACGTCCGCCCGGAAACGTAGCGGCGCGGGGATGCTCGCTCCCTCCAAGGAGGGCTCAAAGTGGGTCAATTTGGTTGCTTCCTGCCGGCGCGCCGAACAAGAGGTACAGACTCTTCTGCGAAAAGAGGCTATAGAGAGGGTCCCTCCCCACAGCAGAGAGTCAGGGTTTTACAGCCGGTACTTCATAGTTCCGAAGAAGGATGGAGGACTGCGTCCTATTCTGGATCTGCGCCAGTTAAATCGGGCGGTAAAAAAGCTCAAATTCAAAAAGCTTACGTTAAAACAGATCGTGTGTCAGTTCAGGTCCAGGGACTGGTGTGTCACAATAGACCTGAAAGACGCATACTTCCATGTCTCCATCCTTCCTCAACACAGGAAGTTCCTCAGGTTTGCTTTCGGGGGCGAGGCATTCCAATATCGGGTTCTTCCATTCGGCCTAGCATTATCACCCCGCACCTTCACAAAATGCGTGGATGCAGCTTTGGCTCCGCTGAGACTCCAGGGCATTCGCGTGCTGAACTACATCGACGACTGGCTAATCTTAGCAGAGTCGGAACAGCTAGCGGCTCAGCATTGAGATGCTGTGCTCGCTCATATGAAGGTGTTGGGGTTGAGGTTAAACGCAAAGAAAAGTGTGCTATCTCCACAACTGAGTACCACTTTTCTCGGCGTAGTTTGGGACACGAGCACCATGAGGGTGCGCCTGGCGCCCGCCAGGGTGAATTCGATCCTAGACTCAGTAACCAAGATGAAGCTAGGCCAGTCAGTCACTGTAAAGCAGTTCCAGAGACTGCTGGGTTTGATGGCAGCAGCGTCCAACGTGATACCTTTTGGCCTGCTGTACATGAGACCCCTACAGTGGTGGCTCAAGACCAAGGGATTCTCCCCGATGCCTACGTGCCTTAGTCATGTGGAAATATCCTTGGTTCTTGTCCCAGGGTCCGGTGCTGGGGGCTCCTTGTCGTCGCTTAACGCTAACGACGGATGCATCTCTCACCGGCTGGGGGGCAACCATGAGTGGTCACTCAGCTCAGGGTCTGTGGAGCGACCATCAGCTCTCCTGGCATATAAACCAGTTGGAGCTGATGGCCGTGTTCCTGGCACTCAGGCACTTTCTCCCAGACCTGAGGGGCCATCATGTGTTGGTTCGCTCGGACAACACATCGGTGGTCTCCTATATAAATCGCCAGGGGGGGTTACGCTCGCGCCGGCTTTGGAAGTTGGCTCATCGAGTCTTAGTTTGGGCCCAGGGCAAACTGTTATCGCTACGAGCAGTATACATCCCGGGGTACCTGAACACGACGGCAGACTCCCTGTCGAGGCAGGGGGTGGTGCCAGGGAATTGGAGACTCCACCCCGAGGTGGTGGAGCTCCTATGGAACCGCTTCGGTCAGGCTCAGGTGGATTTGTTTGCGTCTCAAGAGACAACGCACTGTCCCCTATTTTATTCCCTCACACATCCAGCCCCTCTGGATATCCCCTTCCACCTTGAAGGTTTACGTGGCGGCAATATCTGCCTATCACGTTCATCTGGATGGTGCATCGGTGGGGAGACACCCATGGGTTACTCGCTTCCTTCGTGGTACTCTGAGGCTAAGGCCTGCGGCACGCTCGAGGGTGCTGACCTGGGATCTGGCCATAGTGCTAGAGGGTCTGGCTTTGGCCCCCTTTGAGCCTATTGAGGAGGTGCCAGAGAAATTTCTCACATTAAAAACTGTATTTCTCTTGGCCATTTCCTCTCTAAAGAGAGTGGGGGATTTGCAAGCATTATCTGTTGCTCCCTCCTGTCTTGAGTTTGTGCCAGATATGATGAAAGCTTTTCTATTTCCAAAAGAAGGATATGTCCCTAAAGTTCCCACGAACGTGGCAGGTCCTATAATGCTGCAGGCCTTCTCTCCGCCTCCCTTTCATAATTCAGAGCAGGAGAAATTAAATCTGCTCTGCCCAGTGAGGGCGCTAGATGCTTACGTCCACAGAGCTGCCCTGTGGAGAAAATCTGAGCAATTGTTCATCTGTTTCGGGTCCCCAAATAAAGGGAAACCCGCATCTAAGCAGACGCTAAGCAAGTGGATAGTCGAGGCTATTTCACTCGCATATGAGTCGGCCGGCCAACCTTCACCACTAAAGGTCCGAGCCCACTCTACTCGGAGTATGGCTGCCTCTTTGGCTCTTCTGTCAAGAGTCTCCCTGCAGGAGGTGTGTGATGCGGCAGGGTGGTCCTCTCCACACACTTTTGTGAGGTTTTACAACCTAGATGTAGCCTCTACTCCAGGTTCTCGGGTGCTTGTAGCTTAAATGTGTGCTACGACTTCACATGTACGGGCACTTGAGAGTTATGGCGGCGTGGGTATTGAGTTCCTGCAGCGCTTGACGCAGCGCGAGTTCCCTTGAAAGGGAACGTCTCAGGTTACGCATGTAACCATGGTTCCCTGAGAGGGAACGAGACGCTGCATCGCTTTGCCATACTCCCGGCATGCCTGTGACCGACTTGTTCGACTTTTTCAGAAGCTGACACTGTTTGGTTCAGGGGTGCTTTATAGTTTCCTGGTCGATGACGTCACCCGCCTATGACGTCCCGTCACGCCATTGGACTGATTTTACGAGTGCTTCATGACGCAAACGCAGAAGCGTTCCCGCAGCGCTTGACGCAGCGTCTCGTTCCCTCTCAGGGAACCATGGTTACATGCGTAACCTGAAAAACTTTACCTTAAGAAAACTTTACCTTAAGAGTTTGCGAACATAAATGAGAAAACAAATGGCTGAGTTTATGGATCCTGTTAAAAATATAAATATGCCAAGGCGAATTTTGCAATAGGGAGAACACTCTGAACCATCTTAGCGATGAAAAACTGAAAAACAAGAATATAGATTTAATCGCCGTGGGATATATGAGATCGCTAATAAACTGGAACGTGACCTTGATCATGTTACCCAGTGCTTCCACTCACTAACCTCTGTGTTACGGCTGCTTAAAGCACTTCAGTCAGTAGAGTTATTCCCCGGGTTGCAGGGGCTCTTTACCGTCATTTAAGCAAAACTGTGACGTTTCCATCTCCTGTTGAACTGGATGTTATTCAAATCTCTTTTTTTCGGAAAGCGGGGTTTCCTTGAATAAGTGGTGCAATTGACGGCACGCATGTCAGAATTCAGACGCCACGCACCCACAGAGATCAGTATGTGAACAAATGAAGGCTTATTTCTTTTTTTGGCACCACAGAGTTGTTTTAATATTATTTTTATTACTCCCGAAACCGTCCTCTTTACACCTAGATTTCTGTGTGTTAATTTTCTCCGCTATTTTCTCTCACTGTTTATTCTTTTTGGCAGCAGTTACAACTGGATTAAGTTTGCTCTTTAAAATTGCTTTTCTTTCCCCATACTCATCAATAAGTATACAATCCTCCACCTCTGTCCAATTTGGCTATATTTTTTGTTTTCCTTATCCATTTCTTTATCTATTGTATCCATTTTTTTAAAGCTCCTAGGGTTAATGTGTACAGTAGCGTGTCTATGGCAACCATAGAATTTTATAACGTAAAACCTGGGTCGTTGTCATGAAACACTTAACGGTTTCCCTTACCTAAGAGAACTGTTTAAGGGATTATATGCAACACCCTTAAATCATTCCCTTAGGTAAGGGGAAATCATGCCTTAAGTCTCATACTAAAGGGATAAACTTAAGGTGCTTTATGCAACCGGGCACTGGTCCCAATATTGGTGGATACCTTTCTTGATGCATCCCAGGACTCCTTTCACAACTGGCACTATCTGTGTTCTCCTACTTGGTGAGTTTGTCGTTCTCCTTCTCCACTGTTATGGTCCACTGGGATTGTGATGTTGATGAGCAGGCACAGCTTGTCCTTGTTGTGGATACTGATGTCTGGGTGATTTGCACTGATGATCAGGTTGGTAAACACACCCTCGTCCCACATAAATGTACAGCCATTGGTGTTCACTACTGGTTGTGGGACAATCTCATACCACTTGTTGGGCATTTCAACACAAAGTTCCTTGCAAATCATCCAATGGATGCTCGACCTTCATCCAGAGAACTTCCGGCTTGGCTTTCCGCCCACAGTTTTAACGCTCTCTGGATGTTCATTGTGCCTCGTACCTTGCTCGATGTATATGCTATAAGGCTGACAATGGATATGTTGTACACAGACTCTCTTGACACAGAGTCTCTTGATATACAATCGGCCTGCCTCTGCCTTCGGGTGGTGCATGCATCATTAGCAGTTTCCTTGTATTCCCGTTCATCTTTTTGATGTCCTCCACTCTCCAGTCCACAATGCTGAAGCTGTATGTGGGGACAGGACTGCTCAACTAGGTGTTGAGCTTGCTCCTAAGTGCTCGGCTTAGTACTCTTTGGTGATCTTTTTCTTAATCTCGTCATGCTGAATGCCATTGCCTTTGTCGACGCCCAGGTACCTGTACACTCGGTCCTGTTTGAGGTTCTTGATAGACGAACCTCCGCTCAGTTGGACGTTGTGACTGTTGATTCATACGCCTCTTTTGAAGACAATCATTGCACACCTATCTCGTCCAAACTTCGTTTGGATGTCGTCACTGAACGTCTTGACAATGTGCATTGCCTGCCTGAGCTGCTCCTTGTCTCTGCAGAAGGCCTTGAGGTCATCCATGTAGAAAAGATGGCTCACAACGTTCTTGTCATTGATTGCATATCCAATACCTTGCCTGTTCAGCATGTTCGAGAGTGGTATGAGGTTGATGCAGAACAGAAAGACAGACAGTGATTCGCTTAATGCCGATTGATCCCGCCTTAATGCTGCCGTTCTGGTGAAAAAGGTGCATTTCCTTCTTCCATTCCTTCATTGAAGCTCGATAAACTGAATGATTGTGGGAGTAGATCCTCAGGGTTTCCAGGATCCATGATTGAGGGACACTGTCGAAGGCAGTCGATTGTAGTCTTTTTGCGTTTCTTGCCATCTTCGGTCACCATCTTGCTGATGAGAAGTTGATCTTTTCATCCTCTAGTTCCCTTCCTGCAGCCTTTCTGTTCATCTGGGAGGATGTTATTTGTCAGCCATTGATCGTAAATCCTTTAGCAACATGGCTGCTGTGAGAAGCTTGTACATTGTCGGCAGGCAGGTAATCAGACGGTAGGTCTTGGGGTCTCTGGGACCTTTGCTCTTGTACAGAAGGAATGTGGTTCCGGCCGCCAACTATTCGAAGATGGATCTAGGGTCTCACAGAACTTTGTTCATTGTTTTTGTCAGGTGTTGGTGTAGAGCATTGCAACTAGAGTGTTTTGCAACTTGTCTGGAGCAGGAGACTCACAGTTCTGGGCTCACTTGATGATTTTGTGCACGCCGGTGAGGGTTACTCTCTGGTTTGCTTTTTCCTCATCCCAAGATGCCTCTGCATTTTGTTTGACTTTGTCCTTGAGGGTGCCACACCAGAATGTCTTAGCAGGTCCCGTTTACGTAATTTAATATGTTTCTCTTTGACCACATATTTATGGTTTGTTTTTATTGCCCACTCCATTGGTTTACACTCTAAAGAGCATATCCAGGTGGCACCACGTGGAGGTGGAGCTTGGGACTTCGCTGCTTGGAGCTTGGACCTTTATTAAAAATTATTATTTTTTATTATTAATACTACTATTGCTATTATTATTCAATTAATCAATTTTGAAACTGTATAGAGTGTGCTTTGTTTTGCCTGTCTGTCTTGTCCTCTGAACTAGTTTTCCCCTGTCTGTTTAATCATTTTTTATGTGTCCTGTTAATTTACTCATTAAGCTCCATATATTTAGTCCCTTGCTGTGTTCCAGTTTGTTTTTATTATGCCCTTCTCTTGCTAACTTCCCTCCATCTCGTTCACTCGGTTGTGCATCATTGCTTGCGTTGCATGAGTGCCCACTACTGACGGAACCTTTGCAATGGACTGAACTGGAATGTCCTAAGCCCTTGATCACTTGGAATCCTATGGAGTTGATTTATTATTTATTTTATTTAATTCAGCATTCTCTATGTATATAGGTGTGTTTGGGTTGTTTTAAATGTTTTTAAAATGTTCTCAAAATCGAGGGAGCGAGGGTCTGTCCATATAAACTTCCCTTGTCCACTTCCCGAAGTGGAACACACTTCAGAATGATGGTGGGGATTCCCCCAAGGGGAAGTGCTTAGGGAAGTTCACAAGTGCGTGTCTAAAAGTGGTGTGGAACGCAGTCCACTTGTTTTCCCTCAGTCTTTGTCCGTTCTTATCAGTGTAAGTGTCATTGTATCAGTGTTTTCTCCTGAAAGTTTATTTATTAAAAGTAATTCTACGTATTCCTCATCTTTGCGAGGCCATTCATCTCATCGCGAGGCCATTTTTTATTGCTGTGGGGAAGAGTTGTTTAGTGGGCTGGAATGTTGTTGCCACAATGCTGACGAAACGCTGTTATTTTCATCCGGATTGCAGGTCCACTTTGTTCAGCCTTCCTAGGGACGGGGGAGTTAGGAATCAATGGTTCAAATTTATATTTATCTCGGTCCCTCATAATTATTACCCAAATCTCGCTCTCTGTGCTGCACATTTCACTGAGGAAAGCTTCCACAATCTTTGCAAGTTTAATGCAGGATTCGCACAATGGCTTGTCCTGAAAGATAGATTTAAAAACAGAAGCTGTTTACGGGCCACAACCTGTATGATTTATTTTTCTTCAATGTGTTTTACTGTAATAGTTTGTATTGTTAATTGTACATTGTAGCAAGGAAGTAAACAAATGACAATGCTGGTAGGCTCTGCAAACCAGTTTGTTAAATGCTCATTCATACTTAATGTTATCCGACAAACACCTAACGTTACAAACTTTTTTTAAATCTCAACAGCGAACTAGGAATTAGTGTAAAATATTATTTTTATTAGAGCTTTTATTTATTGTTTATCTACATGCTTGTTTATTTACAGGCATGCTAAACATGGTTCTGTGTTTGATTTGGCTACTATAGTAAAGCCAATGTTTATTAGTTTGTTTTGGGTTAATAGTTCTTGCAACAGATATTTTGCTATAATCGTTCTAAAAATCCAAAAGTAACAGTGCCATTCAGTTGCAATCACTATAGAGCCACAGTCTTTACTAAAAAAAAAATCCCTTTGAGGACTGAACAGGTTCTGCTCGATCATCTTCACTAAAATTGTCTGGGTACGATTCATGCTCAAATTGGTATGGTTTTATTGACGCCATTGTTTCTAATACTACCCAAAGCACAGACTACCGGTAAAGGTAAGGGGCGTGACGTTTCCGACAAACGTGCACTAGGCGGTAAGCGAATCACAACACACTGGGCCAGCTAATCAATCTGAGCCCATTGCGTATTTTTAAAGGACCAGCT
This sequence comes from Romanogobio albipinnatus, assembly GCA_023566225.1. Taxonomy (NCBI): domain Eukaryota; kingdom Metazoa; phylum Chordata; class Actinopteri; order Cypriniformes; family Gobionidae; genus Romanogobio; species Romanogobio albipinnatus. The sequence goes on from CM042242.1 coordinate 42,998,414, forward strand.
TCATAGAACCCGGAAACCATCAGACCGTTTTTACAAGGAGGGACAGAGCAGTGTAGAATAAAGGTAAAATATATGAAAAATAATGCAATTTTTTTTTTAAACGAAGCATGAACTCGTTACAGTGCACCCCACAAACACAATCAAGCCTTCGAAAGAATGTGTTTTACCACCCCTTTAAAAAAAGAACATCTTACTGACCTCAAACTTTCAAACAGTAGTGTATGACAAGAAAATAAAAAGTATTTCCAGATTTGAAAATCAGTTTTGACATCAAAATGAAAAAAGTTGAAAAGTGGAAAATATGTTTTCATGCCAGCTTGTTTGCTTTTTATTTTATAGCACGACCTTTAACCGATAAAAACTCATAATTTAAACTAGACTCAGGAAAAGAGTGTACACTAATATCTCTGGTATTGAAGAAACAAGCGTTGGACATACTAACAGAGTTCAATAATAGGAATCTTAAAATATGTCATAGTGAAACTGTAATAATCTTACTGCATAAACTTGGATTTATAAAGATCAGACCTTCTAAAACACTTAATGTGATGTATAAAATGTGCATTCAAATATGAATTCTCTGTTCAAATCTACATTCAATCTAAACATACTTTATGAATAAAACATTTGTTTGAATGATTGAGCTTTCACTGGAGGTTTCTTCCAATTTTATAAGATAATGACAATCAAATATGTTATCAAACACTACGTACTAGTGTCATGATACTGGAATTTCTAACTTTGATACGATACCTAAAAAAGTATCGATATTCAATATCATTTTCGATACCACAGGGGAAAAAAAACGCTGCATATACTATCAAATAGATATTTTGGCCCCACTTCATATTAGGTGGCCTTAAGTACTATGTACTTACATCAAAAAATAAGTACAATGTGCTTACTGTGTTCAAATTGTATTGCAAAACACCTTTGCTGATATTGAGGTGGGATACGGGTAGGGTTAGGGACAGGTGTGGTGGTCTGGGTAAGTTTAAGGGTAGGGTTAGGTGTAAGGGAAGTGTCAACTGTGTAATTACAAATGTAACTACATAAATTAATTAGAGACGTAATTACATGCAGGTATTTTTTAAAATGTAAGTACAATGTAAAAACATGTATGTACACAATAAGTGCATTGTATCAAATGATTAATTAAAATGTTAGTACATAGTAGTTAAGGCCACCTAATATAAAGTGGGTCCGATATTTTTAATATACTTATTTTTTTGTCCGTCTATTGAAAGTCTAGGCAATTAAAAATGTATTCTGAAGAGATCACTTTATATGATAAAGCTTTTAAGCTTTTTCTCATATATAAATGTTGATCACTTACCATTACAATTATCTCACAAATATTTTCTAACTGATTGTGTTGCAATATCTTACATACAGCACAAGGAAGCTTGATTTCAAATTGAATTTCCAATTGCATTTAAACGAGTAAACAGTAATAAAATAAGAACAAATAAACAAATTACAAACAATAGCACAAATAAATACAATATAATAAAGATACAAATTAAATACTGCTTTGTTTTTTCAGGTAGGTCTAACAGTATTCAGGTAAGAAACTGAATTAAAAAAAAACAAAGTAATCAAATTTAAAATAACATTGGATAATCTTCATCGTAAAAAAAATAAATACAGATTAATCAATTTACACAAGATAATCAGTCAAGAGCAGTAAGTGATTGTTTGTCTTTTTGTAGTTTGAAATAAATGCTGTCCCTTTAAGACCTGACGCACGCATGGATCCCAAACACTGATGTTCATGATGGCGTCGCGGATGGCAGCCACTGTGCTGAGCTCCCCAGTTGTTATAGTGTTTTTGTTAGTTTTACCTGTTTTTTGTTTTAGAAACATGATCTGTTTTACCAGGGATGAACTGCTGAACATTGGGCAGAACGCACCGAAGAATCTCCAACCGGTTTTCAATTATTCTGACGTTTTGCTGAACGTTGTAGTTAGTGGAGCGGCTGCACTGTTCAAATGCTTCAGGCCGCGCAAACGGGGCAAGCGGGCCGGCGCACTTGTGAAGTTTCACAGTGTGGATTTCGGACGGCGAACCTCCGCTCTCTTCCCAACAAAACGGACAAACTTCTTCTGCTCTCCCGAACTAATAAGGATTTTTCAAACTCTGCTGCTATGTGTTTCACAGAAACCTGACTGAATGAAGTGATACCGGACAGCGCGCTTCATATGCCGGGTTATCAGCTGTTTAGAGCGGATCGCGACACAGAATCAACGGGGAAATCGCGTGGCGGCGGGACGTGCTTTTACATCAACGAAAGGTGGTGTAGAGATGTAACAGTATTAACGAAAATGTGCTGTACTGATCTAGAAGCGGATTTCATTAACTGCAAGCCGTTCTATTCGCCACGAGAGTTTTGAAGGTTCATTCTCGTAAGCATCTACATCCCACTGCAAGCGCACGTGAACCTGGCGTTACAGAAACTTGCCGATCAGATTACAGAGACCGAACAAAAGCACCCGGACTATGTCTTAATCATTCTTGGAGATTTTAACAAAGCAAATCTCTCCAATGAATTGCCAAAATACATACAGCATATTACATGTCCCACCAGAGAAAGTAATATACTGGACCATTGTTACACAGTAATAAGGAATGCATATCACTCTGTCCCACGGGCAGCTGTGGGGCTCTCTGATAACTGCCTGGTTCATCTCATACCAACCTACAGGCAAAAACTTAAATCTGCTAAACCTGTAGCAAAGACTGTAAAGAGATGGACCACTGAAACAGAGTGGGTTTTACAAGCCTGTTTCGAATGGACTGATTGGAGTGTTTTTGAAGCTGCTGCCACCGACCTGGATGAGTTCACAGATACTGTAACTTCATATATCAGTTTCTGTGAAGATATGTACATTCCTACCAGGACTCATCTAACTTACAACAATGACAAACCGTGGTTCACTGCAAAACTCAGACAGCTCCGTCAGGCCAAAGAGGATTCCTACAGGAATGGGGACAGAGTCTTGTATAAACAGGCCAAATACACACAAAAAAAGGAGATAAAATTGGCAAAGAGGAACTATTCCGAAATACTAAGGAACCAGTTCTATTCCAACGACTCCTCATCAGTGTGAAAAGGTCTGAAAGCCATCACCAACTACAAGTCACCATCCCCCAGCACTGTGGAGAATTAACAACTGGCAGACGAACTGAACGAGTTCTATTGCAGGTTTGAAAAAACACCATTAACACCTCCAACAACCCCCCTCTCCCCCACTCCTCCACTTCAGATCAGTGAAGATGACGTGCGCCAGGTCTTCAGGAAGAATAAAAGGAAAAAGCACCAGGCCCAGATGGTGTAACACCAGCCTGTCTGAAAACCTGTGCTGATCAGCTGGCCCCCATCTTTTCACAGATCTTCAATAGATCTCTGGAGTTGTGTGAGGTTCCCTCCTGCTTCAAACGCTCCACCATCATCCCCGTTCCAAAGAACTCCAAGACAACAGGACTTAATGACTACAGACCTGTGGCGCTAACGTCTGTCGTCATGAAGTCATTCGAAAAACATTTTGGCTAATCTGAAGGACATCACCGGACCCTTACTGGACCCCCTGCAGTTTGCTTACAGAGCAAACAGGTCTGTGGTTGATGGAGTAAACATGGGTCTGCACTTCATCCTGCAACATCTGGATAAACCCGGGACTTATGTAAGAATCCTGTTTGTGGACTTCAGCTCGGCTTTCAACACTATCATCCCAAACTTCCTCCTTCCCAAACTAAGTCAGTTCTCTGTGCCCACCTTTGTCTGTCAGTGGATCACCAGCTTCCTGACAGACCGGAAGCAACTTGTGAGGCTGGGTAAATTCTCATCCAGTACCCGTACCATCAGCACTGGAGCTCCTCAAGGCTGTGTTCTCTCCCCACTGCTCTTCTCCTTCTACACCAACGACTGCACCTCTAAAGACCCCTCTGTCAAGCTCCTGAAGTTTGCCGACGACACCACAGTGTAGTGGACAGCACATTCCAGGGCCCAGTTTATGGCCGGGCCCCTCGCGGTCCATAACAGTGGACAAAGGTTTGCTACATTTTGATTGGATCTTGGTAGACTGACACAAACAAACTGTCACACGCTATCAGATAAAGATGCTTGGACAACAGCCAGACACCTCTTAGAGGCCAAAAAGACCACCTCTTGTACCAAGCCTAGGAAGGACAAGACATTGGTCCACATGCAGTTACTGCCCTTCACCCAAATCCCTAGTGTTCTGGTCTATGACTGCCATAAAAATTCCACAGGACCTTAGCAATAGTGGGTGAAAGAAAGACCACATCCAAATCCATTCATAACTATGTTTGGAAAACTTAAGACTGATGTAAAGTACACACATCCATTTCATACTTATTCAGAGAAATAAGTATTCTCAGTGACAGCTATTTGTAATGCAACATCTTACACAGAGTCAGCTGTTAATGAACAAATCAATGAATGAACAGTTCAATCTTTTTCCATTATGTTTGGTTTCTATTTGTTTAGAATATTGCCAAGGGTATTCTGATGATGGTTTGTAAAGTGAGAAATGCATTGGTAAACTTTAAAGACACTTTAAAGACTTCTAACTGTGTACAGTATGCAAATGAGTTCCACAGGAGAAAGGGGGGTGGGCCACACGGTGAGCCCCCTCTGATGCCAGCAGCCAATCACAACACTGGAATGGAGAAGCTCCAAATTGCAATATCCTCCTATTCGGAAAAGGATAAAGGTACCCTTTTCAACAGACAAACCTTGTTCTGAGTATCCCTTCAAGAGAGACATAACAGATACACAAGTTTTTGAGCCGTTTCCGCTCTACATCGTAAACTCCTCCCATCGATGCAATCCACTTCCGTTCTGGCAGGCTGGGTTTGTTTCGCTAGCTAGCTCCGTTGTGCCGACAAAGCACTGATATCGCAGTTACAAAGAGGATATAACGTTAAACAATTACAACATGAAGAAAAGTGGCTCGGGAACGACGTGTGCGGTAGTTGGTTGCAAAAACTCGAGAAAGCACCTGAACGAGTGGTTAGACAGAGAGTGCTACGACCACAAACCAGCCACGAAGAGGCAATGTCCATGCGCTCCATTGTTTACATTTTTTCACAAGCCTGATACTGACTCGGAATCAAGGACCTGGCTGAAGGCATTGAATTTAAAGATTTTATCAATATCAATGCCACTGACGATTCTGCTTATCGATCCGATTCTTTAGAGAGAGAGACGGGGGGGGGGGTCTGGTTCATGCATACTGAGTTTCACCGGGTTTCTCTCTCTGCTCGATTCCCATCCCTAATCATGGCACACACGCACTTTGCACTCTAGCAAAGTAGCCAATGATGTAGTACGGATACCAACAATAAAAAAAGACATAGGCCTAGGCTACAATGGTCAAATAATATAGTTAACTTTACCTTCCACAGGATCGCAGCTGAGTGGGAACAAGATCTCCCTGGTCCAGCAACACACGTACATCCTGCAGTTTTGACTTCTCCAGCTTCAGTTACCAGCACCCAAGCATTATGCCACGCATTGTTCAAACACTGGCTAGGCTCTACATTTGCTTTCAGATAAACAAAACGATCATGTTTGTATGACATTACACAACTGACTTTGTTGCTGTGCAGATATTGATATGCCTCGGAGGCTTTCAGATTGTCCATTGCTTTTCCATCTATTGCCATGGATTGCACGAAGTAGGAGCAAATCTTGCTGTACGTTATGCTGGGCCACATCGTCATGTTATCCTCCCAGTTCTGCACTGAATTCGGGTGGGGGAGAGTAACTCCATCTCCAGTCAAAGTAGTAGAACTGTGTTCCCAAGCTAGCATCGTGATCGCTGTGTTTACACCGCAAACCCCTTCCCGCGGAAATGAAATGCATTTGTGTAGAGTAATGGCGCCGCCCACGATTTGGCGTGTTAACTTGTGTATACAGTGTAATGTTCTGAGTTTCTCCTTGAGAGAGACAAACAGTTCACCAAGTTCTGAATCTGTCGGACGAGGATGAGACTGTGACAGAGCAACTAAGTTCTGAACATCTGGTTAATCCAGAGAGACAACAAAAGATCCAAGGATCTGAGTCTACAGCTTGTGAGGCAGCAACAGATACGACCACGTTCTGAGCCTCCAGCCTGTGAGGAAAGAGACATTAACAACCACTACGTTCAGAGTTTTAGTCCAGCGAGACTACAGCACGTCCCGAGTCTCCATGCCAGAGAGACCAAAGCGGATTGACCAAGTCCTGAGTGTCTGACCCACAGAGTCAGAAGACACACAGAGACATTTGCAACAAGGTTAAGCTCAGGAGAGCAAACCTTCACTTTGAGGTTCCTTCGTTTGCGTGTTCCAGATTAAGGACCTTCTGCACCTACTTCAGGGCCTCATCTGCGTGTTCCAGATTTTAGGACCCTTTGGTGCTCCGGGAGATCAGCATCCCACAGCTCTTCTTGTTCAAGACTGTTGAAACGGATTCCAGCTCCTTTCCCACTGCATTGTCACCCAGCACAACCAGTGGAAGAAGTCACTGCCATCGGACTGCTCACTCAACCAAGTGGAACGTAAATATCACTTTACCAAACCTCTTTCCAGAAACCTTGGCATTGTTGTATATTAGTATATGATTTTCTAATTTACATTTGAGGTAATTTAACTGATGCTAGTTAATAACAAATAAACTTTCGTTTATTTGTTTGATGCATAATAAGGTATTTCACCTTAGTTTCAGAGAAACAACAGTTTATCTTTCCATAAGATAACGCAACTCTTTCATAGCCACACTCAACATAATCACATGTATTTTATATATTTTATGCACTTTATTATTTTATAATTCATTGTATTCATTTAGTAGTGGTGTTAGTTATTCTTGTTTATCTTTTGTTAATAAAATCTATTTTATTAAATGATCTATGTTATCTATTTGATAAATCATTTGACCAACTCTCCCCACTTTACATTCAATCTAAAATGATTGAACCGCCTCTCATTTGGAGCGTTCTCATAGAGCCGAGGTAAAAGACCTTGATTAGTGTCCCAAACTAAGAGAGGGGGAAGGTGGTCATCAGATGTTCTCATAACCACACCTTAAGTGACGTGTGATCCAAAAATCACAACGTCTGCGGTGACGTGAGTACCAATCACTACCTTCCTCAACGTCCTTGGATGGACAAAGGTAAAATCACTACATAATTGGCGTCCCTTGTTTGGGCCCAAAAGTGAAATTATTACAACAGTCATCAGCCTCCTCCAGGAATAGAGACGAGTCTGCTTACAAACAGGAGGCTAAAGAGCTGGCTGTCTGGTGTAGTCATAACAACTTGGAGCTTAACACGCTCAAAACAGTGGAGATGATCGTGGACTTCAGGAGAAACCCCCCTGCTCTCCCCCCACTCACCATCATGGACAGCACTGTAAAAACAGTGGAGTCATTCAGGTTCCTGGGCACCACCATCTCTCAGGACCTGAAGTGGGACATTCACATTGCCACATTGGGAAAAAAGCCCAACAGAGGTTGTACTTCCTCCGCCAACTGAGGAAGTTCAATCTGCCACAGGAACTGCTGAAACGGTTTTATTCTGCCATCATTGAATCCATCCTATTCCTGTCTGGTACTGCTCAGCTACCAGATCTGACCTCAGGAGACTACAGAGGGTAGTGCGGTCTGCTGAGCTGGTACTGGTACAACCCTCCCCACTCTCCAAGATCTGTACTTATCCAGAGTACGTAAAAGGGCTGGCAAAATCACTGTGGACCCCTCTCATCCAGCAGACTCCCTCTTCGAACTGTTGCCACAGAGCCCTGAGCACCAGAACGACCAGGCACAGGAACAGTTTCTTCCCTCAGGCAATCCATCTCATGAACACTTCACAATAAACGAGAAACTCACACACGTTTACACACACACACACACAAACACACACACACACACACACACACACACACACACACACACACACACACACACACACACACACACACACACACACACACACACACACACACACACACACACACACACACACACACACACACACACACACAGAGAGAATTGTACATTCCTTTTATTCACTTATTTTTAACACACTTATTTACATTTCTAATTTAAACCTAAAATATGTGTACATAGTATGTTGCTTATATAATTTATTTTTAATTTGTATATTGGGTCTATGCTATTTTGCACATTGTCTGTATATTTGTATATTGTTTTTTTTTTTTATTATTATCTGTGACTTGTCACTGTCATTCTGTGCACTGTGGAGCTTCTGTCACTACAACAAATTCCTAGTATGTGTAAACATACCTGGCAATAAAGCTAATTCTGATTCTGATTCTGTTCCTGTTACACATTCTTCCTGAACTGGTTACGACTGTGTTTATGTTAATACTCACCAAGATGGACATTGAGACATTTTTTTGAGTGTATTTGACCATTAATAAGCTGGAAAAAGGAGCTAATTTTTGCACTTGTAGGCTATGTGCTTCAGATGCGAGCGCGAAAGCTGCGGGAATGAGTAGAATTATGTGCTATCCCGCGCGAAATTCAGACCAGTCACACAAACACTAACATGCTGTCAAAAGGAAAAATCCAGCAGAACGTGCCGGCGCGCTCGCCGTGTTCAGAGGGTTAACCGGTGTTCTGTCGATTTGTCCTACCTTGTCAGATTTTGCTACCGCCCATTAAAACAGTAGGTAGCACAATTCGACAGCAAAAAATGCTGCCTGTCAGATTGTGCTACCAGCATCATGTTCATCTGATTTGAGGCTTTTTTAATATCCATACCTACCCCTACCCTGAACCTACCCTTAAAACTATGTAAATATTTTAAATAAATAAATATTAAATATGGAAAATGCTACCTATCCGATTGTGCTACCAGAATCATATTAATGTGATTTGCTTTATTAATATGAATTAATATCCATACCTACCCCTAAACCTACCCAAAATGTAAATATAAAAAATAAAAAATATTGATGTGGGCATGCGCAGTAAGCCCTGGTAGGACAATCTGACGGGTAGGATGAAATGTCAGGACACCGGACTGAATGAGAGGAGGCGGGTGCACGTCAACTCGCTGTCGGTTGGAGAGGAGAGGAGATCGCAGCTGGTATCGATACTGTAGAAAAGGAGTATCGTATCGTTTCAGATATTTCAGTATCGATACATATCGAAATATCAACACTACTACGTACCCTGGTTTAGGCTATTACTTTTTTGGATGAATATGATAATGAAACACAATTGATCATGTTTTTTTTTTCTTCATATACTTAACCTGTGTTTTAGCTATATATTACATAAATGTTGTTAAAGTTACTTAGACGTGATGTCTTCATTGTAAATGCAGCAGAATGCAACCAAAATAAGGCATCATCACTCAGTGCAGCTCAATCAATTCAGTATCTCACAGAACAACAGTGATTAATGCACCAATTATTCCCCTTAGAATTTTATATTACTGTAAACAGTGACTTCAAACAATGAGTTCCAGATTATCATGCTAATATTCATGACATTTCATACAAATTATAGACTTTTCCAAAAAAATCTTACTCCAGGATCTCATTATCAATCCTGACTTTCAAGCACTACACTTATTTAGCGTTGAGTCACTCTGAGTTCTTCTATGTCCTAAAAAATGCTTGTTTTGCCTTATGGCATGTGTGTCAGGGAAATGATAAATTAGCTTTGCAATGCTACTTCTTAAACATTGTGTCCCTTGCTATCTTATCTCCGCACAGGCTATTTGAGACTTGTAGCTTGCGAATGTGTTGAAATTAATCATTTTCTTATCAATGCGCATAAAACACTTTGTCCCAGCTGTGGGTTGTAGCCAGGAGGGCCTGTTTGCAAATAGCTGCACTGTGATCATCTTTAGCCTTTGTTCAAAGGTTCAGTGAATACATGGCAGTGTTTTAGTCTGCACGTCTTATTAATGAAGCACGCAAAAGGATTTCTGGAGTATAACTAAAGATTCCACCGAGGAAGTTTGGGCTGAAAACGTCAATCTGAATCTAGGACATACACTGAGGATTTGCTTGAGGGTTATTTTACTGATAGTTGCAAATTTCTTTCCGTGATGAATGTCCATCTACCCTTCTACGTGTACTTACCACATTTACATTGGGTTTGCACATCTCTATCTTTTAATTTGGCAAAGGCTTCAGAGGAAGCACAGTATACATTCATCATCCAGGCTGAGGGAGGCTCTCTGGATGGTTCCTGACCCCTCATTCGGCCTGTGCTCTGTATCTTAACTTCAGCAGAGGGGCAGAACTCAGTCTCTGTTTAATACACAGTTAATCGACTCCCAGGTCTCTAACATTCCCTGGCCCGCGCTCATTCCCACACTCACAGTCCAGTTCATCTGGACAGCTTCACTTCATCTCTTAAGCAGTATACGTAAATCATCCTGTCAGTGCAGACATGTTAAGCCAAGCACACACTACAAGGCTGAAGCTTGCCACCCTTTCGTTATGTTTTAAGACAAAATGGGAATTTGTGAATTGTGAGGGTGAGTAAATTAAGGACGCAAGGAAGTAAAAATCCTATACATTTTCTCTATTGGGGAATTGATTTTTAACTTGACAATTAAAGACAGAACTACTGAGCTATGATGTTGTTTATCAATGTTTTTGTTGAAGCCATCAGCCCACAAGATTAACTTTTGTTTTGTTTTTTAAGGCGAGACTACAGGCAAAACAGTTTTTTTGAATGCATCTGTCAATTTTGAGATTTTGGGCTTTTTAGCTTTTCATAAAGCGTTTTTTCAGACTAGTGGAAAGAAAACACTTTGAAAAATACACTTTGAAGTGTATCTTTTATAGCACTTTATCTATTTGTGCCAGTAGATTTCAGTTACAATACATATTATTAAAGGTTGTTTTCTCAAAATTAGTTTTTTTTTTCTCCTGCTCTGAGTCAGACATCTCCACTTCAGTAGCACTTGCATACACCAAACTTTACAGTTTTATTCCTATCTATATTCTGAAGGTTTTTACTGCGGGTTTGTTTTATTTATAATTTGCCTGATTTTATACAATATTTTATTCCTATTTATAAAACGGTTAGTTCAAGTCTTCTGATTGGTCAATAGCTGTATTTAATTCACGATATAACAAGGCTATGACCAACACCCAACAGTTCTGTTTATCACTGCACAACACCCTTAGCAACCACTCTTAGCAATGTAAGCATATGGAGAGTTCAGATGCAAAAGCCTCTAAAAGCCACTTCGGTCAAAAATTAGATAGCGATACTGAGTGAATGCTCTCCGCATATAGTATTTGTGCGAAAATTCCCACTAAATCGCAGCCTCAGCCCATTCAGAAGTACCGGTACTTAGGTAGAAACCTATACATAGAAGCCTGACAAAAATGCTTATTTTAAAGAAAAACGTCAATGTTCTACGTTCTATGTTCATAATATAAAAAAAAAGAAAGTCTTTGCTACTGAGTGAAGACTCATAAACTCATAAAGGATTTGCCACCATCTAATAGCGTAATAATGTAACTTTTGTTGCTGTCACTGATATAGAGAACATTTATATAGATCAGTGGTTGCTGTTTTTTTATTTCTGGCTGACGGAAGGCTTTAAGGGATTTTACTTCATGAAAGTTGCATTGATGCATATATTTTGGCTTTAATATTTGCATTGGCTTCGCGTTATGCCTAATAACGCCATTCAGCCATGACTAATTCACGATACTGCACAGCCTCCCATACCTTATTGCTTACATATTAAATAGTCCTAATAATATTTTTTTTCTGCTGACCGTATTTTCTGATTTATGTGGTGACAAAAAGAGATATCCATAATCCTCTCTGTAAAACATTTGACTCTAATATGTCAAGAATTTTGAACCTGACTTTCAAATCAAATCACTTTATTGTCACACAGCCATGTACACAAGTGCAACAGTAGGTGAAATTCTTGGTGCAGTTCCGAGCAACATAGTAGTCACGACATGACATGTACAACATTTAAAGCAGCATCAGATTACACATCTGATGCGCCCACAATTACTCACAGCACGGTAAACTCTACAATAACAATAAATAATTTACACAATGTGAGTGTAGTTCTCACAGCTTTAAACAATATACACATACTTACAATATACATATACTTTAAACAATATACACTAAACATACATTAAACAGTATACATTAAGCTATAGTAATAATAATATACAATGCTTTATCCAATGTTTAGATTTTTGTTCTAGACATTTATGCAAATTAGAGCATATTTAATTAGATAATGCTCCATTTGCATATTTAAACATATAATTTCAGAAAACTTGTATTACATTTTTTTTGTATAATTCTTAATGTAATCAAGTATGGTGGAAGTATGTTGATATGTTTTTATACGTTGGTGATACTCTATTCACCTGGGGTGGCTTGCCTTAAATAAAGTTTAACAATGGAATTCCTGGTGAAAAGTACATTACCCATGATTCTACAGAGAAATTGTCACCAATCGCAAAAATCACTACAAGCATATCTCAGCAAAATAACATTTCAGCGCCTGCGCTCTCACTCATTTTAGTTCCTCTATTTTATGAATGCATGTTATAGATCGTGTGAACAATTTTTACATGTATAAACAAATAACTAAAATAACCAAAATGTCATAACTCAGTCTTTCAGTGAAAACTTTCTGACTTCTCCAATCATTTACTTAAACCCCTCCACAATCAGCTGCAAACTCACATTCTGATTTGGCCATTGCTCTAAAAACCCAATCAGCAGCTTTTTTTTCTCTTTTTAAAAAAAAAAAGATAATCAGTTACACTCAGATGTAAGTATTTTCTACATATAAATGGTCATACTTGCAGTGATATTGTGGTTCAGCCACAAGTGTTCGGTTTTATTTTTCAAGTAAGACTGATATAGTTCTAACAAAATTATACAACTGAAATCCATGCATTATGGTCTGTGTTTAGGATTCCCATAGCAAGTCCACTGCAAGTCCACAATTCACTACCTGCTTGATGGATATTGTACATAGCAACAGAAAGTACTTTCTCAATTGGGTTAACTTGATGTACCTCTGTAATCTTTTCTTATTGGCTTATTGCTGTATCTTCCTCTGTAACCATAGAATGCAAATAAATGGTGACAAAAAAAATATTTGTCTTCTGCATAGGAAAGTCACAAACATGAGATGGCATACAAGTTTATTATTATTATTTTGTATAATAGTTCATTCTGCGGGCAGTTCTTGGCCAGAATTATCTGCAGTCAGGATCCGATCTCATGACCTTTAGTCAAACAAAAATTTTTTTAGACAAAAACAGAAACAAAATTAGCTTTTGTTATTTAAATAGTTGATTTCTTCTCTGAAATAGGGTAACATGTATTATTCATATCCTCTTTCTCGTGATGAGAGTGTCAGGCTAAGGTCAGGCATTGTGAAATTAATCCTTTCACAACTATATTCAACAAAAAAGACTATACTAACACCTTGCAGCCTTGCAATCAAGGAAGTTTGCGGTTACATTTTCTAATAATGGTTCTTACTAAATTCAACTCAATCCCTTTTAAAGCAAAAAATAAATCCAGCCGTGGCAAGTACACACGTTTCAGTGGCATAAGCATGTGTGAACACAGTACATCATGTACTCACAATTGTCAGTCAATTAATCAGTTATTAATTATTGAATGTAGTAAGAAAAGTTGATTAATTAAAGTACAACGTTCTGTCATGAAACTCTAGACAGCACAGGCTGACAGGTCCTTAACTCAATCTGCTCACATTTTTCTCTATAAGCCACAGCTGATTTGTTCCTGCTGTACCAGTAGCCAATGAGCTTGCTGTCCAACTTTCTAATACTTGGTCAGTGTATGCTGCAGCATTTTGCAGCACGCTTTCAGAAACCCTGCACCTTCCCCCTACAGGTAATCCATACACTATATTGTGCATGTCTTACTTTTCCACAGCTGTGTGTCGTGTATTGGAAAGTCCCATACTTGCTATGAAGCAGCAGCAGCAATAATCAACAGCAATAACAGCAGCAGCAGTGTAGCAGATCTATTCCATTAACATTGTCATATCCATGCCATTACCATGCCAAACACTCTGAGAGTTGTCATGACAGAAATATTTGTAACATTTACTAGTGGTGCTAGCACAAATTACATAAAATTGGTAGATATGTACCAAAATGTATTTTCACCTATTAGAAATATGTAAGGAGTGCTAGTACAGTTATTTGTAGAAATATATAAAGGTTTTTTTATTTTTATTAAAGGTCCCGTTCTTCGTGTTCTTTTGAAGCTTTGATTGTGTTTACAGTGTGCAATATAACATGTGTTCATGTTTCGCGTGTAAAAAAAAAACAGTATTTTTAACACAATTTACTTATCTGTATACCGCTGTTTTCACTGTTCTGAAAACGGCTGATGAGTTCCTTTATTCTAGAAGTCCCTCCTTCAGAAATACGTAACGAGTTCTGATTGTGCCAGCGGTTCCCGTGTTGTGATTTGACCGCAGCTTAGCGAACGTGTCACGGTTCCTGTGTTGTGATTCGACAGCAGCTTAGCGCACGTGGAAAGGTCACGCCTCTTAACGGGGTGATGTATGCGCTCAATGATCTCTACAGCGTCCCTGGGAAAGCCAAACAAAGGTGATTTGACTCCGGGATGAAAATAACAGCGTCTCGACAACATGGCGACAAACACACTCAAACGCAACACTTCCTTTTCTCCACGCGACCGTCCTCTTCTCCACGTGGGACAGCAACAAGACCACGCCCCCTTTTTGCGCGTAGTCTTGTGCGCGGAGGTTAGTCTGTTCTACTGTTCTACTGACGTCATTTATGAAGGAAGTACCAGGATGTAGTCCAAGCCAGCCGTTCGCTGTAGGCTTTGAAAGGGAACTTCTGTTAAATAAAATATCTTGCTTGGCATTGAACTTTGATCTTTATAATTTTACAGGTATTATTTATGCTCTCACAGCAACATTACACACTAACTAAAGTTTGAACAATGGGATCACGAAGAACGGGACCTTTAAAATAAATAAATATATAAAAGCTACTGTAACCACCCCCTCATTTTCACTGCTGTGCACACAACAGAGAAAGATTCTGGAGCATTGATTAGTAGCCTCTAATTATCCAAAGACTTCACAATCCACATGAGACTTGAAGGAGTGTACCTCGTTTCTTCATAGTCATTTCCCCCCTTTTTGGTATGTAAATTTTGTTCTTCCCTTTTAAAAAAAATGGCCCCAGCCTCCCTTAACTACCTCTTTTAATTGGAAGCCGGTCTATGCCGGTCTATCTTTTCAATGTAGCATGAAATAGACTACAAAGTCTGTAATTTTTCAATTCAGTCTTTCTTAGTTGTTCAGACAACACTTTAATTAAGGCCATCAAAAGATGGAATAATGAACAAACAAGCTGCTGGTTGTAGCATGTAATACTTATCTTGTTTCTTCAATTAACTGACAATCCAAACAACAAATTTGGCTTTTGTAGTACTATTTACTGTGTACATATATGCCTCCCACAACCAAGGGCAAAAGAGAGATAGCGGTTCTGGTAGTTTGACAGAACGTGTTCACAGAGCGTGTTCATCCATGACATCATGCTGTGTGAAAGGTTGCCTTGTGTTGTGTGACCTTGATTTATAGGCCACAACCGAAATGCATTGTAAAGCCAACAAGACAAAACTTGTAATGGCTTTCCTGCTGAAGATGAACAACTGCAATTGTTCCCATCCAGGTTATTGAATGGTCTTTGAGGCGAGCAGCTCGTCAGGCCCGCTGTCAGGATTTAACAGGCCAGATTGTTTACAGCATTCACTCTGCTTGCTCTGTTTTCTTTCTTTCTTTCTTTCTTTCTTTCTTTCTTTCTTTCTTTCTTTCTTTCTTTCTTTCTTTCTTTCTTTCTTTCTTTCCTTCCTTCCATCTTTCTTTCCTTCTTTCTTTCTTTCTTTCCTTCCATCTTTCTTTCTTTCTTTCTTTCTTTCTTTCTTTCTTTCTTTCTTTCTTTCTTTCTTTCTTTCTTTCTTTCTTTCTTTCTTTCTTTCTTTCTTTCTTTCTTTCTTTCTTTCCTTCCATCTTTCTTTGTTTGTTTCTTTCTTCCATATTTATGTTCAATTATAATCATCTTTATGTTTAATTAAATTAGTATATTACAAACAAAATAACAAAAACTCTTTCACTGCTTTTAAGTTTCTGAAATATAAAAAATATAAAAATGTCACTTTACATCTGCATTTATAAATAGTAATGACATATTGTTGCAAAAATTATTGAATAAAAGGAGGCCAATAATTGCGTCCCCCAAACACAAACAAAATCTTTCTAACAAACACAATTGCGACTTTATATCACACAATTATGACTTTATAACTCGCAATTGCAACTTTATATCATGCAATTCTGAGAAAAAAAGTTGCAATTATCTTTTAAAATGTCATATTCTGTGAATATCATGAATATATAAATGTTAAAACAAGTATAGTTATAAATCCAAATATGTATTTATAACTACTCGGATTTACATTTATATAGGCCTATTCTGACTTATATTTCACTGTGTGTAAAGCACACAAAACTAAAACTCTAAAAACTACACAAAATAAAACAAAAAAACATGCCTTTTGAGACAGCTAAAAAGAAAGAAAAAGTAAATAACGCAATATATGCAGGGTGTCAAAACAAATGTTATTGCTTGAACTTGTGTAAATATATTTTACTTCTTGCAAACACTGAGATCAGTATTATTAATTATTTATCAAATGCAACAATCATTGCACAGGGCATTACTGTTCTACCAAATAATCATAATAAAAATCCTGCCCTATTATATTGAAATGTGTTTTAAGGCATATAAGAAATGTACTGCAGGTAATGGATATCATCATCATTCTCAATGAATATTCAAAGTAATGTTCCTGTGGATTTTTCAAAGTCAAAAGTAAATGAGGGAGTGTTTTTGGATGAAAGGGCCGGCTCGTCTCTGTAATCACCGTCTGGTGTGACAGACTTTCTCAACAGGGTAGCCAGGAAGAGCCAGGGACATTCAACCACATCCACACCTACTGAGCCTCTTCCTTATGGATCATTACTTGCACACACTGCAACAATTTAACAAGCTTTCCAATTAGTTTCCAATAATGTACCTGCACTGCATATCCCATGCCATTGTCTATGTGATGCTTTTAATCTGGAGATTGAATTCATATGCTGGTGGAACTAATAACAATAATAATCAATAAGCAATAATAAAAAGTAGCTTTTAAGACATAGATTTGATCTACAAGTGTATGTTTGCTTGTTTGCTGGCATCCTTTGTGTTCATTTTACTCTTAATCTGCTTCCCACAGGAATCATCTTAGCACTGTGCTGAGGTGATTGATGATGTAGAGCCAACAGCTGTCATCATTATCTCTCGCAGGGACATATGCAGAGACATTTAACCTGATATGATATTGAACTGATATGTGTTAATAGATGAAAAGCTTAGAAATTATGTTTAAACATGTTTAAATAACATGTTCTCGTAAACAGTGTGATAATATGTCTCCATATACTGTATGTCTCATAAACCACAATACAACCTGTCTCTACTTATACCTACACTATACCAAAAGTTTGGGGTCAATAAGATATTCTTCATGAGTTTGTTTACCCATACTCTTTAGCTGATAAGGTTTAAGCGTATTTGGCTTGCTGTCCGCGGTGGAGGGGCTCGAGGAAGCCGCTTCTACTAGCAACGTACAAGGACTACTAGTGCTAGGAAGAAGAGAAAGGTAAACATGAATGTAAGTAGGTGGAGTTGGGGAGGTGGAGGGATGCAAAACGACTGATGCCTGAAGGAGGTAGGAGGCTGCTTATATGCTTAGCAGTTGATTGAAAGATTAGATGGGTTCACACCTCCCGAATTTGCTTTGTGTATGTTGCTAATTGAAAGATTAGATGGGTTCACTCCTCCCAAAATTATGTTGTGAACTTCACTTAAAGAACTGTTCTTTTAAACTTTCTATTTATCAATGAATTCTAAAGTATCAGTTTTCACCACAAAATAAATAAATTATATAGATCTATCTAATCAACCAATCACATGGCAGTTTCTTTTAATGCATTTAGGGGTGTGGTCCTGGTCAAGACAATCTCCTGAACTCCAAACTGAATGTCAGAATGGGAAAGAAAGTTGATTTAAGCAATTTTGAGCGTGGCATGGTTGTTGGTGCCAGACGGGCCGGTCTGAGTATTTCACAATCTGCTCAGTTACTATGATTTTCAAGCACAACCATTTCTAGGGTTTACAAAGAATGGTGTGAAAAGGGAAAAACATCCAGTATGTGGCAGTCTTGTCGGCAAAAATGTCTTGTTGATGCTAGAGGTCAGAGGAGAATGGGCCGACTGATTCAAGCTGATAGAAGAGCAACTTTGACTGAAATAACCACTCGTTACAACCGAGGTATGCAGCAAAGCATTTGTGAAGCCACAACACGCACAACCTTGAGGCGGATGGGCTACAACAGCAGAAGACCCCATCGGGTACCACTCATCTCCACTACAAATAGGAAAAAGAGGCTACAATTTGCACAAGCTCACCAAAATTGGACAGTTGAAGACTGGAAAAATGTTGCCTGGTCTGATGAGTCTTGATTTCTATTGAGACATTCAGATGGTAGAGTCCGAATTTGGCGTAAAAAGAATGAGAACATGGATCCATCATGCCTTGTTACCACTGTGCAGGCTGGTGGTGGTGGTTTAATGGTGTGGGGGATGTTTTCTTGGCACACTTTAGGCCCCTTAGTGCCAATTGGGAATCGTTTAAATGCCACGGCCTACCTGAGCATTGTTTCTGACCATGTCCATCCCTTTATGACCACCATGTACTTCCACCACTTCCAGCAGGATAATGCACCATGTCACAAAGCTTGAATCATTTCAAACTGGTTTCTTGAACATGACAATGAGTTAACTGTACTAAAATGGCCCCCACAGTCACCAGATCTTAACCCAATAGAGCATCTTTGAGATGTGGTGGAACAGGAGCTTCATGCCCTGGATGTGCATCCCACAACTCTCCATCAACTGCAAGATGCTATCCTATCAATATGGGCCAACATTTCTAAAGAATGCTTTCTGCACCTTGTTGAATCAATGCCACGTAGAATTAAGGCAGTTCTGAAGACGAAAGGGGGTCAAACACAGTATTAGTATGGTGTTCCTAATAATCCTTTAGGTGAGTGTATATTACTGATCAGGCATAACATTATGAGGTGAAGTGAATAACACTGATTATCTCTTCATCACAACACCTGTTAGTGGGTGAGATATATTAGGCAGCAAGTGAACATTTTGTCCTCAAAGTTGATGTGTTAGAAGCAGGAAAAATTTGCAAGAGTAAGGATTTGAGCGAGTTTGACAAGGGCCAAATTGTGATGGCTAGACGACTGGGTCAGAGCATCTCCAAAACTGCAGCTCTTGTGGGGTGTTCCTGGTCTGCAGTGGTCAGTAACTATCAAAAGTGGTCCAAGGAAGGAACAGTGGTGAACCAGCAACTGGCACCGTCTGTTTGACATGGTGCAAGGCTCATTGATGCAAGTGGGGAGCGAAGACTGGCCCATGTGGTTCGATCAAACAGATGAGCTACTGTAGCTAAAATTGCTCAAGAAATTAGTGCTGGTTCTCATAGAAAGGTGTCAGAATACACAGTGCATCGCAGTTTGTTGCATATGGGGCAGCATAGCTGCAGACCAGTCAGAGTGCCCATGCTGACCCCTGTCCACTGCCGAAAGCGCAAACAGTGGGCACGTGAGCATCAGAACTGGACCACAGAGCAATGGAAGAAGGTGACCTGGTCTAATGAATCACGTTTTCTTTTACATCACGTGGATGACCGGGTGCATGTGTGTTGCTTACCTGGGGAACACATGGAACCAGGATGCACTATGGGAAGAAGCCAGCTGAGGAAGTGTGATGCTTTGGACAATGTATATGTAGAGAATGGGCTCCGCCTCTTTCCGTCACGAGTCCAGAGAGGGCTCCACCTCCTTCCGTCAAAGGTCCAGAGAGGGTTCCGCCTCCTGTCCCCAGTCAAGAGAGGGCTCTGCCAGTTTCTTGACTACGATTGTGGATTATCCTTTAATAAAGCTGCATTTGGATTCTCAGCCTTTTGTGTCTCGGGGGAGTTCCATTACAATTGTGATGCATTATGTGCACTCAAAAGCATCCACTATGGTTTCAGACACTACGACAAATGACTGTCCCTTCAAATAGTACCCTATTTAAGGGTATAGGGGGTGATTTCGGACACAGCCCATAACAAAAAAAAAGGAAACACAGTAAATAATGAAGACAAACTAAAAGTTAATGAAAATAAAACCAAAAACATGACTGTGACATGGGTATTTGTTTTAAATAATTTATATTCTTTTAAAAAAGTACAAATTTAAATTTGCTAAAAACACTTAGTTCTTTCAAAAATATATGTGCTCATTAATGTATATTTACTTCTTTCAAGTAATAAAGTATTCTCGTAAGTTTATAATATGCCATTGAAAATACATACGGGTAAGGGGTTCGAATGGGGGTCACCATGTTGCCCCTCCATCTTGAAAGTACATTAGCCAAAGAGGGACATACCCGTAAATTCAAGCTTCGCCTTTCACGTTTTAACACTCGGTGGCACCGTGTCGAATGTGAAGAGGGGGATTGCTGTATTGAACTGGAAGCCATGTTAATTTTGGACTAAATCGGCCACCATAGGAGTTAAAACGAAATCGGAATTGGAAGGAACAGAAACTAATATTTACTGGATGGTCATATACCTTTTCACCGCTAGATGGGGGAAAATATCACACAGTGTAGCTTTAAGGGCAATTTCTGACCCGATCCATAATCCTTTAAACAAAATGTAGTCAGGCTGATTTATTAAATTATAGTTTTGATTTCAAAATCAGTTTATGTAGATGTTACATCACAGCAAATTTGTAGTATTTTTTTTTTTTTTTTTGTGCACTTTATGGAATGTTTGAAGTTTGTTCCTCTAAACTAATATGTTCTTCTTTACTCCCACAACTCAATAATTTCAAATCTATCACGTCCTCCTAAATTTCATACACATAAGTACTATTTAAATATCGCTCTGAATTTGCATTATAGTTAAATTGTTAGACTCAACAACTGTAGTCATCCTGTGACATATTAACATACATTTTCAGAGCTATATGTGGAGGCTTTTGTAAAAAGAAAAAAATAACAGCTTTGTGCCACGGTGAGCTGTTACTCCTACAGTATGTGATGGCATATTTTAAATGCACAAAGAATTAAAAAACAGAAGGCACTGACCGTTCTAAGACAAGCATGGCTGAATTTGGGCAACTAAACCTGACCGCTGTAGGCTTCCCTTAACTCTATAGGTGAGCGTATTATTTATCTTGTAAAATGGTATGCACCTTGAGAGACAGAGCAAAATCACATTAGGGGACGAAATCTACCTCTGTGGCGAGATGGGGAAATACGTGTTCAGTCAGACTCCTCAGACTTGTTGATTTTGTCATAACAGTCATTCATAGCAAGCTAAATTTGTTTTTTGCCAACCAGCAGCATAGATCAGATTTTACATTGCAATTGTGAAGGTAACTGATGTTATCAGTCACTGTCTGGTTTAGGGCTGTCTGTCCTACTCTAAAAGCAAACCACAGTGAATTAGGAATGCCACAGGGAGCAACATCAGCAGTTCCGGTCAATAAAAAACAAATCCAGATCTTTCCTTGCTGCACATCTCTCTGCAACTGAAGATCCTAGGAAACAGTAACTGATTGTTTTGCTAAATACGCTGCCTAATCAAACATTTACATGTTAAGCCTGTGTATGGAACTAATTCCATCGTCAAGTTTGCGGACGACACTACGGTGATTGGTCTCATCAGCAACAACGATTGCTGATGAACAACGAACAGCCTACAGGGAGGAGATCCAGCACCTGGCCACATGGTGCACTGATAATAACCTGCTCCTCAACACCACCAAAACGAAGGAGCTCATCGTGGACTTCAGGAAGGAGTCAAGAGGCACACACGACACCATCCACATCAATGGAATGGCTGTTGAGCGTGTCTCCAGTTTCAAGTTCCTGGGGATCCACATCTCAGCGGACATGTCGTGGACGACCAACACCTCCAGCCTGGTCAAGAAGGCTCACCAGCGCCTCTTCTTCCTGAGGACACTGAGGAAGAATCAGCTCTCCTCGGCTATCCTGGTGAACTTCTACCGCTGCGCAATAGAAAGCATCCTGACCAACTGTGTGGCAGTATGGTATGGGAGCTGCTCTGTTGCGGAGCGCAAGGCACTGCAGCGGGTGGTGAAAACTGCCCAGCGCATCACAGGGACTCCACTACCTGCCATCGAGCACATCCAGAGGAAACGCTGTCTGCATCGAGCTCGCAGCATCCTCAAGGACTCCTCTCACCCAGCCCACAGACTGTTTTCTCTCCTGCCCTCCGGCAGGCGTTTCAGGATCCTCCGGACCAGGACCAGCAGACTAAAGAACAGTTTTTTCCCCAGAGCTGTCTCTTTATTGAACTCAAACCCCCGTTGATCCACTTCCCTCATAAACTGCAAACTCTCCTACCTCACACCTACATTCACTTTGTTATTTGCACTACTGACTGTTTATTACCATAACAACTGTTTACTTATGCATTTTGCACCACCATATCTTAACTGGAATATGCTCATTTGCACTGCCGACTGTATTTACAGTAACCATGTTTACATTTGCATTTTGCACCGTACTTCTAACTGTAATATGCAACCACTTTCCACTGCACTTTTACACTTTCTTTCGGATAGCTCTGTCCATAATTTATTGCACTATAATCCACTGCTATATTCCTCATATTAGCCTAACATATTATTGTATACCTCTATCTGTAAAATTCTGTTCAAAGTAATAGCCATCTGTATATTATATTCATAGTACATATTCACCTGTACATTCTGTTTACATTCTGTTTATAGTAATAGCCATCTGTATATTTATATTTATTCACTGTATATATTCATCTGTAAATTCAGTTCTGTTTATAGTAATAACCATCTCTCTACTTATACATATTTAAATATATTCAGTACATTTTTATGCCCTGCACTTACGCAACCATTGTATATATCCTGCACTTGCTGCTATTGCACTTCTGGTTAGACCTAAACTGCATTTCGTTGCCTTGTACTTGTACTTGTGTAATGACAATAAAGTTGAATCTAATCTAATCTAATATAATAACAAGTCTAAAGTCAAAAATGTTGCTGAAATGGTGCATAGTGCCATGCTTTGCATATATACACAGTACATATTGACACAATTGGAATAATTAAGGCCCTCAAAAGCCAGTTGCAATTAAACAAAAAGTTTTTAAAAATAATGCAATTCTTAAACTTGGCTTTGATAATACAATTATGACAAACCTAACGTTGCTAATGTTGTTGGTTTAAAAATCATTGTATTAGCCAGAGTTTTGACATGTTGAACAGCAATACTTCCTCTGATTGATAAGCAAACAATATAATTAACTATACATCTTGCAGCAAAAAAAGCCATGGCTCACTGATAATGCTCAGTAAACATTTTTACACTAACGTTCTTTCACATAAATTATGTTCTTTTGAACTTGCTACTTGTGAAATAATGCTGAAAATTTTTTTATAAAAATTTGTTCTAAAAAAAAATATTTAGCAACTCTTTTCTTTCTACATTGATAATAATAACAAATGTTTCTTAAGCACCAAATTAGCAACAACATGTTGGTGCACCAATGAAAGTAACAATGCTGGAATGTTTAAGTCTTCCATCTATCAAATATCTAGCCCACCAGTCAATATTATATTTATCCAAATGTATGTATACTGCACTATTATACATTTTAGGTGTGTCGTGCTGCTAAATAATAATTCTGAGTATATTTGACTTGAGCTTGATTCAAATGCGATGCAAATTTGATTTCTTAATCAAATTTGTTATTTCTGTCATATTTCACTGTCATAATAATTCATAATGTTTTGATGAAAAAACATGTATTTTATTTATAAGCATGCAAAAGTACCAATAAAAACGTAATATGTTATAATGAAGATAAATGTATCCATTCTATGGAAATTTGTGAAGTGTTAAATCGCTTAATTCATCTAATTGGAGACGTTTTATTGTCAAATATTGTCAGCAGAGAAAACCGATTTCATTGTGTGTAATGGAATTAACTGAGCAAATCCTCTAACAAAAGGCAAAGAAAGAATGGGGGGGCGGGGTATTTTAGTGCTAGTAAGTACTGAATACAGCCAGTGACACAGTAATTGTTTTTTTGCTTTTGGTTACTAACATTCTTTAAACTATCTTCTTTCTGGTTCACAGAAGAGAGTCAATCATACTGGTTTGTACAACATTTGTACGCTAACTATAACTATAACAGCTATGTCTATTCCTCTCAGAGCAACTAAGCAATGTATCAAAACATGACAATATATTGAACCCTCTATGGCATAGTGTTGCCCTCAGACAACAAACTACCTTTTTGGACCTCACACCGCCCCTTTAACTTTTTTATATTTGTTTTACATATATAATATCACCTGACATGTCTGTTCAATGAAATGAGGGGCTGAAGTGGGTGTGACTTTTTGTTTGGGGGTGGAGCAGTCCTTTCATGAAGCAAAGCCACATGGGACACAGTGTCCTCAATTGGTTAGATAAATATCACTTTTTAACATGTTTCAATTTAAATAACTTTATATAAAAAAATATATGCATGTGCATCAGTATGTAAAGCAGTATGTCTGATTGTTTAAATATTTATTTTGTTTTTATTTATATACTAAAACTGTGTTTTTTTTTTTTTGTTGCCTCAGGGCAACACTGTGCAGTTAGACCACTTTTGTTCAGGCAATTTCATAGGGTTAGGACCATATGGTGCATTCAAGTCTTCCTGGGAACTTTGTTTTTACATGTTCAGAAAACTCAAAGAATGTGCATTATGTGTATCATTTATGTTTTTTATCATTATTATTAACACCGATCAGGCATAACATTATGTCATTATGATCCCTAATATTGTGTTGGTCCCCCTATTGCTGCCAAAACAGCCCTGACCCATCGAGGCATGGACTCCTCTAGACCCCTGAAGGTGTGCTGTGGTCTCTGGCACCAAGATGTTAGCAGCAGATCCTTTAAGTCCTGTAAGTTGTGAGGTGGGGCCTCCATGGATCAGACTTGTTTGTTCAGCACATCCCACAGATGCTCGATTGGATTAAGTTTTGGGGAATTTGAAGGCCAAATCAAGGCCTCAAACTCGTTGTTGTGCTCCTCAAACCATTCCTGAACCATTTTTGCTTTGTGGAACTGTGAAAGAGTTAAAGAGCCACAGCCACCAGGGAACACTGTTTTCATGAAAGGGTGTACATGTTCTGCAACAATGCTTAGGTAGGTGGTGCATGTCAAAGTAACATCCACATGGATGGTGGAAACAAGGTTTCCCAGCAGAACATTGCATCACACTGCCTCCGCCGGCTTGCCTTCTTCCCATAGTGCACCTGGTGCCATGTGTTCCCCAGGTAAGCCACGCATACGCACCCGGCCATCCACATGATGTAAAATAAAATGTGATTCATCAGACCAGGCCACCTTCTTCCACTGCTCGGTGGTCCAGTTCTGATGCTCACATGCCACTGTTGGTGCTTTCGGCAGTGGACAGGGGTAAGCATGGGCACCCTGACGGGTCTCAATGAGACTTAGCCGTCCATGACCCTGTCGGCCAGTTCACCACTGTTCCTTCCTTGGAGCACTTTTGATAGAAACTGACCACTGCAGACCGGGAACACCCAACAAGAGCTGCCGTTTTGGAAATGCTCTGACGCAGTCATCTAGCCATCACATTTTGGCCCTTGTCAAACTCGCTCAAATCCTTACTCTTGCCCATTTTTGCTGCTTCTAACTTTGAGGACAAATGCTCACTTGCTGCCCAATATATCGCACCCACTAACAGGTGCCGTGATGAAGAGATCATCAGTGTTATTCACTTCACCTGTCAGTGGTCATAATGTTATGCCTGATTGGTGTATGAATATAAAACATGAGGTGTTAGTTGTAATCAGTATAGTGTTTTTGTATTTTTTTGATGTTTTTCAAAAGAAAACTTTATCTAATGCACATATTGCTTGTTTTCCCTATTGCAAATCTATGTAGAAAACCTTGGAGTTTTAATACCCTTATGGTACATTGTTGCCCTGAGGCAACAAACCAACATCTGGTTCAGGGGTAGGGGGCCGACACTTTTTATGATGGATATATTATCAGGGACCCCCAAGCTCCCAAAAAACGGGGTGAAATATTTATTTCCCCCAAAAAAAGTCATGCCATAGAGGGTTAAAGAAAACTCTACCAATGAAACACACTAAACAAATGTGTATTCTTATCAATTTTTTTAGAATCACTTTATCTATTAAAGAAACATTCAAGATTACATTATGCCTGTTGGTATTATACTGTAAAGTCCAAAGGGGATGATTTAGAAAAGAAAAAAAAAATACTAGAGAGTAGGGATGGGCGATATCTTATCGTTTGAGATATACTGGTAAAAATTCTCCCCACAATAAGAATTAATCTTCCCAAAATAATAACGATAAAGCCTAGTTGATGATGCGACCCATTCATAGCTCAAGTGCATAGCAAAAATAACTATGACTGAAGCTGCGGAGGAGTTTATTGCTAAACAAGGAGCTATCTCTTCAATCTGGAATCCAGTGTTGGGGAGTAGCTAACTACAAGTAGCGACGCTACTAAATTAACTACATTTTTCAATAGCTTGGCAGTAGCTCAGTTGCTTTTTGTAGCGCGACCAAAAGCTACATTGCGTTTTGATGAGCCTACAATGCATTGCAGCAGCGCAGCGTCTTCTTCTTATTCAATCACAAACTAAATTTGTTCATTACCTCCATCTGTTGTTTTAGCTTGCATCTTGCGGCTTTACAGTTCAATGACATACGAAAAAACCCATCATTATTATCCATGATGGAGCAAGTCATGGTGGCAGAATCGGAGGATGGAGAAACATCTAATTACCCATGGCCTTATTTGTCCAATTTCATGTCTCTCAAGGAAATGACAAGTAAAGGTTCCACTTTTGTATGCAATTTTTGCAAACCAATCATTAAAATGCTGTCTGCGTCAAAGACCTCAAGCACAAATTTAAGGACGTACATAGGTGATTAATAGCCATTTTAAATGTATTAATTATCCTGCTTTATTGCTTTCTAAATCAAATTTCTATTTATGATTTAATTACAATGACTTGCAATGGTCTGTCCGCCAATTTTGTAATGAACATAAAAGACCAGTAACGTTTGCGGCATTGTTTTGTTTGTCAATTAGTCAGTCGAAGAGAAACTTAAATTGCAATATAGCTTAGTGTGTTTATCGCATGACAAAGGCCTTTAATTAATTTAGTGTATACATTTGTTTGTGACTGGTTTGTAGGCTGGTTGTAGGCTTATATATTTCTGTCTTGCATAATAATAATAATAATAAATATGTATAATAATGATAAAAAGTATGTAATTTAAAATGTTTAAATGTTTTCTTTCATAATTTTTCTTTTTCCCCTTTATCCTATGCCTAGAGACTGCATCCATCTAAACTCAATGAGTTACTGAGAATGCAGCAGCAATTCAGCAAGAAGATAACACCCTCCATTCAAAAACAGACTTCCTCAAGCTCATCAAGTCCAATTCAGTATTTCATGAGGGATGTGGCACCAGTATCCCAGGCAAAATTCAACAATCTGGTTCTGAATTTTGTTATTCAGGGGCTTCATCCCCTCAGTATTGTTGAAAGGACAAAATTCAAAGAATTATTCAAGCAGGTACTGCTTCAAGGCATGTGATGTTTAGAAAGACAGAATGCTAGAGGATCAATACAATTCCATGAAGGCAGATATGTGAAGGCAGATAACGTTAGTGTAAAAAGTTCTGTCTGAGCAAGTATTTGTTGCAACAACCACAGATGCATGGTCTACAAATCACAAGAGCTATCTGGGAGTCACTGTCCATTGGATAGATTCAGACACATGTATCATTTCTTCAGGGGCTTTATCTTGCCGAAGGATCAAGGGAAGGCACACTTATGACAATCTGCCAGAGGTGCTTGAAAGTGTTCACATGGAATTCAGCATTCAAAACAAAGTTGTGTTAACCACTACAGACAATGGTTCAAATTTTGTAAAAGCATTTAGTGAGTTCGCAACTGAAGAAGAAGCGACAGAAGATGAAGAAAATGATGAAGAGGCAGATGTTGAGTTACTGTGTTACTGATGTTGCAACATTTCTAAAAGAGACCGAAAAGGATGACTACCACTTGCCAGCCCATCAACACTGTGCCTGCCATTCTCTCCTCTTGTTGCAACCAAAGAGGCTGAGGCAGCTGTGGAAAGCTCTTAATTTAAAAAGATTTCAAGGACAGCTTTTGCCAAATGTCAAAGCCTTTGGAATAAGCAAAGTAGAATCACCCAAGCTTCTGACACCATTAAAGACAGACTTGGATGCATGCTGTTTGTGCCTAATTTAACGTGGTGATGCAATGGATCGTAGGAAAACTTGCATTGAAGAGAAACCTCAAGAGCTCCGTGATGTTTGTGAGAAAATGGGCATTCCATGACTGAAGCCATCAGAGATTACATTCATCAAAGAATATGTCATGGTGAGTTTGAACTAGCTATGGGCTGCATTTCCCGAAACCTTCTTAACACTACGTCGTTCTTAAGTTATACCTTAATCAAATCAAATCAAATCACTTTATTGTCACTCTACCATATGCACAAGTGCAACAGTAGGTGAAATTCTTAGGTGCAGTCCGAGCAAACATAGTAGTCATGACATGACATGTACAACATTTAAGCAACAACAGATTACACATCTGATGCGCACACAATTACTCACAGCACAGTATACACTACAATAAACAATAAATAATTTACACAATGTGAGTGTAGTTCTCACAGCTTTAAACAATATACACATACTTACAATATACATATACTTTAAACAATATACACTAAACATACATTAAACAATAACAGTATACATTAAGCTATAGTAATAATATACAATGTACAGTATACAATATGTTCACAAATTGAAATCCAAAGTGCAATAGATGCTGTATGATAAATAAATGTGTATATAATGTGTGTGTATATCTACAGTGGGTTGTGCTGAGTGATATTCTGTCCAGTGTGTGTTATGATACTGATGGATCAGGAGTTAAGTAGTCTAATTGCTTGTGGGAAGAAGCTGTTCTGGAGTCGGCTGGTGCGTGTTCTGATGCTGCGGTACCGTCTGCCTGATGGCAGCAGTGAGGTTTACTTAAGGTTTACCTTAACGTTTACCTTAACGTTTACCTTAACGTTAATACGTGTTTCCCGAAACTATCTTAGTTAAGAAATCCTTCTGTAAGTATTACTTTCGTAAGGTTGGTCTGGACCACTCTTAGCCATACCTTATCACTATTGACAGTTCATTCCACTAGTGGCCACCACTGTGCAAAAAGCTTATTTACATTTCAGTCTATACAAATATAATTCTGAAGTTGTAATATACACCCAATGTTCAATCAGGCTAATTTTTTTTTTAATGCAAGGATTACAATTGTCATTACACTAATGGTTGTTAGCTTTTTAATTATATTATCCAAAGGTACATCAGCTGGCAAACCATTAGACAGGAAAAGCTTAGGAGCCTATTTAAAGGGAATGATTGTGGAGGGGAGTTTGGTCAAACTATGGCAGCGAGACAGCGAATAGTTGTGCTAAATCAAAGACGGCGCCGTCCGCGGAGCCATTTAGTGTATGTGCACTATTTCATACGTGAAAACTTTAGTCCCCTGGCTACCATGCCATCAATGTCCAGGTGGTGGTGGACCACAGGGGGAGGTTCGTGGACGTGGTGGCAAAGTGGCCTGGTAGCACACGACCGCTTTGTGTGGGCCAATTCAGCGGTGGGTGAAGATGCAGAAATAGGGGTTTTCGGCCAGAGCATTTTTTTAGGAGACAGTGGCTACCCTCTCAGAACCTATCTTCTAAATCCAGTCACCAACCCCACCACACAAGCCGAGCACGATTACAACATCGCACACATCCGTACCCGCAACTTGGTGGAGTGCTCAATCGGGCGCTGGAAGATGCATTTTCGGTGCCTGCATTAATCAGCTGGAGGGTTGCGTCTGAAGCCAGAAAGATGCTGTGCAGTAGCAGTAGTTACAGCCATGCTACACAACATTGCAGTCAGTGGAGGTGCAGCCTTGCCAGAAGAGGAGGAGGAGGAAGAAGAAGAAGTCCACAACCCACCTCAACTAAGTGATGCCCTACACGGGCAGCAAATCATTCACACTGTTTTTGGTTAATGTATTTTTTTCACCCTATATTTCGTTTTATGCAACCACACAACATTCATTCTTTTTTGTGGACATACACACTTTCTCCCAGCAATTTTTTGTTCGCAATTGTGCACAACCGAGTTTATTCACTATTATGTGCCATTGATGATTGCGCAATGAATTCATTACAATAAAAATGCTCACAGACCCAACATTGATGACAGGAAGTGTTTGTGTAATCAAGTGTTTAATGAAACAAAAAGAAAGAAAATCCACACTATTGATCATATATGCATGGAAAGAGTGCTTGCGTCTGCAGTCACTGGGTTGTTGATTGGTCATCTGTAATGTAATGAAATAATTTGAGTAAATTAACACACTATGGAAAATATATTGTAATAATATAAATGACTCTTTCAAATGCCAGTGAAGGCATAGCCAGTTAGTGTAGCGGGTTGACGCATGATGCGGTTGAGCATGAGATTACTGGTTCGCGTACTCATGTCAGAATTATATAAAATTTAGTTTGCAAGTTCAACTATTTCTGAAGTGCTTCTTTTATAAATATTTTTTTTCCCCGCATAAAGCAGTGAAACAGCCCCTGCATAGAGTAAATAATCGATTCTTGAGCTATCGATATATGCCACTTCAGCACCGCCGCCACGGACAGCACCTGCTAACGTCGCACTTAAGAAGGTTTACCTTAAGCAACCTCCTAAGGTATAGTTCGAGGAACACACCTAGAAATGGTATACCTTTAGTTAAGTTATACCTTTAGAGTCTTCGTAGCGCGCTAAGAGACAACGTTATCGGGAAATGCAGCCATGATGTATTACATCAATCACTTTATGTAAATATTTGTATTTGTGTTTCATAGAATCCTATATTTTTATAATAAAAAATATTTTTGGTATATAGTGTATGTTAAATACAAATTTTATTAAAACTAAAATAGTTTATTTAATACTTACTAAAGTAATTTAAAGTTAAGTACCTATTAATAGCTCTTAAGAATATAATAATCAACATGACATGCATTCTGTGATTTTCATCATGTATTTTTGAACTCATGCATATTGTCATGTTTTGTTATGTGTAATTTCACAGGTCCTGGCACCAGTGTCCAAGGCCAGACAGACAGTAGGTCAGACAAAATGGCATACCTCGGAGTCTTGGTTCCCACAATTAACATTCTTGTTGAGAAAGAAAACCTCCAATATTGTGGGCCATTAGTTAATGTCCTATTACTGTCCCTGTTTTGATTTCAACAAATCAGTGTGAGTGAACGCAGACAACATTATTAATATTCATAAACCCAGCTGCTCATCAATCCTTAAATCCGGTTTATGTTGTTAATAGTCGTAGAATTTGTAGTATTATCATATCAGTGTTGATGTTAGTTTTTTTACAGAAACACTGAATGACCAACAATGTCTTAAGCAACACCACCAGTCCTAAATTAAGCTAAAATTACAAATATGTATTCATACGATTTAATTCGCACATGATTAAGTTTTAGTTCAAATTACATAAATTCTATCTTCAAATCATTATTTGCAATTTTTTTGTAATCTGAAGACATGGTTGGGATTATTACTTTTGCTGTTTGCACTATTTTTGCCACTGTTTGCACCATGATAATATAAATATTTTTTATAATTTTTCAGCACAGTTAAACTATGTAAACATCACCTGCACTTTTAGTATATCTGCCACTTCCATTTCTTAAAAGGTTAGTGTTTGGATTTTTACTGTTTTCTTTTTCTTTTATGTAATTTGTTTATTACAGGAGAATATTTGATGGTGGGTACGTTTTAGTTTTGATCATTGTTTGTGTTTCTGAGGCTCTCAAGAATGCATTCAGCTCTCACTTTTAGCCAAAAACATGGGGAATGGTACTAAATTTATATTGTCATTGATATCGTTATCACAATAAATACAATATATAAATATATTGTGATATATTTTAAGTCCATATCGCCCATCCCTATAGAGAGTGCAAAACAAAAGCAAAAAGAATAGTATGATTTTAAAAGTGTGCAGATGATTAATTTCTGCATTAAGAAGAGTGTCTTTTTTTAATGTGAAACTAAACCAGTGTTTTCAAACTATTTGCTCCATTAATACAGTCTGCAGGTTTTCTGGCTCTTAGGCTCTTACTCTCTCTTTGAAGAGAGAAAAAAAGATTTATACTATGTTCTGACCTAAAGGTTAAACATGCACACTTCCCAGTGTTTAGTTAACAGCTCATCTGGAGAAAGCAGGAAAACACCCGAAGCAACACGTGTATGCATAAAAGACACGTTCCAAACACAAAAAAGGTATGTATGAGATTGTAGTGTTTGGTTCGTGTAGGTGTGGGAAGGAAGAAGACGGGGTCGGCGTACTGGGACTGCACTCTTTTATTGATCTCACGATCCTCAAAACTGTCACGCACGAGGGCGTTCAAAACTCAAGACTTTCAATAACAACAGACAACATTGCTGTCAGGCTCAATATCTTTCTCAAAACTCTGGTAACGCTAGGCAGGCATTGGCAGTCCCAGTCCCGGTCTCTCTCTCTCATCTCTCTCTTCTCTGCGGCTTATAAGCAGTCTCTCCACGCCAATTACTGCAATCAGAGACAGGTGTTATTCATCTGCACTTGACCTACTTACCGACCGTATAAATATCTCAATACTGAACCGATACCAAGACAACAACCTAAAACAACTGAAAAAAATAACTGAATAACAGTGTGATAACTATTTCTTGAGAACAATATAATGATATAGTTATTTTATTATTCTATTTTATCTTTGTTATTATTATTATTAAGTAAGTCACAAACAATGGGACAAATACAATAAAATAGATAGAATTTTTTTTTTTTTCCGGTACAGTAGGTCTATTTAACAGTAGCATTCAAATATATATATATTTTTTTTAAATACAAAGATTGAATGAAGTAATCAAAGTGTAAAAATAAAGCATTCCCAGATAGCAATTACGTTTGGGCCACATGTGGGTATTATCTGGCACATATGGCCTAGATGTGGCATGGCTGAACAAATATGGGCCAAATTGGGACCATATTTGTTTTGCCATAACTTTAAAATCTGCGGGAAATGCTCTCTTGGTTCACAAATCATTTTGAGGTATATGGCCCAGATAACAACGAACACATGAGAACCATATGTGGTTGAGCTATGGCATACAGTTAGAAACACCGACTTGTGGTAAACATTTGGCTTATACATGGAAAAACACAGGAATCCTGAAATCAAGTGCGGCAGACATCCGCCGTTCCACACATCAGGTTGCTATGCATCCTCCCTCCTATTGGTGGAGTGAAATTACGGCGCGAATTTGACTGCGAACCGGGGGCAGCAGCGGGCACCATTTACTCTGCTTTCCTCCTCACGACTGTGTACATTCAGGTAAGCGATGTTTTGGCACTTTAAAGTCATATAATTGAAATATTCAGCATTATGTGTCAATATTGCATGTTATTAAGTATTTAGTTATTCGTTTCATTGAGGAGTGAGTCGAATTACGTTAGTTTTCTCCTCAGTTTAATTTACCGATATAATAAAGTGTACGTTAACGTTAATGTATAGCGGTCCGCTGGTTTCACGTTTTAAATTCAGATGTGAATGCTAAATCAACTGTACACTGTCGTACACTTAAAATAGTATCATATGGCATGTGTAATATCATATGTGAATTCAGGCGACGCGGTCCGACGTCGGTGTTACTGTTCGTCAAAACCTAAATCCTAATTTGTGTTCACAATATTTTAACTAATCATCATATTAATACAAAATGGCAACAAGAATAAACAAATGGATACGTGTGTATTATTAAAGTCGACCAAGACTTTTTCTCATGACTTTTCCCTCCTTAAAATGAAGTTGTATGTTGTCTTGTCACAATACCAAAATTCTGACTTTAGATGCAATACCTGATTATAATACCTTGTTAACATGAACTAACAATGAACTGCACTTCTACAGCATGCATTAATATGTGTTAATGTTAATTTGAACATTTACTAATACATTCAAATCAGAAATTGTACTTGTTAACGTTATAGTACTGTATGCACAGTGAACTATGAACAAACAATGAACTGCTGTATTTCTATTAACTAATGTTATCAAAGATGACCAAATACAGTAAGAAATGTAGGCTATATATATATATATATATATATATATATATATATATATATATATATATATATATATAATTGTATGATCACAATATAGTTTAACTTTGTTATTAAAATAAGCAAATATGCAAATTATAAGCAATATGTTTTTTATGCTTTGTATATCTTTCAGGAGGTTTAAACTCTCCTACCAGGCGGTTGTTGAAAATGAGAATGTGTTCTTAAAATAATAGTTAACTTAAAATTTAAAGTTCTGTCATTGTTTACTCACCCTCAAGTTGTTTCACACCTGTATGCATTTCTTTCTTTTGCTGAACACGAGGGAAGATATTTTGAAGAATGTCGGTAACTAAACAGTTGATGGACCCCATTCACATCCATAGTTTTTTTTTTTTCTATAATGGATGCGAATGGGGTCCATATACTGTATGGTTGCCGACATTCTTCAAAATATCTTCCCTCGTGTTCAGCAAAAGAAAGAAATGCATACAGGTTTGAAACAACTTGAGGGCGAGTACGGTAAACGATGACACAAATTACATTTTGTGACTTGCCTAGTTAAATAAAGGCTAATAATAATGTTTTTCCTGAATATAGGCACGCTTGCACATTTTCATAGAATCAATATCAAAAGAAGTTATATTTTATACACACTAAATTGTCAATATTTTCTGTTTCTGACTTTCATTGTGTGAAAATTAAAATACAAATCATACAGGTTTGAAATTAAATGAGGATGAGTAAATGATGACAATTTTCATATTTCAATTTGTATTAAGCATTTAATGAATTGTTGATACAAATTGTTTCTCAATTGTTTTGGCCATGGAACCCCCCTTTTCCTGTGATCACTAAGCCTTGTGTTCTGCGCTTACAACAAGCCGACTGTTAACTGTTAAAGATTACATTCATAACCGTTCGGTACACGCGTGCACCGTACCGGAAGCCCTGTACCGAAACGGTTCAATACGAATACGTGTACCGTTACACCCCTAGTGCTCGTTACACAATGTTTTTTTTTCCTATCAGATTACGTATCTGGGTCTGGTTGGTGGCTTTAACCTGAAAGAGTGTGGAGACTTTTACAACTGCTGTGGCACGTGTGATGAATTGGAGAGGATTCAATGGGAAGGTTGGTGTCCAACGCCTGGTCGTAAAGGAAGTTGTCATTAGTGAGAACCTTTTTTAGAAGTCATTTTAATTTTATAGCACTTTGCACAATACACAACTATTCAAAACTGCTTTACAGAACATTGTATTGTAATTTCTGTTATCTCAGTAATAGTAATGGTCACAAATTAATGGTTTGGAGCTTAAATCCCCTAAACAACTTTTCTCTTAAATTGATTCATTTTCGGTCATGTGTTTTACTTAATCTGTGCTATCTGACAACCCTGTGTATGGTAGTGTTCATTTTGTTAATGAAATCTTCGACGAAATATGTTCAAACGTCATATACATTTTCTTGTCCCTAATAATCAACATAATGCAGGAGAAACTGTAAAATCATCTCCATCATCTAATTAACAACACTAAGGGCCCTATTTTGACGATCTGAAACCCAAGTAACTGTGTGTGCGCTGTTGCTATTATACAGGCGGGATAAATGACTCTTGCGCCTGACACAAATCTAAAATGTGTTGGTCTGAAGAAGCTTCATTATTCATAGGTGTGGTTTGGGCGTAACGTGAAATAAACCAATCAGAACGTCCGTTTAAAAGCACGTCCCCTCTGAGAAATAATCTAATTTCACCACAATTATTTTCCTTGCGTGGTAGCTAATATTGTTCCTTGTAATTATAAATGATTTGCAAAAAATGGGAACTGCTAAGTGAATGCACGTTATGAACTCGCCAAGCATGCGCCATTAAAATTGAAGTCTGAATTATGCGCCATTGACTTTAAACAATATTTTTCCGGGTCTGTGGAGGAATTGTTTTGTAAAACTGCAGAATATCACCAGGGAACGTTAGTGCAGGAACACACTCCTCTTCTCGCTGAACCACCCCGCGAGCGCAAGTTCATTCCCTAATTTACCGACGTGCGTCTGTGGAGGGAGAAGTCAGCTCTGTGTCGGATGGAGAATAGGAATGATACATGCATCAGTATACTTAGTCAATTGCGCTGGGTGCAAGATAGGGCCCTAAAGCCCAATTTATACTTCTGCGTCGAACTTACGCCGTAGCTACGTCGTAGGCTTTTTGGAGTGCGCGTACCCTGATGTGCACCTCTCCAAAAATGTAAACGCGTCAACTCTACGCGAACGCAAGCGCTGTGATTGGTCTGCTAGAACCGCTCCCTCGGGTTTCACATGCTCCCTCTGCATGTGTAATTGCGCGTCAACGTGGACAACGACGCAGAAGTATAAATGAAAACCAACGCGTCGCCTACTGCGTAGAGGCTCCGGCGTAGGTGCGATGCAGAAGTATAAATCAGCCTGTATCCATGTAGGACTGTCCTCGACAAAAGATTTTTCTAGTTGCGTTGTATCACATTAAATGCTTCTCTGTAAGCGCTCTGTTTGAGCCGCTTATAATTTGCATTTGGGAACGCAAAGTGCACCAACCATCCGTAATAAGAATTATTAATAATTAAATCTGTTGTCAACAAAGAGAAATGTCTGCGGTTTTCTGCCAAAATAAAAGCTCAGTGGTTTAACTTTTGAAAGCAAGACATCCATAAATGTTAGTATTGTAATTTTACTGTTGTTCTGTAAAGTTAAAAACATTTAAAAAAAAATTTAGTATAATAATTGTTTATCAGAATCAATCCAAATATTATTGTATTATTATTATTATGAATGCATTATAAATACTCATTTTTCATTTACAGTGTATATTATTGCAATAGAAAGATATGTCTTTATTAAATTAATTAAAATATTAATAAAAATAATAATAATTACAGGGGATGGGGTTAGCTATTCTGTTTTTTCCATTTTTTTGGCATTAGCTGATCACATCCCTGGCTCACTTAAAGGAACGTGTCACCGTTTTTAAAAATAAAACCTCCTGTCGTTCTATTTTCAAAGCACTCCCTCTTCTTCATAGAGGTATGGTTCTGGATCTTGACTGTCTGAGAAGTCACCCTCTTAGTCTCTCACAAAATCAGCCATGTTCATCGCCATTCACTATGTCTACTGTAGAAAAAATAGCCAGCTAATATTCACACCGGTATGTTGACGTAAGTTGTGGGATTTCATGTGTTGCGTGATATCACTGCGCCCAAGTAGCAGTGCTTCGCCTGTGCTTCCCCATAATATAGTCCCAAGTCAATGTCTATCTATGAAATCGGCTAGTCTTAATCTGCATCGCTATTTGTACTCACAAGAAGTAATTAGGTGTTTTTTTTGGCTCACTTTTACTGTCTTTGGACTAAAACGTGACATTTATGTGTGTTGGTGTGTTTTTACATTAGCGTGTGAATGTCTTCTGTAAAGCAGAATACATGCAGTGTTGTAAATTTTAACCGGTTTGTGGGGAAAGTATTCTAAAATGTATTTTATTTTTTTTAAACAAAATAGTTTGTCATATGTAATTATGGTATTATTATGGCCCACATATTGAAAAATATAATTTGCAATTCCTATTTGAAATTATACTGGGAAAAACATTCATACAGTGGTCAATCAGAGGTGTTTAATCTGTTATTAATTGCAATTGAAATATTAAAGGAAATAATTTACATTAATAATTTTTTTTTTCATTATCCTGCAGCTCTAGCTTCCAGGTTGTATTGCTGCTAACATTACTTAAATTAATATTTTATTGCAGGTGCAGTCAGGCAGCGATTGAAGAAATGGGAGGCCCAACAACACATTGCCGACCCTCATTAGAGACTTCCCTGCACATCTTCTCAACATCACTTCTCAACTCTTTACCTTTCAAGTTTTCTTTAACTTTCTCAATTTCTCTTTAAAGTTCTCTTTACCAAGTTACTGTGATTTATTTTTATTTCTCTCATTAGTTGAACATTAGTTGACTAGTTGAACATAACATTGATACACGCTTAAAAAAAAACATGAATTTTGGTGTAAAAAATGTAAGTCTAACACTCTTTGAATGTTATTTATATATATTCATATTTATTCTTAAAAAATGTTTTCAACTGAATGCTACTGTAATTATTAAATTCAACTGTGTTGCTGTAATTATTTAAACACTTGTCAAGAGTAAATTGTTTTGAGCACATTTGTTGTTGTGGAGTGTTTAATTTACCTTTGAGTTAATAAGACTTTTACATACTGTCAGCTGCATGTGGGCCACATAGATTTTAACAGAACTCAACCATACAAAAATTGCATGCAAGGTTCACACATGGGCCACATTAAATTGTATTATTTGGCTCATGCTTGGTGGAGTTATGGCACTCCTTTGGTTCAGTTCTGGCAAAGAAGATGAGGGCCATATATGGGCCGGCAAACACAATCTTATCTGGGCCACAGCTCAGCTGTTTATCTGGGCCAAATCTGGGCCAAAGGAAATTTGCTGACTGGGTTGCATATCAATGTATGAATTAAAGGATTAGTTCACTTTAAAATAAACATTTCCTGATAATCTACTCACTCCCATCCAAGATGTTTATGTCTTTCTTTCTTCAGTCGAAAATAAATTAAGTTTTTGAGGAAAACATTCCAGGATTTTTCTCCACACAATGGTCTTCAATGGCAACCAAAATGTTGAAGGTCCAAATCAATGCAGCTTCAAAGTGCTTCGAAGGGCTTCAAAGGCAGACCTTTACAAAAAAACGTAATCTCCAACTTCAAAATCGTCCGACATAGTTGTTTAACCTTTTTTTTTGCTAAAGGATGTTTGTATTAGTCTTTGCACAAGCACTTTGTAAATATGGGGGCGGTACTTTTGCCTACCTCTATAGCGGTACCTTTCCGGCGTGATTGTGCAATCGGTGTCACGCCGCAGAGCAGCGCAAGATGAGCAATTTAGATTAAAAAGTATATCCATTTTTATTTTTGTTAGAAAACGTCTCGGTTACGTATGGTAACCCTCGTTCCCTGAAGGAGGGAACGGAGACGTACGTCGGTAATAACCGACGAATTGGGATCACTTCAGAGAGCCCCTATCAGCTTCGAGAACTTAAGAACAGGCCAATGAACAATTGGCGTGCGAGATTTGCATCTCGCGCTCCGCCCCGCGCCGCGGGTATAAACAGGAAGCGAGAGCATCGCACTGACGTTTTTCACTGAGGAGCCTAACCAGAGACCGGCCAGGCAGTGATGGAAGGAACTGTGGCGACGGGACGTACGTCTCCGTTCCCTCCTTCAGGGAACGAGGGTTACCATACGTAACCGAGACGTTCCCTTTCAGTCGGTCACTACGACGTACGTCGGTAATAACCGACGAATTGGGATCCCTATGGAAAACGCCACAGTTACTACCACTTCCAGCGCCCAGCGAGAGCCCCTCGGACCCCGTTCTGAAGCGGGCGGGAAGATTCACGCCAGAAGAGTCATACTGCTGTTCCGCAAGACCCATTCAGCAGACTTGATTGGATAACGCTGGGAAAGCGTGCCCGAAGGACGCTGCGGGAGCCACATCATGCCCGGAGGGAGTTACCATGTGGAAAGAATACGTATGGGCTGGCCGTGGGCAGCACAACATACGGAAGTCCCAGGGGAGGCCCCGGCCTAATGCAGGCGGGGGACGACACCGTACTGAGACGGCAGAGAACTCTGCCAAGGGAAAGA
Source organism: Romanogobio albipinnatus (assembly GCA_023566225.1). Taxonomy (NCBI): domain Eukaryota; kingdom Metazoa; phylum Chordata; class Actinopteri; order Cypriniformes; family Gobionidae; genus Romanogobio; species Romanogobio albipinnatus. The sequence continues at coordinate 43,038,675 of CM042242.1, forward strand.
CACGAGCTCGCCGTAGGGAGCTGAACCGTGGAGATACACGTATGGGACCGCCGTAGGGGTCACGACATACGGAACCCAGCCTGACACAAGTTCCACCAATGCATACGAGTGCCAGACCTGGCGTCGGACGCTCCGCAACATCCGACTGCCGAGGGGTGCGGAGGACTCAACAGGGTTCGCCAAACCTGGGGAACTCGACTGGAGAAATAAGCGCACGTATCCGTTCCGGGGGAAGGGAATGGCGCAGCAAGCCGACACTAGAACGGGCACTTCAGTGAAGCTGACTATGGGAAGCGAGCACACGAGAAGCCACCGGCTCTACACGCAGGCTATAAAACCTAGCGAACGTGTTAGGTGTCGCCCAGCCCGCAGCTCTACAAATGTCTGTCAGCGAGGCGCCACGAGCCAGCGCCCAGGAAGAGGCTACACCCCTGGTGGAGTGAGCTCTAACCCCGAGCGGGCAGGGCACGTCTTGGGATTCATACGCCAAGACGATGGCATCCACTATCCAGTGGGCCATCCTCTGCTTGGAGACAGCCTTTCCCCTCTGCTGTCCTCCATAACAGACGAAGAGCTGCTCTGAGGTCCTGAAGCTTTGCGTTCTGTCCACGTAAGTCCGGAGAGCACGGACGGGACAGAGCAAAGCTAGGGCTGGGTCTGCCTCCTCCGAAGGCAGCGCTTGCAGGCTCACCACTTGGTCCCGGAAGGGAGTAGTGGGAACCTTGGGCACATATCCAGGCCGGGGTCTCAGGGTTACCTGAGAATCACCCGGCCCGAATTCCAGGCACGATTCGTCGACCGAAAATGCCTGCAGGTCCCCTACCCTCTTAACTGAGGCCAATGCAATCAGGAGTATTGTCTTTAGAGACAAGATCTTAAGCTCTACTGACTGTAAAGGCTCGAAGGGCGCCCTCTGAAGTGCGGTCAGCACCAGAGTCAAGTCCCAAGAGGGTATAGAAGAAGGGCGAGGAGGATTTAGTCTCCTCGCTCCCCTTAGGAACCTGACGATCAGATCATGCTTGCCTAAGGACTCACCATTAACGAGGTCATGGCTTGCGGCGATGGCGGCAACATATACCTTGAGGGTGGAGGGAGACAGCCTTCTCTCCAACCCGTCTTGAAGAAAAGATAGCACAGATCCGATCAAACATTTCCGGGGGTCTTCTCGGCGAGAAGAGCACCAGTCGACGAACAGGTTCCACTTCAACGCATAAAGCCGTCTCGTAGAGGGGGCTCTGGCGGAAGCGATGGTGTCGACTACCGCTTGCGGTAGGTCACCTAGAACCTCCGCGTCCCGTCCAGGGACCAGACATGGAGTTTCCAGAGGTCTGGACGCGGGTGCCATAGGGTGCCCCGTCTCTGAGACAGAAGGTCCTGCCTCAGAGGAATGGGCCAAGGAGGTGCTGTCGCGAGGAGCACTAGTTCCGGGAACCACGTCCTGTTGGGCCAGTACGGAGCTACCAAGAGGAGTTGCTCCTCGTCCTCCCTGACCTTGCACAGTGTCTGTGCAAGAAGGCTCACTGGGGGAAACGCATATTTGCGCAGAGCCCGGGGCCAGCTGTGTGCCAGTGCATCCGTGCCGAGGGTCCCCTCGGACAGGGAATAGAACAACTGGCAGTGGGTCGTGTCGTGGGCGGCAAACAGATCGATCTGTGCGGCCCCAAAGCGACTCCATATCAGCTGGACCGCCTGGGGGTGGAGTCGCCACTCTCCGGGAAGCACTGGCAACCGTGACAGCTCGTCGGCCGCACGGTTGAGCAGGCCCGGAATGTGGATAGCACGAAGGGACCTCAGATGCTTCTGACTCCACAGGAGGAGATGGCGGGCGAGTTGGGACAAACGGCGGGAGCGTAGACCACCTTGTTTGTTGATGTACGCAACGGCCGTCGTGCTGTCCGTCCGGACCAGAACGTGCTTGTCTTTGAGCGACCCCTTGAGGCGGCTGAGAGCAAGACGAACTGCCAGCAACTCTAGGCAATTGATATGCCATTGCAGTTGGGGCCCCGTCCACAGACCCGATACTGCAAGCCCGTTGTACGTGGCACCCCACCCCGTGGGTGAGGCATCCGTGGAGACAACATGATGCCTGGACACTTGTTCTAGAGGCACTCCTGCCCGTAGAAACGAAGGGTCCGACCACGGGGTGAGGGTTTGGCGGCATCTCGGCGTCACTTGGACACGGAGGGACCCGCTGTGCCACGCCCATCTCGGGACTCGGTCGTGTAGCCAGTGCTGAAGCGGTCTCATATGGAGCAGCCCTAGCGGCGTTACTGCGGCTGCTGCTGCCATATGCCCCAGGAGCCTCTGAAAATGTTTCAGTGGAACCGCTGTACTGCGTTTGAGCGTACTCAAGCAGCTCAGCACCGACTGGACGCGCTCCTCTGTGAGGCGCGCAGTCATGGCGACCGAGTCGATCTCCATCCCGAGAAAAGAGATCCTCTGTACGGGACAGAGTTTGCTCTTCTCCCAGTTGACCCGAAGACCCAACTGGCTGAGGTGCCGGAGCACCATGTCCCTGTGTTCGCACAACTGCTCCCGCGACTGGGCAAGAATCAGCCAGTCGTCGAGATAGTTGAGGATGCGAACACCACGCTCTCTCATGGGAGCAATGGCCGCCTCCGCGACTTTCGTGAAGACACGGGGCGACAGGGACAACCCGAAGGGTAGGACTTTGTACTGGTATGCCCGTCCGTCGAAAGCAAAGCGTAGAAACGGTCTGTGTCGAGGGAGAATCGAGACATGAAAGTACGCGTCCTTCAGGTTGATCGCTGCAAACCAATCCTGGGGACGGATGCATCTGAAGATGCGTTTCTGGGTTAACATTCAGAACGGCATCCTGTGGAGGGAGCGGTTCAGGTAACGCAGGTCCAGGATCGGTCGTAACCCGCCACCTTTCTTGGGTACAATGAAGTACGGGCTGTAGAACCCGGACTTCATATCGGCTGGAGGGACCGGCTCTATCGCGTCCTTCGCCAATAGGACAGCGATCTCCGCCTGAAGCACGGGGGCGCCCTCCTTCGGTATAGAAGTGAAGTGGACACCCCTGAACTTCGGGGGACGCCGGGCGAACTGAATCGCATAGCCGAGTCTGATGGTGCGGATGATCCAGCGAGACGGGTCGGGGAGCGCTAGCCAGGCCCCCAGAGACCGAGCAAGCGGGACCATCGGCACCACGGACGTACCCGGAGCGGGGCAGCGCAGCGGAACGCAGGGGCCCCAGGACGACATGAGAGTGGTCCGTGCAGGGGTCTGGGTCTGACACACGACCTGCATCCGCTGAGGGGACGGGCGAGCGTGGGGAGGCACTTTGTGTGCGTCCGCACAACCGACGCCCCCTGTTGGCGAGGAGAGAGGTGTCTGAGGGGTACGAGGCATGGTAGCGTCGCATACCGTCAGACGCGCTCTCTTGGCACCCAGAGATGTTAGAAACTGCTCTTTTATTGAAAATTTGGGTGCCACTGGCACTGGGGCCAGTGGCGGAACAGAAAATAAAATGGGGTTCCCCCGGCCCTCCACCGGGGGAAGGAGTGGTGCTGCAGCCATCTCCCGAAGAGCAGTTTCCTCCATCTCTGGGCGGCCCGTCTCAGGGTCTCTTCCGACGGCGCTTGCCACCTGGCTTGGCAGCGGCCTGAGCGGGCTGGACGTTCTTCCCGCGACCGGCTCCACGCCCACGACCGGTGGAAGGCTGCTGCTGGGCTGGGGCGGGAGCGGGGGCGGCCGCAGGAGGACGTCCTCGGCGACGGGCAGGCGGAGGCGCTGCAGCCGGCGGCTGGGTGGAGGCAGCAGCGGGCCGCCGGTGCAGGATATGCTTGATGGCCTCCGTCTGCTTCTGGGCGGCCGAGAATTGCTGGGCGAAATTCTCGACCGCGTCGCCGAACAACCCGGCCGACGATATGGGGGAGTCCAGGAACCGGTTCTTGTCAGTCTCCCTCATGTCGGCCAGGTTGAGCCAGAGATGCCGTTCCTGGACCACTAAGGTGGACATCGCCTGACCCACGGAACGGGCGGTAACTTTCGTCGCCCGGAGGGCGAGGTCCGTCGCCGCCCGGAGCTCCCGGAGGAGCTCTGGGTCAGACCTACCCTCGTGCATGTCCATGAGTGCTTGGGCTTGGTGCACCTGAAGCAACGCCATGGCATGCAAGGCAGACGCGGCCTGTCCGCAGGACCTGTAGGCCTTCGCAGTTAGACTGGACGAAAACCTACAGGATTTGGACGGGAGACGAGGATCACCACGCCACTCGGAGGCGGTCGCCGGACGCAGCTGCATCGCGACGGCGCGTTCGACTGGCGGGATCCTCTCGTAACCCTTGGCCTGTCCACCGTCAAGGGTAGTGAGGAGGGAGGAGCCTCCAGGTCTGTTTCTGGCACTGAAGGGTGTCGTCCACGACCTGGAAAGCTCCTCATGCACCTCCGGGAAGAATGGCACTGGGGCGGGACGCTGAGAACCAGCGCGACCCCCCCCCAGGAACCAATCATCCAACCTAGAAGGTTCGGGACGTGGTGGAGGGTTCCACACAAGCCCGACCTTTTCGGCGGCCCGGGAAAGCATAGCCGTCAACTCAGGGTCCGACTCAGCCGTTGCCACTCTCCCAGAGGGAGGCAGTACAGCCGAATCCTCATCCTCTGAGGACTGGAACTCCCCCTCCGATGCTGCGATCGACATCTGCTCGTCCGCGGGCGCTCCGAAAGAGATGACTGGGCGCCCGTGGGCGGGACCAGCGATCTCTTCCGGTGGCGCCACCGGCAGCGGTGCTTGAGAGGGTTCAGGGACCTGCGTAGCTTGGACACTAGGCGGGTTTGGCCTGAACGTAATCCTCAGATCACCCTGGCCATCCGTCGAAGTAGGTCTATCCTGGTTAGGGATAGCTCTAGATCGAGGTATGGGGAGGGGGACTCCGCCTTCCCGGAGGTAGGTGAGTCTCGACCTAAGCACCGCAATAGTCATGTTCCCGCAGTGAGAACACGAGCTATTCACAAACGCTGCCTCAGCGTGCTGTAAGCCCAGGCACGTGATGCAGTGAGTGTGGCCGTCAGCGGGCGAGAGGGAACGACCGCATCCAGAAACGCACGGGTGGAATGACATCTTGAAAAAGACGCAGTGTCACACCCGTGTTGCTCTTTTTGTGAGGAAATCGCTCTTTTAAGAGAGTGCTGAAGCACCCAGGGAAACCGCGGCAACACACAGGAGATAGTGCAGCCTGTGTTTGCACTCAAAAGGAACGCCCACCGATACCAACAAGCTGTTTTTGCTGTGATAACAGCAGTTGTTCCTCGCAGCTTTGAGTTCGCGGTCCCGCTGGAAAGCGCCGTCACACCAACACACACGATCCTCTTCTCTGTTCTTGTAGTAATCTTCGCTGAAATAGTCAGGAAGCAGTCTGCAAACTTCAAACGCCGGTTAGGCTCCGAAGTGAATGACGTCAGTGCGATGCTCTCGCTTCCTGTTTATACCCGCGGCGCGGGGCGGAGCGCGAGATGCAAATCTCGCACGCCAATTGTTCATTGGCCTGTTCTTAAGTTCTCGAAGCTGATAGGGGCTCTCTGAAGTGATCCCAATTCGTCGGTTATTACCGACGTACGTCGTAGTGACCGACTGAAAGGGAATCACAGATAGTTTCGCTAGATAAGACCCTATTCCCCAGCTGGGATCGTGCAGAGCCTCTGAAGCCCTTCGAAGCCCTTTGAAACTTCATTGAATTGGACCTTCAACATTTTGGTTGCCAAAGAAGTCCATTGCGTGGAGAAAAATCCTGAAATGTTTTCCTCAAAAAAAAAAAAAAAATGTCCCACATGAAGAAAGAAAGACATGAACATCTTGGATGGCATGGGGGTGTGTAAATGATCAGGATATTTTCATTTTGAAGTGAACTAATCCTTTAAATTTACATTTGTTTCCTATTATGGAAAATGTTCTCCTAATTTTTCTTTTGTTGTTTTTTTAACATTATAGATACAAACAGCAGAACCATTAGATCCTACTGAAATATATTCGATTTTCTCCCAGATTGGTAGCACTTTATAATAACTGCTTGCTATGAATCATTAGTTAAAGGGGTGGTAAACCACGATTTCACTTTTCTAACTTTAGCTAGTGTGTAATGTTGCTGTTTGAGCATAAACAACATCTTCAAAGTTACAACGTTCAAAGTTTAAAGCAAAGGGAGATATTTGCTTTTAAAGAAATCGATTTCTAAGGACTACAGCAAACGGCCGCTAGGGACTACTACACATTCACCCAGGGTTTGCTGACATCACCAGGCCCAATATTTACATAAACCCCTCCTCCGAGAATATGAAATAAGGGGGGCCATTTTGTATCGCCGCGGGGAATAGTTGTTGTGGTATAGTTAGTAGGCTGGAGTGCTGTTGACAATGCCGACGAAACGCTGTTATTTTCATCCGGATTGCAGGTCCACTTTCTTCAGCCTTCCTAGGGACGGGGGTGCGTTGCAGTGCGTTTAACATACAACGTCATATTCATGTGTGTAAGAGACATGAGGGGAACACGATCGCATTTGCATCAGATATATGCTGCCCATCATAAATCAAAGCACGAGACAGACAGGGGTCGGAGGAGAAGATCGGAAAATGTGACATAATGGACAATATTCATCTGTATTTGCAATACATGAGCCTTCAGCTGCACGAGTTAAGCTGCACGAGACAGGCGGGCACGCTGGCTACCGCGGCACATCTCGCAGAGGAAAGCTTCCACAATCTTCGCGAGTACGGGCTACAACCTGTAAGTGTGATTTATTTTTCGTCGATGTGTTTTCCTGTAATAGTTTGTGTTGTTAATTGTAGCCTACGTTGTAGCAAGGAAGTAAACATGACAGCGCTGTTTGGCTCTGCAAACCAGTTTGTTAAATGCTCATTCATACTTAACGTTATCCGACAAACCCCTAACGTTACAAACTGTTTAAAATCTCAACAGCGAACTTGGCATTAGTGTAAATTATTCTTTGATTAGAGCTTTTATGTATTGTTTATCTACAGGCATGCTAAACATGGTTCTGTGTTTGATTTGGCTACTATGTTTAGTGTCCGTTCTTGCGACAGATATTTGGCAAATCGTTCTAAAAATACAAAAGTAACAGTGCCATTCAGGAGCGATCACTATAGATCCGCAGTCTTTACTCTTGAGGACTGAACAGGTTCTGCTCGATCATCTTCACTAAAATTGTCTGGGTCTGATTCGGGCTCTTGGTATGGTTTCATTGACGCTATTGTACACAAAGCTCAGGCTAGTAGCCTGAGGCTACCTGTAGAGGTAAGGGGTGTGACGCTTTCGAGAAATGTTCACTAGGCGGTTAGCGAATCACAACACACTGGGCCAGCTAACCAATCAGAGCCCATTGCGTATTTTTGAGGGACTGGCTTCACAGAATCCGGAAACCATCAGACCGTTTTTACAAGGAGGGACAGAGCAGTGTAGAATAAAGGTCAAATATATGAAAAATACTGCATTTTTTTAAAAACGAAGCATGAACACATGTTACAGTGCACCCCACAAACACAATCAAGCCTTCGAAAGAGTGTGCTTTACCACCCCTTTAAGTATTAGTAAATTATTAATTCATCTTTTATAAAGCACTAATAGACATTAATAAGCCGTTTATAAATACAGCTATAAATGTTTTATTCTTGATTTAGAAGCACATGGCCTGAGGCAGAGTCAGTGATGCTAGCGACGGTAGTGAGTGAAGAGGCGGTCCAAAAGCCTCAATCTCTCGCTCTGGCCTCAGGGGGAGACCACCTCTCACCCTCGCAGCTCATTGACGTAAAACATTTACAAACGAGTTTGCTGATGTGTTCTCACCCCTACCTGACCGGACCGACCTCATTCACCACCACGTTGAGACGGAGCTGGGAGTTGTTGTTTGCAGCTGGCCTTATCGCTTGCCTGAACACAAGAAAAAAGTGGTTCAGGCTGAATTAGAGGCTATGCTAGACATGGGGGTAATAGAAGAGTCCAGCAGTGACTGGGCTAGCTCAATAGTTTTAGTACCTAAACCTGACGGCTCGGTCCGGTTCTGTGTGGACTATCGTAAAGTGAATGCGGTGTCGAAAATTGATGATTATCCAATGCCGAGGGTTGACGAATTGCTTGATCGGCTAGGGACCGCTCGTTTTTATTCGACACTGGACTTAACAAAGGGATATTTGCAGATCCCCTTGTCTCCCATGTCCAAAGAAAAAACAGCTTTCACCACGCCGTTTGGATTACACCAATTTGTCACCCTTCCTTTAGGCATGTCTGGGGCTCCTGCCACCTTCCAGCGTCTGATGGACAGAATTCTCCAGCCGCATGCTGCATATGCCGCTGCCTACCTACAGTAGATGATATCATCATCTACAGTGCGGACTGGCAGCGTCATATGCAGCATTTGCGAGCTGTCCTGAAGTCGCTGAGAAGGACGGGGCTCACGGCCAACCCAAAGAAGTGTGCAATTGGGCGGGTGGAAGTAAGATATCTGGGCTTCCACTTGGGTCATGGTCAGGTGCGGCCCCAAATTGATAAGACCGCAGCTATTGCGACCTGTAGGAGACCCAATACCAAATAGCAGGTTAGACAGTTCCTGGGGCTAGCGGGATATTACAGAAGGTTTGTGCCTAATTATTCGTCACTAATTCGGATCTAACTAAAAAGGAGGTACTGGATACAGTTCAGTGGACGGAGCGGTGCCAGCAGGCTTTTACTCAGATAAAGGCTGCTCTGTGTGGTGGGCCTCTCCTACAGGCTCCTAACTTTTCTCTCCCTTTTCTCATACAGACTGATACCTCGGACAGGGGCCTGGGCGCGGCCCTGTCCCAGGAGGTAGAGGGTGAAGAGCAGCCGGTGCTGTACAAGAGAGGACGATGTACAGCACCATAGAGAATGAGTGTTTGGCCATCAGGTGGGCCGTTCTCACCCTTCGCTACTATCTCCTCGGGTGGGAGTTCACCCTCTGTTCGGACCACGCCCCCTTGCAGTGGCTCCACCGCATGAAGGATACCAACGCGCGGATCACCCGTTGGTATCTAGCTTTACAGCCCTTTAAATTCAAGGTGGTCCACAGGCCGGGTGCTCAGATGGCGGTGGCTGACTTCCTCTCCAGGAGGAGGAGGGGGAGCTGCAGGCCGGATGGCTCCCCGGCCTGAGTCGGGCGGTGGGGGTATGTGGCGGAGGGAGCGTGGTTTTGTGAGGTCTGTAGCGGGAGAGAGGGAACGGAGCCGAGCGGTGAGTAAGTAGGTCAAGTGCAGATGACGAACACCTGTCTCTGATTGCAGTAATTGGCATGGAGAGACCGCATTTAAGCCGCTGCGGGGAGAGACGAGAGAGAGAGTTGGACTGGGACTGCGCACACACCTCCTGCCAGAGGAAGCAAAGTGAAACCTGAGTGATCGTCCTGACGAAGTTTTGAGTGAATGTTATTGTGTTTATGCACCCACGTGCGCCTGTTATGTTTGTATCTGAAAAATCTGAGTAATAAAGTCGGAAGTCCCAGTCACGCCGACCCCGTCTTCTTCCTTCCTGCCCAATAAAGACCACAAACCGCATTACACTGTCATTCCTAAAGTACCAGTACTAGTAAAATTAGGAATCCTACCATTTAAAAAAAAAAAAAAAGCAGGGTATTGCAATATGCGGTGGAGGGGGTGTGGTTTCGCAAGGTCTGTAGAAGGAGAGAGAGAGCGGAGTCGATTTGATGCTTATCAATAAACTAGAAGGAAGAGATGATTGGTTCACGAGCAAAACAGTATTTGTTGTTTACATTTCTTTAAAAAAATTTAAAAACATTTTAAAGCTGAGACTTTGTTTCATATCAAAAGTAACTTGCTCTGTCCTGTCTGTCTGCGTGTCGTCAGTATCCTCTTTGCTCCGTGATGTAGCCTATTTTCTCTACGTGAGAATGTGTGTGTGGTATGAGAGCACCACGGCTTGTCGGACATAACAACAGTAACTAAAGGGGGCGGGTCTTTGCGAATGGTCAATTGGTTTAGAACTTGAACTTGATCACTTGTGAGTAAATTAAGCGCAAGCACTGAAAGTTGCTGTTGTGATGTCACTATCGTGTTGCACTGTGGGCTATGGATCTACCTGAAGTGAACAAACGAGTAAACTTGTCCCTTCTATCAAAATTGAGAGCTCAAGGGTCTGTCCAAATATACTTTCATCATCTGCTTGACGAAGTTGAACACACTTCAAAATGGTGGCCGGGATTCCTCTGAGGGAAATTTATGAGTGTATGTCTAAAAGTGGAGTTAAACAACTCAGCCCAAAAATGAATTTTCTATTTAAAAGTATATGCACTGATGCCGTTTAGCTATTTACAGCCCCCATCATGAGTGATCTAGATATGACACATGGCTGAAGATCTTCAGGTGCTCTATCAAATAATGAGTAATGTGCTTTGAGTGGTTTATGGTTTATGATGAATGTTTTTTTCTTGTTTTTTTTCTTTAGTATGGCTCCAGTCTGATAAATGGTATGACATATCACAAGGTTAAAAACAGAAAGATATTAATGGAACCTTAGCTTTTAAACATTCCAGATCATTTTTATGTTTAGTTTATATGGATGTGTTCTTTGTGTTGACAGTGTTTTTTTTTCTGCCAGTGACATTAAACGTAATAGTCCTATGTTATAAGCAACACTGTGTATTTGAAAGGAATATTCAGCTTTGCCATCACAGGAAAAAATTACATTTTGAAATATATATAAGTTAGAACACAGTTGTTTTTAACAATATTTAACATTAACCTATGCCCGCCTCTTTTTACAAGATGTAAAATAAGTTTATGTGAAGTTTTAGCTCAAAATACCCCACAGATAATTTTATATAGCATCTTAAATTTACCACTTTTGGGGGGTGAGCAAAAACATACTGTTTTTGTGTGTGTATTTTTAAATGCAAATGAGCTGGTGCTCCCAGTCCCCTTTGCAAGAAGAGAGTGGAGCTTCAAGAGCTCATGCTCCGGTGTCAGGACAATCTCAAGCACTGAACATGTCAGAAAATGTCTGTAGCGGTGCTCAGTTCGATCCAGAGTCAGACAATGATGCCTACAGAGCCAGATAATATCTGCTTGGAGATAGAACAGGTACAGTTTATTTTAATTATGGTCATAAATTATGTTGTAATCTTGTTTTTATTCAATATTAGGCTTTGAGTACACAAAGACATGTTCACTGTTACTTTACACCCAACAACAAAACACCTGAGTTGCTTACAAGGAATTATTGTCGCTACAGCTGCTCCGGCCTGGTGAAAATGGCGGACAATGTACAACTCGTTCAGGGTGGGGCTGGGCCTATACAAAGTGACATCAATTTGTACAGAATCTGTGAACAGCTTGTTCTGAGAGACTGCTTATGATTTATGGGGATTAAAAAAAGGAGTGGGTGGATTTTTTATCTGCAAAGGGTGGGCCAACTCCATATTAAACCCTATGGATTAAGAATGGGATGTCATTAAAGTTCATGTGCATGTAAAGGCAGGCATCACCACATTTTTGGCAATATAGAGTAAATGTGTGTTGGCAGTGTGTGTACGCAACCACCCAGCAGCTATAACAGCTTCAACTCTTCTGGGAAGGCTTTCCACGTGGTTTAGGAGTGTGTTTAAGGGAATTGTTGACCATTCTTATGGAAGCACATTTGTGAGGTCAGGCACTGATGTTGGACGAGAAGGCCTGGCTCGCAGTCTCCACTCTCATTTATTCCAAAAGTATTCTATCAGTTTGAGGTCAGGACTCTGTGGAGGCCAGTCAATTTCCTCCACACCAAACTCACTCATCCATGTCTTTATGGACCTTGCTTTGTGCATTGGTGCGCAGTCATGTTGGAACAGGAAGGGGCCATCCCATAAATTGGGAGTATGAAATTGTCCAAAATGCCTTGGTATGCTGAAGGATTAAGAGTTCCTTTCACTGGAACTAAGGGGCCAAGCCCAACCCCTGAAAAAACAACCCCCACACCATAAGCCCCCCTCCACCAAACTGCGCTGACCCCGATATTTGATTTTATGTGGCCAACTACTATGTGGCTGAGTTCATGCTATTTCAAATTGCTTCCACTTTGTTATAATACCACTTACAGTTGACTGTGGAATATTTAGTAGTGAGGACATTTTACAAATAGACTTATTGCACAGGTGGCAACCTATCACGGTACCACGCTTGAATTCACTGAGCTCCTGAGTGTGACCCATTCTTTCACAATGTTTGTAGAAGCAGTCCACATGCATAGGTGCTTGATTTTATACATCTGGAGTTGTGTAAATCATGCCACCGTTGATCTCTGAAGCAGTGAAAATACAATCTTTACAGTGATGAATTACACTTCACCATCTAGTATTCAGACGGATGAATATGGGTTTGGCCAACACCAGAAGAACACTACCTGCCTGAATGTACTGTGCCAACTTTAAAGTTTGGTGGTATATAACATCAGCAAATATCTAGCAGAAAATCTGTTATAGCAGCGAAGGGAGGACCAACTTCCTATTAATGTCTTTGGATTTATAATTATATATTCAGTAAGGGTGGTGTCAGGTGTTTACATAATATTGGCCATGTCGTGTAATTCCAAATAATGTCAAAATTCACTACATTTAAATTGAACTTGTACCATATAAATTGTCACAACCGTGAATTTGACCTGAAATTGAAGACTGGCATCTTATCTTTCTTTACTTGTCATGGATGGTTAAACCACCTCTGAGAAATGAGTCTTAACCAAAAAAATAAATAAAAAATCATAGTGTGAGTTCAACACAAAGACCAATATAGATGCTATCTGAGGTGACACAAAATTGCAGAGGTGGGATTTATTTATTTATTTATTTATTTATTTATTTATTTATTTATTTATTTGCAGTCAGTATTAAAGCAGTCTGAAACAGTATGCAAGCTGTGTCATTAAATATACAGGCAATTAGTTGATGAAACCTTGATCAAAATTAAAATAATCTAAAATCATTACAAATCTAGAGACATGGAGTGGGGTCAGACATGATTTTGACCACTTCAGTGAGTTTTGTTTTGTAGAAAATCTGTCTTTAAAGTTAATTTCGTTTTCTATAAATCGTATTTTAATTTTGATCAAGGTTTCATCAACTAATTACCTGTATATTTAATAAATAAGAAGCAAACCAAGAATGCCGGGAATGACACTGGCAATGTTTCCACGGCCTTTGAGTAAGGCTGAAACTAGCATCTTTCTGTTTTTCTTGAATATATGTCTTAATTACAGTAGGCCTATTATAGATAGTATAATAATAGTATAATATAGTTATAGATAGGCACCTGTTACCCATGGCTATCTGTTAAGAACTGGCTACATCAATAAATTGCAAAATTGTAATGCTATGGGCACTGCCATTGATACAGGCAGCGGAAGAGCCCATTTTACGCTGAGCTTGCTTCTGCTTTTCAAACATGGGAGTGTGACAAAGGCAATATAAATTCTCTAATGTGGATACAGGCATATTTTGTACACATCACTATATAACACATGTCCTTATTCGGAGAAAATATGTTGTTTTAACAAGAAAAATATTTTAACAACATAAGATCTCGTTATTACAAGAAAATATGTTGTTTTTACGACATAATATTTGAGTGGAAAACAATAATTGAGTGGAAAAAATAATATGTATGTGTCAGCACTGTGTCACCGTAGTCTTGCATGCATGTAGCTTTATCTGTTTATTTATTAGTTTTTCTTGTTAGTACAGCCATGCACAAATTCATTCTTACATATTACAAAGCACATTTGGAGTTGACATCAATAGCAACCATCTTCATCAAAAGACTGGGTGTTTTATGAAGTAGCCTAGCTATTATATTGTGTAATATTTGTGGGAGCAGCATGCGTTTTTCGAGAAAATGTACAATGTCGTACATATTATGTGACTATCAGCTTGTAAGCTTGAAGCACAAATATGATCCCAGCCCTTCCCATCACGAAAGTATTTTGAATGTGTTGTACATTAATAACCTCACACATTATGTGGCTATGTTATCGCTCATCGTGGAAAACTGCTTTAACGAGTCCTGTGACAATTACGACTTTATTGGCGTTTTGTTAAAAAAACTTTTGCCATTGCAATTTATGAAATCTCTTTTTTTATCTTTACAATAATACCAGCATCATGTAGTGCAAATGTTTAATCGTAATGGACGTATTGCACAGGCTTTTGGAATTGACGAACGGCTCTGTCTGTTTATTTGGCAGTATAAAACTTCAGATCAGGGCTGTGCCATGTGCAGAACGTCACATGGCAACTTTTCGGCACTGCACCAAGCAAAAATAAATTGTAATCATTACAAAAAGTAACGATAAAGTTTCTAACAAGGTCTACGTGCGTTAATGGATTGTTTTCCCCCACGGCATAAGCAGATATGACGTTTTTGTGGGAAGACACAGAAGATATACTTATTTTTCTTCAAATTAACATCTTTAGCAGTTCACAACTCAGGTGAATCTCTGATAAGTAAAACAGTTCATTAGTCACTTCGCTTGAAAAAACAAGATGAATGTCACAACTCAGCTGAGTATAGAGACAGGCAAGTATTCACGGTTAAGCCGATCTCAATCACAGGATAATAACTTCTAGTATTTTAAGGAGTAAACACGATCTCTGGAGGAGAACAATCCACACAGCTAAAACAGTCATCAAAGCAGCGACAAGGAACAATATAAACGTTCACTTTTAAATAGACACAAGCATAAACAGTAATACTTCATCATATAGTCACTTAACTCAAAGTAGCTGTGTGATCATCCTCCAACAGGTAAGTAATCAGGTAAATAACTTATTTTTTCCCAGGACACAGACAAGCAGTGAATGGTGTGCCCCAGGAGCTTTTACGAAGGCCAAACTACCTATGCGAGTCCAAATGCTGGGTGAATGAGCGGCAGGAGTGCCTAATTAACACTCTAGTGTGTGAGAGCGGGTTAGTGACAGTGAGAGCAGGGCAGAGTCCAGAGTGTGCATGTGACAATTGCATAAATATTTGTTATTTCAAAGAGCTTTCAACTACCACACGTCCTAAATTTGCCGAGTTAGACGTGTATATCCGATTGGAATCTGATGAAAATTGACTGTCCACATTGTGTATTACAATTCTTATCCTATACATTCTAGTGTCGCGCTGGACTAGTGCGTCATCTGAGGCAGTGTCGGAAATGTAGGAGGCTAGTATGCATGGCTTAATTTGCTCGTCTGGCACTTTGCAACAACACAAACTTTTGCTGCAGTGACTTTGAGAATGTTTCCTATAACAAGGTCTGATGTTTACATTTTACATGCAGTGAGAAAGTGACAAATCACGTGAAATCTGAAGAAAACTTCAAGAAATGCGTATTTTAATAGGATTTCAAACCACATATGAATATAGTTCGAAATGGATTTGTAAAAATCGCATTTCATGTTCTTTTTTATTTTTATTTTACCTTCCACACTAAATCTGATCTCGGATTCCAAACGAATATGCACAAAAATTGGATTTAGACTGACAGTTTGAACATAGCCAACATTGCCTCTGTAAGCGCATCAAATAATGAATCAAACATAGACAAGTGTCTAAGTAGTCTTCAGGATTCTTAAGAATGGAAGGAACTAGATCATTGCACTGCAGTTGGTTGCGTGTTTACATGTTTATGTGGTTTGGTGTATCTAGTGGTGTCTATTGTAGTGTGTCTTATTATTTGATGTGGCTGTGTATTGATGTGAATGAATGTGAGACAGTAAACGCTGTGGGATGCCAGACAAGTTTTGGAAGAAATTCCAACGATAAAATTAATTGAAATTAAAATGAACACCATATTTTTGTTTTTGTTTGTAATTCTTGTTTTCTTGACTTATAAATGTCTCTAAACAGATACAAAGATTGACTAGAATGTAAAGTACAGCTCAAAATTCAGTCCTCTATGATTACTATTCTTTCTGCCAACAAAGCACTTGAATGCAGCAAGATCATAACTGTCAAGGGGAGATTGCAGGCAGGCAGACGAAGACAATGCTTTGAGAATTCCAACACAAAGTTTAATAATACAATTAAGCAGACAGGCAGGGCAACACACACTTAAAGGCACACACTTAAAGGCAACACCACGTAAAGGTGACCGGACAGAGAATGAATGTGAGGGTTCAACTTATAGCAAACACAAACAAGACTAATGACACCACTAAAACAAACAATGACACAAATGAGAAGCGGGAAAACTGAACAAAGGCCACATGACAAATTAAAACAAACTGAAAGTCCATGAAAACAGATACTAACAGAACATAACAGTGACAGTAACCATGACTTTAGAAAGTGGGAAGTAGGACATTTCAGACCGCACGTGAAAGCAGCATTAAATTTGGCATTTGTAATGATGCATCATTTTAAATTATACACATTTCAAGACCAGCTATACAAGTTATTTAGTAATTTCTGAATGTAAAATTTGAAACTACGATCAATTTCTATTAGAAATGAATATTCCTCCAACAAGCTTAAATTTTCTACAATAAAAAAAGTTTCATAAGAAGTAAAGAGGACCATTTACAGCCCACTGGCAGCAATTATGTACATCCCCAGTGACAGGTGATTTCATGGAGCTGTAGTTAATCTTATTTGCAGTGGGGTGCAATTGAAAAATCCAAAGTAAATCCTTTAATTGGCTCTGTTTGTTAGTCTAGTTTCAGTTAGGCAGAAAACCTATGTTTTTTATCGACATAAAAGCTTATCTCATCCACTGAGGAATGAAGAACAATTACTGGAGATGTGATGAGTCTGGCATTCAAGTGCAGGATACACTAGATTCCCACAACCATGTGTTCAGTAACGAACAACTTCTGAAAACAAAGAATATGTATAAACTGACAGCATTTTAGAGTAATCGTCTTAAGTAATTGTGAGAAAGTTTAAAATACGAAATAGTCATAAGGCTGCCAATGCAGTCAACATTAATACTGCTAAATGTATATTTAAATATATTATTGTTACAAAATGAATAGTCAAAATTATACAATTTAAAATAACGACTTCATGATCCCTCATTGTAATATGCTGATTTGGTGCTCAAGAAACATTTCTTATTATTATTGCTACTTAATATTTTTTGTGGAAACCGTGATACAGTTCTTTTCATGATTCTTTGGTGAATAGCAAGATCTACCAGAAAGACTCGGGAAGCCAGATGAGTACAATGAAGTAACACATTTATTAACAGACCAGCAAGTATTATATTTAGAGTTTCTTTGGCGTAGGCCCCGTCCGTAGCTCCCGTCCCGAGGGTAACGGACTCTGTACTATTAAACTTTGTCCGTAGCTCCCGTCCCGAGGGTAACGGACTCTGCATTTCCTGCCTGAAGATGAAGGCAGGGGCGCAGCTGACCCCCTGGGAGGTATAGGTGGGGACCATCCTGGTGGTGGTGGGGAGGATGGAGGTAAATGTTGGCTTCAGCATCTGTGAACTCAGACATGTGTGTGTAAGTGACCATCTTTTATAATCTGATGATTAGGACATGATTGGTTAGGTCTGGATGTGATAAGAGATGTAACATTAAATCTTTCTGGCAGAACTTTACGCTAGAGCTTTCATTTCAAAAGAGCAACATTTATTTGAAATAGAATATCTTTTGTGACACTATAAATGTCGTTACTGTCTATTTTTACGCAATTTAATGCAACAATGTAATTCATATATATCTTACTGACCCCCAAACTTTTAAACAGTATTTTTTTTTTTTTAAATCACACAGGACAAATATTGTTTGCATGAATGAACCTGTTGGTTACATCAACAAAAGTCATTAAGGTTTGAATAAGGTATAAACTACTATTTTTAATGACTGCTATTGTACCCACTTAATTCAGCACCACATTTGTTATGCGTTTCTATAA
The DNA here is from genome assembly GCA_023566225.1 of Romanogobio albipinnatus. Taxonomy (NCBI): domain Eukaryota; kingdom Metazoa; phylum Chordata; class Actinopteri; order Cypriniformes; family Gobionidae; genus Romanogobio; species Romanogobio albipinnatus. The sequence continues at coordinate 43,056,558 of CM042242.1, forward strand.
TCTCCAAGCATTCTGCATTCGTTTCCTTGTCTATCATGCCTCTTCTAAGACTTTTCCTACTATTAAAGACCTCGTCTTCTTTACACAAGCTGACATATTTAGCAGTTGCCTCTCCTGATCACTTCATTCTAGTACAGGTCTTAAGCAACCCAAAAAAGCACACACAGAGACACATAAAACAGGAGAAAACAATCCATTCACCTTTGTTTTGATATACTTCAGTAATCACCATGCCCACAAATCAGGTGAGCGAAAACGTCAGACGTTGGCTGCCACAGCGAGGTTATAACAGAGATTGATAATGGGTTTACCATTGCAGGTCTGGGTGCCTGATCTACAACGCCAAGACCCGTGGGATGAAGACACACACACACAAGCGAGGGTCTGAGATAGCAGACGGCCACAGTAATTGAGAGGAGATGTATTTATAGAGTGGCCTGCTCAGCAGCCAGTGCCGTCTGTAAATCTGCAGGCAACTAAAAGGAAAAATGTCACAACCCAAGGACAGGAACAGGCAAAGGGGTCTCCTGAACAGTGCCAGCAGGTAATAGGAGCTTCAGACTTCCCTACACTGCCTTTGCAGGGAACGTGAACATAAGGAGAGTGAAACTGTCTGAGAGAAAAAATGTAGATTATTTGTGTTTATTCAGCTTTTTGTCAGGTAAACCAAAAATGTGCTGCATGTGGTAACATCCCAGATAACTTGCATAATTTAAGCATTTGATAAAAGGTCAGAAAAAGAGATAAAAATTACTGCTACTGCACATTTTCACTGAAAATATAGACTATTTATTGTATACTGACATGTTTTGTGCCCATGTTGCCATATATTATATGACATTAATTACAGAAACACTTTCACACACTTTGAGGAAGGATAGTAATCCAGAAAGATTTATTGACTGAGGCTTATGAAGCTGCTTTTAGCCAACATAAAGTCTGGAAACTATAAGTCATCATGAAAAGGAAATTGCGATACATTTTCTCCCAAATTGTGACATACACCAATCAGGCATAACATTATGAAAGGTGAAGTGAATAACACTGATTATCTCTTCAACACGGCACCTGTTAGTGGGTTGGATATATTAGGCAGCAAGTGAACATTTTGAATGGGCAAGAGTAAAGATTTGAGCGAGTTTGACAAGTGCCAAATTTTGATGGCTAGATGATTTTGATGGCTAGAGCATCTCCAAAACTGCAGCTCTTGTGGAGTGTTCCCAGTCTGCAGTGTTCATGATCTATCAAAAGTGGTCCAAGGAAGGAACAGTGGTGAATACACCAATCAAACCTTTCCAATCATCCCACTACCTGTCCACTTGATCCTATCCCCACTCACCTCCTTCAGGCCATTTATTCTTCTGTTACTCCTGCACTCACTCACATTGTCAACACCTCTCTTCACACCGGGACCTTCCCCACAGCATTTAAGCAGGCTCGGGTAACCCCAATGCTTAAGAAAGCCTCTCTGAACCCAGCACTTTTAGAAAACTACAGACCAGTATCTCTTCTGCCTTTCATTGCAAAGACACTTGAGTGAGTTGTGTTTAACCAGCTCTCTACGTTTCTTGAGCAGAACAACCTCCTGGACATCAACCAATCTGGCTTCAAAAGCAGCCACTCAACTGAGACTGCCCTGCTCTTGGTTACGGAGCCACTGAGACAGGAAAGAGCGGCTTCCAAATCCACAGTACTTATCTTACTAGATTTGTCTGCTGCTTTTGACACAGTTAACCACCAGATCCTCCTGTCAACTCTCATGAAGATGGGCATCTCAGGAACTGCTCTCCAGTGGCTCAAGTCTTACCTCTCAGGTAGGTCCTTCAGGGTGTCATGGAGAGGTGAAGTGTCTAAGTCACATCATCTAGCCACTGGAGTTCCCCAGGGCTCAGTGCTTGGACCACTTCTCTTCTCCATCTACATGTCATCACTGGGATCTGTCATTCAGAAACATGGCTTTTCCTATCACTGCTATGCCGATGACACTCAACTCTACTTCTCATTTCAACCAGATGATCCCACGGTTGGTGTTCGTATCGCTGCCTGCCTAACAGACATTTCTGCCTGGATGGAGGAACATCACCTGCAACTCAACCTTGCAAAGACAGAACTGCTTGTGGTCTCAGCCACCCCAGCACTTCATCACAATCTCTCCATTCAGCTAGGAATATCAACCATAACTCCGTCCAGGACAGCCAGGAACATTGGAGTTGTGATTGATGATCAGCTAAAATTCACTGACCACATTACTGCAAAAACCCGGTCCTGCAGATTTGCGTTATACAACATTAGGAAGATTAGACCCTTCCTATCAGAGCAGGCCACACAACTCCTGGTCCAAGCTCTTGTTCTCTTCAGACTGGACTACTGTAATGCTCTTCTAGTGGGCCTTCCGGCATGCACTATCAAACCCTTACAACTGATCCAGAATGCAGCGGCAAGGGTGGTCTTTAACGAGCCGAAGAGAGCGCACGTCACGCCTCTCTTCATCAGTCTCCACTGGCTGCCAATAGCCGCTCGCATCAAATTCAAGACACTGGTACTCGCCTTCAAAGCAACCACTGGCTCTGCACCAATATACCTAAACTTGCTTGTTCACACTTACACACCCTCCAGGAGCTTACGTTTTGCCAGTGAACGATGCCTTGTGGTGCCATACCAAAGAGGCATGAAATCGCTCTCACAGACCTTTTCCTGGACCGCCCCCACCTGATGGAATGACAGCAGCACCTGACCAATCAAGAATAGCACTTAACATTCTATTCATTTTCTGTCTGTCTAATTTATACAAACAAAAATTAAAAAAAAGTTGCTAGTTGCTTCTATTGCTCTCATTTGTAAGTCGCTTTGGATAAAAGCGTCTGCTAAATGACTAAATGTAAAATGTAAATGTCAAACACAGTGCATCTCAGTTTGTTGCATATGAGGCTGCATAGCCGCAGACCAGTCAGGGTGCATATGCTGACACCTGTCCACCGCCGAAAGACCCAACAGTTGGCACGTGAGCATCAGAACTGGACCACGAAGCAATGGAAGAACTATGGGAAGATGGCAAGTGGGCGGAGGCAGTGTGATGCTTTGGGCAATGTTCTGCTGGGAAACCTTGGGTCCTAACATCCATGTGGATGTTACTTTGACACGTACCACCTACCTAAGCATTGTTGCATACCATGTACACCCTTTCATGGAAACGGTATTCCCTTGTGCCAGTGGCCTCTTTCAGCAGGATAATGCGCCCTGCAACAAAGCAAAAATCGTTCAGGAATGGTTTGAGGAGCACAACAATGAGTTTAAGGTGTTGACTTGGCCTTCAAATTCCACAAATCGCAATCCAATCGAGCATCTGTGGGATGTGCTAAACAAACAAGTCTGATCCATGGAACCCCTACCTTGCAACTTACAGGACTTATATATATATGGTGGTTGTCAGTGTATTAGGAACAAACAAATAGTATTACCTCAATAGGTTGGGAAATTAACATTATTTCAGTTAATGAAATACTTGTTTACTGTAAAAATTTAAGTTAAATCTGTAAAACCTAAAATGTTGCTACCGCAGGCCTATTTTTAATTTACGTTTTCGCTGGGGTTTTTTTTTACCATAAATGTAACCTTTTTTTTTTTTTTTTTTTTACAGTGTGGTCATGTTATAATAATTAATTATGTTGTTTTAGTTCAATCAAAATATGGTAACAAATTAGTACAACTTGACCATGATTTACAAAAAAAATGGGGGAACATATATTGTGTTTATATATTGTGCATATATTGTGTTTATTATAATGAGAACATATCGTCCCCTTGGAATTATAAGGTTCTATCTGCGTTCTGAGCAGTTTTGAGATATTGAGCTTCAAAGTTTTTGCATTACATATAGGAAAATTTATATGGGGAACAAGTTTCTTACAAACATGAAAATAACAGGGACCCTAAATGTATTCTAAATATACAATATCAAAATCCTCTCAAAATTGTAAATGGGGATTTTTGGAATGGGTCAAATGCAGATAGAACCTTCTAATTCTAAAAAAACACTTTTTGCTTAGAATTATAAGGTTCTATCTGCCAAAACATTATTTGAACATTAAATATAAAATTAATGTTGTAACAATGTTTCAACATGTGTTAGAAAGTAAAAATGTATAATTTCTATGACATTTATTTCATATTTTTAGTACTTCCATGTATTTAGGACATTTCAAATCATTAAACGTCGAAATATAGAAATCTAGACATCAGTATGGCTGAAATAACATGCTAACGTTTATTGTTGTAATTAAGACCCCATCAATTAAACTGTTGACTATTACATTTACATTTATGCATTTTGGCAGACGCTTTTATCCAAAGCGACTTACATAGCATTCAAGGTACACATTTTTGTCAGTTCTTGCTTTCCCTGGGAATCGAACCCATGACCTTGGCGTTGCTAGCGCCATGCTCTACTGTTTGAGCTACAGGAAAGCTATTACATTTTAAGACTTTAAAAACTGCAAGAAAACAGACAATATTTCAGCAAATTAATTCATAAAGTTTAATAATCATTGAAAAATTATTCACTGACTATATATAATCACAAAAAATGTCAGACTCATTTTTTAAAACACAGAACTATAATACTCTCTGTGACTCTTTCTCGTTCTCCTGCTGTTGTTTTTAGCATTACTTTTCCCCCTCCTGGATATGTCAGGTTCATTACAAAAATAGACAAAAAATATATATATATGGTATACCATTGAGTAGCTACAGGCTACAATCATTCTGAAATAATTTTAATACTGAGGTAACTGCTTTAACGATCTTTCACATGTTCAAATTTTCACATAACGATCATAACTTACTGTAACCGCACTATTTTGAGTAGTATAGGTTCATTTGTTTTTTCTGTATTTTCTTAGTGCTTGCCTCTTAATATCAGGCTGGCTAGTATGGTGTCTAACTATGAAAACAATCTCCTCAGCAAGACCTAAAAAAAAAAAAAAAGACTGAACTTGCCTGGAATTCGGGCTGCTGTCCTGGACAAGATCGTCAATAAAATTGTCGATCTTGAGGTTTCTTAAAGGTCCCATGGCATGAAAATTTCATTTTATGAGGCTTTTTAACATTAATATGATTTCTCTAGCCTTTATATGGTCCCTAAGTGGCTAGAGTTTTTGATGGGTGTAAACCGAGTTCTGGTTGTCTTTCTCTGCCTTTGAGAAAATGAGAACTCAGATGAGCTGATCTTGAATTTTCCTGTTATGACGTCATACCAGGAAAGGTTACCTCCCCTTCCTCTGCTTTGCCCGTCCAGAGAATGTGGAGAAAATGGATTCAGTTTATGTCAGCACAGGCTTTACAAACAGACTTTACGATATGGATTCAACAGCACTGTGACAAACAGTGAGTAACAGTGTTCATTAATGCCTGATAATCATTCAAGTTCACTCAGACTTTCTTTCTAGATCGTTTAATGATCACCGTCTTGATGCCCTAAGCGTAATGCATCAGTGAATCAAGCCAGTGACTAAAATGATCGTTTCTGTTAGTAGCATGAAACAAATCAGTTATTTAAGTGATTAAACTACAGAGAGCGATCAAAGAACACTCTTTATAATGTCCGGAGCTGTCAATCACACGTCGCAAGTGTATCTGCACACTTGCCCAATCTGCCGTTATGATGAATGACGCTGTTATGCTGCACAACAAAGCTCTTACTGTATTCATATCGACGTTGTGTTTGCTGTTAGTTGTGGTCAAAGCATTTTGTGAGAGAAAACGCGTTGCAATGACGAGATCACAGCATTCACGCGATCAACAGACTATCTGTCTACTCAATGCTCATCACTGCAGCTTTTCATGTGATAGGAATAGATCATTAAATAATGCTATAATCCACACTTTGGCGATTTGTTCATCTCGACAGCTGTAATGGTACATTACATGTATTACAAAGTTCATAGAATAAGGTGGAAGAAGACAGAGTCGACGTGACTGGGACTCTCAGCTACAAATAAGCTTGCACTAACAGCACAGCGCTCTCAACAACTCAGTACAATAAAACTTCCTCCAGCTTTCCTTGGTTCACAGTGTCCTGTCAGTCTCTCTCTCTCATGCATGCAGTGCATGTGTGCAGTGCTTGCAGTGCCTCGCTAAACCACACCCCCTCCACAACATAATCTAACACTCATTTCAAATGCAAAGATGTCAGCCAATCACAACAGTGGGCGTTTTCACTGAAGTCTCACAGCAGACACCCCTTGAAACATTCAGCCAGAGGGGTAATAACAGTATAGAAAAAATGCCTTTTATTTCTAAATTATGACATTTTTAATCATACTAACAATATAAGCACACCTCAGGAAACATTATAAAATAATAGAAAAATGCCATGCCATGGGACCTTTAAAAACTTTGCGTTGCTTGCCATAATCCTCACAGATATTGTGGCTGCATACAAAATCTGGAAAATGCTGCCTTCGGAGGACACATTTCAAGGCAGGAAGGCACCAAGCCACGTCCGAATCTAATGTTAGCTTCACTTCCTGTCTCCTGAGATACCTTCATCTGATCGATTTCTGAAGGAAATTATGTGACAGTTGAGCTGGAAAAAAAGATGGTGTCTGAAAGTTGCGTTTGTTGGTCGGTTTGTGTGTAAATGTACGTGTTTTTTACCAACATTTTCCACTTCTGATGTGATTTCTAGCGAGAAATTACTAATGTAGTAATTAAATATGTGTTTAGTTCTCACCAAAGCTCTCTCTATTTTGCTGTAGATCATTAAACTGTTACCCTGCCTAAGAAGTCTGTCCGAAATTAGTTTTGTGAGGTGCCTTCATGCTTAAACGCTGCCTTACAAGCCATTGTCTGATAAGGCAGCGAGGCAACGAGTCAGCTGCCTAGGTTTTCGGACGCAGCCTGTGTGTCTGTGATCTTTCCTGTCAAGGAAATAGCCGGCGACAAGACATATAAAGTTGATCCTGATTGGTCCTCGTCTGTGCATTCGAAGTGCTGATTGGCTCACGCAGATAGAACCTTATAGAGCCAAGTCAGAGTTCGACTTTGTAGATAGAACCTTTTTGTTTTTTCAATAAAAAGTTCCAAAATGTACACAACTTTAAAAAAAACATCACATAATGTAAATAAGTTGTCACAGAATAAGAATATGTGAATAACTCAATTTTGACAAAAACGTCAGATAGAACCTTATAATTCCAAGGGGACGATATATTGTGTTTATTATAATATAACAAATTATTATATATAATATTATATAATAATTATTATTATTTAATATATATATATATATATATATATATATATATATATATATATATATATATATATATATATATATATATATATATATATATATATATATATAATGAATTTGCAAGAAATGCAGGAAGAAGAAAAGCTAACACACTTCAAAACAAAAGAGCAAAAACTATTAATGCTGGACTGAAGCATTGTGTTGTTTGCCACAATAATCCATATATGAGAATAACCCTCTCAACATGTAAAAGGAACAACTTGTCCTTGTTAACTTCCCAACTTGCTATTGTGTCTCATAATAGTTTAAAATGCAAGTCTTTGAGGGCTGTCACATCTGTTCACGCCTCTGAATCTAGTTCACCTTTATTTGTCTTGCCTGGCCTGCTTACAGAAGCTTCCTTGAAGATATAATTTATTCGCTTAGCCTTCACTAGGCAGCAAGTTTCAAAGCCTAGCTTTGTTTTCAGCTAACATATGATTAATTAGCATTGTATAGTGGCAAATTTACCCTTCGGCTGGCTAAAACAGATTAGGAGGCGACACTTGAGAATTTCTTTGTTTATGATTCAGAAAATTTGGGTATTAACCGTTACACAGAAAAAATTGGGCTGGGGGCATTGTCACAAGAAAAGGGACTGCATATCTATGTTAGCTGTACCTAAAGGGAAAAGCATAGTGTATTGGTTGCACTGTGGAAGGAGCACATGTTTTCTGTGCTTTACAGTATAACAAAATAGTCTTGAGATTATTGACCTCTATGGGTTTACTTACAGATCTGTACAACAATAACTTTTTTTATATCACTTTCACTTTTGCTTTAAAAGCTGTCAAACATATCATAAGAAAACATTCCTTCTTTAAAGAGACCTTTGTATTTGAAGACCCAAACCAAAAGGAATAATGGACCCTGCTTAAAGAAATAAATAAAAAAGGATGCAAATGTTTGCACAATATAAAAGTAATTTAGATAAATACAGTAGAGATGCCCAAACCAGGCCATGTGGGACAAAGTTTGCCTGTGATGATCTCTGAATTTTCCCGCCATGCATTCTATGACACAAGAGGGGTATGAAATAGGTACAGGATGGGGGGATAGGGGGTGAAAGATACCATTTGGCCCTTATTATTGGTTGTTATAAATTAATGAACAACTATGTATGCTAATGTTTCTTCACCACACCCCTATTTAGATTAACTTTGCCTACAGCAGCGCTTACTTAAAATGAATCCCTAGAAACATGTGCAATGTAATCATTGGAAAATCTCAAAAATGATTTAGAATGAAATATAATTTAAAACTATATTAAAATGCTTTAAGCATTTTTCTCTTTCAGCAATGAGAGGCTAAAGTGAGTACAACGGGAAAGAGGTCTGTCAAAAGAGTCAGGCCAGTGAATACTGATGCCCTATATTTGAGCTTGAGGCAACTGTCACAATCTCACTTGAGTCTGAAGGGCAGTTCAAAATTTTTGTTTACCAAATAATTCAAGCCCACGGGTCTACGCTCTACAGATATCTGCCTCTCCTTCTACACTTCGACACACACAAACATGGTGTATTCATGTTTTATGGGGACTTTCCATAGACATAATGATTTTATACTGTACAAACTGTATATTATATCCCCCTATAATAACCCTACCCCTAAACCTCCCTATGACAGAAAACTTTCTGCATTTTTACATTTTCAAAAAACATCACTTAGTATGATTTATAAGCTGTTTTCCTCATGAGGACCAACCAATTTTGGATTTTGGATATTGCCATCTTTATGTCCCCATTTTGTCCCCATAACATAGGGTTTACCAGGCCACACACACACACACACACACACACACACACACACACACACACACACACACACACACACACACACACACACACACACACACACACACACACACACACACACACACACACACACACACAGGGGTGTTTTTGTGAAATGTGGGGACATTCCATAGGCGTAATGGTTTTTATACCGTACAAACCGTATTTTCTATCCCCCTACACTACCCCTGCCCCTAAACTTAACCCTCACAGGAGACTGTGCAGTTTACTTTCTGTGAAAAAAAAACTCATTCTGTGTGATTTATAAGCATTTTGAAAAGTGAGGACATGGGGAACGTCCTCATATTTCACCCTCTTTTTGTAATACCTATGTCATACCCATGTCATTATACACATTTGTGTCCTGATATTTCACAAAAACACATTTGTGTCCTGATACCCCCCCCCCCCCCCCCACACACACACACACACACATACAAAGAGTGTGAGAGAGAAGGGGGAGAGGGAGAGGGAGAAATCCTTTCAAACTTCAGAGTAATCCCAGAGGACAATTGCATTTTTACGGTTTTTAATACTTGAATTGAAACATTGATACTGAATATGCATAAAGCTGTGATGTAAATAACCAGAAGCCATGTTAAATATTCAAATATTGCAGTCCCTCACAGATGATAGCCAGTCTGAGGAAGCTCTCTTTTTTATTCCTACAGACAGCATAATGAGACCATTGTGATATAGCCAGTCAAGGTCAAACACAAATAGAAATCCAAAAATATTCAGAAGGCAGGTGTCTCCTTGTTCCTCTAATGAGAACTCATGTTCTTCTTAGATAGAATCAGGTTATACACAGGGACCTTATCCCAAAAACAAAACAAAAAATATCATACAGCATGGGAGGGTAAAGTGGCATTGTATAAATATTTCTCCACCACAATGAGCGACTAAAACTTTGGAGAAGGTCAATAAAGTGCTTGTGAAGTACTAGAAAACAATGTTTTCGTTCAACTGCTTAATGTCCTTGATGTCTAATCTCATGAGAAAGCATTTGTGTAACACAGTAAAACACACTAACTGCACTCACTTGGGTCAATGATATGGGCCTTTATCATGTTATTGCTGACTATGTGGTTGCTGCCAAAAAAACAAAAACAAAAAAAAACAGCTAGGCCTAAATGCAATTTTAATCTAGCTGTCACATATCTGTGTTTCTGTTGTGTTTTTTGCATTAGTCACATGTTCCTTTGTCTATGTTTCCCGCCACTTTCTCTGTTCCCTTGGTTTCCCTCGTTAGTCTAGTTCTGTTCAGCTGTGTTTAGTTACCCTCATCTGTATCACCTGTGTCCCTCGTTAGTAGTCTTCAGTGTTTGTATTTAGTTCCCTCGTGTTCATTCACTCCTGGTCTGTTCTACGTTATGTTAGCGTTGTTTGGTGTTCTGTTTTACGTTGACGCTGAATAAACCATTCTTTGTGGAAGTCCCGAATCGCTGCTTCTCTGCTGCACCAGACGACCGTGACAGAAGAACAGAACAAACAAGCAAAGGGACTTTCCACATAGGATGGGCATTTTCTAGTGATGGGCAGACCGAGGCTTCGTGAAGCAATGAAGCAGTTGAAGCAAATGTGCCATATTGTTTCGAAGCTTCGAATCGATCCGACACCCGTCTCTACGGCGCCATCTAATGGTCAATTGCATGTGTTGCTCTGAAATACCTTGACGATGATCCATGTAAAAAAGAAAATGTTTTTAAAATCTGTCTGACAACTACATGGTCTTGGTTTTGTAACCTGTAGCCTCGTCATTGTAAAGAACTATGTTTTTTTGTTTTTATATATATATATATATATATATACATATACATATACATATACATATACATATACATATATACAAAATTAACATTAATACAATACATAAAGCCACAATGTGTCACATTTTTACAAAAAAAAATGTATTCAAAAATATAAATTGCTCTGCTGTTGAAGGACTCAGCCGACTTCTTTTTTTTTTACATATAATTTCTCCAGCCTTTGAAAAAATCCTCTCACAAGGGACACTTGTTGCTGGCATGCACAAATATTTTTTTGCAAGTTCACACAAATGAGGGAAAATTACTGCTCTCTCTTTCCAATAAATTAATGGATCATGCGTTCTGGGCAAAAACACATCTTTCAGGTACTTCTTCTCTTCTACGGTTGCTTCAGCTGTAGTACTGTGTGTCGTCTGGGTTTCACGGATACGACTATCAAACAGTTCCCATAAACTGTCCTGGGTTTCTGCTGATGATGATGCTGATGATGATGATGATGATGATGATGGGCCTGATGTTGACATTTGTGGCTCTGAATGAAAATTAAAACAACAATTAGTTACAAAGCATAAACTGACAGCATATATGAAGCTGCCTATCACAATACACACATCTCACTTTATTTGGTGCTTCCAAATGGAAATGCTCCCACACCACTGATCCCATTTTTTATCTATTCTATTAATATATCTATCTATATAATCACCATGAATCTATATCTATATAATTCTATATATCTAACTTATGCTGTGCTATCTATCTGTCACTATCTAACTTAGCCTATATGAATGTGTCACTATATTTTACTGCATTTTTTCGTCCTTTTCTTCCTTCTAGTTTAGGATCCTGTCTCTTATGTGTGTGTGTGTGTGTGTGTCCAGAAGTGTGTTTGTAAGTTCATCAAGATTCATAAAACAACTCTCCCGAACACTGTCTATACCTATCAGTCATATATCTAATTTAAATCTAGCCTAAATATAACTAACCAAAGCGCACTATAAATCGCACTGCTATCACAAAATCACTCTCCTCTCACAAAAACCGACGAGGTGAAGTTGGATTAACTTCACTTTTAAACTGTGGTGAATTAGGTTCATACAGATGTGTGACTGTGTGGTTTGTTCCCGCCCCCTTTAATCAACGCAGTTTCGGCAGACGCCACCTGATGAAACACTTCGAAGCTTCATTTAGCCATAGTCACGTGACACGGGTGTTTCGAATCACAGTTCGGAGCAGTGTTTCGAAACATCTGCGCTTCGGGCAGAGGTGTCAAAAGTATTCACATTCATTACTCAAGTAGGAGTATTAGATACTAGGGTTTAAAAAGACTCCTGTAGAAGTTGAAGTATCAACTCAAGCTTTTTACTCAAGTAAAAGTATAAAAGTACTGGTTTCAAAACTACTTAAAGTATAAAAGTAAAAGTAATGTAAGGAAAAACATGCCATTAATGACAAAAGCTTAGGCCGTGCCACAGGGGCCTATATAGTGCACTACCCCAGCTCCTCAAAAAAACACATTTTTATAAAGGACATATTTGACTATAATTATATTAAAATGTTGATGTTGAAAATTTTGGGATGATGCACTAGGCTACCTGTTTCAGCCGTATATGCCCATAGAAAATTAATTTTCTAAATAAATAAGCTAAATAAGCTGAGGAATCAGGAAATTAATAGGATAATGTATTAAGGTTTTTAGTCTATATTGACCTTAACAATACATACATTATTAGTTATTTGTAACATTACAGAATGAATTAAAGACATGGTGGCAGTTTAACAGAGACTTAACTTTACTCTGCTCATAGTGCAATGCAATGGTGCAATACTGTCTTGTTCCTTGCTTTTTGAAGAGGCCAAACACATGTCTGCATCTTTTATTAAAGGGATATAGTTCACCCAAAAATGAAAATCATTTACTCACCCTCAAACTGTTTCAATCCTGTATGAATTTCTTTCTTCTGATGAACACAAAAGAAGATATTTTGAAGAATGTCGATAACCAGACAGTGGATGGACCCCATTGACTTCCATAGTAGGAAAAAAATAAATAAATACTATGGAAGTCAATGGCTACCATCAACTGTCTGGTTATCGACATTCTTCAAAATATCTTCTTTTGTGTTCAGCAGAAGAAAGAAACTGGTTTGAAACAACTCGAGAGTGAGTAAATGACAGAATTTCATATTTTAACTAAGTGAACTAATCATTTAACAGAAATTAACTGTTGGCTTATGTTTCACATCAATTCTGTCCAGTTTGTCCTGCTGGACACGACACACAGCAATACTGTCAAGTGTCACTTGTGACCATTGCTCTGAGCCATGTTTTCAGTGTCCTAAGAGCACTGAAACTTCTTTCAGTCCAGCTGATGAGACTGGGATGATTTGATCAACAGGCCTCTCATTTCAACAAGAGCAGCCTTCAACAGACCAAGCAATGTTATTTTTTCATGTTTTATGGGGACTTTCCATAGACATAATGATTTTTATACCGTACAAACAAACTGTGTATTCTACCCCCCATAGACTAACCTTACCTATCACAGAAAACTGTCTGCATTTTTACATTTTCAAAAAACAAAAGTCTGATTTATAAGCTGTTTTCTGAAAGAAAAGAAAAAATCCCCAAAAGGACAAGGATTTCGGATATTGACATCTTTTTGGGGATATTTTGACCCTATAATGTAGAGTTGCACACACACACTCTCTCTCTTTCTCACGCTCACATACACACACAACACTCACTCACACACACACACACACACACACACACACACACACTCTCTCTCTCTCTCTCGCTCGCTCTCTCACACACACACACACACACACACACACACACACACACACACACACTAACGATTATGTTAGTGTTATGTTACGATTGTCATTATATTGTAAAAACGTCTGTCCCCAAATCAATATTTGACGTGATTTACCCCGTATTCTTGAGCACAGAACTGTTGATTTCTCCCTCGCTTACCGCATCTAGGTTTCCTTTGGACTCGGAGGAGTTTTGGCGCTTCCCACAACCAAATGTGACTACAGCCTCTCACAAGTTAGAAAGAAAACACAAAGCCAATCAGTTTAGCGATGTGTGTTCAGGAGGCGGGACTCAATCTCTTAACCGTTTGTGTAATTGGCCAATTTTTTTTTAAGGACGACAAGCCGGAATGAAAACAAGCCGAAATGAACTAGGAGTAACAAGGCTATTTTTAAAATGTAAGGAGTAGAACGTACAGATAATTGCGTGAAAATGTAAGGAGTAGAAGTAAAAAGTCGTCTGAAAAATAATTACTCCAGTAAAGTATAGATACCCAAAATTTCTACTTAAGTAATGTAACGAAGTATTTGTACTTCGTTACTTGACACCTCTGGCTTCGGGATCTCGGCAAAGCCCCGAAACGTCTGTTTCGCGTCAGCCATCCCTAGCATTTTCCTGTTCCCGCTCTCTCCTGTATCCCCAGAGAAAGGCCTTTCGGTGGAGGATCGCCTCTGGGGAATTAGGCAGAACGGTCGCCCGCTGGAGAGGTATGTGGAGGAATTCTCTGAGCTGGCTTATCTGGTGAACTGGCCAGATGCACCGCTTAACGCGTTTTTTCTGATGGGCCTGGACGAAGACACTATTCGATTCCTGGAACCTGCCTGTTCCTTTTCCCTAGTCGAGACAGTCAATCTGATATTGTCCTTAAATTGTTCTGAGTTCGAGATCGTAGAAGCGGTTCCTAAGAATGTGTCTTCCTCGTTCAGTCCCCTCAGAAAAGCACGCGGCCTGGTCAGTTCATCCACAGCCAGTTTCCTGCACATATCCCTCCAGTGGGCCTGCCGGGAAGGTCCTGCCTGTCCCCAAGTCCAGGCGGAAGAGAAGAGCTGCCGTTAAGCCCCGGTCTCAGGTCGTGACGGCCGCAGCCACGGCAGATCCACGAGAGCGGTGGTTGATGGACTTTGGGAGCGATTCTACCGCTCCAACCCTCCTTGACTTCCTGGACTCCGCTCCAGCCCTCCTTGACTTCCTGGATTCCGTTCCAGCCCTCAGGATTCCGCTCCAGCCCTCCTGGATTTCCTGGACTCTGCTCCAGCCCTCCTGGATTCCGCTCCAGCCCTCCTTGACTTCCTGGATTCCGCTCCAGCCCTCCTGGATTCCGTTCCAGCCCTCCTTGACGTCCTGGACTCCGCTCCAGCCCCCCTGGACTCCGCTCCAGCCCTCCTGGACTTCCTGGACTCCGCTCCAGCCCTCCTTGACTTCCTGGACTCCGCTCCAGCCCTCCTGGATTCCGTTCCAGCCTTCCTTGACTTCCTGGATTCCGCTCCAGCCCTCCTGGATTCCGCTCCAGCCCACCTTGACGTCCTGGACTCCGCTCCAGCCCTCCTGGACTCCGCTCCAGCCCTCCTGGACTTCCTGGACTCCGCTCCAGCCCTCCTTGACTTCCTGGACTCCGCTCCAGCCCTCCTGGATTCCGCTCCAGCCTTCCTGGATTCCGCTCCAGCCCTCCTGGACTCCGCTCCAGCCCTCCTGGATTCCGTTCCAGCCCTCCTGGACTCCGCTCCAGCCCTCCTTGACTTCCTGGATTCCGCTCCAGCCCTCCTGGATTTCCTGGATTCCGCTCCAGCCCTCCTGGATTCCGCTCCAGCCCTCCTTGACGTCCTAGACTCTGCTCCAGCCCTCCTGGACTCCGCTCCAGCCTTCGAGCCCGCTCCAGCCTTCGAGCCCACTCCAACCCACGAGATCTCCACTCCACCCCTGAATTCCCCAAATACATTTTTTTTGGGGGGGGCCATGTACCTGTGGGTGGGAAACATGTGGGTGGGGCTCTGGTTTGGCCTAGGCGCCCTAAGACTCCTGCTCCGCCCAAGGCTCTAGACCCGCCTAAGACTCCTGCTCCGCCCACGGCCCCTGACCCGCCATGGCCGCCCACGGCCCCTGACCTGCCATGGCCGCCCCAGGCTCCTGACCTGCCATGGCCGCCCACGGTTCCACCCTGGAGGCCCTCCAGCGCTCCCGCCCCCAGGACTCCAGGGTGCCCACCCTCCCTCCCAATTTGTACTTCTACGGCGCGAGGACGCGCCTACTGGGAGGGGGCGTTATGTCACATATCTGTTTCTGTTGTGTTTTTTGCATTAGTCACATGTTCCTTTGTCTATGTTTCCCGCCACTTTCTCTGTTCCCTTGGTTTCCCTCGTTAGTCTAGTTCTGTTCAGCTGTGTTTAGTTACAGATGAGGGTATCACCTGTGTCCCTCGTTAGTAGTCTTCAGTGTTTGTATTTAGTTCCTTCATGTTCATTCACTCCTTGTCTGTTCTACGTTATGTTAGCGTTGTTTGGTGTTCTGTTTTACGTTGACGCTGAATAAACCATTCTTTGTGGAAGTCCCGAATCGCTTCTTCTCTGCTGCACCAGACGATCGTTACACTAGCATGGCAGAAAATGTCAATATATTATTGATTGATTTTTGGCTGATGTGAGTGTCCATTGCAAATTATCTATGAAATACTTCCAAGCACCATGCAGTACAGGTGATTCAGCCCTGTGATACCATGTCCTCCAATAATGCTCCAAGTGGTTGTCGCTCATGCAACACAGGGTCAAAAGAAAACAGAAAACAGCTCTCTCGAGCACTGCGTGATATCTACAATCCACAGACAGTATAGTTTTAAGGGTAAGAGAATGTCACACAAGTAAACTGCAAACATTTTGTGCTAAAGAAATTGCTGTCAAGACTTTTGTTTTGGTTTCGGTTACTGTTCCTATGTTCACTTTTATTATGTGTTCTCTGCAGGTTGAAAGCATTATTGCATTCCATCTTTTGACAGTGATTATCAGCAGCTGGTTACGTATTCTTAAGTCCCAACCTTTCGGTGGAACGGGAGTAGCCAAGAATTTGGGCCGGTCTTTTTGCTCAGTGTTCTCCATCGGTCAGCAGACCAAACTTTCTTTTGCTTTTCTGATTGTTGAATCATTTATTGTGGTCGGATTTCTTGTAGAGGTGAACTGTCTTTTGGTTGTATTCCAGATTTAATGTTTATGATAGAATAGTAAGATTTATTTAAATTTTTATTTTAGGTTAATTTTTTTTTTTTAATTTTTTTTTTTTAAACTTTTTTATTGTTTTGGGCCGTGGGTCAAACAATTTCCATGTTCCTTTGCTATATTTTATTCTGATTAATAAAGCAAAGACTCACGTATGCATTTATGTTGTATTTGTACTGTCCTGTTTGGTCTGATGGTTTATCTGGGAGGTATTCCAGAAAGCAAGGTTAATTTACCATCACATATACCCTGAGCTCCAGGGTTTATTAACCCAAACCTTGCTTACTCGAGGTATGATATTTCCAGAAACACATCCTAGAGTAAATTCAGCCAACCCAGAGTATGTTCACCAGTCCTCCAAAAAAAGCCCTGACTCTATAGGTCATTTATCAAGCACCTTATCTTGAAAAGCACCTTCAAATCATGCGCCCTCTAGCTGGTGTAAAAATAATGACAGTGTTGTGTTACATCTGTCATCATGAAGTGACGCATGACTGTCGTTACCAATCAAAATGCATGTTCATTTAAATGCAATGTGTGGACTTTTTACCACAATTTGTCATATTTCCATTTAGCAAAAATATTTTATTAACGACTACACCCACCCCAGGTCCATAATAGTGGTCTATAATAAACACACCTAAATTAGATTAAAGTGGATGTGTATTTGACAACAGAAATATATAGTCATGCAACACTGATTACATACAATCTGGTATAATCTGCTAGCAATCACATCATTTACAACATGGCACAAGCTGATTGACCTCTGCTGATTCTGCAGCCAATGAGACTGATTATTTAAATAGTCTGGTTCATTGTTTGCTGTGAGAGAGTTCTGCAGTGCGCTATCAAAATTCCTCTGAAATCCTCCACTTCCCCCAGCTCCACCTGTCTAGATCTACTATGTGATTTATGTCAACCCGTTCTCACTTCCAAGGCGTCAAAATTTGAAGCATGGTCAAGCGCCTTCCGCGTCACAATTAAGACGCTAAAGGCACCCCTGGGTGTCATTTTTCGTTGCGCAGGGTGCTTTATTGATTTCAATGAGAAACCTTTGACGTCATACACAGACGCGTTGGGCATGCGAACATTATCGTGATGAAATTATATATTTGGTTATGATTTTGCCATTATGACATGTTGGAGTGTGATTCTCAATTTAATCAGCCAGCATAATTTTATTTACATTTATTTACACTATTTAGACACGTTTGAACATGTAACCCAACCCCATCCCATCTCTAAACCTACCATTTGTGTATTATATTATATAAAATACAGGATATAACAGGCAGATAAGACTACAGGCACAATTTATTCAAAAAGTACAAATATTTTGACGCGGAATGGGTGAGAATGGGATGTTTATGTATGCCTATTCATAGCAGAAGAATTTCTAACATGATCACAGCAGCATGTGTGTGCATCTACTGATAGTAACAAATCCATTCCGAGAATTATCTTATGGTGTTAAATTATTGTATATTTAAAGTCACATGAAACAGAAGTTAAGGCAGATCTTTAACTCTGTATTATGATCTGAGAGTAACAGCAATTAATTGTGATTCCTATTAATTGTGATTCCTACACATATCCACATACATGCAATATGTCAAGTCACCTTCCTTTATACGTATAGCACTTTTTACAACGCAGAATGCTTCAAAGTAGCTTTACAGTGATAATAGGAAATTAATTTTGCTTGAGAATGGGGGTATGTATGCAAGCATTACGTGTTTAGCCTATAGGCAAGCACATTTAAATATGTATGTGTGAATTTGTGTTTTTATCTGTACAGAGGGGAAGGGAGAGTAAGTAACTGTGCCTAGTGTGAGTACACCCTAAGACTTTGTGTAGAACTTGTGTAGAAACAATGATTTCAATCATATACTCTGTATAGGTAAACAACCAACACCCAGTAAAAATGCTCGATTTGTGCATGAGCCTTGAAAAACTTTGATATGGCCACGTCTGAATAAACTAGATTAGGTTAGGTTACATTGAAGGAGAAACCTTTCCCTTTTTGAAAAAATAAACCGTTTTAGTCCTGTACTGAGAAACAGAAATCTTACGACAGGCTGTCACATCAACAGATTTGTACTATGCAGAATGTGTAGCTGTATGACCCAAGGATCTGAGGGTTGTAGAGGAGGACAGGTGTGACAAATGATTTGGCAGAACAATAGTTACTGTAACAAGGGGAGCTGGTAGCCTAATGTGTTTGGAAGATTTGTAACCATTATGGGCTGAGCCCAGATTCTTGTCTAGGGTCCAGGTGCATTACTTCCAGAACACTGCAACCACACCAGTCTGCTCTCATTTCACGAAATATGAAACAGTGGGTATTTGACGCATAACATGTATATCTTTGGCCCTATAACCAGTCACAATTGTATTATTTCAGTTTTTAAGTCACATTTTGCCTTCACTATTTAATTTGAAATATTGCAGTGTAACACTTTTTAAGTGCACATATTAACTAACATTAAAAGCTGCATAAGTGATGATTATAGAAGAATTAGCAAAAATCTGTTTAAAATACTCACATCATGTATACTTCACCAGCTACCCATGTATTATATAAAATTAAACTCTCAAATAAAATCATTATTTGTGTTTCAGGCTAACAATTAGTGAATAAAATCCTAACATGATTTGCATGGTAACACTTTACTATAATGTTCCATTAGTTAACTACTTTAGTTAACATGAATTTAGATGAATAGAAGTATTGTTCAATCTAAATTTAAAGTTAATTTCAACATTTACTTAAGCTTTATTAAAATCAAAAGTTCCATTTGTTAACATTAGTTAATACACTGTGAACTAACATGAACAACAGCCATGAATGGCTTTGTTTTTATTAACTAATATTAACAAAGATTAATAAATACTGTAACAAATGTTTTGTTCATTGTTTGTTGATACATTAACGGATGTTAACTAATGGAACCTTATTGTAAAGTGTTACCATTTTCACTTACAATTTATGGATAACAGCACTTGCCAAGTGTTTTTTACAATATTTTGTACACTTTAATAAATTGCAAGGGTTGCACTTTATTTTAAGGTGTCCTTGTTGCAGTGTAATTATTCAAATAAGTACTGAGGAATATTAATTAACAACAAGTACTTACTTATACTTACACTATAAAAGGGCTTGGTTTAGGGTTAGATTCTTGTAACTATGCATAATTTACTGTTATTACTATAGTATATATGTGATGTGATCTACGAAAACCCAACACATGGTAAAATTTTACCTTTTACAGCTTTTGATGCCATACGAAAGCTGGAGCCAAGCCCTTTTCAAATATATTTGTCTGAAACAGAAGTTATGGTTATCTAAAGTCAGCTGATCGCTATGATTTTTAGGAACGGAATTTTGAGAAAAACTGGTTTAAATAACCGCTACCCCTTTTTTCGCATAGACATGAAAATGCACTATCCAACTTGGCAGATCATTGAAGATGTCAAACAAATTATGAAAGTAAAATAGAAAAAAAGTTATAAAAGTTTAAGTTTATGAAAATATAAAAATATATATTTTATAATAACATTTTATAATAATATGTATTTTACAAAAAATGTTTTACTCTAAAACTACAAGACAATCAAAGCCAGAAATATGAACGAGTGGGGCGCCTCCATTTCCATATGGTTTGAGTGATCTGAACCATATATTTCCATAATTTTCATACATTTTATGAAGTAGACATCCTATTCAGAAGTAGTATAGGCAGTTTAGCAGTATTTGATTTGAATTCAACCTCTAATAAATATAAAAGAACGTGCATTATAGATCACTGCTGCATCACAAATGGCAAATCTATATATATGTTCCCTTTATATTTAAAATATTTCCAGAACTTTTTATCTAAAAAAATAGTTTGTCTACAAATCTTTTTCTTCTTTTTTTTCCCCGTGTTTATCGCTATTTCAAAATAAAGGTCTGAAATGAATATGAAAATATGAAAACTAGAATTTATCAGCTGCATCTCTACACAAGGGGACTAGCTAACGTTACTCTGAAGAGAACATAAATTTAGTAATTAGTTAAATACGTTTTCTATTGTTTATCATGGGCTGTCTCTGAACTTGAACCTGTTGTATGTTTAGATCAGCTTAGTTACACAGCTAGTGCAAATTTTTAGAATAGCAAGCACAGTGCACCTGCAGCATAGCTAAACTAACTCCTCTTCAGTAACTTCCTCATCCGATCCTTCATCTCTGGATGTGAAATAATCCATTATATGATTGTTAAGGGCACTGACATCACCAGGATTAAGCAGATTGAGGCGAACGAGATCATAAAAGCGATCAGTTACTTCAGACTCCGTTCTCTTATGCTCCGCCATCTTATCACGATACGATAACATATTAAATAAAAACTTTGCGTGCCGTAGTTTACATAGGACTTGATGGAAATGCTTTGATACACCTTTATTCTACATGTAATGGGTTTATTTTGATGGGTGAACTGTCTTTGTCGCGTTAAGAGAGCGAAAACTGGCCGTTTTGTTTTTTTTGCACCTCCACCGGGCATGATCTAAACATTAGAGAAAGACGCAGTCTTTTGAGCTTGCCGCTATAAATCGCAATTTTTCTGCACTTATCAAGTGATTTTTGCCAAGATATTTTTGATAGACAAGATGTTTTAGAATAATAATTTAATGAAAACGATACTCGGTTACTTAACGTAACCTCGGTTCTCTCTAGAAGAGGGAACGAGTATTGCGTAAGTTCCTTACGCTACGGGAAAGTATTCTTTCTTCGAGATTTCTGAAAAACCCAAAATTATCCTTAATTTTGTAACATTGTCAACGCAGTGCGGCAGCCTGGCAGACCATAGCAGGCTATTCCAGCGTGCTATTGGCTGCTCTGCTGGCAACTGCAGCAGCCTATCGGTGAGCCCGCGTGACGTGGCGACCAATGAGGGCGCTTCGCGCCCACCTGGCTTCATTTGCCTACAGGTGGGGCGTGGCCATGTGTATATAAGCAGGGCTCACGGGCTGCATATTCGGTTTTCGTAGTTCTGAAGCATAAAAGCCCGCGGGGCGCACGGCAAGGAACGCAATACTCGTTCCCTCTTCTAGAGAGAACCGAGGTTACGTTAAGTAACCGAGTATCGTTCTCTTACGAGAGGTTCTCTCGTATTGCGTAAGTTCCTTACGCTACGGGAACATATTGTCAACGCCGTGCGCGCCTCGCATACAGCATATGTATCCCAGGGAACCGGGGACCATAACACTGCTCGGGCAGGGTGGCCGGTAAGGAAAAACGGGCCACCACATATACAGACACTTCATTCGAACTGACGGGTGGTTACGACGGGTGGTTACAACACCCTGTCCCATGAATGAGGGAACGGCACCTGCCGGTCTCCTTCAAATTCACCACACCTTGTCTCATGAATGAGGGAGCGGCAACGCCGGTCGCCTTCAAATTCACAATATCTTGTTATATGAGTGAGGTAACGGCACCGCCGGTCACCTTCAAACTCACAACAGCTCGTCTCGTAAATGAGGGAACGGCACCGCCAGTCTCCTTCAAATTCACAATGAGCCTAGTACCGAACTTACTACCAGTATGTGAGCTATGTCTGCGCAGAACCACTGGGCAGAACCAACAGCCCTATTGAACTGATAACACTTTCGCCTGTAAGGCAGGAACTTCCAGATTGTAAAATCTCACGAACGTAGACGGGGAGGCCCAGCCTGCCGCCATACAGATATCGTGGATGGAAATCCCTCTGGCCCAAGCCCACGAAGAGGCCATGCCTCTGGTGGAGTGTGCTCTGACACCTAGCGGGCACTGCAGGTGTTTGGAAGCGTATGCAGCTGCAATCGCGTCCACTATCCACCTGGACAGGGTCTGTTTCGAGGAGGCGAGACCTTTAGTGCGCCCGCCAAACGAAACAAATAGCTGCTCAGAACGCCTGAAGGCGGCGGAGCGTGTGACATAAACCCTCAATGCCCTGACAGGGCAGAGGAAATTGCCACCGTCCCCCTCATCGGATGCTGGCAGAGCCGAGAGGGAGATAATCTGCGCCCTGAAGGGAGTGCCGATCGCTTTGGGGACATAACCATGCCTCGGTCTGAGAATGACCTTAGAGTCATTAGGACCGAACTCCATACACGTCGGGCTCACTGAGAGCGCGTGTAGATCCCCCACGCGTTTCACTGAAGCCAGAGCTATCAGAAACGCGGTTTTTAGCGAAAGGAACCTTGGTTCCACAGTCTCGAGCGGTTCAAAGGGATGAGCCTTCAGGGCCTCTAGGACCAAGGCCAGATCCCATATAGGAACCGACGGGGGCCGCGGGGGATTCATCCGTCTGGCTCCTCTGAGGAAACGGATGATGAGCTCGTTCCTTCCTAGCGTGCTACCTAGCGTCGTCTGAGCGAACGCTGCTATAGCCGCCACATACACTTTGAGCGTGGAAGGGGACCTGCCCCGTTCCAAAAGCTCTTGGAGGAAGGAGAGCACCCGCTGGACCCCACATTGCTGTGGGTCCAATCCCTTGGAAACACACCACTCGGTGAACACCGACCACTTAGAACTATATAACCGCCTCGTCGAGGGGGCTCTAGAGTGTGAAATCGTGTTCATAACCCCTTCGGGCAGGTCAACGGGTATCCGTTGGTCACCCATACATGCAGAGACCATCGCTCTGGATGGGGATGCCAAACTGACCCTCCTGCTTGAGAGAGAAGGTCTGCTCTCAGCGGAACTGGCCAGGGGGGTGAGTGCGACAGCTTCACCAGCTCTGGGTACCAAATCTGGTTCTCCCAGCGCGGTGCTATAAGGAGCACCGGACGGCGCGTTTCCCTGATTTTCGCTATGACCTGGGGCAATAGGGAGATCGGCGGGAAAGCATACAGCGGGAGGCTGGGCCAAGTTTGGGACAGCGCATCCTCGCTTTTGGACAGAAACGTCGGGCAGCGGGCGTTCTCTTTTGTTGCAAAGAGGTCGAGCTCCGCTCTGCCGAACAGGCGCCATACCAGCTGGACTGTCTGGGGGTGCAGGGACCATTCTCCTGGGAGAATGAGGCCCCTGGACAGCTTGTCCGGGCCCACATTGAGGTGGCCCGGCACGTGCGCAGCTCTCAGCGAGCGCAGCGAGCTGTGTGCCCACACGAGCAGGCGTTCTGTCAGATTGCCCAGACCTCTGGACCTGACACCGCCCTGCCGGTTCACGTAGGACACCACTGTGGTGTTGTCCGACCGGACTAACACATGGTGTCCTCGTATAAGCGGGAGAAACTGCCTGAGCGCGTTCTCTACCGCTATCATCTCCAAACAGTTTATGTGTAGGAGTTTTTCCTCGCTCGACCAAAGGCCCGAGGCTGATCTGCCCTCGAAAACGGCGCCCCAACCCGTGGTGGAGGCGTCCGTCGAGATGACCTTGCGGTGTGAGATGGCTCCCATCGTCACTCCCCTCTGGTACCAGTCGGCTACTAACCAGGGCTCTAGGGCTGACACGCAGCCCTGAGTCACTCTGATCCTGAAGCCACCGGACGCCCAGGCTCTGTGAGGCACTCGGGCGTTTAACCAGCATTGCAGCGGGCGCATGCGCATTAAGCCCAGCTGGAGCACAGCCGCAGCTGAGGCCATACGTCCCAGCATCCTCTGAAAAAGCTTTAGAGGTGCGATTTTGCCCGGCCGGAAGTACGCAGCCATGCGCCGAACTTGGCGCGCGCGATGGGGTGACAGGCGGGCTGACATTGCCACAGTGTCCAGATTCAAACCCAGGAATGAGGTTGATTGCGTGGGCACTAATGAGCTCTTGGTCCAATTGACCATGAGCCCTAGGCTGTCCAGATGGCTGAGCAGCATTGCCCTGTGGGCGAGGAGCTCGGCCTCCGACTGCGCCAGGATGAGCCAATCGTCCAGATAGTTCAATACTCGCATCCCTCGATTTCTCAGAGGAGCGAGGGCCGCGTCCATGCACTTCGTAAATGTACGGGGTGCTAGTGACAGGCCGAACGGAAGGACGGTGTATTGATAAGCCTGGCCGTCGAAGGCGAATCGTAAGAATGGCCTGTGACGCGGCGTTATCTTGATTTGAAAATATGCATCTTTCAAATCTAGGGAGATTAGCCAGTCTCTCGGGCGAATATGCGCGAGGATCTGCTTGGTCGTGAGCATCTTGAACGATCTTTTCATAAGAGCTTTGTTCAGACGCCTCAGATCCAGAATCGGTCTGAGCGACCCATCCCTTTTTGGCACGAGAAAATACCGGCTGTAAAAGCCTGCCTTGCTCATAGAATGGGGAACCGGTTCTATAGCCCCTTTGCACAGCAGCGTGGCTATTTCTGCTCGAAGTAGATGTGCTACTTCCTCGCTCACTCTCGTCTCTGTACGCGCACAGAAGCGCGGAGGGCGGCGAGCGAACTGCAGAGTGTAGCCGTGCTTCACTGTTTTCAGCACCCATTCTGATACACCTGGAATGGCTTCCCACGCTCTTGCGTGCGCCACACGGGATAGAACGGCCTCCGGGCTCGAAACGCCGCGCTTCGCGGGTTTGACGGCCTGTATAGGAGGGGCGGGCGCAGTGCGCGCGCTCTCTGTGCTGTGGGCCAGCCGATCGCTCGCGATGGCTGGCCGCCCTACACACTGCATCTCTGCCGCTTCGAGCGGGGAGTGGCTTGTGTGCGGCCCTACACTCATCGCTCCGGCCACCCTGGGCGGGAAACAAATGGTGTGTGGCGCGGCGCGTGGCGCCTGAGGCATAATGTTCGCGAAAATGTGTGAGCGCGTTTGAGCGGGCACAACTCTTACGCGTGGAACATGACCGGTTAAGAGTGGCTGTGTGACAGCGCGTGTGGTGGTTAGTCGTGGACGCAAACAAGCGGACACGTGACCTAACTCTAGCACTCGAGCGGCCGGTGGCCGCTTTATGTGAGTGGGGGACACAGGGTTTATAGTGCTTGTGTGCAGGGGTGAACACAGAAAAGTGGGCACATTTACTGCATTTGAAACACATACGGCGTGAGCCGTGCAACCAGAAATAATGCAACTTTTGTGATTTCTCTGGTTCGCCGTAAAAACGGCGGTTATTGACAGGCGAGAAGGCATTTTTGCCGGCTCGTTGGCTGCGTGAAATCCATCTGCAGCAGCCACAGTGGCGGGGGCTGACAGGAAAGAGAGTTTTGACGGTGGTCCGGCCGCGGCGGGACTTAACCGTCGTTTCTTGCCTCTGGCTAGGAGGACTTTGGAGGCTCGGGCTTCAGCGCGATCCTAGGCCGGGGGCCCCGAGGTGGAGGCGGCTTACCACGGCTGGAAGAGCGCGATCTGGGGCGGCCGCTCGGTCTTCGCTGAGACGAAGGGGGCCGCGCTGGGCGCTGCGCGGAGCTCGTTGCTGGCTGGTCACGAGGACGGCGAGCAGCGGAGCTATTGCTAGCGCCGGGGCGTCGAGGCAGGAAAAGGTTCATGGCCTGCGTCGTTTTCTGCACTTCGGAGAAACGGTCGACGATCCCCTTGACCGCTGGTCCAAAGAGCCCAGACGGGGAGAGCGGGGCATTTAGGAAGGCCGCGCGCTCTGTTTCTCGCATGTCCGCGAGCGTGAGCCAGAGGTGGCGCTCAGCTACCGTGAGGGAGGCCATAGAGCGTCCGAGGGCCTGTGCTGCGGTCTTGGTGGCGCGAAGGGAGAGATCCGTCGCGCTTCGCAAATCCGTGATTAACTCAGCGTCACAGCATTTCTCGTCCAGGTCGCGGAGGAGATTAGCTTGGAGGATTTGCAGCACGGCCATAGAGTGCAGAGCGGACGCAGCTTGACCGGAGGCAGCGAAAGCGCGGCCGATCAGCGATGACGTCACTCTGCAGGCCTTAGACGGGAGGGCAGCCTTTGAGCGCCAACCAGAAGGCGGGCAAAGGTGCGCTGCGACCGCCTCTTCCACCGGAGGGATAGCGTTGTAGCCTTTCTCGGCCGCGCCGTCGACTTGTGAGAGCGTCGAAGAAGCCTGAGACGAGACCCTCGCGGAGAATGGCGCGTTCCAGGACTTTGCGAGCTCCTCGTGAAGCTCCGGCAGAAAGGGTGCAGTCCTGGAGGTGGGCGCACGGCGGCGACTGTTTAGGAAGCATCCGTCAAGTCGGTTCGGCGCTGCCACCTTGGGCGGGGCCCATTCGAGGCCTAGCTGCTCGACGGCCCGGGTGAGAAGGCGCAAAAGTTCGGCGTCCTCACCCGCTCGAGAGGACGCGGAAGACCAGTCCTCGCTGTCGGCGCGTTCCGCGGCCGCATCCGCCTCATCCCCGGAGGCGGCAACAGAAATGGCGGCCTGGGGTGGGGGCGGGGAAGGCGAGAGTGAAGCGGGCGGGAAAGGTTCCGGCGAGCTTCTCTCGGCGAACTCCGGAATCCGCTGCGAGCGGCGCTTCTTTCTGCGCGGCGTGGCAGGGACTGGAGGAATATCATCATCGAACAGGACGAGTCGAGCCCGCAGGGTCGACATCGTCAGTTCTTCGCACTCTTGGCATCCGCCGGCGAGGAGTGCGGCAGCGGCGTGATCACGGCCCAGGCAGAGAGCGCAGATCACGTGGCGGTCCCCGGAGCTGAGCTGCGCGTGACACGAGCCGCAGGTGGAACGAGACATTTGCATCAACGCTCGGCTCTTTTTGTGAAAAAGTGTGACGCAGCGGCGACAACACTTTGAGCGTAAAGGATATGGGCTGCCGGATAGCAGAGCAGGCACGGATGGCTGAAGGTGGCGCGATGCTGCCGGCTTCCTCAGGCGCTGTCCTCTGCTTGCTTGTCTGCGCGGTCACGGCGGCGGGTTCCAGATCCAGCGATGCGAAGGGCTTCGCTGAAGAAAAGAAAATCGAATATGCAGCCCGTGAGCCCTGCTTATATACACGTGGCCACGCCCCACCTGTAGGCAAATGAAGCCAGGTGGGCGCGAAGCGCCCTCATTGGTCGCCACGTCACGCGGGCTCACCGATAGGCTGCTGCAGTTGCCAGCAGAGCAGCCAATAGCACGCTGGAATAGCCTGCTATGGT
Source organism: Romanogobio albipinnatus (assembly GCA_023566225.1). Classification (NCBI taxonomy): domain Eukaryota; kingdom Metazoa; phylum Chordata; class Actinopteri; order Cypriniformes; family Gobionidae; genus Romanogobio; species Romanogobio albipinnatus. Next base: position 43,084,432 of record CM042242.1, read on the forward strand.
CTGCCAGGCTGCCGCACTGCGTTGACAATGTTACAAAATTAAGGATAATTTTGGGTTTTTCAGAAATCTCGAAGAAAGAATACTTTCCCGTAGCGTAAGGAACTTACGCAATACGAGAGAACCTCTCGTAAGAGAACCCAGATTTGACAAAAAATGGACATTCAACCTATTCTTTGACTTTGCTGAAAACGTTCCAGCGCAACATCCGACGGGTTTTCCTAGATCGCATCACATATTTGTTACCAGCAATGTGTGAAATCCAGCATTGTGTAGAATGCCTAGGGATTACATAGAATGCCCGAAGTTTGTAGGCAAAGTATGAAATGGTTCATATTTCACAGGCATTCTATACAATGCCAAAGGGCCAGCCGGCAGAGTAACGAATGCTCCCGCTTGCTCCCGTGGTCGTGCCAGTAGCGAAACACGTGAGCTTCCACTCCCACCACAGAGGCTCGTCCCTATAGAGTGGTGTAGGTATGACGTCACTTTTTAGGCCAACAGGCAGTTAGCATAACACTGGTTCCCTCGAGAACAACTCAATAGGATTTTGGATAAGGCTATTGGATTATCGCTAAAAACAAGCTCTGTGATCAACACAAGTTTATGATACTTACACATTTTGTCTATCAAGATAATTATCACAGATGAACACAACTTTTATTAATTTTGAAGCCTAAATGCAGTCACCAGAAGTAAAAAGCTATATAGGTAAGCTATAAACGGACTACATCATGGTCCTGCAATTTCAACCTCATCATCACTAAGTGTCCGACTACTCTTTCTGTTATCTCAGAACATTTCCCAGAACGTTAAACTAGTTTATAAGAGCACAATTATGAGCATAATGAGGCTGTAAAAGTGGACTCCGTTTACCCGTTTGACGTTTAATCTCCTCAACAGACTCTGTAGTCCCATTTAGCCACTTGTTGGCAATTGCCTTTTTCAAGACACGTTACAGCTTCAAAAATCACGAGTGGGGTAATACTGATGTATTTTATGTCGTAGAATAAAATGTGAAAGTGTCTTTAGCTCATGTTTATCACAGACCTTATTTCAGCAGTTTAACCAAAGTTCCATAAAAAAAAATAATCCATTGACCTTTGGACGAGGGAACCGGAAGTACTAAAATACTAACTCGCTTCCGCGTTTTGCCTAAAAGTAATATCATACCTGCACCACTCAATTGTTGCTGTGTCACAATGTCAGAACAGGAAGAAAGTGTAGTGCCATTCAAAATGCCATTCTAGACTTCCTTGCTGCAACAAGTAGATCAACGCCACTTCTGCGTTTGTATTGTTTCTGGTAAGAACGTCCTTTACTTAATGTCGTAGTTCTTCGTTCATTTTCAAAAACGAGTTCAATACCGGTAAAGGCGTGTTTTGATACTTTGCCTAGAGTGTGCTTGTCATTCTGTATAATACCTAAGGTAATGTATAGAATGCCTAGTAAAAATATGGAACATAAATCGCAAAAACCAGACATTCACTTTGCCTAAAAACTGCACACATTCTTTATACACTCACCTAAAGGATTATTAGGAACACCTGTTCAATTTCTCATTAATGCAATTATCTAATCAACCAATCACATGGCAGTTGCTTCAATGCATTTAGGGGTGTGGTCCTGGTCAAGACAATCTCCTAAACTCCAAACTGAATGTCAGAATGGGAAAGAAAGGTGATTTAAGCAATTTTGAGCGTGGCATGGTTGTTGGTGCCTGACGGGCTGGTCTGAGTATTTCACAATCTGCTTAGTTACTGGGATTTTCACGCACAAACATTTCTAGGGTTTACAAAGAATGGTGTGAAAAGGGAAAAACATCCAGTATGCGGCAGTCCTGTGGGCGAAAATGCCTTGTTGATGCTAGAGGTCAGATGAGAATGGGCCGACTGATTCAAACTGATAGAAGAGCAACTTTGACTGAATTAACCACTCGTTACAACCGAGGTATGCAGCAAAGCATTTGTGAAGCCACAACACGCCCAACCTTGAGGCAGATGGGCTACAACAGCAGAAGACCCCACCGGGAACCACTCATCTCCACTACAAATAGGAAAAAGAGGCTACAATTTGCACGAGCTCACCAAAATTGGACAGTTGAAGAAAAATATTGCCTGGTCTGATGAGTCTCGATTTCTGTTGAGACATTCAGATGGTAGAGTCAGAATTTGGCGTAAACAGAATGAGAACATGGATCCATCATGCCTTGTTACCACTGTGCAGGCTGGTGGTGGTGGTGTAATGGTGAGGGGGATGTTTTCTTGGCACACTTTAGGCCCATTAGTGCCAATCGGACATCGTTTAAATGCCACGGCCTACCTGAGCATTGTTTCTGACCATTTCCATCCCTTTATGACCACCATGTACCCATCCTCTGATGGCTACTTCCAGCAGGATAATGCACCATGTCACAAAGCTCGAATCATTTCAAATTGGTTTCTTGAACATGACAATGAGTTCACTGTACTAAAATGGCCCCCACAGTCACCAGATCTCAACCCAATAGAGCATCTTTGGGATGTGGTGGAACGGGAGCTTCATGCCCTGAATGTGCATCCCACAAATCTCCATCAACTGCAAGATGCTATCCTATCAATATGGGCCAACATTTCTAAAGAATGCTTTCAGCACCTTGTTGAATCAATGCCACGTAGAATTAAGGCAGTTCTGAAAGCGAAAGGGGGTCAAACACAGTATTAGTATGGTGTTCCTAATAATCCTTTAGGTGAGTGTATATTCCCTAGGCACAATAACTTGCTTTTCACACATTGCCGGTAACATATAAATGTAATGTGTAACAGGGAAACGTACTAAAACAAAGTGTTACCATTGGAAGTTAAGGTACATTCATTAATAATTGGAGAATTATATATCTGTCAGTTTGCATCACTCTGTTAATACCTTGCAGTGTGAACATACATTGTGTTAAAGCACCCACACAGCATCACAATGAGGCAGAAGTCTAAACTTTGACAGCCATTGCCTCACTTTCATTCTTTTTAGCAATTCAAATTTAGATTGGGATCAGTGTCATGTTATATGACCCAATTTCAGTCGAGCTGTAGTGGTCACAGTTGGCCTCACATTTGTCTGTAGAATACTTTAGTATAAAAGGGCTGCAAGCTGTTCAGGTCCTGTGGGTGCAAAACAAGCCTAAATCATCTATTCTTCACCACTGTGCTTGAAGGGTGGTAAGAGGTGTTTGTGGTGATGCACTGTATGATGGTGCATAATGAGCCACACATCTCTACTTTGGTTTGGTTTTATTCTCCTCTTGGAGAAAACAGGTTTTCTCTTTGCTACTCCCCTATGAACACCATACATTTTCAGTATACTGCCAGGGACATTAAAAAATAACTTATTAACCAATAGGCTTGTAGATACCTAAATGCAGTTGTCCTTTCTTGTGGTTATTTTGGCTTCACACGGTCTGAACTTTAATTTGCTGGGTCTACCACAGCTTTAACCCTTGAGTGGTGTTCATATTTTTGTTATTCAGCCAGTGTCCGTGGGTCTGGTGGACCCGCTGCATTTTTGGGTTTTTAATTCAACACAATCAAAGATTTTATGTTAAAATACTCAACAGATGTTTACTTCATCCCAATTACAAGCAATATAAACAGCATATATGGTTAATATTTTCTCTTTACCTTTGTTAGATCACATGTAAGAATTGCAACCTTGTGTGGGAACAGCAGGGGAAGAAACAAAACTCACTCTTGCACTCTTACACTTTCACACAATCTCTCTCTCACACGCACGCACACATAACACACAAAACACACAAAACACACAAAACACACACTCTCTCACACACACACACACACACACACACACACACACACACACACACACACACACACACACACACACTCACTCACTCACTCACTCGGATATGTGGTGTATGGTTACTCTCCATAGGCATAATGGTTTTTCTAATGTACAAACTGTATAATCTATCCCCCTATACTAACCCTACCCCTAAACCTACCAATCACAGAAAACTTTTGGCATTTTTTGATTTTCAAAAAACACCATTTAGTATGTTTTAGTATAAGGACACAGATGTCGTCATAAACCATGTTTACGTTGTAATACCCATGTCATTATACACATTTGTGTCCTCATAAACCATATACATGCACATCACAAACTAACAGCAGGCCCTGTCAGGAGGAGGACAAAGTAAAGGTCACCAGAACCTACAATTTCACTTTTATTAGCCCCGGGTCCAGTGGACCCGAACATCCTGTGTGTAATATAAATGTGTAGGGGGGGTGTACAGTGTGTGGTCATTGAAATTGTGTTCTGATATATATTTCTCACAGAAAATGAGCCAAGGCCAATGAGTCTCAGTTTGAAAAAATAATTAATCGTATCATTTTTCTTTTGATAAAAAATGAAAATGGGTCCAACAGACCCAAACACCATACAAGGGTTAAAGGGGTGATGAATTGAGAAATCAACTTTCCCTTGAGCTTGTGATATGAATATAAGAATATCCTGTAAGTTTCAGAGCTGAAAACTTCCTTGTTAGTCAAAGAAAAGCTTTTATTGACACCAGGCCCAGCAAACGATCGATCTCAGAATGTGCCAGGCTATGACGTTAGAGTGTAGTGAAGCACCTCCTCAACAGAAGAGGAACAATGCCTGATTCTGTAGCCCCACCCACCAACTCATGCCACTAACATATCACAGGCCTACAGAGAGAGCTAAACCGCATCGATTTTCTAAACATACCATATAAGCTTAATTCGGATTCCAATATTATGAATGCATGGATGAACTTTATTTTTAATGAATATCCAGCTCACGTGGGGAAGACTTTGCATTTGTTCTTTCATTTCTGATCACGGATTCATTTGTAAACAAGAGACTGGATTTGCAGACAGGATGAGATTATGAATGAATGAAGCAACACACTAATGTGAGTAAGACATGTTTTTTATATGTAATGTTATTGCATTGTTACAAATCGTTTGATATAGATCTATTGATTGTGTATGTGTCTAATTTAACATACCTTAGCACGCGGTCAAAGGCTGGAGAATCCTTTATTTGTGGTTCTTGATGTGCGTTGTTCACTCTCTTTATATTTGAATGGTAAATGGACTGCATTTTTATAGCGCTTTTAACAGACCCATGGCCATCCAAAGCACTTTACACATTGCCTCACATTCACCCGTTCATACACAGATGGCGGTATCAGCCATGCAAGACTCCATCCAGCTCGTCAGGAGCAGCTGGGGTTATGTGTCTTGCTCATGGACACCTCGACACTTGGTCAGGTGGAACTGGGGATTGAACCACCAACCTTCCGGTTTGTAGACAACTTACATGAACCACTGAGCCATTGCCGCCCACAGGTATGTATTTTTTTGAAGGAAAAATACAATCACAGAAATTTTGGCCATGCAGTCTGCAAGGTACTAGTGTACTGGTCTGTGTGTGTGTGTGTAATGCACAGTTCAGGCTTATATCCACTGATCAGGCGGGCCAAGTAATAAAAAAATAACATTCCAATCAATCGCGGGTGGATGAGAGATAAATCATTGTGTTTGTTTGATAAAGACATTTTGTAAGCCCTGTAGGACTAATTATTCCAGTTGCCGTTTTCCCACATGCTCCAATTGACCAGAGGCCTGTTGCATGAAGCTAGCTTAAACTCTTGAGTTTCAGAGTCGTTCTAGAGTTGACAAATCCAGATAAATTCAACCTGATTTAGATCAGGTTCAGTGGTCTCACAAAGCTCGGTATAAATGTTCTCTGTCAACTCAGGTTTGATCCAGAGTTTGCGATTAACTCTGAAGCACGGGGGAGCACAGGGGGAGTGGCTTTATTGCATCAGATACGCGTCACTTTACTCACAGCTGATTGGTCCAGTTTGGGTTTGTGATCTCTAGCCCAGAATAAAACCTGTTCTGGAGATTGTTGCTGACAAGTTGCTGACAAGTTGCTGACAAGTTGCTGACAAGTTGCCGACAAGTTATTTTGTAGCATCAGACAAATCCAGACAATGGCTGAGAGTGTGTGTGCTCTACTTATAGTGCTGGTGATGAGGACTGATGAGTGTCAAGTGTGCGTGGTTAAGTGCCATGGAGGATGATGGGAAATGTAGTCTGTAATCAGTTCTCTGGTGAGTGTGTTGGTTTGATGAGTGAAGGAGAGCCTGGCGTGATCATGACACACATTAGTTGATTTGTTTAATAACAATAAACACAGAACATGATCAGTCCTTACTAACTTCTACTATAAAGATGTTTATTAGGATTTTATTATTTTTATTTAGTAAGGTTGCATTCAATTGATCAAAAGTTACAGTAAACACTTTTACATGGTTACAATTTCAAATATATTGTAATTGTTCTATTCCAAATAAATGCAGGTTTTTTTTCTGTTTATCAAAGAATCCTGAAAAAATAAAAAAGTTAGTCGTTGCACATATCACTAGCATGCACAGGGCAAAAATGCATTCTGAGGACAGGGGGGAGAAATTGCAATCTGGGTGAGCATTCGAGACTTCTTTCAAAAATATTAAAGCCAGTATGAATCGGTAATTCACTAACTATTCATCCATTTTCTAAATACATGTTATAGTTAACATCTTATTGTTAGCAATTAATCTGTGATGGAAAAAAAAGAAGAACAAAACAACAACAGTAGTTAGTATACTATACCAAATGTCAAAATTTGATTGATTGACAGGTGGGCGGGGCTTCCGGTATAGGGGGCGGGGCTTCCGGTATAGGGGGCGGGACTTCCGGTGTAGGCGGGACTTCCGGTGTAGGTGGGACTTCCTGTATAGGCGGGACTTCCTGTATAGGCGGGACTTCCTGTATAGGCGGGACTTCCGGTGTAGGCGGGACTTCCTGTATAGGCGGGACTTCCTGTTTAATAAATCATGTGATTGACATTAGGTTTTGACAGTTGGTTTTTGACCTATTGTCATAATAAATCATATGATTGACAGTTGGTTTTGATGGTTTTTTGACATTAGGTTTTTTGTTTTGATTAATTTGACAGTTGGTTTTTTGTTTTTGAATGCGGTATAATAAATCATGTTATTGACAGAAGGTTTTATCTTTTGAAGTCGCTGTTATCAGAAAATTCCCCTCCCACCCTGCCACATCCCAGAGCAGCGTATATATATATAAATGGGGCCAGTGTGTTCTACAGCTATCAGCAAAAAGAGAAACATGAGCTACATGAGCATGGACGGATTATCAGCTCCTGAAACCCCAGATGCGGGGTTGCGCAGCAGGACGTTCGACAGTCTGATGACCAGTCTACCTATGGCGCCGAGAAAACCTTATGGGCACGTCCGTTTGACAAGCTTTCTCCATGAACTTTCGGAATGGACTAAAGGAGAATTTATGATGAACAGCAAGCGTGTAATCGGGTACAGATTTCATAAAACAACTCAAGTTGTTATACTCTACACCACCGACAGCGCGGGCGAGTTTCACCCCGGGGAAGACGCATGTCTTGTATTTCCTAAAAAAGACTGGGCATTATTTTACAATTTTGTGTGGAAGGATCTGAAGAGCGGCGGTCAAGAACCTCTGTACGTTGGAGAGTGGGACGGGGTCACCCCGAATGTCCGGTACCGCGTGGTAGGTGACCACACTAAAAAGAACCCGGATGATTCTGTCTACATATTCTGCTGTGATGACAAGACAAAGCTCACCGAAGATCGGTCAGGGGTCGTCCTGCCTAACGAGCATAACAATCTGTATGAAATGCAATTTTTGTTCAAGTGGCAAGATCTGAGTCAGCTGGATATTATGTTTTCAATCATAAACAAGCTGTTCAAATGGTGCGAGCTGCACGACGGCTACAACAAAATTAAAGTGCAGCTGTTCCACCCTGAGAGATGTCCGCGCAGCAGTACATACGCGGGGTATTCACCCCCCATTCACTACAGACATCCGGGACCTCGACGGTCAGCCCCTCCCAGACGTCGTTTATAAACCACAGCTGAAGCGCCACAACGTCCCCGCCCCTTTACTGCATCTGACATAAAGTCAGCGGCCAAACCCTCTCAAGCAACATTTATAAACCATGGCTGAAGACGGCGCTTCAGAACCCGCTCATGTGTGCAGCTGCGGCATCTCTTTCGGCAGCATTCTCGACCCTCCTGACGACAACGCAAGCGACTATTGTCTGACTTACCCCCTTGGATCATCGGACCTTCACAAAGACTGGCAATCGCCCCTCCAAATCGACTGGGACCCGTTAATCGAATGCGACTGCGGCCACGGTCCTGCTAAAACTATCAAACGCTCCAAAGACTGGCTGGACAAATTAGGCTCGGACCTCGGATCACACAACCTGACTTACCTCCCCAGTGCTAAAGCCGGTCACGACGCTACAGACGGATGTTTCAGCGACGTCGGATTCAAAATCGTAAAAGCAGCAACCGTGGTGCTGCTGGAACATCTCATCGGTGATAAGCTGAAGGCCGACTGCGAGGGGTGTGCGATTGACCACCCCAGCCAGCTGCAACATTCCTGCCTGTTTGACCCTCCCAACTTCTACTTCGACACACACTTTGACGAGCTGTCAGGCAAGCTGTTTAAGCCCTTTTTCCATTCCATCATCGGCATTCTCCTAAACCGTTGCGGGCTAAAATCTCACCCCCAGCGTATTCAAGGGACAGTCGGGGGTATTCTGCACGAATTAAAAGACGAACCATTCATCATTGCCAAGCTAGAAGAAATCAGGTTGAAACTTCTGGACAAACCCTGCAAGGAAATAGTCTACGACGTCGTTGATCTCTGGCAAGGTCTCTCAATTGTGAATGGAGAGTGACCAACCCCCCTCCGCGATGGGTGTAGTCTGTAGTCTAAGGAGCTGTTTGGAACTCGTGTTTAAAGACCATTTCAAACATCAGATGACCGAGCTACTGGATAAGATTATTGCGGACGCTGCCCACCCTGATATCCCAGTTGGTCATGACACTACGCGTCAGGCAAATCTCAAGAAGAATATGCCGATAATGAGAGGGATGGCTAATGCATGGGACGATTTGATTGAAAAATGTGTTGATGGTCTCGATCCACCCGATGTAATGATAGAAGCTATTCTAGAAATGATGTGTGAATCACGCGCTGAGATCACAATCTCAGACGTGTTGTGTACTTGTACCTACGTGGCAGATGTATGTACCGAGTTGATAAAGAAAAAGGGTGATGATGACGACTCTGCCAAAATTACCGAAATGTATATCGATTTCATCCTAGACAAAAACATGAAGGCCTGTCGCGACTTTCTTTTCTGGTTAGACAGTCAGTAATGTCATTATCACTAACCATTTACTACATTATTATTTTTTTACTAACCATTTTTTAGCTTACTCTGTTGTATTATATCCATTTTAGCCACTGTCTATCCTGTAATGTTGTATTATATCCATTTTAGCTACTATGTATCCTGTAATGTTATTTTCCATTTTGTTTTTTACTTACTGCTACTTATTATATCCATTTTTAGTTAGATTGTGTTATATTAACATCATTATATCCTTTTTGTACTTACTGTGTATCCTGTAATGTCGTTATATCCATTTTTTTTTTTTTTTTTACTCTACCTGTATTATTTCCATTTTTACTTAGATCTTGCATGTATCCTGTAACGGATTTTTTTAAATAAAAGATTGATTCAAAATACTTGTACGCGTTATTCTTTTGCGGCGGTTGAAACGACAGCATGTCGGAGCTCATGAAAAAGGCTTATTATACACCGTCCAACCCCGGCTCTCTAGGGGGTAAAAAACGATTAAAAGACGCCGTCTTAAAAGATACCGGCGTCCGTCTAAGCGATAAAGAGGTTTCAGATTGGTTGGCGGGTGAGGATGCTTACACATTACACAAAACAGCACCTATAAAATACAAACGAAATAGAGTGGTTGTGTATGGGATCGATACACAGTTCCAGGCTGATCTTGTCGACATGACTGCCTACGCCAAGGATAATGACGGTCATAAATACCTACTGACATGCATAGATGTATTTAGCAAGTTCTCATGGGTCAGAGTTTTGAAGAATAAGAGTGGCATTGAGGTCACTAAAGCGTTCCAGTCTATACTCGAAGAGGGTCGTGTACCTCAGAAATTGCAGACGGATAAGGGAAAGGAATTTTTTAACAAACATTTTCAAGATGTGATGAAAAAGCACGACATCAACCACTTCGCCACCGCTACCGATTTGAAAGCCAGCGTCGTAGAACGATTTAATAGAACATTAAAAAGCCGCATGTGGAGATTTTTAACGGCTACAAATTCCCGCAGATACATTGATGTTTTACAAGACATTATTCAAGGGTACAACAGCAGTTATCACCGAAGTATCAGAATGAGACCCGTGGACGTCGACAAAGCAAATGAGGGTCAAGTGTTTGAAAATTTGTACGGCGATATAAAGAAGAAGAAGAAGACCGTATTTAATTTCAAAGTCGGCGACGTTGTCAGGATTTCTAAAGTGAGAGGCCCGTTCGCCAAAGGTTATGAGCAGAACTACACGGAAGAATTTTTCACAGTATCCTCATGTATTCCGCGTCACCCCCCGGTCTACAGACTCAAGGATTATGATGGCGATGTCATAGATGGGGTTTTTTATGAAGAAGAGTTGCAAAAAATAATTGTGAGTAAAAACAAATCTTTTAAGGTGGAAAAGATTTTAGGTCAGAAAAAACAGGGGAAATCTACGCTTGTTCTAGTGAAATGGCTAGGATGGCCTTCAAAATGTAATAGTTATATAGATAAAAAAACTCTGCTGGACTTGCAATCTCCTTAAAACGCACAGTCGTTAACGGATGAGACCATACGAGCGAAGGAGCATCATGGAGGATCACGGGTTCTACGTCACGTTGCCATGCAATGCGTCGTCGTCGGTTTATCCTGAAAATCGTATAGCCAGCTATACAACCAGGTTGGCTAAAGCTATAGACTTGAAAGGACAATGGGGAGTCGGACTCGCCGAAATCGAATATCCTAGAAGTTGGTACAACTTTAATGACGAAGATGGTCATTTCATCCTACAAAAGACCCCGGAACCCCCGGATAGCAATCCCTCAAATATTGTTTTTTCTATCATTACGAAATTACACATAAGCGGGGGTTACTACGCAAACATTCGTGCGATCCTCCGGGCTATAAATCAACTCATCACACCAGCGGCCGTATTGAATCACGACGAATTAAAAAACAAAGTCTTTCTGGTCGCGAAACCAAACATTTCAGTGAGTTTCCGAGGAAGACTAGCCACTATTTTAGGAATGACTAAAAAACCTCTCGGAGGTTTAAACGATCATAAAGAACCCGATTTTACTACGGACGTCATCACATACGCTCCTCATCAATCCGACATCAATGCTGGGTTCTATACAATGTACGTTTACACGGACATCATCCAATATCAAGCGGTCGGTGATTCGCACGTGCCCCTCTTGAGATGTGTACATATAACGGGTAAAGGCAACGACGCGGTCATTGCTAGATACGACAACCCCCATTACGCATCGATCAACAAGGATCACATCAGCAGCATCGTGATAGAGTTGAAGGACGATCAAAACCACGAAGTACCATTTTCTTACGGGAAAGTCATCGTAAAACTACACTTTAAACCAAAAAATATTTCTATTCTTTAAAAAATGGTTTATTATAGACCCGGAGAGTCCAATACCGCGGACTATGTGAGCTATTACCAAAATCAGGCCGGTTCCGGTTTGCCGGGGTATTCGGGATCGGGAGTTATGTACGGTGCGGGGTTAGGAGGCCTATTCAGAGGTCTGTTCAGGATGGCCGTACCGTTGTTAAAAAGAGGATTTAGCATCGCGAAACCTCACCTAAAATCGGCTGCTAAAAATATAGTATCCGACGTCGTCTCAAACGTATTGACGCGTTCGCATAACGATAAAGCTCAAGACGGATCCGGTCTCATGGTCATGGCTCGTAAGAGAATGTCTAAGCCGCCGGGTGTGAGGAGGCGTGGCCAACGGGTGGTACAGAAGAAGAAGAAGAAAACAGTGCGCGGATCAAACAAGCGCTCACTCGTACGCAGAAAGCGTAAGAGGTCTGTTAGTCGAAACGTATCGATCAAGAGAGCCGCAAAATCCATATTCTAACATGGCACTACTCCATCGCATGTCGGGTGAATGCATCAAGTCTGAGCTGGACTTATTTTCGGTCCCGCTGACACAGACAGTTATTGAGAAAAATGGCTATTTAGAAGTAGCACCGTTATCGGCCATATTGGGCTCTGCACCATTGGAATTTTTTATCGCAGGTAACGGCGATGATTATGTGGATCTCAATAACACGATGCTCTACCTGCGGGTGAAAATCACAAAACCTAACGGGGAAGAGATTGCACACCCTGCCAAGGTGGGTCTAATCAACTACCCCGGAGCCACTATGTTTTCACAAGTCGACGTGACCCTTGGCGATCGTCTGATATCTCAGAGTTCGAGCACTTACCCTTATCGCTGTATCATCGAGAGTCTGATCAACTACGGTAAAGATACGTTGGAATCTGTCTTCAGCGCCGGATTGTTCCATAAAGACACGGCGGGTCATATGGACGTTCAAGACCCGGCAGGCCATAACGCGGGGTTGACAAAGAGATCAGGCTACACCAGCGAAAGCAAGGAGGTGGAACTACTAGCCCCCATACACAGCGATATATTCTTCCAAGAGAAACTTATGATAAATGGGGTGGATATCAAGATACGCCTAATTCAAGCAAAAGATGAATTCTGTCTGATGAGGGCCGACGATGTGGCTTACAAATTAAATATAGTGGCCGCATCCCTATTTGTCAAGAAAGTTACTGTATCACCGCCGGTGAGACTGGCTCACGCCCAGACGTTGCTCTCGACAACGGCCAAGTACCCTGTCGATAGGGTCAGTCTAAAATCGTTCTCCATACCGGCCGGCTCTCGTGTTTCGAATCAGGAAAATCTGTTTTTAGGAACACTGCCAAAGTCTATCGTCATTGCCATGGTCGACAACGACGCATTCACCGGTTCCTACGCAAAAAATCCATTCGCGTTCAAACACTACGACCTTGAATTCTTAGCCGTCTACGTTGACGGACAACAGTACCCGGCCAAGCCTCTACAGCCCAATTTCGAAGCTGGTTTGGCAGTACGCGAATATTATCAGTTGGTGATGACGACCGGGAGACATCTTAAAGACCAACCGCTCTGTTTCGGCAGGAATGATTTCCTGAACGGATACACGCTTTACGCATTTAACCTCACGCCCGACGAAGAGTGCGGTCAGCACATTTCCCTCATCAAGTCCGGGAATATCAGAGTCGAAGCTCGTTTCAGAAAACCGCTGCCGAATACCATTAATTTAATTGTTTACGCTGTATTTGACAGCATCATTGAATTGTCTAACCGCCGACAGGTACTCATAGACTACTATTGAGATGAACACGCTGCAACTCACCGCCATCATGGATAAAATTACCTGCAGGACTCATTTTCTCGGCGTTCTACCGAGCGATCAACTACCCGAAAAACCCATAAGGATCTTACCGTCGGCCTGTATCGTGAACACCGACCCTGCTAGCATGCCGGGGGAGCACTGGGTCGCCGTTTATTTAACCCAAGACGGGGGCGCGTGTTTTTTCGACAGCTTCGGCAACCCCCCCACCAGCCATCGCTTTCCAACCAGCATCAATGACTTTCTAGCAGCCAACGATGCCGACGTATTATATTCCGGCAGACGAGTCCAGGATTATTCATCGGACACCTGCGGTCAGCACTGTCTGTTTTTTCTATATCATCTAGCTAGAGGATACGGCTATGATCATGTGATGAAACTATACACCGATGATTATATTAAAAATGATAAAATGGTGTCCCTATTTGTGAAGAGATTAAGACCGTATGTTTGTATTGATACAATGTTGTCCTGCGTTCACTGCGTGCAGACATGTCTGACATATAAATAAAAATCTTGAAACCATTATATTTTTAATCGTCTTTTATTTAATCATAAGATACATATTAATGTACATACAAAATGAAAGGATTCGTTAAAATTCCAACCATTGTCTTCGATCGATAGTCGGGGATTTAAACACAGAGTCTTCGGACTCTGGAAACACCGAGCGTGATTGTCTTCGTGCCCTTTTGGAAGGTCTGACACGGGGTGGGCTGGGGGTGTCGGGTTTACTCTTTAGAGATTTAATGGTGCTCCTGACCTGTTGATTCGGCACTGTAGAAAAAGGGATGTTTAATTCGGCAAAGGCGTGTAGAAACTCTGACCATCCTACAGGTCTCCGGTTATCCCGAACCATTTGCGGTGCCGTGACATTTTTTAACAAATCGACCATGTGTGAGCCTTGTACGGCTTTACCCCTGAACACAAACTCCCCCGATTCGTTCCACGCGCTTAGTCCTTTAGCTTTAGACATCTTGTCTAATATGTATCTGCTGTTTTTCACACTTCTCGAAGGTACATTCTTCAGAACTTCATCCACCACATGCTCCTCAGCACCGTTGTCATCTTCGACGCTAGCCGCGGTCGGTACTTCATCTTTAGGAGCGGGATCGGGCAACGACTGCGTTAAAACTCCGCTCTCCCGATCGCTTTGTTTAACGATGGTCAAAAACCTGCTCAGGGTATTTGTGTAAAGTTTTGCTTTTTCGTACGGGTTCAAATCAGTGCGGAGTAAGATATTTCTCATGGCGCCGTCCAAATCGTTTTCCACGCTCTGTCGAATATTCTCGCGAACATTTTCGGTTCTCACCTTATCCAGTTGATGTTGCGGGACTAAATACATCTTCTCGGCGTACTCCATCCTATCTGTTTGCTATTAAGCTCGAAAGAAAGGGTACGGCGACGCTCAGGAGCGGTAAAAGGAATCCACCCTTCTGGTTGAAGACTCGTTTTTTTGCCGCTATGCCGATTTTTTTATTGGCTACAAATTTAATTTCGGCTTTTCTCTTTCTCAGTTTTCGGTACTGTTGTGGATTGACCGGAATCGTCCCGTAGAGGATGTTGAGCGCTACTTCACACAACGATAAAATGAATTCGTCGGATGCCGATTGTAGAATAAGACGCCTTTGTTTAGGAGATGCTTTATGTAGCATTTTTAACACCGGCAGATGTTTACAAAGTCTGGCGGACATGGTGATTTGATCACGTTCTTCTTCTTTTTTTCGGGATGTAAACCACTTGACGGTCGGAAAGCAATCCTGTTCTGAGACGGTACTGCTCGGGGGTTTTTGCTTTATAGTCTATCATTATGTAGCCGAAAGGCTGGTTGACCGCATCGTGGTAGCACTCCATAAAGTATTTTGTGTTTCCGGGGTACATTTGGCGTCCCAGCATCGCTACTTGATTGACGTCCCGAGGATTTTTAAACATGATCATATAATTGGCGTTTAAGCTGATGGTTCGGCTGGATTTACCCTGTACAAATAAATTTTGCACTATATAAATAGCGCTGAGATTACGGTGGTGTACGTACTGCGTAAAAACCCTTTGAAGCTCCAAATTGGCGCTAGCTTGCTGCATCAAATCATCCACGATGAGAAGATTTGTTTTAGTGACAGGTAACAAATCATCATCATTCAGACTCTCTGGTATTCCTTGCACAAATTTAATGTCATACAATTTAAGTACATCGTCGTACAAAGGCTGCCAACAATCATACAACCAGACAATGTTTTCAATTTTCTTGGAAATTAAATTCAAACCTTTTTCCAACAAAAGTTTCACAAAATAAGACTTTCCAGAATTGGAAGGCCCGGAGATAACACAACTAAATGGATGTTGAAGTCTGAAATCAAAATCGGAAGCATCCATTGATCCTCTGTGCATCATCTGATCAGTAGCCATAAGGAAGCGTGGTGAAATCGGGCAAAAGTCTGCGTTTATTATACACCACCTTAAACCTTTTAACGACTGATTTGTTGTGCAATGTGAGAGTCTTTTTATCCCTCACAATGTTTTCCGTGTGAGCCAGGATGTATTCGGTACTATCATACGACGTCACATAACTATCAACCAGACCAATCAGGGTATCCAGGCGGATGGCTTGGGAATTTTTAGCATTCAGCGTTATCCCCTTAGCTTTCATGCATACTTTGCCTTTAGCGGTGCGAAAGCCATACGATTTAGGGCCGCTAGAGCAAAACTCTGTGATAAAATCCCCATCGTCTATTTCGTTCGTCAGCTCGCCCAAATAATCACCCAGAGGCGGCTCCCAGTCACCGTCCCTAGACACGAACACGACGGAGTCTGTATCAGAGTAAAGTATACGACTGCTGAGTCTGTCCATCAACTCGTACAATTCCAGTCGGGCGTGGGCCGTAGTGAACGCCCCTATAAACACGTTGACGTCGCGAGCCTTACAAACATCCTCTTTGTTGGGTTTATGCTGGACGAGAGCCACGTTGTCTGAGACGAATGAGAAATACGACAAGTTGTCGGTATTACCGAAGACGATTCTGGTGAAATCTTCGGGGTCGTTCACCAGAGTCGTTTGAGGTAAATTTGGTTTTAAAGAGAACCGCCCCCAAAGCGAATTCAGACATAGCTTTGAGATAGCTCTCTGCGCGGGGTTGTGCTTGATCTTTTCGGGGTCGAGTTGAACCCCCTCTTTTTCAAAATACTCGCGAATGTAAGTTTCTTTCTCAGCGTCCGTGACGACATTCGACGGGTACCCCGACGCTTGTTGTTTCAAACGCAAAAATGTTTTGACGTATTCGACAAACAACGTGTCTGACCGTTGTGGAAAATGCCAAACCTCGTCAATCTTGGCTACCACATAACCCTTCTCGATGGCTTTTAAAAGCTCGATGGATACCCAGGACCCGGAGAGTGATCTTTCCTCATCCGTGTGGGTACAGCTCGTGGTCTGGTTTTGATTGTGAGCGCAGGTTCTGCATAACGGAAACATGAGTTTTCCTTGACATCTGTAAGGGAGAACCGGATGCAGTAATTTGCGGGGAGGGTACACGGTCGCTTTGATGAGTCCGTAATAATTTTCAATCGGTTCAAAATCTTTGAAAATGATTTGGGGGTGTTCGATCGGGTAGCTTTTCCTAGCCTGGCAGAAGGGGTAGAGGCTGGTGAAATCGAGATACCTTATTTTCTCATCTCCGCTCACTTTGTGATAGAGTTTATAAGCGTTCGTGCGCCCACCATACAAGGTTTCTCTTGGGTTCAGTCTCTCCGGGGCTGAATAACCGGCCATAAATTCTATCACAGAGGGATCGGTCTTTTTCATTTTGGTCCATTCACATTCCCAAAGAACCTCGACTTGTAAACCGTACGCGTTCTGCAGAATTTCGATCTTATCGTCAAACTGTCTCCTGAGAACCCCATAGGGTACCCCCGACAAGGGGTGTGACTCATGGGGTGCAAAGCGGCAGCAGTGACCGTGGAAGATGCATCCCGCGTATTCTAAGCCGTGCTGCACACCGTCTTGCTGGTAGACGCCATCTAAAAAGTACTTACCGATCGATACTTCGCCGTGGTTTACGGCGTGGTGAACATCCACGTTTCGAGTCTTTTTGACATACTCGAGCCATTCGATCGAGCCACTTGAGTAGGACTTATTCTGATGGATGTACGCTTTGTTGTGCGTGAGAGCGAGGGTGTTTCTGCTGAGATAATGGGTTTTGAAGACCCCCATCGAACAGCTGGGGAGCGTCGTGAACCCAAAAGGGTCAATTTCGGTGCATTCTAGGAACGCCTGACGGTATTTCATACAGCCTTCGCGTAATAAGACGACGTCGTTAACCCCGTACGCGTACAGTTCCTGCCTGAAGTCAAACTGCTCCCCCTCAACCGTGCTGTACCATGCATCAAACTTTTCACGGTCTTTATCCGACATGTTATCGTAGTTGTAGAACTTTTTGTCGGGGTATGGTCCAACATAGTTCTCGTTTTCCACCCTGTTGAAAAGATGGGGGAAGTAGCCTTTTTCAGTCGTCGTCAAGTCTAACGCCGCGGGCATTTTGGCAAGGGCCATTGGAAAAAATGAGTAGCTATCGATGTATCGTTGGCCAAACGATTCGTCGTACATGTAAATTAATTTACAGCCTTGCATTATGATCTCAATCGCAATCCCGGCTTTGCAAAAATACTCGAGAATCAGAAAGGAGTCGAATCTGGAGGCGTAATGAGCTATGAAGCAGTAGCCAATATATCGGGGTTTTCTGAAGCGGTTGATTAGCTTAGCGATGCAGTCGGTACCCTCCGCCGTAAATTTCTTCCCTTTGAAAGTGATTGCGCAAACAAAATTAGCCACGTGGCGCCCGTTTTCGTAACGCGTTTCAAAATCGTAGAAAATATATTTCTCGCATGGCTCCTTAGGCTCTAGGGGCTGTATGAAACATTGGTGCGTCCCGTGTCCCGTCAGATGTTCTCGACAGTGGGCGCATTTGTCCGTCGGGCATATGTGTTTTGCTTTCTTGTCACCCTCTTTAATGTAGTAACGCAACCTGCATAGTTTGCAGTATTTGATAATATCACAGGAGGGGGATTCTTGACCGGGAGGAGGGTTCTTTTTATGCATTTCGAAGCAATAGCTCGATTTACAGTAGCGCAAACAATCGGGACAATGTATGGTTCTTTTAGGGTATCTGTGACATTCGGCGTCAAAACAGACATTGCAGACGTGCTTGCATTGGTGGTCTCTGCGGTTGCTGTAACTTTTGTAACAAAATTGACAGACGTATGGCGAACCTAAGAAGCCTGTCAGATTCATGATCATATAATAGTGATTATCATGTAGATAGAGGAACACCGTTTTGGGGTGGGGTTCGTCAGAATTTTTGTACGTTTCTAAGACCATGGCATTCGATCTGTGAAATACAACGATTTTAATGCCTAGCGCTCGTTCAAACGAAGCTATGTCGCTAAGAGCGATTCGGTCTTGAATTGAGAAGCCGACGCTGTTTTGGATGACTGCAGCCAGTTTTTCTAACTCGCTCTCGGGTAGCTGGGGGTTAAGAAAGCGAGTGAGACAAATAGAGAAGCACAATTGATTTGACAAATTTATGGGGCAGAACAAATTCGTCTTTTTTCTTTTGATTACCTGATCAACGGCCAGATCTGTAAGTTTACGTCGTCGACCGCCTCCTTGTCTGTTCATGGCTACGGTAGCGTCGATCTCGACGGCGTCGTCCGATAATAACAGCTGGTTGCTCTGTAAAACTCTTTCAAATTGATCCATAAGCGAATTCACATCATAATCATTACCGGGGGCGAGAACACCGCTGATGGGTGTTTGTAGAGTGGGTGCCGACATGGTCATATTGATTACGGGTGCATCGTGGCCGATTTCTCTAGCGAAGGTGACGATCTCGCTCAGCATGCGATGTAATGAAGTGTGATAAGAGGCCAAATCTGTAGAGTTAATCTCTCTCAGATTCATGCTCCTTCTCAACGACACACTGTTGAAGCGTGGTCGTGGTAAAACGTGATATCCGTTAACGAACCCGCCTTCTCGGATCAGCGTATCAATTTCCGTACGGCTTAATCGACTCTGTCTGTTAGGGTCAGTCTCGCGTAAAGCGTCAATATTACCTGATGTGGGCCTCGTGCTGCTGCTGGTAGATGGCTGTGGAGTATCATCAGCGTCAGGATCGCTGTCGGTACATGCAGGGAGTTGATTATTTAAAACACCACCGTATTGTACAACATGATTGTTGTCTACGGTTAGCACGTGATCGTACAAATTAATATTGGAATTTACGGCTAATTCAAAAAGATCCAAATTAGAGGGGGATTGCGAAGATTCTAGATTAAACAAATACTGTTCTAAAGAATCCGGAAGCCAACTTAGCATTTCAATTTCGTCCGGTGACAGTTCTGCGTCGTCGTCTGAGCAAAAGCTTTTTGACCCATCCATTTTAGATTTCAGACCAAAACATGAAATATTACAAAATCACAAAAAGTATATGGAATAAATCAATACATGATAGATGTAAAAAACATGCATGCATGCATACAACAAAATTACAGAGTATCTGGAATATAAAAATCAATACATGCAATACAAAAGTTTAATGGAATAAATCTATATTGAATTAACTGCAACGTTCCATCTATGATGATGAGAATAATAAACCTGGGTGTCGCGAAACTCTTGACATAATGCCTCTATTAAATTAGTATCGGCGAGTGGCTCGTCAGCCGGGCGATGCTCTGCTGACACTTCTTCAACTTCGATGTCTTCTTCTTCCAACGGAGTTTGGATCGCTTTCGTACTTGTCCAAGTGATGCGTCGAGGTGTATGCCAGCTAGTCATGTGGTCGGGGCTATAGCCCGACCCTGCTGTGTAGAAATATAACACAAAAATTGTTATGGTATGATTCAATTTGTGTTTAAATGAAAATAATAATGTAGATAGTCTCACCATAAAGAAATACGCTGTCAAGACTCGGCGCAGGACCGCTCGGCGGCGTCGGACAGAAAGTTTTCCTGTCAGGACTGTTTTCAGGACTGATTGGCGGGATAAAACAAAACGTTTTTCTCTCAGGACAGGTCGGTGAGGTAGGACGATCGGTTTTTCTACCCTTCTTTCTCAAAGGTTCACCGCTGGGTCCAGCGACCTGGTCTAAAGCAGAGCCGGCAGGAACTATTTGATCCACAGCGTGCGTCGGCGTGGGGTCAGGCACGTCATCATTATTCTGTTGAGCGGTGTCAGTCAGTGGGAAGCCGGGTTGCGTGATAAACTGAATGAAATCTAAAATAAATAAATAAATAAATTTTTCATAAATGTTAAGAAAAAAAAAAAACATGATGTCGGCGATGGGTCTTGTCTTACCATCAGACGCGCTGTCTGCTTCAACCAGCTGAGGGGTCACTGTGAATGAAAAAAGAGAGACAATTAAAAAAAAATTTTTTTTTTTTAAATTATTTATTAATTTTTTATTATTAATTTTTATTTATTTATTATTATTTAATTTTTAATTTATAAAAGAGCAGTCCTCACATGCATCATTGCTATCGTGAGCGTCACTTTCAACATTCGAACCTGTGAGGCAAAAAATCCTGTTATGAATGGAAACATTTGTGAGTCGCTTTATATGCATGTCTGATGACAGATGCTGAAAAAAAAATCATTAATTTTCTAAATGTTATTTCACCCCGGTGCTCTAGGGGCGCAATTACACCATAACTGGATGTAGTTTTAACTCCGGGACACCGGGTGTCGCCGGAGAGCATACAATTGTGTCATAACTGGATGTAGTTTTAACTCCGGGACACCGGGTGGTGCCGGAGAGTACCCGTAACAGTAACAGTAACATGCTGTGTTTAAGACACCGATTTTAGTTATAGCTGATAGACCAAAGATGACTCAATGATTAAAACACTGTACCCATGCATGAATGTTTAAAACATCATTAACTCAATGCTAATGTTAGTTATAGTTGATAAATCACATCAATAGCACATTTTTAAAGCATCATTGTATAACATTATAGCATCAAATATAGAGAAAAAATACTCACCGTTCTGCATTTTGATGAGGGAGAGAGATGATGAGATGCTGTGGTCTAAAAGTTCACTTTTATAATGCATTTCCCCTCGCCTCACACATATATATGTGATGGGTAAAAAATGGAGAAAAACACGCCTGTCCAATAGATGGCGCCATTGCACTACGCATTTTGGGGGCTTATCTCATGACCGACCATGGCCTTTTGGGGCCTACTGAATGCCGCTGACTTTATGTCAGATGCAGTAAAGGGGCGGGGACGTTGTGGCGCTTCAGCTGTGGTTTATAAACAACGTCTGGGAGGGGCTGACCGTCGAGGTCCCGGATGTCTGTAGTGAATGGGGGGTGAATACCCCGCGTATGTACTGCTGCGCGGACATCTCTCAGGGTGGAACAGCTGCACTTTAATTTTGTTGTAGCCGTCGTGCAGCTCGCACCATTTGAACAGCTTGTTTATGATTGAAAACATAATATCCAGCTGACTCAGATCTTGCCACTTGAACAAAAATTGCATTTCATACAGATTGTTATGCTCGTTAGGCAGGACGACCCCTGACCGATCTTCGGTGAGCTTTGTCTTGTCATCACAGCAGAATATGTAGACAGAATCATCCGGGTTCTTTTTAGTGTGGTCACCTACCACGCGGTACCGGACATTCGGGGTGACCCCGTCCCACTCTCCAACGTACAGAGGTTCTTGACCGCCGCTCTTCAGATCCTTCCACACAAAATTGTAAAATAATGCCCAGTCTTTTTTAGGAAATACAAGACATGCGTCTTCCCCGGGGTGAAACTCGCCCGCGCTGTCGGTGGTGTAGAGTATAACAACTTGAGTTGTTTTATGAAATCTGTACCCGATTACACGCTTGCTGTTCATCATAAATTCTCCTTTAGTCCATTCCGAAAGTTCATGGAGAAAGCTTGTCAAACGGACGTGCCCATAAGGTTTTCTCGGCGCCATAGGTAGACTGGTCATCAGACTGTCGAACGTCCTGCTGCGCAACCCCGCATCTGGGGTTTCAGGAGCTGATAATCCGTCCATGCTCATGTAGCTCATGTTTCTCTTTTTGCTGATAGCTGTAGAACACACTGGCCCCATTTATATATATATACGCTGCTCTGGGATGTGGCAGGGTGGGAGGGGAATTTTCTGATAACAGCGACTTCAAAAGATAAAACCTTCTGTCAATAACATGATTTATTATACCGCATTCAAAAACAAAAAACCAACTGTCAAATTAATCAAAACAAAAAACCTAATGTCAAAAAACCATCAAAACCAACTGTCAATCATATGATTTATTATGACAATAGGTCAAAAACCAACTGTCAAAACCTAATGTCAATCACATGATTTATTAAACAGGAAGTCCCGCCTATACAGGAAGTCCCGCCTACACCGGAAGTCCCGCCTATACAGGAAGTCCCGCCTATACAGGAAGTCCCGCCTACACCGGAAGTCCCGCCTATACAGGAAGTCCCGCCTACACCGGAAGTCCCGCCTACACCGGAAGTCCCGCCCCCTATACCGGAAGTCCCGCCCCCTATACCGGAAGCCCCGCCCACCTGTCAATCAATCAAATGTTGACATTTGGTATAGTATACTAACTACTAACAACAACCTTCTACTGTTTATTCAAAATGTCACAACTGGATCTTCCAGTGAAAAAAAGTCTTCTCCCTAGTGACATATAGAAGACTTCTCGAATAGAGTATATAACTCCCACATCTCAAAATCCAATCAGTGACTTTTTTAACTTCAAAGCTTAGAATAAGTCTTCAGTTCCACACTAGATAAATGATATCATTGTTAATATCAATATTAACATTCCTGCAAAATTTCCCTAAAACGCCTAAAAAAAACATACCCAAAGTAAATTGCATGCTGTTCTTGAACCATTTGGAGTATATGCATATTTTTGGTCTCTTTTAAAAGGTGACAATCTAAGGTTTGGTCCTAAACAGCCAGAATCACTGTAAATCATACTGGTATTGGGTAATAGAACTTTTAAAATACTGAAAAAAGAAAATATGTAATTCCGCAAATTTTTTTTTAAAAAAGATGCCTGCATATGACTATAGCTGGGAGCTATTAGCTGGAAAACACAATAGGATCACAGCATGAAGCCTTACCAAGTCCAATTTCCTATTTGATAACTATACCTTTAGAAAATGAGTGTTTTGCACATGTTTATCTAAGTTCATGTCTAGGTGCTTCCCAAAAAAAGCCACTTGGAGACTCCAAATGACCCTTTGTAACCATTGACACATACAATGCTGCTATTCTTGAATGCTTTTAAGTACAGACATACTTTTGGGCTCTAATGAACGGTTACACTTAGAGCTGTTATATTCCTTATCCAGATTTAAAATAATTTTGTGAATAATTGCTGAGACATGAACATTATAGTGTTTTTATAGTGTATATTATAGTGTTTTTGCAATTTATGAAACTAAACTTTGTGCAAATAAAGACAAAACAAGTGCTATAGATTTATAAAGCTCTTTCATATTACAACTCACACTCATATATAATAAGAATATCGTCGCTGTCCGATGAAAACCACGTATGTCCATTTTGCCGATTTTGAGATTTTTCGACGGATTGAATGTCCAGGTTCATTTCCGTATACAGTATGCGTCACATATCTAAATGGCCAATGAAAAGTTGTGAAAACATGTCATCTGATTTTCACGTATATCCATTTGGTGTCAAAGCTGTCAATCACGCCGCGTATCTCCCGCCCTGTGGAAGCATCTCGCTGGTCTCGCCGGTCTCGTGAAATTGTTTCATCGAAGCTCAGCACTGGATAGCCGAAAGTACGACATTGAAGCTCTCCACAGTTTAGTTCTAATCTAGTTCTTCACAGATTAGTTTGCTTGCTAGTATGTAAATAAACTCGGTCTCTTTGATAAGATTCAGCCTTTTTTTTCTCAGTCAAACTGATCAAATTATAGCCTGTAATGCTACTGTCATGATTATCACTAGAACATGCCTCACTCATACTGCGATCACCGCTTGCCAGAGGCTGAGAATATCCAGAATGTATTCCTCTGTATTCCTCACGTATTCCTCTGCTGAAACGCGACTTTGCCATTCTAATTAATGATCGTAAGAACGCGTATCGACCACCGTTACTGTAAAATATGCACGTATGTCCATTTAAACTCAATTTTGGTCAAATGTGGATTATATTATTACACTGTCAAGAATATGGTTACATGTAAAGATGCTGTACCAAGTATGACAACGCTACATTCAACTGCTTTTGAAATACAGTGTTTTTTTCACTTCCTGAAAAGTAAGCGTTTTGGACATACGTGAGTTTCATCGGGCAGCGACGATATATAATATCAAACTATTAGCACACTTTACATGTCACTCTCTCCTCCTCTGCCTCTCTGGGAGTGTGGCATCTCTGCAGGCGTGCACCCCTCTGTGTCCAAAATGCTCTCACGGTCTCAAAGATGATAATCTGTGACATAAAAAACAAAGAATAAATAAATACATTTAAAAAAACACTTACACGCAGACATGGACGCACACACGCAAGCACGCAAACAAACACACACACACTCGCGCGCTCGACACACACAGGCGTGCTGTAACAGGATTATCCAAACAAACACGACAGAGGTTAGCCGCATTCAATTGCCCATAGCATTGCTCAATTGCCTATTCGAGTGAGAACCGTCTAACACGGAAAACATCTCGGTTACGCATGGTAACCCTCATTCCCTTAAGGAGGGAATGGAGACGTACGCCGGTTGTACCGACGAATTGGGATCACTTCAGAGAGCCCCTATCAGCTTCGAGATTTAGAGAACGGGCCAATGGGCCATTGGTGTGCGAGATTGGCCCCGCGCCGTGGGTATAAACAGGAAGCGAGAGCAACGCACTGACATTTTTCACTGAGGAGCCGAACTAGTGACTCAGCCATGCAGTGATGGTAAGGAACTGTGGCGACGGGACGTACGTCTTCCTCCTTCAGGGAACGAGGGTTACCATACGTAACCGAGACGTTCCCTTTCAGTCGGTCACGTTCGACGTACGTTGGTTGTACCGACGAATTGGGATCCCTTTGGAAAATGCCACAGTTTTTTACCACTTCCATAGCCCAGCGAGAGCCCTTCAGACCCCGTTTTGATGCGGGCGGGGAAATTCACGCAGGGAAAGTCACAAAGCTGTTCCTCAAGACCCACGCAGCAGACTTATTGTAAAATGCTGGGAAAGCGTGCCCGAAGGACGCTGCGAAAGCCACATCATGCCCGGAGGGAGTTACCATGTGGAGAATACACGTATGGACTGGCCTTGGGCAGTGCAACATACAGAAGTCCCAGGGGTGGCCCCGTCCTATTGTAGGCAGGGGAAAGACACCGTACTGAGATGGCAGAGGAACTCTGCCGAGGGAAAGACACAAGCTCGCCATAGGGAGCTGTACCGAGGAAAATACACATATGGGACCGCCGTAGGGGTCACAACATACGGAACCCAGCCTGACACAAGTTCCACCAATGCATACAAGTGCCAGACCTGGCGCCGGATGCTCCGCCACATCTGACTGCCGAAGGTTGCGGAGGATTCAACAGGGTACGCCAATTCCTGGGGAACTCGACTGGAGAATATATGCGCACATATCAGTTCCATGGGGAAGGGAGTGGCGCAGCAAGCCGACACTTGGAACGGGCACTTCAGTGTTGCTGACTATGGGAAGCGAGCACACGAGAAGAAACCGGTTCCACACGTAAGCTATAAAACCTAGCGAACGTGTTTGGTGTCGCCCAGCCCACAGCTCTACAAATGTCAGCGAGGTGCCACGAGCCAGCACCCAGGAAGAAGCTACACCCCTGGTGGAGTGAGCTTTAACTATCCAGTGGGCCATCCTCTGCTTGGAGACAGCCTTTCCCTTCTGCTGGCCTCCATAACAGACGAAGAGCTGCTCTGAGGTCCTAAAGCTTTACGTTCTGTCAACATAGCAGGGCGCGAACTGGGCAGAGAAAAGCCAGGGCTGGGTCTGCATCCTCCGAGGGCAGTGCTTGCAGGCTCACCACTTGGTCCCGAAAGGGAGTAGTGGGAACCTTGAGCACATATCCAGGCCGGGGTCTCAGGGTTACCTGAGAGTTACCTGGCCCGAATTCCAGGCACGAATCGTCGACCAAAAATGCCTGCAGGTCCCCTATCCTCTTAACCGAGACCAATGCAACCAGGAGTATTGTCTTTAGAGACAAGATTTTCAGCTCAGCTGACTGCAAAGGCTCGAAGGGTGCCCTCTGCAATGCGGTCAGCACCAGAGATAAGTCCCAAGAGGGTATAGAGGGAGGACGAGGCGGATTTAGTCTCCTCGCCCCCCTCAGGAACCTGACGATCAGATCATGCTTGCCTAAGGACTCACCATTAACCAGGTCATGATTTGCGGCAACGTACACCTTGAGGGTTGAGGGAGACAGCCTTCGCTCCAACCCGTCTTGAAGAAAAGAGAGCACAGATCTGACCAAACACTTTCGGGGGTCTTCTCGGTGAGAAGAGCACCAATCGATGAACAGGTTCCACTTCAATGCATACAGCCGTCTCGTAGAGGGGGCTCTGGCGGAAGTGATGGTGTCAACTACCGCTTGTGGTAGGTCACCTAGAACCTCCGCGTCCCATCCAGGGACCAGACATGGAGTTTCCAGAGGTCTGGACGCGGGTGCCACAGGGTGCCCCGTCTCTGAGTTAGGTGGTCCTTCCTCAGAGGAATGGGCCACGGAGGTGCTGTCTCGAGGAGCACTAGTTCCGGGAACCAAGTCCTGTTGGGCCAATACGGAGCTACCAAGAGGAGCTGCTCCTCGTCCTCCCTGACCTTGCACAGTGTCTTTGCAAGAAGGCTCACTATAGGAAATGCATTTTTTGCGTAAATTTGCGTAGGCCCCGGGGCCAGCTGTGTGCCAGGGTATCCGTGCCGAGGGTTCCCTCGGTCAGGGAATAAAACAACTGGCAGTGGGTCGTGTCGGGGGCGGCAAACAGGTCGATCTGTGCGGCCCCAAAGATCAGATCAGCTGGACCACCTGGGGGTGGAGTCTCCACTCTCCGGGGAGCACCGGTAACCGTGACAGCTCGTAGGCCGCACGATTGATTGATTGATTGATTGATTGGGCCCGGAATGTGAATGGCACAGAGCGACCTCAGATGCTTCTGACTCCACAGGAGGAGATGGCGGGCGAGTTGGGACATGCGGCTGGAGCGTAGACCACCCTGTTTGTTGATGTACGCAACGGCCGCAAAACTGTCCGTCTGGACCAGAACGTGCTTGTCTTTGAGCAGCATTTTGAAGCGGCTGAGAGCAAGATGAACTGCCAGCAACTCCAGGCAATTGATATGCCATTGTAGTTGGGGCCCCGTCCACAGACCCGAAACTGCAAGCCTGTTGTACGTGGCACCCCAGCCGGTGGATGAGGCATCCGTGGAGACAACAGAATGCCTGGACACTTGTTCTAGAGGCACTCGTGCCCATAGAAATGAAGGGTCCGACCACGGGCTGAAGGTTTGGCGGCATCTTGGCGTCACTTGGACACGGAGGGACCCACTGTGCCACGCACACCCATCTCGGGACTCGGTCGTGTAGCCAGCGTTGAAGCGGTCTCATATGGAGCAGCCCTAGCGGCGGTACTGCGGCTGCTGCTGCCATATGCCCCAGGAGCCTCTGAAATTGTTTCAATGGTACCGCTGTGCTGCGTTTGAACGAATTCAAGCAGTTCAACACTGACTGGACGCGCTCCTCTGTGAGGCGCACTGTCATGGCGACGAGTCGATCTCCATCCCGAGAAAAGAGATCCTCTGTACGGGACAGAGTTTGCTCTTCTCCCAGTTGACCCGAAGACCCAACTGGCTGAGGTGCCGAAGCACCATGTCCCTGTGTTCACACAACTGACCCCGTGACTGGGCAAGGATCAGTCAGTCGTCGAGATAGTTGAGAAGGCGAACACTATGCTCTCTCATGGGAGCAATGGCTGCCTCCACGACTTTCGTGAAGACACGGGGCGACAGGGACAGCCTGAAGGGCAGGACTTTGTACTGATATGCTCGTCCGTCGAATGCAAAGAGTAGAAACGGTCTGTGTCGAGGGAGAATCGAGACATGAAAGTATGCGTCCTTCAGGTCGATCGCTGCAAACCAATCTTGGGACGGACGCACCTAAAGATGCGTTTCTGCGTCAACATTCGGAATGGCATCCTGTGCAGGGAGCGGTTCAAGTATCGCAGATCCAAGATCGGTCGTAACCCGCCACCTTTCTTGGGTACAATGAAGTACGGGCTGTAGAACCCGGACTTCATATCGGCTGGAGGGACTGGCGCTATCGCGTCCTTCGCCAGTAGGACAGCGATCTCCGCCTGAAGTACAGGGGCGTTCTCCCTCGTTACAGACGTGAAGTGAACACCCCTGAACTTGGGGGGATGCCGGGCGAACTGAATCATATAGCCGAGTCTGGTGGTACGGATGAGCCAGTGAGACGGGCTGGGGAGCGCTAGCCAGGCCCCCAGAGACCGTACAAGCGGGATCATCAGCACCACAGACGTACCCGCAGCGGGGCAGCGCAGCGGAACGCAGGGACCCGTGGACGACATGGGAGTGGTCCGTGGAGGTGTCTGGGTGAGAGACACACAAACCTGCATCCGCTGAGGGGGCAGGCGAGTGTGAGGAGGCACATTGTGTGCGTCCCGACAGCCAGCACCCCCTGCAGGCGAACGGAGAGGCGTCCGAGGGAAACGAGGCATGGTAGCGTCGCATACCGCCAGACATGCTCTCTTGGCACACAGAGATGTTGGAAACTGCTCTTTTATTGATAATTTGGGTACCACTGGCCCCAGTGACAAGAACAAAAAGACAGAACAAAATATTTACTCCTAATAAAGGAGTGGTGCTGCAGCCATCTCCTGAAGAGCAGTTTCCTCCATCTCTGGGTGGCCCGTCTCAGGGTCTCTTACGACGGCGCTTGCCACCTGGCTTGGCAGCAGCCTGAGCGGGCTGAACATCCTTCCCGCGGCCGGCTCCATGCCTCCGCCTGGGTGGAGGCTGCTGCTGGGCTGGGGCGGGAGCTGGGGCGGCAGCAGGCGGACATCCTCAGCGTCAGGCAGACAGAGGTGCTGCGGCCGGCGGCAGGGTGGAGGCAGCAGCAGACCGCCGGGGCAGGATGTGTTTGATGGCCTCCGTCTGCTTCTGGGTGGCCGAGAACTGCTGGGCAAAGTTCTCGACCGTGTCGCCGAACAACCCGGCCAATGAAACGGGAGAGTCCAGGAACCGATTCTTGTCAGTCTCCCTCATGTCAGCCAGGTTGAGCCAGAGATGCCGTTCCTAGACCACTAAGGTGGACATCGCCTGACCAATGAAGCGGGTGGTGACTTTCGTCACCCGGAGGGCGAGGTCTGTCAGGCCTACCCTCGTGCATGTCCATGAGTGCTTGGGCTTGGTGCACCTGAAGCAGCGCCATGGCATGCAAGGCGGACGAGGCTTGTCCGCAGGACCTGTAGGCCAGAACTGTCAGAAGTCAGACTGGACGAAAACTGACAGGCTTTGGACCGGAGACGAGGGTCACCGCGCCAGTTGGAGGCGGTCGCCGGACACAGTTGCATCGCGACGGCCCGTTCAACTGGTGGGATCCTCTCGTACCCCTTGGCCTGCCCACCATCAAAGGTAGTGAGGAGGGAGGAGCCACCAGGTCTGTTTCTGGCACTAAAGGGTGTCGTCCACGACCTGGTAAGCTCCTCATGCACTTCCGGGAAGAATGTCACTGGGGCGGGATGCTGAGAACCAGCGCGACCCCCCCCAGAAACCAATCATCCAACCTAGAAGGTTCGGGACGTGGTGGAGGGTTCCACACAAGCCTGACCTTTACGGCAGCCTGGGAAAGCATAGCCGTCAACTCAGGGTCCGACTCAACCGTTGCCACTCTCCCAGAGGGAGGCAGTACAGCTGAATCATCATCCTCCGAGGACTGGAACTCCCCCTCCGATGCAGCGATCGACATCTGCTCGTCCGCGGGACCCCCGAAGGAAACCGCTGGCGCCCATGGGAGGGACCAGCGGTTTCCTCTGGAAGCACCACCGGCTGCGGCGCTTGTGATGGTTCAGGGGCTTGCGGAGGTATGCTCGGCGGGTTTGCCCTGAACGTGATCCTCACGCCGGTCATCTGTCACCCCGGTCATCTGTCGAAGTAGGTCTATCCTGGGGGATAGCTCTAGATCAAGGTATGGGGAGGGGGACTCCACCTTCCCGGAGGTAGGCGAGTCTCGACCTAAGCGCCGAGATAGTCATGTTCCCGCAGTGAGAACATGAACTATCCACAAACGCTGCCTCAGCGTGCTGTATGCCCAGGCACGTGAGACAGCGATTGTGACCGTCAGCGGGCGAGAGGGAACGACCGCATCCAGAAACCCACGGGTGGAATGACGTCTTGAAAAAGACGCAGTGTCACACCCATGTTGCTCTAAAGAGGAAACACTCTTTAGAAATGTGCTGAAGCACCCAGGGACAACCGCGGCAACACACAGGGAATAGTGCAGCCTGTGTTTGCACTCACTGTATAACCACGCCCTCACGAGACCAACAGTGTTGCTGTGAGAACAGCAGTTTTGTTCAGTGCAGCAGTGGTGACCGGTCGTGTTGTTGTGTGCCTTCACGCCAGCAGAAGCGTCCTCTTCTCTCTCTCTCTCTCTCTCTCTCTCTCTCTCTCTCTCTCTCTCTCTCTCTCTCTCTCTCTCTCCAACTCGAATTCGCTGAAGCAGTCATCAACACCATTCGGCTCCGAAGTGAATGACATCAGTGCGTTGCTCTCGCTTCCTGTTTATACCCGCGGCGCGGGGCGGAGTGCGAGATGCAAATCCAGAATGTCCAGAACGCCCAGAATGTGACCGACTGAAAGGGAACCCCTGGTTTCCCCTGTGAATGCGCGATTGCGCAATAGCAGCCTCAGACCGCATGGATGACTCATCTTTGTGCGCGCAGCCAAAATGAGACCAAAGGTCGACCCTCCCACTAAAACGCTGTGTTAATCTTTTCAGAAGTTCATTGGCTATCAGAAGAGTCAGTCATTTTCAATCTCTGATACAGTTGGATTGAAACACTGTCAAGGTGAAGGTGGTCGGACTTTAGCGTGGATACTTCAGTGTGACTGGCTCTCTGAGTCTCCAAAGCCATCACAGCATGCCCCAATTGTTTGAAATGAGCTGTCAGTCAAAAGTGCAGTCAAGCGGCCATTTTAGAATCCCTGAACTGCATTGTTTATGTTTTCTCATGAAGTTCTCCATTCATCACATATTGTGCTGACAGAAGACTGGCTAGCACTCTCTGCTTTTTGGAAATGGTATTACTACATTCTGTGGCTGTTTATTGCTATATAAATGTGTCATGGACTAAATATTTCACTGAATTTGGATTGCCTGGACCCTAAAGAGTGGAATTACAGCGTTTTTGCATGGAGGCAGCTGATTTTTGAATGACCAGGACACTTTTAATGTGGTGAAATGGTTTACATAATTTGATTCACAAGAATATCAGCATTCCAAAGGTATGTGGCATGTTTAGCTTTTATATTTGAGTTGTTGAGTGTCACTCACTCAATTCCTTAAAAATCCAGTGTGATGTCGGCGGCACGGAGGCACTTTAACTTAAATATTTTTATCTGAGTATTGAATCTCTCCATACACCATCTGTACTGAAAGCATCAATACTTCAAGATTGATCCGTCCATCTCAACGCTCAAAAAAAAAAGTTAATTAGGTGTTAATTAGGGCTGTAATCAACCAAAGAAAATCTTGGTCAACTGAAGTCCTGAAATTTTCGACTAAAAATTACGCTAGGAAAAAAAATTAAAATAATAAAGTGCCCAAATCCAATAAATAATACTAGAAATAAATTTGCAGTTTGCACAATAATAAAAGCGACGGGGCAACTCAAAACAGAAGGGGCAACCTAACGCAGATAAGTTAGCTTACCGTTTTAGATGATATGACATGTTTGCCGTCGAGCTGTGATTCGCACTGTTGCTTGCAAAATTTGCATTCAACTTTTTTCCCATTTTCTATTTTTTTTAAATGCTGCCACACTGCTGATGTCTTTGTTGACATGGTAGCAGTGTTAATTTCGTTGACGAATAATTTTCGTCATAATTTTCGTCAACAACCTTTTTTCACTGACGAAAACGAGACGATAACTAAATAAAAACTAGTGTTGGATGACTAAAACTATGACAAAAACTTACTGTCATTTTCATCAACAAATAAAAACGAGACGAAAATGTTAGGGAGGGTCAATTAGGGAAGAGATCCAGTCAGAACTGATGTCCTGTGTAACAGATGCGCACATTTGAGTTGAACGTGCTGATCTAACCACTGGAAAACACGGCGCTGTTGCGCGCTCTACAGGCTCATCCCCAACAGCGCTCCAGAGCAACTCACAATCAATGAATAGCGCACATTTATGCCAGGCAATTGTTTATGAACTAATGCTAATGAATAAGGACAATGTTTACTTTATGATGTTTATATAGTCATATGTTTTAGACGGTTGTAACAATGCATATTTTATCTCCTGAACTTGAATGAGCTCCTGCAACAGTAAGGCACAGACGTTTCAAAATAAGAGTCGTGTATTTCGAGCTTGTTTATAATTTAAAAGTCACGCATTATATATTCGTTTTTGGTTACACAATAAACTGTATTTAATTTAATTCCCATTTAATTCATAGTCAGGAGAAAAGACCCATATATTTGACACATATTCAATAAAGTATCAGGGTTATAATAGTTCACTAAAACCATTCAAATAAATAATTACTTGAAATTAAATAAATGTTAACTGAAATAAAATAAATAAATAAATAAAAAACTTATTTGAAGCTTTAGCTTTACCTGATATGGCCTACTAACTAAAACAGAAATACAAAGTTATAAAAACTATATAGATGTTTTTAAAAAACAAACAAAAAAGTGAATTGAGCCCTTTCGTGTATTTTTAATGTCAAAAACAAAATGATGTCAAAATTAAATGGAGCTCAAATGGTTAAAATTTAACTAAACTCATTAGATTTTAGGAGACTAAATCTACAGTAGATTTAGTCAACTAAAATCTTATGATATTTAGTCGACTAAAACTAGACTAAAACTAAAAACAATTCAGGTGATTAAAATATGACTAAATGGCTAAATGGCCAAAATAAAAACTAAATGGCATTTTAGTCAAAAGACTATGACTAAAACTAAATCAAAATTTGCTGTCAAAATTAACACTGCATGGTAGAAAAGGACTGACTAGGAAAACGCTCTCACAATTAAATAAATAATAGGCCTATACAGCAAAGTAGCCTACCGTACTTCAATCTGTGTCTCTTCTCCAGTGGGTTGGGCTAATCCAAAATAAGTAAAAACAAGGGGGGTGTTCTGAAGACAGACTGTTACCTGTGAAACAGGGCTGCTCTGAAAACACCCCCATTAGCAATTAGTGCTTTCCACCTGATTAAATGAACGCGGCCAAACTGATGAAATGAACGCAGCCAAACTGATTAAATGAACGTGGCCAAACTGATGAAATGAACGCGGTCAAACTGATGAAATGAACGCGGCCAAAACGGATGAAATGAACGCGGCCAAAACTGATGAAATGAACGCGGCCAAGGTTTGGTCAAGATAGAACGTATCGACTAAAAATCGACTAATCAACTGGAAGATTACAGCCCTAGTGTTAATATGAACGAATATCAATATTTTTGAATTATGTATTGCAGGGTTTAAGGAAATGTCAGTTAACTTAAAGGGTTAGTTCACCACAAAATGAAAATTATGTCACTATTTACTCACCCTCATGTCGTTTCAAACCCGTAAGACCTTTGTTCATCTTCAGAATACAAATTAAGATATTTTTGATGAAATCCGAGAGCTCTCCTTTTCCGTTTTCAATGGATTTTTTTTCTAATCCCTAATAAGGTGTTACAGTAACACAGACCTGATCAAAACTTCTGCAATTATTTAAGAAGGTAGAATTCCCTAATCATCTACTAATCATGTGCATTTAATTTTCAGCATCTAGCTGCTAATTACCTTCTTAATGTCTTTAGAAGCAGTAGGGGACTGCTTAGTTTTTCACACACTGTTTCTCCATTCTTTTTTGTTTAAATAAAAAATTAATACGGTGACATCTGTTATGTGTTGTCTGTTCTTTGAGGCTACATTTGTCTGTTTTTGAGGCTATGTACTGTAATTACACAATTGTGTGAAGACCAGACAATAGTTGATGTATGCCCTTTCAAACAAAACCACTGGCATGAAACAGAAAGAGCTTTCTTTTTCACCTGTGCCAAGTACAAACTTCTATTACATCAAATCGGAGCCCTGCTAGCTGTATGGATATTTACGAGTAAATCATATTAGAGTGACTTGGTGCAGTGCCAGACTGAGTCAGGAATTGAACCCAAGAGATATCCGCAGCCTGCCAGCCCAGAACATCACACATCTGTTAATGAAAGACATCTTTTAATGAAGGACTGAAATGCAACTCAAAGGCCAGCTGAGAAACGCTTACTTGAATCTGTGTGCTGCAAACAGATTACGAAATTACTTTTTATTTTATCTGTAGTCAGATCCTCATAGGATTACAAATGTTTGGTCATCTTTCTCAAAGTGTAGTGCACTTTGGAAAAGTGTTCCTGCCGAATAAGAGATCTTCACAGAGAGAATGAAACTACAATAATGTGTGGCTGAGATACTCTTGTCTCTTGAACAGTATGTAAACATTTGGTATTGTCCTAGTTGAACATGCAGATTGACAGAGAAGTTGGTAATTTTCGCCAAACAGCATATTTTATGCAGACCACTAGAATAAATGGCTTTAAAAAAGCCTTTTGATATTTTTTGATATCATTTGATATTTACGATTTGGGATTGTGCGGGCTCTGACACAATCAGAGGCAGTAAATAATCGTAATGACACCAGTTTTAGGCTTGTTTATGCTGATGTTTCAGTAGGAGGCTGTGGCAGAATGCCTTGCAAGTACAGTGGTATGTAAATTATGCATACAGAAAGCACAACTCCAAGCAGGACATTACAACACCTTTGTGCAAAAAAATAAAAAATAAATAGAAATAAAATAAAAATGTTTACTATGAGAAATTACAAATTAGGATTTGTAGCTCACACATGATACACCACAAATAGTGAAATATTGTATATTTCCCTATAAAGTTTAATAATCTGCTAGTTACATACACTGAATTTCAAAACATCTGTGAACAAACACATAATCT
Source organism: Romanogobio albipinnatus (assembly GCA_023566225.1). Classification (NCBI taxonomy): domain Eukaryota; kingdom Metazoa; phylum Chordata; class Actinopteri; order Cypriniformes; family Gobionidae; genus Romanogobio; species Romanogobio albipinnatus. Next base: position 43,120,179 of record CM042242.1, read on the forward strand.
AAACCTTGAAATAATAATATCAGAGATGTGTATCTTCATTTAAAGCAACAGATTGGTGTTAATAGCACCACACCTGTGGATGTAACCAAAACCAAGTAAGTTATCGCATGAATTTGCAGAGTAAACGTGAGTGAATAACTTTCAATAATAAAATCAGTCTACTCCTCACACAAAGCTATAATATTGCTTCAGATAACTTAGGGCTGGATATTAACAAATATTTAAGAATGATTCACAAGCTCTTGATTTGATATTAATTAATTTGGGTATACTGTATATCCGTTACATGTCAGTTTTTCTTATGGAAAAAAAAATCTTTCAACTAAAGCTGTAAATTAGGAAACCCTGTCAGTTGGTTTGAACCAAAAAAAAAAAGTCTGAACTAATAAAAAAAAGTGAATTATTTAATCAACGCTAAAAAAACCCCCAGAGCTTTATGTGAACAAATATTTTGCATAAAAGACAGTTTTTACGATGGCTCTACAGCATTAAGGGGTCCTCAAGGAGAGGTGCGCTCGGCATTTAAAGGCTCACTAAAGTGCCTTGAAGCATTATTCAATATGTTGACGTCATTTCCACTGAAACAGGAAGACGAGACATATCAAACAGCTCCTCCCCATCTTTAAAAAGGCTAATAGCGTTTAGTTCCCCTTCATGGGAACTCGAGCTGCGTCACCACTTTGGGAATGCCGCTGCGTGATTGCGTCGTGAAGCACGTATGTCATCAGTCCAATAGAGAGACATACGACCGGTGACAATAGGTGACGACATCGACCAGAAAGTATAAAGCATCCCCGGAAACACACGCCCACAGTTTCTGTTGTCTTCAGCAAGCGCTCTGTGTCTTTTATCTAAATTGTCAGCTCTGTGTTTGTGTCTGAGTTCAGACTTTCTTGTTTTTCAAATTACACACACACTGACTTTGTTGAGAGAGAAATGGCGCGTGAACAGCAGTTCGTTAGATGTGTTCCTCCCTGCTCACGTTACATCACGAGCGGGGATACACATCTAATGTGTGTTGTTTGCTTGGGTGAACAGCACGCGCAGTCGGCACTCGAGGGTGCCGGCTGCGAGCATTGTGAGGCTTTGCCTTTGCGTGTGCTGCGATCCCGCCGGGAGCTCTTTGAAGAGGGCGTCCCGGTTCGCGCTCCCCGTGACTCGGGCCCCGCTGTTGCTGAGGCACAGTGGCTGCTCGCGACGTGGGGTTCGCAAATGGATCTGTCGGGTGGGTTTGAGACGGGCCCTGCCCTATCTCAGCTTTCTCCCGTCAGATCCGCGGGTGCTTCTCTGGGTTCCCCGCGCTGCGGCTTCTCCCACCCAGGGGGCGGCTTCGGTGCTGCAGTTATCATCCTCCAAGGTGTTTGTTGTTAAACAACGCCGCTGTTAAAAGTAGGCTCGATGAGCACTTCCTGCCTGCCCGCTTTGCTCAGCCTCCGCGGCGGAGCCTTCAGTTGTTCGCGGATCTCCACACTGTGTTGAGATCGTGGAGGCGGCCCATGTCAGCAAGAGTTTTCAGTCCCCATACATCTGTGTATAGCAACATCGGGGGACTGAAAAGACATGGGTATGGTTCGGTGCCGAGGGTGGAAGAGACGCTTGCGAGCCATCTCTCTCCCGAATTGCATCGACTATTAAGGCTCCGTCGCCGCCCACTAAACCGCTCAGAGTAACATCAGCTTTAGTTGGTAAATCATACTCGGCAGCAGATCAGGCCGCCGCACGTCTGCATACTATGGCTATAGTGCAGGCATACCAGGCTGACCTGCTGAGGGACCTGGGGGAAAGCGCTGAGATCGGAGCTGATGTAATCAGTGAGCTCCGATCCTCAGCATATTTAGCCCTCCGTGCCACCAAGGAGACGACCAGATGTATTGGCCGTTCTATGGCAGCCCTGGTGGTCACGGAGAGACATCTTTTGTTAAATCTGACCAAGATTAAGGAGAAAGATAAGAGCTTTCTGCTTGATGCGCCGGTGTCTCCTGAGGGCCTGTTTGGTGACTCCGTTGCTACGGTTACCGACAGGTTCCAGGAAGCAAAGAAGCAATCTGCGGCACTCAAGCAGTTTCTCCCTCACAAACCCCAGGCTCCGTCTGCTGCTGTGAGAGAGCAGCAGGCGCAGAGTGCAAGCTCCTCCCATCAAGCGCAGCAAAAGCAGAGCGTCGCCACCTGCGCACCCCCTCAGAAAGGGTGGGGCGGTGGGCGGCGCTCTCAGGCGCAGCCTTCCAAGGGCAAAACTGATCTGAGGACAGTCATTGTCTCGAGGAAGGCTGTGTCGAAGAAGCCCTGACAGCTGTGGGCTCAGGGCTGTGAGGGTGATCCCTTCTGGGGGCTGACGGTGCTTACCTCATCTCACTGTACCCGTCAGCCTTCAGCAACCTCACAGGGTCATTGCACCAACCCCGCCCGAGTGCCGTGGCGTGGAGGGCCCTCGCGAGTCATCCGAGGAGGGAGGTGGCGCTGTCGGGCCAGTTGTTCCCTGCCGGTTCGTCGTTTCAGGGCGCTGCGCTCGCGGTGCAGAGTACATCAGAGGCCAGCCTCGAGAGGCTGGTACCCTTGGTAGATTTTGTGTCAGAGTGGGAGAATCTGCCAAATATATCTCATTGGGTCCTGCGGTTCATAAAAATTGGGTATGCCATTCAATTCAGATGCCGTCCTCCCAGTTGCAATGGGGTTCTACCCACAGTGGTGGGCCCCGAGCAGGCTCTGGTTATGTCTCAAGAAGTACAGACTCTGCTGCAAAAGGGGGTGATAGAGAGCTCTGGTCTCTCAGCCGAGGTTGTGGAGACCATTCAACACTCTAGAGCTTCCTCCACGAGGAAACTGTACGCTCTGAAGTGGAGACTCTTCACTGTATGGTGTAGAGAGCGCCTGTGGGATCCGGTTAACTGCCCTGCGAGTGCGGTGCTGGAGTTCCTGCAGGAGAGGTTCTCCGCTGGGTAAGCTCCCTCCACACTGAAGGTATGTGGCGGCTGAAGGTGTATGTGGTGGCCTTAACTGCTTACCACACTCCTTTGGGTGGTGTTTATTTGGGGCGATACCCTTTAGTAACCCGTTTCCTCTGTGGAACCTTGAGGTTAAGACCTGTTGTGCACACCAAGGTGCCAGCCTGGGACTTGGCTATTGTGCTTCAAGGCCTTTCCGAGGCTCCCTTTGAGCCACTTGAGGAAGTTTCAGAGAAGTTTCTTACTCTTAAGAATATCTTTCTGCTTGCTATTTCTTCTTTGAAAAGAATTGGAGATTTACAAGCCCTTTCGGTGGCACCCTCGTGCTTGGAATTTGCTCCCGGTATGGCCAGGGCCTTCCTGTCTCCTAGGCCGGGTTATGATCCTAAGTTTCACACTAATCCTGTGAGACCTATTGTACTTCAAGCTTTCTGTCCTCTGTCCTTTTTGACGTCAGACCAGGAAAGACTTAATCTGCTTTGTCCTGTTCGTGCACTAGATGCTTATGTCCACAGAGCTGCCCTGTGGAGGAGATCTAAACAATTGTTTGTGTGTTACGGGTCACCCTCGAGAGGGGGACTGGTTTCTAAGCAGAGGATGAGCAAGTGGGTGGTCGAGGCCATTTCACTTGCTAAAGTGGCGGCCGGGCAGCCTTATCCTTTGGCTGTCCGGGCCCACTCAACTAGGAGTATAGCGGCCTCTCAAGCTCTTTTGGCAGGGGCTCCCCTGCAGGATGTTTGTGATGCGGCGGGGTGGTCCTCGCCGCTCACTTTCGTCAGGTTCTACGAACTAGATATTAACACTACCCGGGGGCTTGGGGGCTCGCTTCCTGAGTACACAGGCGGGCATCCAGCTCCTATGTGGGAGTGGTTAGTCTCGTTCCCAAAAGCGGTGACGCAGCTCGAGTTCCCATGAAGGGGAACGTCTCGGTTATGTCTGTAACCTTAGTTCCCTGAGTAGGGAACGAGACGCTGCGTCACCCTGCCATACTCCCTGCATGCCCACGAGTGCCTTGCTTCATCCTTTTTACAGAAGCTGTGGGCGTGTGTTTCTGGGGATGCTTTATACTTTTTGGTCGATGATGTCACCCGTCTATGACGTTCCGTCTCTCTACTGGACTGATGACATACATGCTTCACGACGCAATCATGCAAAGGTGTTCCCCAAGCGGTGACGCAGTGCCTCGTTCCCTACTCAGGGAACTAAGGTTACAGACGTAACCAAGACATTTATATCACAGCTCAGCCAGAGCCATTGAGCTTGGTAAAACCACAATTTCCTTCTAATCTTCTCCATATTGCTTTAAAATATAGAATTCTGTGCAGAATTAAAATGGGTCCGATCATGGGCATAGATTACTCGGGGGACACGGGGGACATGTACCCCCTACTTTTTATAAAATGTAAATTCGTCCCCCGCACTTTTTCATTGGGCAAGTGTGCTCACGACAAGTTGAGGCTTTCATTTAAGTGTATAAATTGAATTTAAAATTCAAAGAGACAGTCTATCTAGTATCTAAGCTACGTTTCTTAGTTTATTAGCTTATATTTCTAAGTGAATTTCAAGTTTCCATGGTAATCAGTCACTCACTGGTCACGGTGACGGCACAATGTTGGTACAATGTAAAGTGTTTGCTCTGGCTCTTGTTGATTGAATATATAAAAACAGCAACAAAAAAAAAGTACAATTAAAAATGTATTTTATTTGAATATATTAAAGTGTAATTTATTCCTATGATTCAAAGCTGAATTTATCATCATTACCCCAGTCTTCAGTGTCACATGATCCTTCACAGATATAATAATATACCGATTTGCTGCTCAAGAAACATTTATTATTACCAATGTTGAAAATCGTTTAGGAGTATTTGATGAATAGAAAGTTCATAAGAACAGCATTTATCTGAAATATAAAGCTTTTGCAACATTATAAATGTCTATACTGTCACTTGATCAATTTAATGTATCCTTGCTGAATATTAATTCCCCCCCCCCAAAAAAAAAAAAATACAAATTCTTACTGATTCTTACGGTAGTACAATGTTACAAAAGCTTTCTATTTCAAATAAATACTGTTTGTTTGAACTTTCTATTAATCAAAGAATCCTAAAATGTTTTCAACACTGATAATAATCAGAAATGTTTCTTGATCATCAAATCATCATTAGAATGATTTCTGAAGGATCATGTGACACTGAAGACTGGAGTAATGATGCTGAAAATTCAGCTTTGATCACAGGAATAAATAGCATTTTTAAAATATATTCAAATAGAAAAAAAAGTTATTTAAAATTGTAAAAACAAAACAAAAACAAAAAATTCACAGTAATTCTGTTTGTAATGATGGTTCGTATGTGTGTGGGTGGAGAAGGAAGACGGGGTTGGCGTAACTGGGACTGCACTCTTTTATTGATCTCATGATCCTCAAAACTGAAACACGCACGAGGGCGTTCAAGCTCAAAACACTCAATAACAACAGACGACGTTGCTCTCAGGCTCAATGTCTCTCTCAGTACTCTGGCAGTGGTAAGCAGGCATTTGCATTTTCATTTTCATTTGCATTTGCATTTGCAGTCCCATTTGCAGTCCCAGTCCCAGTCCCAGTCCCAGTCCCAGTCCCAGTCTCTCTCTAACTCATCTCTCGCTGCTGCGGCTTATATGCAGTCTCTCCACACCAATTACTGCAATCAGACACAGGTGTTATTCATCTGCACTTGACCTACTTTCATTCATCATTCATCTCTCTCTCCCGCTACATTTGGGGTAAAAAATAATCATATTAAGCCAATTAAGAAAAAGGTATATGATTTAAAATAAAACCGTCAACTAGACAAAGGTCAGAAAAAAACTGGTATAACACTTGACATTCTGTCCCCCTCACTTCTGAAATGATGGCTACGCCCCTGGGTCCGATAGATTTTCTGGTATGCGGTGACACACATTTTGTCATTGTTTTGGAGCACACTAGCTTACAGATAACAGTATGGTTAACATATTCTTACTGCAAGCCAAAACATTTTGATTTTGATTTCATGGGGACTTTAACAGCTGCGCTGTCAAGGCTCCATTCGATTCAGGCGTGCCTCATCACGCGTTGCCAGTCCTGGTCGTTACACCCTCCTTTCTCTCACACCCACTCCAGTTGGGAACCTGCCGAAGGGCTGCAATTTAAGTGACGGGGGAGGCAGTCATTCTATCACAATATGTACATGGCATATATTTAACAAAATGCTCCTCTCTAGGGTTATTTTATATATTTATTTTTCAAACTAACAAAATATGGTCATGGCTTTCCTGAGGTGATTGTAATGTTGCATTACATTGTTTACATGTTTTACTGAAGTCTTTATGCAGTTTAAACTGATTGAGCGATTACATTAGTTTTTTGGTGAAATAAACAAAACTTTTTGGATGACTAAATTTTGTATGCACAGTCATACCTGATATATGTATCTAGTATACTTTATCCTGTATGGTGAACTCTGAGGAAGCATTTAAAAATTATTATTTTATTTTTAAATAGCATACATAATTGCCTAAATATCTGCTTCTTACATCTTCCATACCCTTTCTGTGAGGGATTTCCAACAGAAAAAGATGTGTAAGCGGGAATTATTACCCCATAGCTTTAGGTGTTCAGATAAGGAATTAGTTGCTTAACCAGGTTTGAGCCTTAAGCAAACACTTTAAATCCATATTACATCTGAAGCTCATGCTTGCTGCATTACAGTCTACGTCTCTCTTGCTTTCTCTTTCTCGTCTTACCTAAAAAACATTGCTGCCTCAAAAAACTTTCCACTTCATTAGATCTTGTAGCCATTAAAGGTATGAGGTATTCCATTAATTTGTTAGGACAGACATTAGGAAGGCCTCAACTAAACTCACATGCTTTCCTATCCAACGTGGTGTCTTATCGGCTGTGCTTTGGAGGTATTTGTAAGTGCAATACTGTGGCTGTACTGCCTACAAATCATTATACTCATGTAAAAGGATAATGTGAAGAGATACTTCACAATGAGAACAGAATGTTTTTTTTATCATCTAACAAGCAGCATAAATCACAAGAGTACATATTTTCAAGCATTTGTAATATTTCATCCTTTTTTCCTAAATATTTTCCCTAGCATTCTTCCAAGAATTACTTTTGGAAAACAACAAAAAATAAAAAATAAATATTTGGGGCCAGTTTCATAAACTCAGTAAATACTGTCTCTTAAGAACTTGTTCAACCAACTAGCAGTTAGCCAAGGGATAATCACTCTAGGTCAACTGGTTTAAAAAAAAGTTATGACCAATCTTGAAGTGTTTTTTTTTTTTTTTTTTTTTTTTTTTAACTAGTCTAAGTAGTTTATGTAAAAATCATTAATAATTACATTATACATTTTATATACGTATATGTTTAATCCAAACAAACACTTCTTTATTAATCCACAAAGATACACACAGGAGAACACAGGAGATCACAGGAGACCACATAAGACCACAGGAGATCACAGGAGACCACAGGATACCACAGGAGATCACAGGAGATCACAGGAGAACACAGATCACATGAGACCACAGGAGATCACAGGAGACCACATAAGACCACAGGAGATCACAGGAGACCACATGATACCACAGGAGATCACAGGAGATCACATGAGACCACAGGAGATCACAGGAGAACACAGGAGATCACAGGAGAACACAGGAGATCACAGGGGATCACAGGATCAAAGGTTATTGTCGGTTCCGGCTCTGACGTAACAAGCCAAAATCCTGGGTTTCACTGTCCACACGACAACACTGCAACTGGAGTTTCTAAAAATCTTCACCCTGGCAGGAGTTGTCAAAAAAAGTTTGGTTTCAGTGATCGGATACTATGTTTGTGTGTGGACGAACGGCCAAACCACATAGAAAAAGCTGTGGTTTTGAAAATACCCGCGTTCGTGTAGACAGGGCCTAAACATTATCCTGACAACATGCCAAATAAAACACCCAAACAACACTCAATCACACAGAACACCCTAGCAACCTCTTAGCAATGTAATTGTCTTGGTGAAGTCAACATCAACAAGTTTATCTTGACAATATGTTTACCACAACTGTGTCATATTTTTTCTAAATAAATACAAATTCAGCTAAACTCATACTTTTCCTCTGCTATTATGTGTTTTTTACATTATCATCCAGTTCTATCTTTATTGAAGCTGCTATGACAATTATCGCCAGAGTTTATTCAATTATGAATTTAAGCTTCACACACTTTGTCTGTTTCTCTATATCCAGTTGACTTCATTTCCTTCCATTGCAGGTTCTGTCTGCAGGCTTCGATCTATGGTGTCAAATAATTTTGACAGGCAATGGTAAAAGGTTTCATTTTGTTATAAATGCACTAGGCTCGACTCTGTCTACAATTTCTGAAATTCCCGCTGTTTCATGCTTCAAGGCTGTGTCGTTTTGATTCCTCTTTGTGTAGGAAAGGCAATATTTCTAAGGTGGGCTCCCCCTTCTGTTTTGCCCACAGACTTTTCAATCAATCAGAAGCAGGCTTTTTTTTCCACTGAAGTGTTCAATAATTCATCGGACTCTGGCTTAGGGCCATGGCTGATGTTCGTAAGAAGAATTGCAATGAAGAACAGAAGGGTGGATTGCGTTTTGGGCAAAATGTACAGGCCGCAGACAATTAAGTGTTGCTAACAGGGCACATATTTCTCGTTAAGTTCACAGATACAGCTTTCTGCTCATCTGTTCCTGTCAGGGAAAACCAGCTTTAAAGCTATTCCAATAGAAAAGTGCCACATAAAAGTCAATTTTCATTTATTTATTCATAATTTCAGTCTATTATTTTTATCAAGATCCTCCAACCAATAAATGAAAAAAGTAATATTTGAGAAAAAATGTAAAATCTAATAAAGCCAAATCAAAATGTACTGATAACTAAATCAGCCATAATACCAGCATTGAACACAATTTAAGTCTACTCAAAGCTTTTCAAGAAGAAATTGTCCACAACACATAGAAATGTATTCCCTGATTGAGTTTAATGTGTGACTCAGAAACGGCGCCATAGAGTAAACTTATGCATTACTGCAGCTCAAAAATAGTGTATCAGCAGCTTCAGCAAGTCTGTGCACCCCTAATGACAAAGTCGAGAGAGGAAATCAGAAAAGTGAGACACTCCCAGATGCTGTTTAAGCAGTTCTGTTGAGATTTGAGGACTCATCTGGGGCAACGCTTGCCAACGATAACAATCCTGCATATCCAATTAACGGAAATGCACAATAAAAAGTCATGTTGTGGCAACAATTCTGTCCTTAGAATGGTTTTGAATGGTGCATGCAAAAATAATCTTCCTCCCCAATTGTTCAAGATGCACCAATGTTCTGAAAACAGTTGTTATATAAAAGAGAGCAAGTGTTTGGCAGGTATAGGCTCACAGGTTTTTATGGGCCATGTGTTTACTTGAGTACTAATATATCAGCTCTGAAAGAGGTATGTGCCCATCATACAAATGTGCAAATCAAAATGCAACTGTACAAAAATGCTGTTGTAAGATAATGTAAGAATATATATATATATATATATATATATATATATATATATATATACACAGTGAGGAAAATAAGTATTTGAACACCCTGCTATTTTGCAAGTTCTCCCACTTGGAAACCATGGAGGGGTCTGAAATTGTCATCGTAGGTGCATGTCCACTGTGAGAGACATAAAAAATCCAGAAATCACAATATATGATTTTTAACTATCTATTTGTATGATACAGCTGCAAATAAGTATTTGAACACCTGTCTATCAGCTAGAATTCTGTCCCTCAAAGACCTGTTAGTCTGCCTTTAAAATGTCCACCTCCACTCCATTTATTATCCTAAATTAGATGCACCTGTTTGAGGTCGTTAGCTGCATAAAGACACCTTTCCACCCCACACAATCAGTAAGAATACAACTACTAACATGGCCAAGACCAAAGAGCTGTTCAAAGACACTAGAGACAAAATTGTACACCTCCACAAGGCTGGAAAGGGCTACGGGGAAATTTCCAAGCAGCTTGGTGAAAAAAGGTCCACTATTGGAGCAAAAATTAGAAAATTTAAGAAGCTAAACATGACTGTCCATCTACCTCGGACTGGGGCTCCATGCAAGATCTCACCTCGTGGGGTCTCAATGATCCTAAGAAAGGTGAGAAATCAGCCCAGAACTACACGGGAGGAGCTGGTCAATGACTTGAAAAGAGCTGGGACCACCGTTTCCAAGGTTACTGTTGGTAATACACTAAGACGTCATGGTTTGAAATCATGCATGGCACAGAAGGTTCCCCTGCTTAAACCAGCACATGTCAAGGCCCGTCTTAAGTTTGCCAATGACCATTTGGATGATCCAGAGGAGTCATGGGAGAAAGTCATGTAGTCAGATGAGACCAAAATAGAACATTTTGGTCATAATTCCACTAAACGTGTTAGGAGGAAGAAGAATGATGAGTACCATTCCAAGAACACCATCCCTACTGTGAAGCATGGGGGTGGTAGCATCATGCTTTGGGGGTGTTTTTCTGCACATGGGACAGGGCGACTGCAATGTATTAAGGAGAGGATGACCGGGGCCATGTATTGCGAGATTTTGGGGAACAACCTCCTTCTCTCAGTTAGAGCATTGAAGATGGATTGAGGCTGGGTCTTCCAACATGACAATGACCCGAAGCACACAGCCAGGATAACCAAGGAGTGGCTCTGTAAGAAGCATATCAAAGTTCTGGCGTGGCCTAGCCAGTCTCCAGACCTAAACCCAATAGAGAATATTTGGAGGGAGCTCAAACTCTGTGTTTCTCAGCGACAGGCCAGAAATCTGACTGATCTAGAGAAGATCTGTGTGGAGAAGTGGGCCAAAATCCCTCCTGCAGTGTGTAAAACCTGGTGAAAAACTACAGGAAATGTTTGACCACTGTAATTGCAAACAAAGGCTACTGTACCAAATATTAACATTGATTTTCTCAGGTGTTCAAATACGTATTTGCAGCTGTATCATACAAATAAATAGTTAAAAAATCATACATTGTGATTTCTGGATTATTATTATTTTTTTTTTTTGGATTATGTCTCTCACAGTGGACATGCACATACGATGACAATTTCAGACCCCTCCATAATTTCTAAGTGGGACAACTTGCAAAATAGCAGGGTGTTCAAATACTATATATATATATATATATATATATATATATATATATATATATATATATATATATATATATATATATATATATATATATATATATATATATATATATATACAAATAATAATAATAATAATAATAATAATAATGATTGTTAACCTTTTATTCCCTCATGAAGACCAAACAATTTCCCTACAAGGTGAAATAGTTTTAGTATTGCCATCCTTGGGGGCATGTTTTGTCCCACATCATAGGGTTTACCAGGATCACACAAACACATACCCAATTATTGTACAAACTGTTGTTTCTGGCTGGTTTATTAGACTTTAAAACTGAATTCCTATTTGCTAGGCTTTAGTCTTTTCATTATGAAATCAGCCACAAACAAAGAAATTCAATAAAAGTTAAAATATTGAACAAATCAGACTCGAGGATGCGGTCATGTTAGGAGCAAGTATTGATCTGTTGCCGGTGCTGAGATCACTGACAAGTTTGCCTGAAAACATTTCCGAGAAGTTAATGAATTTTCATTGAAATGTGGTGTAACTGTCAAACTGTTTGCAATCTGGGATACACGGCTATGTGGGCACATCTAAGATTTATTATGTATAGATATTACATGATTAACTCGATACACTATTTGTAAAATAATGTAATTTTACATAATATGGTTGTTAGTCATCATGGCCATCACAGTTCTCCACTTCAGATCAAATTCTATAATTCACAATTATTAGCCTCACTTTTTCTTTCCAAGGAACAGTATGAGTTGCTCATTGTTCTGACTAAAATTAGATGAGTTCATGAATTGTTTGGACAATTCATGGCTCCCAGGAGGATAATCACTTTAATACACCTGCCCCACTGCTCAGGTGACAGTGACCTTTGGCTCTCCTTTTCTGTGGAAGATCTGAGGTTGATGTGAAAAGAAGGGAAAAAAGTGCCAAGAAATGACTGGGCTTTATGCATGTTATGACACTTTCAGGTGCGTGAACTGTAGATGAACTGTAAATGTGATTTAAATGTGCATAATAAGCTTAATTTTCCCTTAAGCTGCCGTATAATTTGACACCAACGCTTATTCATAAGATCAACTGCATTGATGCCAGATTGGATGAGTTTGATAGAATTCATGGGGGGAGGGGGGGGCACTATTGAGTGGGAAAAATTTAGGATGATTTTGGATATTTAAAAGTACTCAATTAAAAACTTGTGATTTATAATAGCTGCGTTTCCACCGCAGGAAGTTTCCCCAGGAACTAGGAACTTTGCGTTGGTACTCTGTGTGTTTCGACCGCAGGAACCAGGGTCTAAATGAAGTTCCGGGTAAATATTTCCCCCTCCGAGCAGCCCTGCTCCCGAGGTGGTACTTTTTTGGAACTTTCGGGGGTGGGACTTGGACGCTGGACATGCTGATTGGTTGAGCTCACGCAGCATTTTATTTCAACCGGCATTTTTAAAAGTCTTTTGCAAGGATCGTTCAGCGTTCAATACCAGTCTTGCTCTTTCTGTCCGATGGCGCGCGTTCGTCTCAGCCATTGCACGGTCAATGTCCGTTATAGCTGATGATAACATACTTTGTCTTATTTTAAATCTAGCTTTAGGAGCTTTCAGAATACGCTTTAGTATCAGTACTCGTCTCTTTACCGCCGTTTTCTTAATGACCTCTTTAGTAAACCAATATATAACCAGCAAAAGCAGCGCTGCGTGCATCTCCTCCACTTGTTATTGTTGCAGACAGTGTCGTACAAAAATTATTGCTGTCCGTCTCTGACTGGGAGGAGCAGTCGCGTGGCGCGCAGCCCTACATCACCGGACTAATTTGCCTAATCTTCTCGGTACTTTAGACTGCAGTTGAAACGCAGACAGCAGCAGGTCTGGGGGAAAAAAGGTTCCTGTAAAAAAAGTTCCTGGTACAAATTGTTCCGGGTAATTTCGGTGGAAACGGGGCTATTGTCTCTCAAAACTCAACTACTGATTATCAGATCAGTCAAAACTTCTATTCACACACATAGGATTGCCACACCCATCATGATTTGGAAAGTATTTATTTATTGCAATGTCTGTGGGTTATGAAAGTCACATAATCCATCTGAACAATGCTAAAGTTTGAAAAATATGAACAAACAAAAATAATCAACCTGATTTTAAGTTGATGTTCTTGAAAATCACAAATGCAATCTATCGGTCTGTCCCTTGATCAGGCCATAGATGCCTATTGGGTAGATGTGGAGGCTTTAAAGATGCCTGAGGAACAAGCACCTGGAGTGATTAGTGCTTTAGTTTTCTCATATTTAACGGTCATGCAGAGAGACTCACATGGGACTACTGCTCCACTCTATGTTGGATGTGTGCTATAGATGAGTCTAACACAAAATAAAAGTACATGTCCCTTTATACATATGTCACCAAGTTTAACAGACCAAAATGTTCATACTTGAAATGACATACATTACACATGGATACTCGTGCGATCATATTGTAAAACCTCAACTGAAGGAAAGAACACAGATCATGGGCCATTCCCAATTCCAACTTGAACAGTCATAAAACATTATTTTATGACTGTTCAAGTTGGAATTGGGAATGGCAATATTGCCATATTTACAGCATTAAAAAATGAATTATTTACGTATGAACAACTTTTAGATGTACAAATGTGTACGAATACTTATCAATATTAATATTGTGATTTTATTGCATTCAGTTGTCAAATCAAAGACATTGTTTTAAGTCACATATTAAATACATTTACTTTATGTGAAATTGTTGTTAACGAATACGCTATGAACTAGTATAACGCATAACAAATGCACTAGTAAGGGACAGAGACATGAAAAACATTGAATAACATAAAATGTTTCACAAGAAGAAGGACTCACAAAGTAACACAAAGATCATTCATCATTCAACAAAGAAAAGAAAATAAAAGTACAGTCATTTCTGGAAAAAAAAAAAGCTCTTATCACACATCAAATACGCGTGTTCCTCAGTGAACACAGCGCTCAACCCACTAACAGCACTGAGAGGAAACAAAGGAGGATTCCTGCATGAAGCCCTCAGTACCAAAAAAAAAAAAAAAAAATCACAAATGCTCACACACATACTGATACACAATGAACACTCAAGATGAGGTATCACAATTAAAAAAAAGAAAAATAATTACTTTACAGTTCCCAATGTCATGGGTGTTGCAGGTAAGATGAAGAATAAAGTTCCAACAGGAGTTTAATAACAATAATCCACAAAACATTCAAGCAGGCAGGAACAACAAGAAGTGAACAAGAGGAACATAAATACACATGGTGATTAACTAAAATATAGAGTTGGTGTCCATAGTAACAGATGAGTGGTGTTAAAATCAAACAAAGGAACACTTGTTGACTAGAGAATACAAACTAAAAGTCCATGAAAATTTAACTGAACATAATAGTGAAATAACAGCACTTCCTGGTAGGTGCGATCTCACGCCATAACAGAAGAAGTAAGGGAGGGATGGAGGGGACACTTTGGAGACAGGAGAGGGTGAATGGTTGGCAAAGGGTAGGCACGCTGGGAAACTGGAGAAGGTTCAGGTGGAGGACGGCTGACCGGGAGACGGAACTGTGCAGCCGAAGGTCCGAGGTGAGGGAGTGACAACGACAGTGATTGTGACGAGCCACAGCGACAAGCTCCCTCGATGACGGTATGGGTCCAGAAGGCAGAAGGTGAGCTGAGGTGACAGAGCATGAGGAATGGCTGAGCAGGCCTTAGATGAAGTGGTGGAGGGTGGCTTGCAAGTCCGCAGTGCAGGTGTGGCGCAGGTTTGACCCAGGTGGAGCCAACTGACAGAGGGAGCCCGGTGAGGCAGAAAGACGATGGTTCATGCTGGAATCATTCACTAAAAAAAATATTTATTTAAGCAGTTCATCTTGATTTAACACAATTATATCAGGTTTCTGGTTCAAATGTAATTAATTCATGTTAAACTTAAAACCGTTACTCTTTGACATAACGTCTCGGTTACATATGGTAACCCTCGTTCCCTGAAGGAGGGAACGGAGACGTAAATCGGTTATACCGACGAATTGGGATCACTTCAGAGAGCCCCTATCAGCTTCGAGATTTATAGAACGGGCCAATGGGCCATTGGCGTGCGAGATTTGCATATCACGCTCCGCCCCGTGCCGCGGGTATAAATAGGAAGCGAGAGCAATGCACTGACGTTTTTCACTGAGGAGCCGAACTAGTGACTCGCCAAGCAGTGATGTTAAGGAACTGTGGCGACGGGACGTACGTCTCCGTTCCCTCCTTCAGGGAACGAGGGTTACCATACGTAACCAAGACGTTCCCTTTCAGTTGGTCACTACGACGTACATCGGTTATACCGACGAATTGGGATCCCTTTGGAAAACGCCACAGTTACTACCACTTCCAGCGCCCAGCGAGAGCCCCTCAGACCCCGTTCTGATGCGGGCGGGGAAATTCACGCAGAGAGAGTCACACTGCTGTTCCGCAAGACCCACTCAGCAGACTTATTGGATAACGCTGGGAAAGCATGCCCGGAGGGACGCTCTGGAAGCCACATCATGCCCGGAGGGAGTTACCATGTGGAGAATACATGTATGGACTGGCCTTGGGCAGTGCAACATACGGAAGTCCCAGGGGACGGACGCACCTGAAGATGTGCTTCTGCGCCAACATTCGGAACAGCATCCTGTGTAAGGAGCGGTTCAAGTATCGCAGATCCAAAATCGGTCGTAACCCACCGCGTTTCTTGGGTACAATGAAGTACGGGCTGTAGAACCCGGACTTCATATCGGCTGGAGGGACCGGCTCTATCGCGTCCTTCGCCAGTAGGACAGCGATCTCCGCCTGAAGTAGAGGGGCGTTCTCCTTCGTCACAGACGTGAAGAGAACGCCCCTGAACTCGGGGGGACGCCGGGCGAACTGAATCGCACAGCCAAGTCTGATGGTACGGATGAGCCAGCGAGACGGGCTGGGGAGCGCTAGCCAGGCCCCCAGAGCTCGTACCAGTGGGGTCATCGGCACCACAGATGTACCCGCAGCGGGGCAGCGTAGCGGAACGCAGGGATCCGTGGACGACATGGGAGTGGTCCGTGGAGGGGTCTGGGTGAGAGACACACGAACCTGCATCCGCTGGGGGGGTGGGCGAGTGTGAGGAGGCACATTGTGTGCGTCCGACAGTCAACGCCCCCTGCTGGCGAAGGGAGAGGCGTCTGAGGGGAACGAGGCATGGTAGCGTCACATACTGCCAGACGCGCTCTCTTGGCACCCAGAGGTGTTGGAAACTGCTCTTTTACTGATAATTAGGGTACCACTGGCACTGGGGCCAGTGGCGGAACAGAAACAACAGAACAAAAAATTCTCCCCCGGCCCTCCTCCGGGGGAAGGAGTGGTGCTGCAGCCATCTCCTGAAGAGCAGTTTCCTCCATCTCTGGGTGGCCCGTCTCAGCGTCTCTTACAAAGGCGCTTGCCACCTGGCTTGGCAGCGGCCTGAGCGGGCTGGACGTCCTTCCCGCGGCCGGCTCCACGCCTTCGCCTGGGTGGAGGCTGCTGCTGGGCTGAGGCAGGAGCGGCGGGGGTGGCGGCGGCAGGTGGACGTCCTTGGCGACGGGCAGACGGAGGAGCTGCGGCCAGCGGCGGGGTGGAGGCAGCAGCGGACCGCCAGGGCAGGATGTGCTTGATCGCCTCCGTCTGCTTATGGGCGGTGGAGAACTGCTGGGCGAAGTCCAGGAACCGGTTCTTGTCGGTCTCCCTCATATCGGCCAAGTTCAACCAGAGATGTCGTTCCTGGACCACTAAGGTGGACATCGCCTGACCGACGGAACGGGCGGTGACTTTTGTCGCCCGGAGGGCGAGGTCCGTCGCCATCCGGAGCTCCCGGAGGAGCTCTGGGTCAGGTCTACCCTCATGCATGTCAATGAGTACTTGGGCTTGGTGCACATGAAGCAACGCCACGGCATGCAAGGCGGACGCGGCCTGTCCGCAGGACCTGTAGGCCTTCGCAGTGGAGCTTTGGACGGGAGACGAGGGTCACCGCGCCAGTTGGAGGAGGTCGCCGGACACAGTTGCATCGCGACGGCCCGCTCAACTGGTGGGATCCCCTCGTACCCCTTGGCCTGCCCGCCGTCAAGAGTAGTGAGGAGGGAGGAGCCACCAGGTCTGTTTCTGGCACTAAAGGGTGTCGTCCACGACCAGGTAAGCTCCTCATGCACTTCCGGGAAGAATGGCACTGGGGCGGGACGCTCCAGAAACCAATCATCCAACCTAGAAGGTTCGGGACGTGGTGGAGGGTTCCACGCAAGCCCGACCTTTTCGGCGGCCCGGGAAAGCATAGCCATCAACTCGGGGTCCGACTCAACCACAGCCACTCTCCCAGAGGGAGGTAGTGCTGCTGAATCATCATCCTCCGAGGACAGAAACTCCCCCTCCGATGCAGCGATCGACATCTGCTCGTCCGCGGGTGCCCCGAAAGAGATCGCCGGCCGCCCACGAGAGGGACCAGCGACCTCCTCCGGAAGCACCACCAGCTGCTGCGCTTGTGAGGGTTCAGGGGCCTGCGGAGGTATGCTCGGCGGGTTTGCCCTGAACGTGATCCTCAGGTCACCACGGCCATCTGTCGAATTAGGTCTATCCCGGGGGATAGCACTAGATCGAGGTATGGGGAGGGGGACTCCGCCTTCCCGGAGGTAGGTGAGTCTCGACCTAAGCGCAGCGATAGTCATGTTCCCGCAGTGAGAACATGAACTATCCACAAACACTGCCTCAGCGTGCTGTACGCCCAGGCACGTGAGACAGCGATTGTGACTGTCAGCGGGCGAGAGGGAACGACCGCATTCAGAAACTCATGTTTCTGAATCTTGAAAAAGACGCAGGGTCAAACCGTGTTGCTCTTTTGTGAGGAACCGCTCTTTTTTAGAAGTGCTGAAGCACCCAGGGAAGACCGAGGCAACACACAGAAGATTTGTAGAAGATTTGTTGAAGATCTGCAGAAGAGTGCAGCCTGTGTTTGCACTCAATGGAAACGCCCACTGAACCGACAGGTTGCTGTGAGAACAGCAGTTGTTTCCCTTGAAGC
Organism: Romanogobio albipinnatus; assembly: GCA_023566225.1. Taxonomy (NCBI): domain Eukaryota; kingdom Metazoa; phylum Chordata; class Actinopteri; order Cypriniformes; family Gobionidae; genus Romanogobio; species Romanogobio albipinnatus. Next base: position 43,138,368 of record CM042242.1, read on the forward strand.
AGCTGAGTCTCGCGATCGCGCTGGATCAATGCCGACACACCAGCACGGCGTCCCTCTTCTCTCTCTCTCTCTCTCTCTCTCTCTCTCTCTCTCTCTCTCTCTCTCTCTCTCTCTCTCTCTATGAATTCGCTGAATACAGAAAGTAGTCTGTAACTCTTCATCAACGCCGTTTGGCTCCGAAGTGAATGACGTCAGTGCATTGCTCTCGCTTTCTATTTATACCCGCAGCGCGGGGCGGAGCGCGAGATGCAAATCTCGCACACCAATGGCCCATTGGTCCGTTCTCTAAATCTCGAAGCTGATAGGGGCTCTCTGAAGTGATCCCAATTCGTCGGTATAACCGACGTACGTCGTAGTGACCAACTGAAAGGGAACTTGGTGTTTTCATTTTGAAATAACATGTTTCAATCAAGTAACCCAATCAAACAAGACTTTCACTTCCCATCATGCTTTGCAAAGGGGCTGAATTCGGAGAGTAAACGTTTAAATAAAGTGCTAGTGTATGCATTTTTAACAAGATGAGAAAATGGAGAGACTTTTTAATGCTTAATGTTTTGTTATGTTGGTATTTAAACGTTTTTTTTTATTTTAGTGTTTTTTTAGGTTACCATTGTGGTGAAGTGTAGAGCATGTGCTTGGGGTGAGGACCTGCTAATAACAATTAAAGTTGATTTAATAAAATAAACAACAACTTTAACAAAACCATCTTCTGACTAGCCAATAAGACCTTGTAAAAGGTTTTGTATATATATATTAGGGGTGGCACGGTTCACAAAACCCACGGTTCGGTTCGTATCACGGTTTTAGGGTCACGGTTTTCGGTTCTGTACAGTTCTTGTTGTTGTTTTTTTTATAATCATTAACACTCCAGAAATTTACTTCAGCATATGGTATATATAGCTTAATCATCCACAATTTAGGATACAGTATTAAAAATTGTTATATCAAGTTGTTTCCTAACTGGCTGTCTACCGAGTCCGACACATTGGCGTAACATTTTTCATGTTAATCATATCAGTTTTGATCAGAACAATGCACTGTGGCTTTAATTCAGCTGACCTGATTAACACCTTTCACCATGAAGTGTCACAATCACCATATGACATTCAGCGGTGTGAAAAAATAACACTGCCAGAAGTTTTTGCCCAAACTTCAAAGGCATGTTTAAATTATTAGAACTAGAAGCATATCTTAACTTTTAAATGTTACATTTATACTACTTATATACAACATATGAATGTGTGTATGAGATAGAGGGGAACACGGTCGCATTTGCAGCAGATATACCGGTATGTTGCCCATCATAAATCAAAGCACGAGACAGACAGGGGTCGGAGGAGAACACTGGAAAATGTGACAGAATGGACTATATTTGCCTGTATTTGCAATCCACGAGCCGCAGTTCAGGTGCGCGACTCGCGAGACAAACACTGCCAGTGTATATCCGCAACGGGCACGCGCGGAGCGGCTCCTGCTCTCCGCACTGCATCTGCCCCGCTATACGATGCTAGTGCATCCTCCAACTCCGGGCAGCCTTCCTTATCGCTCCCACTTTCATTTCTACATGTGACGTGACCTGCAGCACTCCACTTTTACTTTACTGTATGTCCACACACACCTCTTATTTCGCGCGCTGTCTGAGGTAACATACGGGCACGAGGATACATTGCGCATGCGCGAACCGTGCGACGCACACACTCCGAACCGACACAAGCGAACCGAACGGTTCGGTTTTTTTCCATGTACCGTGCCACCCCTAATATATATATATATATATATATATATATATATATATATATATATATATATATATATATATATATATATAGTTGCATTGTCTCTTTTCTAGCTTTGTTCATGTAACCGCTGTTGGTGAGTTTATGATTCTGTTCAAGTTTAGTTCATGGTTCAAGTCAAGCCAAGTCTTTGTTTATTGTATATTTTGTCTTTGTTTGTGTAAATAAACTGCACATGGGTTCTCACTCTAACTTGCCTTCAGTGGAATTGTTAAAATACTAGTTTTGTATGAGGGACAGAGCAGAAACAACGGCCCCCTAAAAGAATAACCCACAGAAACAGAAGTGTAAAAGTAGCCATGGACTTGGCAAAACTGCAATGAGCGTTTGGTCCCACTTTATATTAGGTGGCCTTAACTACTATGTACTTATATGCAATGCAACATGCAATGTACTTATTGTGTTCATATTGTATTTCAAAACACTTTTGCTGATATTGACGTGGGATACAGATAAAGTTAGGGACAGGTGTGGTGGTATGGGTAAGTTTAAGGGTAGGGTTAGGTGTATAGATTAAGATTAAGATATCGTAAGGGAAGTGTCAACAGTGTAATTATAAATGCAACTACAGAAATTAATTACAGATGTAATTACAAGTTCAAGAGGGTGAAGCAGCAAGATGGGGAACAGTGAATTCATGGGCAGCATAGTGCACATTGAGTTCACAAGCAGTCGCCGCCACCTCTGGAGGAGCTGTAGTGGACGCAGTCTTGGGAGAAGTGTATGCGGTCCAAACACACAAGATGGTAGTTGCCATCACAGGCAGCACTGTGGATAGAGGGATCATTTCAGGGACCACCGTCATGCAAATATTTTATGCAAGCATGCTAAATATCTGGACCTGCAGTGTGAAAAACGTGTGTTCCCATCATAAGGGTTCATGAACTGCACACATTTTAGTTTGAGCTGGTCATTTTCTCGCCTGTGCTTAAGAATGTGGGATAAAATCATGTGAAACTCATGTGACTCAATTACTATATAGAGCCTTATTTAAACATTCTTTTTCAGCACACATTTATATTTTGTTACATTTTAATACATGTCAAGCCTCACCCAGGCACCATTGAGCAAGTTCAAGTGATTGCTTGAATACTCAGCATGATTGAGGTTATGGGTTCACGGACATGACCACTAATAGAAGACCAACTCTGCTGCACCACCCATTTAATGGCTAAGTAAATTGTGTTTAACTTTTAATTTTCATTCCACTAAATATTAATTTACAATAAAAGTGCCATAATATTTTAATGTCCTCGGCTGCAAGGTCAAGGCAGACACTGCAATGTAATTAAGATAAAACTAATAGAAGGCATTTATGACTTAATTTGCTGCTGTTTAATTGAAAAATATGGACAGATTTTATCCTCTAGTACTACTATTGAACAAATTTTTTCCATGAATTGTGAGAAGATAATTTTTTTTTTAACTTTATTTCACGCTTGTTCAACCTCTATATTATCTAGCCCTTAATTTATATGTAGAGTATGCTCATTTCTAGTTTTCACAAATGTTTGTTCATCTGCTCATCTTAATTACAAATTGATCCCATTATGAGCTGACTTTCATAGTGTATGTTGTGGTTTTATGGCCTAGAGAAAGAGCTCAGAGCGAGTCCTTGTTGTGTTTGTGTGTAAAATACAGAAACTCCATGAGAAATTGGCATCTAGGGGACATTACGGCCAAACTGCAACGCTATGACGGAGTTGGTTACTGAGGTCTGAACAGTGCAGTTTTGCTGAAATGATTTGTCTTTATAATATATCAGCTTGTTTTGACCTTGGTGTGGATACACAGATAAGTCCAAATAAAAAATCTCCAGAGGAGAGGAGTCAGAGGAAATCTACAGCCACGGTTGGCCATAAATTTATCACAATATGAAGCAAGGAAGATCAATTATTTAGTCCGTTAGACAAGGCCACAATGAATAAAAGGGCGATGAAAAGAAATACACAGTGAGGGTAGATCAACTTCAGAAGAAAAATGATAAAAGAATAAACTATTTGAAAATATATCAGGGACAAATGAATGAGACCGTGCTAGCCAGAAATTAGATCAATATAAACTTGAAGGAGAGCACTGTTTGTGAGATGACAAGTCTAGCATAGTGACTGGTGGGTATCATTATTACAGGGAATGCTAACAATGTCCTCGCTTTGTCGGTAATGAGCACTCAGAAGACTATGCAGTGGCTGAATCTAACTCATCTCACACACAAAACGCCTGGTATACTGACATGTTCTTTATGCGGTTCAAATTGGGGGGGGTTGACATAATTAGTGTAAAGGTTTGACTCCGAATTCATCTCTACCTGAAACCAGAGAGGAAAGTGAGTAGTGCTCCACAGGCTGCTTTTTGATGGGCCCGAGGTTATAAAAATGTCATTTCTACCCCACAAGGTGGCTTGCGGGAAGCCATGATGACAATTAATACTCCTTCTGCTTATGACAGTGACAAAATACCGCCTGATTCAAGCTCCATCCCCATTTGGAATGGAAACAAGCTTCTCTCTCGTTTGCTACAAGAAAAATGATCCTCTATATTTATCTTATATCTTCTCTTTCCTGGGGAATTACAGAAAAGTGGGTCATGTGATGAGTTGATTAACCATTTGACGTCTTTGTACGGGTTATTGGGACATACATAATACAAAACATGGGTTACACTTATCATTTTCAGTTAGCAGCTATGACATGTATGTGTGTGTGTGTGTGTGTGTGTGTGTGTGTGTGTGTGTGTGTGTGTGTGTGTGTGTGTGTGTGTGTGTGTGTGTGTGTGTGTGTGTGTGTGTGTGAAGAAAACAGCTTATAAATCATACTAAGTGATGTGTTTCAAGTTTTCAATGAGGGTTTTGTTTAGGGGCGTGTGTGTGTGTGTGTGTGTGTGTGTGTGTGTGTGTGTGTGTGTGTCTGCCTCAAACTGGCACCCAGCAGCATTCAATAATACAAAACTGCATCTTATTCTTACTGTCAGATTGGATTCCAGGATATGGGTTTGGAACAGCATTTCAAGTTTTGTATGTCATATAAATTAGCTTAGAAGCAAACTAAACATTTTTTTTGTATTCCCACAACACAGTGTAATTGATTGGTGCATCCCAAATTGGTCTGTATCAGAAGATGGGAGGCATGCCAGCCGTCACACTCAATCAACCTCTCTGCATCTGCAAATGTCAAAAGGAACATGAGGTGAATGGAAATGCCTGGAAGACAAAAACCTATACCAATAACCTACATCAGTGCTTCTCAACTGGTGCGCTGTCATCCAAAAATGGAATTTGTTCAGAGAGGGTTGCAGACAGCAGGTAAATAACAACATCCTACAAAGATACTGTGGGTCGGGGAGTGGGGGGTGTTGTGGGGGTAGGGGTTTTGGGGGGTGGGGGGGGGGGGGGCACACTCATTTTCAGACAATCTCATGTAAATCTTGAGTACCTATAGAGTAGTATTGCATCTTTCATATCTCCGAAAAGTCTTTAGTTTTATTATATTTATAAAAGAAAGATACACTGTACCGAGTCTTTCCGAAAAAAGCAGAGCGGCTGGGGGCGTATCGTTTGGGCGAAGCTAAAGAATGACGAGCACACGCAGCTATTGCGTTGAGCTATGCATGTTTACATAGAAAAACAGTGGATTCGATAGCTAACAACACATAGACATTTGAAGCAGTTTTACTCACCGCCTGCTACCAACACACGACTGTGAACCTTAATCGCTGGGATTGCTCCATCTTTCAGCATTAGACGAGCTACAAATCCGGAGTTGAACTGTACCTTGTTTATAAACCATCGTCGCCGAAATTCAGGGAACAAACAAACACTTGCACAACTCCGTTGCTGCCCTGGAAAAACAAACTCCATCCCAGTGGCTGGTGATAATTATTTTTGGGGGGCGTTTTTTTTTGGGAAGGCAGTATCAAGATGCATGTTGTTTAAATTCAAGCATTAAAGAGAAAACAGTGTCTTCACTTTTATCTTTTGACATATAATTGAATGATGAAAGGAAAAACTAAAGAAAACAGCAACAATAGACTAGCATGTTGACTACTTGAACATACATTTTGCTCTCCTTTCTTTCTTGTCAGCAAATTTCTCAATGACTCTCTGATTAAAGTCAGTCATCTCAGTAGTGTCATGATGTTTGTATTGTTCAGTTAGATATTTGAGGTCTCTTACCCCCGTTGTTGTCCACAAAACTTCAGTACCGACACTTAGAAATAAAAGACAGGGAAAGCAATAAAGGGCATTGCTAACAACACATCCAGTCAGCCACCTACGTTTCTCATAACAAGCCAGTGAAGCTCAGAGTGTAGCTTCATCCTCTGTCACTGGCCTGCTGCTGGATTTGTAAATCGCGTTGGTCCAGTTCGGGATCCTTTTTTTTCTTCCAATGAACGCCTTGTGAAAGAATTTGGTTCAACTGCTGCCATCTCTACGAAAGTGATCATTCTAACAAGGTTTTGGCGGAGTCAGAGTGACGATGTTGCCCGCGCACTCTCGCTTTAGTGGCCAAGAGCGTAAAGTTGAATGAAAGGTGACGAGAACCAATCAGATTGGATAAAATAACACGCATCCAATTCTGATTCGCCAGGGACGCAGCGACCTGCGTCTGGAGGAGGATCTTTAAGAAACCAATTAGAGACCAGCTTCAGGTCACATGCTGCCCATATATTTTTGGACTCAGATAGACATCCGGCGTCCCTCACGCATGAAACCGCATGAAACATATTGAAGAACATATAAAATAGTTAACCCATCAAAGCCAGTTTTTATTAAATGCTGAGGTTCTTACTAACAGCCAGCACATCGTATGAGTAAACTATTTTATTTTTATTTCACTTTTGTATACATGTATATTTCTGGAATTTTGATGGGGGCGGCGCCCTCTATTGACCAGCCGCCACTGATCCATCCACTGTCCCATTAACGCTGGGTTCTTTGGGAAGCTGTGCAGGGTTGTCTTGCCATGAACACCAAAAACGGCTCGGGTTATGTATATAACCCTTGTTCCCTGAGAAGGGAACGAGCACTGCGTCTGAACGACACTTTGGGGATACTCCCTAAGCACTAGCGAATCTGAAGTCCGTATAGAAACTAAACCAATCTGATTGGCGTGCGTGATGACGTCACTGTGACGGCATACCCGGTATAAAAGTATAAAAGTATAAAAGGGAAGCCGGCGCATTGAAACAGCAGCTATTGCTCTGAAGCATGCGCTCCAGGTGTGCCGAGGTGTGGTGACGCGACGCAGTGCTCGTTCCCTTCTCAGGGAACAAGGGTTATATACATAACCCGAGCCGTTCCCTTTCGAGGGAACTCTCACTGCGTCGGAACGACACTTTGGGGAACGAGTACCCACTAGCCCACACCGTGGGTAGCGCCTGCCCTAGTGTGAAGCCGGAGACCGGGCACAACTAGGACTAGAGTACCCTAGCGCCAGGCGCCTTAGGGAGATACTTCTCCAGATACACTCTGAGAGCCCTAACTGGGCAGAGCAGGTGAAGTCTCCCTCCCCCTGCTGCTCCGGAAAAACAAACTGCATCCGTATCCTTAATGCTGGGTTATTTGGGAAGCTGAACAAGCATATCTTTCCCTCACAACCAAAAACACACTTCTTTAGTGACATTGTTGATTTCGTGTTCTAAAAACAAAATGACAGCGCTGCCGATGGCTTCTGTAACCTGAACGAAGCTCATTGATGGGCGTGCTCTTGCTCTCGCACTGGTTGATATGCGCATGCACTCACCCGAGGGAAGTGCCCATACGAGGAATTCCGCCCTTTACTCAAAAAAACTTCACGAAACTTAAAGGATCCTAAAGAAGGAGTGTATTTGGTACAGAAATACTCTGTCATACTCGTTTTTTTTTTTTCGTTTTTTTGACCATGTTCAGCTTGGGAATCCGACTCTTGTTAATAAGTCACAATGCATGAACTGTATCAAAATATGTATTATTTTTTTATGTTCCACGGAAGAAAAAAAGTCCTACAAGTTTGGAACGACGTTAGTAAATGACAGAGCTTTCATTTCTGGATGAACTATCCCTTTAAAAGGTGATCACAGCTTGTGCTCTTGCTCAATTATGGCAATGTATGCATGTCTACTTTGGGCATGCAAGGTTTTTTAATGTAACTTATATCAACATTCTAATGTTGTTTGTTGATTTTAATCATATCTCACTATGGAGAAATTAAGCACTTCACACTGTTACATAATTATCAGAAAGATGGATGACATGACAGCAGTGGGTAAAATAATTTCTACAAAATTGTCTTAGATTTGATTATGGAACAGTCTGTCTGGATGGAATAATTATAAATGCTTATAAATTATAATATATCCAAAAAAAAAAGTATTTAAAATACATTATTATGATTCATTAAAGGTGAACTAATGCTACTGAAAATTGAAATGTTAACTATTTTTTTTCTAATAAATTAATTTTAAAAAAAAATATTGGAAGCATTTCTAAAAGTAAGCAAGCAACATATTTATATTGCATGCTCTTCTGTTCCAATTAAAACCAAAATTCATTATCAATTAATTGTGTTAATTAGAGCCATATACTGTACATCCCAAATGTATTTGTTGTTGTTTTTTTCCCAGGCTAGCCTGAATAATTACACAATAACATTTGGTATTTGCCTAATTATGCATTCTGTTGAGATTTGTGCTTTGTAAATGAAGCAATAATTTCTGCTCTGTTCTATTTTCTTTCTCTCCCAGCAATCTCTGTTCACTCCCAGAACAATTGGGACTGATGTTGACTCCTCTCCTCTTTCCTCTTAACCTCTGTCGGCTACCAGTATGCCAGTCATCATAAGTATCGTCAGTCACCCCTCTCTCTTTTCTTCTATCTTAAAGCAGGTGAGCTCTGCCCCCAATTTTTACTTTTCTGTCCCCAGCCCTCTTGATGCACTCCTGGACTCGAGAGGCTGTGTTAACAGATTGCCAATAAGCTGTGTGTCAAGCTCCTGCGACACATGTCCTCTGGTCAGAGTAATGGTACTTCCCTCATGGAAGAGGAGCTCTTACCCATCACAAAGACCTCCCCGTTTTCTTGTCTTCTCCCTGTAAGCCCATATAGTGTGATGGGAGGTCACAGGTTAAACGGCCCATCAAGGGATCGCGATCTCCACTCAGAGTAGGAGGGTTTTAACTGGTGACCTGTTAAGTGCTGTTAATAGAACCAACAATCAGTGCTGTTTTGCATACCATTGTTTTACATTGTACAAAAAAAAAACAAAAAAAAAAAAACATTAAAGGGTACATAACTGTAACAAATCAACTGGAGAGGCAAGTTGCTGAACCCAAGTGCAGTTTTTTATTCAACTTAAAGCTTAACAAAACTCATAAATTAAAACATAAAACAAAGACTTGGCAAAACAAAGACTTGACTAAAACATGAAACTCACCAACAGTGGTCATAACGTTCAATCTCAGACCAAGACACATGGCAAACATGAGGACTCAAATACACAGAAACTAATGACAAGACAAGTGACACCTGTGAACAGTGATTAAACAATGAACCAATGACATGACACAAGAACACGAGGGCATGGGAGTCACATGACAACTAGGAAACCTGACAGAACATGACAAAAGGTGTGTTCGACATCGGCTGCGGCCATATTCAACTGATCGGCGAGAGTAGCTGCCAGTGATGCGCGGGTCAATGTATAAACAACCCGCACCCGACCGACGCTTTCAACTAACCCGCCCGCAACTCGGACCGCAAAAAAAAAGAAGAAAATATTGTACCCGACCCGCTTCCTGACCCGCATTTTTTACACGTAGTAAATGCTCATCGTAGCGTCATTGGGCCATTGAGAAAATGTTTCAGGCCTTGACGTGGTGCCCTCAGAGGTGCAGCGGCGAGAGCAGGCAGTTCTTGAGGCGGCCCATCATTTTCCATTTCAGCTCTAGATGCATATATTGATGAACGCGATGTTTATGTTTCAACCCGGCTTGAAGAATTCATCAGCAAGCCCTTAGGAGCGCAAACTGTTCTTTTTCTGTATGATGCTGTATGATACAGGCTTGATTTATTCATTTATTTCGTTTCATTTTCTTAACAATTAAGATGCTGCATGTGTTTATCCAGTCTAATCGAAGTGTGCGTCTCTCCCCCGACTTTACCAACAAAAATCCCGCCCCTCTCAGAAAATACATAAAACTGACTTTACTGAGCTATATGCGTTTAAAAGTAGCCTAAAATGGTACAATGGCATTGCTCAGTTCAACGTTTTGGGAAATCGGGCATTTTGTCCCGCGTCAGCATTTATTCAAAAGTTAATAACGCTCAACATTCAAAAGGTAAATAAGGATTTATTGACGACCCGACCGACCGTGACCCGAATATCATTAAAAATATTTTTGGATGACTCGTAACCGCGGGTAACCGCGGGTGACCGCAGGCACCCGCTCATTTTGGATCAACCCGCGCATCACTGGTAGCTGCGTGCAGACGGGGAGGAGCTGCAAATGGAGACTTGAAGTCGGACACTTTCTGCTTCCCGAAGTGACGCTCGCAACTTTATCAGCTGAAGTGAAATAAATGCAATATTTGGCAATGCACAGATGTTTCAGAGACATTATTGTCATGTAATACTTTATGTACTGCTTAATACAGCATGTGTTTGTACAAGAATAAAGTGCAACATATAAGTCTACACTGTCAATGAAGTGGGGTCTATGTTTTTAATCAGTTTTATTTTGATAAACATGACAATATAACATTGCGACTACATGAAAGGAGGTTTTACTGTTATTAAAAAAAAACAGATTTGTGAGCATTAGTGGAGCTGAAGGTTTTGGAATAAACACGGAACACACGTGATCGCTGTCATGCGGTGAATCCAGCCAATCGAGGAACATCTCTTGTAAATACTATAGTGTTTTTGAACCATACTATAGTAAAGATACTACAGTAAATTGTAGTATATTATAGTATTTACTACACTTTGTTAATTTACTGTAGTATATTTACTATAGTACGGTTCAAAAACACTATAGTATTTACTAGAGTAATTTTGCTATAATATACTATAGTGTTTTTACATGTGGGTGCTTTCGATTCACTCTACGTTTGTGTTGTTTACATTATATGCACTTACGCGCCGATTGCCAACAAAACACAAATATTTGATGCTGTTTCACTCACCGCCTGTGGTTTCAACTCATGACCAGGAACAAACAAACACACTTGCAGAACTCTGTTGCTGCTCCGGAAAAACAAACTGCATCCGTATCCTTAATGCTGGGTTATTTGGGAAGCTGAACAAGGTTATCTTTCCCTCACAACCAAAAACACACTTCTACAATATGAGATTTCATTGGAGATTTCAGGTGTAATAATATAACAAGCACATAAATGCGTAAACGAGACAGACCGAGCAATGAACTGATTGAACTGTATGCCTAAATACACAGACTGAGACATCAATGGAAAACAGAACAGGTATATAAATGAGGAACTATAGAAACTACTAAGCACAGGGAACTACGGCAAACCAGAACAGGGAAAACAGAACCAAAACACAATTAAACAAAACAAAAGAAAGAAATAACTATATGTTACGTAACTTTAGGAATAGCAATAATATTATATAACAATAATATTAAACAATATGCCAATTACATAGAATTTCAGGGAGGGTTGAATACTTTAAAGGAAGTTCCCTTTCAAGGGAACTCGCGCTGCGTCACCATTTTGCGTCACCGCTTCGGGAACGCCTCTGCGAGATTGTGCCATGAAGCACGTATGTAATCAGTCCAATAGAGAGACGGAACGTCATAGGCGGGTGACGTCGTAGACCCAGAAACTATAAAGCATACCAGCAAAGACACGTCTCCAGCTTCTGTTGTCTTCAACAAGCTCTCTATGTAACTTTGTCCTTTGTCAGCTCTATGTTTGTGACTTTTTTGTTTTCATATAACAAGTTTAGGACCCACTTTATATTAGGTGGCCTTAACTACTATGTACTAACATTTTAACTAATAATTTGATACATTGTACTTATTGTGTACATACACATTGCACTTATTGTGTACATACACGTTTTTACATTGTACTTACATTTTTAAAAATACCTTCATGTAATTACATCTGTAATTATTTTCTGTAATTACATTTATACATTACACTGTTGACACTTCCCTTACACCTAACCCTACCCTTAAACTCTTAAACTTACCCATACCACCACACCTGTCCATAACCTTACCTGTATCTCACCTCAATATCAGCAAAGGTGTTTTGCAATACAATATGAACACAGTAAGTACATTGTACTTATTTTTTGTACATGCAAGGTTTTTTAATGTAACTTATATCAACATTCTAATGTTGTTTGTTGATTTTAATCATATCTCACTATGGAGTAATTACACACTTCACACTGTTACATAATTATCAGAAAGATGGATGACATGACAGTACATAGTAGTTAAGGCCACCTATTATAAAGTGGGGCCCAAGTTTGCAACACATACTGACACACAAAAGAGAGACACTATGGCGAGGGAACAGCAGTACAGAAAGTGTGTTCCTCCCTGCTCTCGCTACATTACGAGTGGGGATACACACTTGATGTGCGTTGTTTGTTTGGGTTAGTAGCACACTCAGTCGACTCTCGAAGGGGCTGGCTGCGAGCTTTGCAAGGCGCTGCCTCTAGGAATGTTGCGATCCCACCGGGCGCTCTTCAAGGAGGGCGCCGCGGCTCACGTTTCCCGCAGCGTGTGGTCCTGTCAGAGGGGTTAGAGACGGGCTCGTCCCTTTCTCTGCCTTCCTCTGGCAGGTCCGGTGCTTCCTCTCTGGGTTCGGGAGCCCACGCTGCGGTTTCTCCCGCCCGTGGGGGGGGCGGCCGTGATGCGGCAGTTATCTAGCTCTAACAGAAAAATAAGGAGGTGGATATCTCTGGTATCAATGCAGATGGATGTGAAGACTCGCCACTTCAATCCCTTGCCAGTGAGGAACTGTTTGAGGTGTTGTATAAAGCAGTAGCCAAATTAAATATTATTGTAAATATTATATATATATATATATATATATATATATATATATATATTTATTTATTAGGGGTGGCACGGTACATGGAAAAAAACCGAACCGTTCGGTTCGCTTGTCTCGGTTCGGTGTGTGTGCGTCGCACGGTTCGCGCATGCGCAATGTATCCTTGTGCCCGTATGTTACCTCAGACAGTGGGTGTCCTTTTCGCGCGAAATAAGAGGTGTGTGTGGACATACAGTAAAGTAAAAGTGGAGTGCTGCAGGTCACGTCACATGTAGAAATGAAAGTGGGAGAGATAAGGAAGGCTGCCCGGAGTTGGAGGATGCTCTAGCATCGTATAGCAGGGCAGATGCAGTGCGAGAGCCGCGCCGCGCGTGCCCGTTGAGCAGACATACACTGGCAGTGTTTGTCTCGCGAGTCGCGCATCTGAACCGCGGCTCGTGTATTGCAAATACAGGCAAATATAGTCCATTCTGTCACATTTTCCGGTGTTCTCCTCCGACCCCTGTCTGTCTCGTGCTTTGATTTATGATGGGCAACATCTGCTGCAAGACCGTGTTCCCCTCTGTCTCATACACACATTCATATGTTGTATATAAGTAATTCACATGATAAATGTAACATTTAAAAGTTAAGATATGCTTCTAGTTCTAATAATTTAAACATGCCTTTGAAGTTTGGGCAAAAACTTCTGGCAGTGTTGTGTTTTTGTGTATTTTATGTTATTTTTTCACAGCGCTGGATGTCCTATGGTGATTGTGAAACACACGGAACACTTAATGGTGAAATGTGTTAATCAGGTCAGCTGAATTAAAGCCACAGTGCATTGTTCTGATCAAAATTGATATGATTAACATGAAAAATGTTACGCCAATGTGTCGGACTCGGTAGACAGCCATTTAGGAAACAGCTTGATATAACAATTTTTAATACTGTATCCTAATTGTGGATGATTAAACTATATATCATATGCTGAAGTAAATAAAACAACAACAACAACAAGAACCGTACAGAACCGAAAACCGTGACCCTAAAACCGTGATACGAACCGAACCGTGGGTTTTGTGAACCCCTCAGTTAAAAGCAGGCCTATGAGCCCTTCCTTTGTGCCCACTGCTCAGCCTCCCTAGCGGGGCTTGCCGTTTCTCATTGATCTCCACACCGAGGAAGAGATCGTGGGAGCGGCCCATGTCTTCATTAAATTTTCAGTCCTCACATCAGTGTACAGTAATATTATGGGTCTGAAGAGACATGGTTATGGTTTGGTGCCGAGGGTGGAGGAGACGCTTGCCAGATTCGGCATCGACCATTAAAGCCATTAAGAGCATCTTCTGCATTTATATTGCATCTAGACTTCATTATACTGCATATACAGTTTACTTCTTGTACTGCAGTTATTTTTGTAAGCAGTCCTGGTGGGCAAAGCGTACTCGGCAGCGGGTCAGGCTGCCGCATGGCTGCTCACTATGGCTTCGTGCATGCTAAAGCTGACCTGCTGAAAGACATGGACCGTAACACCAGGTCTCGTCTGCTGTGGAGCAGCAGACATCGAATATGAGCTCCTCACACCGGGTGCAGCAAAAACAGAGCGTCGCCACCCGTACTCCCCCCTCATTTTCTCCTCCCAAGAAAATTATGGATCTGAGGACCGTCATTATCTCGAGGAAGGCTGCGTCTAAGAAGCCCAGGATGGTGGCACTGTCGAGTCAGTTGTTCCCTGCCGGTTTGCTGCTTCAGGGTGCTGCACTCGCAGTGCAGAGTACATCAGCGGCCAGTCTCAAGAGGCTGGTACCCTTAGTAGTTTTTCTGTCAGAGTGGGAGAATCTGCCAGATATATCTCTCAGTGGGTCCTGCAGATTATAAATATGGAGGTGTCATCCACCCAGTTTCAATGGGGTTCTGCCCTCGTCGGTAGGCCCCGAGCAGGCTCTGGTTATGTCTCATGCCAAAGAAGGATGGAGGACTGTGCCCTGTTCTAGATCTGCGTGTCCTCAACCACTTAGTAGCAGAGCTCAGTTCAAGATGCTTACACTCTAACACATCGTGTCTCAAAGGTTTGTCACGTTAGATCTGCATACTTCATGTCTCCATCCTTCTGCAGCACAGGAAGTACCTGAAGTTCGTATTCAGGGGAGAAGCACACCAATTTCGGGTGCTTCCCTTCAGTTTAGCTCTTTCACCCCGCATGTTCACAAAGTGTGTGGACGCAGCGTTAGTCCCCTTACATATGCAGAGAATCCGCATTCTCAATTATATCGATGACTGGCACAGTCAGCTCGTCTGGCGGTTCAACATTGAGATGTTGTTCTCGCGCATATGAGGAGGTTAGGGCTGAGGCTCAGCTCCAAGAAGTGTGTCCTTTCTCTAGTTCAGAAAATAACGTATTTAGGTGTGAGTTGGAATTCGGTCTCTATGCAGACCCGCTTATCAGAGCCTCGCATAGGGTCAATCCTCTCAGCTGTTAAAGGGGTGAAGCTAGACCAGCCGCTCACTGTCAGAGACTCTTAGGTCTGTTGGCAGCAGCATCCAACATGATTCCCTGTGGCCTGTTGTATATGAGACCGTTACAGTGGTGGCTCAAGACCAAGGGATTTTCCCAGAGGGGAAACCCTTTTCGCATGAACAAGGCAACGCAGCGGTGTCTCCACACCTTGGTCATGTGGAAGGATCCTTGGTTTCTCACCCAGCACCCGTTACTGGGGGCACAGTGTCAGTGAGTATCTCTGACCACGGATGCCTCCCTTACGGGTTGGGGGCGACCGTGAGTGGTCGCTTGGCCCAGGGCTTGTGGCAGGATTGTCATCATTCGTGGCACATAATTACCTAGAAATGCTGGCAGTGTTTCAGGCTCTAAAGCACTTCCTGCCGTATCTCAGGGGCCATCATTTGCTTGTATGCACAGACAACACATCGGTGGTCTCCTATATAAACCATCAGGGGGGTCTGAGGTCTCGTCAGCTATACAAGTTGACTCGCCTGATCCTCCTGTGGGCCCAAGGGACCTGCTCTCAGTCAAGGCAGTTTACATCCCAGGGCACCTGAATATGGAAGCAGACATCCTGTTGAGTCAGAGGCCAAGGCCCGGGGAGTAGAGACTCCACACTGAGGTGATGGAGCTCCTTTGGGAGAAGTTTGGCAGGGCTCAGGTGGACCTGTTTGCTACACACGAAGACACACTTTGTCTTCTGTGGTTCTCCCTATCACGTCCAGCGCCCCTGGGACTGGACACGATGGTACAGGAGAGGCCGAGGCTGCCCCTGTACGTTTTCCCCCGATTGCTCTACTTCCAGGAGTTCTAGAGAGAGTACGCTGGGATGGGGCCCGTCTGCTGCTAGTAGCCCCATTCTGGCCGGGCCGAGTATGGTTCTCGGACATCGTGTCTCTCCTTGATGGCTCTCCCCTTGATATTCCGTTCAGGAAGGACCTTCTCTCTCAGGTGGGCGGTGCCATCCTGCACCCTCGCCCAGAGCTGTGGAAACTGTGTGCTTGGCCGAGGTTGGAGACCATTCTACACTCTAGAGCTCCCTCCACGTGGAAACTGTACACTCTGAAGTGGAGTCTCTTCGCCTCATGGTGCCGAGATCACCTGTGGGATCCAGGTAACTGCCCTGCGAGCATGGTGCTGGAGTTCCTGCAGGAGAGTTTCTCCGCTGGGTTAGCTCCCTCCATGATGAAGGTGTTCGTGGCGACCTTAGCAGCTTACCACACTCCTTTGGGTGGTGTTTCACTGGGGCGACACCCTCTAGTTACTCGTTTCCTTCGTGGCACTTTGAGGCTAAGACCTGCAGTACGCACTAGGGTGCCGGCCTGGGACCTGGCCATTGTCCCTCAAGGCCTTTCCGAGGCTCACTTTGAGCTGCTCGAGGAAGTTCCTGAGAAGTTTCTCTCTTTTAACTATCTTTCTTCTTGCAATATCTTCTTTGAAGATTAGGGGATTTTCAATCCCTCTCTGTGGCACCCTCGTGCTTGGAATTTGCTCCCGGTATGGCTAAGGCCTTCCTACATCCTAGGCCGGGTCATGTTCCTAGGTTCCCACTAATCCTGTGAGACCCATAGCACTGCAGGCCTTCTGTCCTCCGTTTCTGATGTCAGACCAGGAAAGACTTGCTACTTCTGCTTTGCTCTGTTCATGCACTAGGTGCTTATGCCTTGCTTCATCCTTATTCCAGAAGCTGGAGGCGTGTCTTTGCTGGTATGCTTTATAGTTTCCGGGTCTACGACGTCACCCGCCTGTGATGTTCTGTCTCTCTATTTGACTGATTACATACATGTTTCACGATGCAATCGCGCAGAGGCGTTCCCGAAACGGTGACGCAAAGTGGTGACACAAAGTGGTGACACAAAGCGGTGACGCAGCGTCTCGTTCCCTATTCAGGGAACTAAGGTTACAGTCGTAACCGAGACATTTTGTTTGCTTTAATATTAAATGTAAAAAACAAAGGGCATTTGTGACTCGCAATCTGTCAAGGTTCATCTCATGCAGCATGAAAAATAATTTTGTGTAACCCAGATTAAAAAGATTTTAATGATACATTTTGATATGTAAATGTATAATCAAGTGATACATAATGACAGTATACTCTGCATGCTTTTTCGATCTCCTGTCGATATCGATACTGTTGCTATGATTATCTGCTTTACAGATAAAAAAAATACAACTTGAAAAAAGTTGAAATTACTGATTGTGTTGTGTTGGTTCAGAAAAAAATGCACACACTGCAAAAAAGTTGAAATTATCTTAGTACTAATTTCCCCTAGCTTTTTCTTGTTGATTAAACTTTTGTAAATAACTGGAAATAAGTTGTCTGTGACAAAAAAAAAAAAAACGTTTAGTTGAGTCAACTTGACATTATTTGTTTTCTGGAGAGATGCAATTATTCTGTAACAAATCTTTTGTAGTTGAACCAATTAATGATTTTATCCAATGTAACCAATGTTCTGTTCTCTATTTGACGGTGACATGTAACTTCACTGCTAAAACTTTGAAAAAAGAAATAAAAATACAGGTGATATATAGGCTACAGTACATACTTTTTTTATTTTATTTTTTATCTGTACTTTTTTCTGTAAATATTTTTTTCACTGGAGTTTAATGTGACAGTTCACATTTATAATTTCTCACCTTTGAAAAATTTGAAAACATAACAATGAAAAATGACAGGTCTTCGCGTTTTGTCACAGTCAAAACGCTTCAGACCGGGTCAAATGTATTCATGAGGTAAAATAACACATCCATATGTTTGCATAAAGTAATGGCAGGCTCTGCATTTTTACAACAAACCCAGCCGTGCTGGTTCAGTTCAAAGGCAGAGGTCAAACCATGCAATCTGCTACATGAGTAAATACCACAAGATCACAAACTCTTCAGTAGAATTTTAAGTCTCTGTCTGTTTTGCTGGGTGCATCATGCTCTTTGAGTGAAAGTTTCATGTTTGAGATGAAGCTGTTTCCCCACATTGCCTCATGTGGCTGTATTCTTTACCGCCTTTTCCAGCTCTGAAGGAATGGCTGAAGCACTTTTCATCATTCTCTGAAAAATGTATTTCCCCCTGACAAGCTCATAGCACTCAGTTTCATCTGATGCAATGACAGTTAATAGGTAAACTCCACTCCACACTACTCTGCAAACCTAAGGCTAGAATACGAATTAAATAAAAAATAAATACTTTTTTTTCTTGCAATATTTTACAATGTTTATCTCTTGTAAAGGTGATAGAAAAAAAACAACCATTAGCAGTTTTTGCTGGGAATAAAAGTTATTTCTAGACAGATGATATTGATTGCCTTGCGCTGTTTTCAGATCTAAACCAAATACACATCCACATCGTGTTTCGCTCTATTGCATCAATGTTACAGCTTTGTGTTCCAAGTGGTTACAGCATAATTAAAGTTGAGCTGAGGGTGAGCATCACAGGGTGCTACGTACTGCTCTTCTTCAGACGTCAGAATTGGGAGACAACAGGAACTATTGAGTTGCACTTTGCGGTGCACAAAGGAAATAAAGCCAGCTGAGTAAAGTGCATATTGTCAAACAAAATAAACTGTTATCTTGACAGGCAAGGCAAAGGGACCATCACTAACAGATGTTATTTAAACATTCATTCAACTTCCTGTCCTCCCATTTATTCTGCTTCATTAGCTGAGAGCAACAATGAACTAGATGTCAGTTCTTAGCTTGGATATGGTACTTTTCCCCACAGGGTTAGTTCTGTTGCTCTGCAGAGCTGGTGCAGATCCAGAGGCTTGGCACCTTAGGATGTCAGAAAAAAAGTTTAGAGCAGGTACCTCAAACAGATTTTTAAACAAAACACTTTAGACAGAGCAAAGTATTTTATGAGGTGGCTAATTCATATGAATTCGTACGACCTCACTGGTACAGTTTTGTGCCGTGGTAAGTTTAGTAGTGGGATGGTCCTTCCTGGTGGTTAATTCGTACTAATTTGTATGATTTGAATCATACGAATTCATACGAATTAGTCACCTCGTAAAATTGCTGTGCGATTGGGTGGAAGAGCCGCATTGAACAGAGTACAGATGGTTCCAAAAATGGAGGTTACTTTCAGGGTATGGAAGTAGCCATAGGAACTCACTTTCTGAACATAACCTGCTCTGGAACAGGTTTTGTTCCAGGGTTAGTTTGCTTAAGAGGTATTCAGATGTGTGTTAATATAACTACATTTGTTATATAGTTACAGTTATATAATATACAATATTATTCTAAATTCTAAAGCACTATTATAACAAGATAATGTTTAAATGTTAATTCAATTCAAATGTATGTATTATTTATTTATTTGTCATCTCACACATGGATCTGCATTCAATTAATTAGCATCAAACAAACAATAAAATCCTCATTCTCAGTGAATAAAGATGACTTATTAAACGAAAAGACTGAAAAAAATTATTGCATAGCCACCCAATTGGTGGCGGTGTGCACTGTAAATCACCATTAAACAAAAGAAGAAGAAGCAAGTAGAACGGTGCTTTTTCTTAGCTTCTATTTCCATGGTGAATCATCGATTTGTTGCTCTGTTGAGAATGTCTTGTGTGTTAACCATGAACATACTCAGAGTTGTCTGAATTTACTCACGGATGTGTTTTTAGAACCAGCATACCTCGAGTAAACAAGGTTTGGGTTTATCACCCAAGACTATTTATCTATGACTATTTGTCAAATACACAGATCAGAGACATTTTCATTCAATACATTCTGCTTAATACAGTGTCTGTTTGTACAAGAATAAAGTTCAACATAAGCCTATAGTATCAACGATGTGGGGTCTACGTGTTTTATAAATTTTATTTTGATAAACATGACAATATAACATTGCGACTACATGAAAAGAGGTTTTACTGTTATAAAAAAAAAAAAAAAACAGATTTGTGAGCATTAGTGGAACTGAAGGTTTTAGAATAAACACGAAATGCAATCTGTGAATCCGGTCAATCGTGGAACAGCTGTGTCATCATCAGAGCTTGTGCAGCTGCTCTGGATAAACTGTGCAGAATAAACTAGCCGGCTGCTCTCGAATCGCACTCCCGGCACTTTGATGGCATACGTTAGTCACGTGGCGCTATAATAGGAAATGTTTCGGTAACACTTTATAATAACTACACGCTATGAAGCATTAGTTAAGCATTAGTAAATAGTTATTTAATCATTTATAAAGCATTAATAGACATTATTAGGCAGTTTATAAATACAGCTACAAATGCTCTATTCTTGATTTATAAGCATATCTATAATGTGTTTAATAATTGTCTTTATAAATGATCAATTAATAATTTCTAAATTAAGTATTACATTATTTATAAACCCATATAAATATTTATTCCAAAATGCAAAAATGGAGACTGTAAAACTAGTAACTTAATATAAAATAAAAATTAAACCTCTTCAAATGTCATAGAAAATAATATTCCTGTAAACATAACTGCAGTCAAATGAAACTAAGATTCTGCAATATGATATAAAAATAAAAATCTGTAAAGTGTAAACATTGCTGAATGTGGATTAAACTGGATTACAGGAGTGCCAAAATACAACAAATAAAATTTAGATGAAACAATAATAATATAATAAAATATGTTATAGTGTCAAAACAGTACTAACTTTAAAACATTAGAGAACAGCCGCGCAGAAGAGAACTGAGCCTTTAAATCTCCTTTGTAAAAGCTTTACGAGGCATAAATCGTCCTCACTTTAGATGAGCTCACAGAAAGAGTTAACTGACAACTACTAAATATTTCATAACTACCTGAATTAATCATGAATTACAGTATGAATACATGTTAATAAAGCATTTATTAACACACTGAGTAACTATTATTATATGTCTAAATAATAAGATGTATAAATGTACATTTAAATAGTTTATTAATCCTTTACTTACACTTTCTAAATTATCTGATGAACCACGGACAACTCCTAAATAACTGGTTTATAAATAATATAATACTTAATTTAGAAATTATTAATTGATCATTTATAAAGTATGAACATACAATTATTAAACACATTATAGCTATGCTTATAAATCAGGAATAGAGCATTTATAGCTGTGTTTATAAACTGCCTATTAATGTCTATTAATGATGAATTAACTATTTACTAATGCTTAATTAATGCTTCATAGCGTGTAGTTATTATAAAGTGTTACCAATAATTTTAAGGATACAATTTGCTTCAATTCTCGAGGAACTATGAGTCCCCCTAGCGTATTGACTACGCAATACGAGTGATTCTCTTGAAAGGGAACTATGCTGCACAGTCCTATCTAAAGGGTTGATGGTGCCACCTGGTTATCAACTGTAAAAAAAAATGTTCTGAGGACGTCAGAATCATCCGCCTTCAGCTGCCGTCATTCCAGCTGCACTATCCGGCGTAACATATCCTTCTTTCTGCATTCTGACGAGCGTTGTTACAAATGTCTCGTCCCACCTGTGCTTCGTGCAGAGACCCTCTGCTCAACGTGGATCGGCACATCATCTGTGCGCGCTGCACTCTCCCTGGGCGGCTACCCAGAGTGTGATGACATGGAATTGCAGACCCTGCGGGCTCGGCTTGCCATCTTTGAGGACTGGACCGTGCAAGAAGAATGCCGGACCTTTCCCCGCGTGCCTCGCCATCTCCTGTTACCTTCACACAGGAGGAAAAGTGTCCCCCGTCCACTGCAGCCTGTTCGGTCTCCTTCAGTGGACCGCTTAGGCAGGAAGAGGAGGACGACGATGACAGCCTGTCGCAAGCTGCATCTGGGAGTGCACGGTCTCAGAGCCTAGGGCTTCAACGCAGGCCACCACAAGCGTCAAGGCAAGTGTGGATGCTGAACTGGATCGCATGCTCACAAGGGCCGTGGGAGACCTCGGGCTCAAGTGGTCCCAGCCCCAGGAGCCGGCACGCAGCAGGCTCGATGAATGTTTCCTTCAAGGATGTCGAAATTCCTCGCCACAAAAGCCCACCCCCTTCTTTTCGGAAGTTCATGATGAACTAATGAAGGCCTGGAAGGTGCCATTTTCAGCGCGCCAAATCCTCCTTTTCCCCAGTGCTCTCCTTGTTAGACGGCGTGAAGGAAAGAGGATATGAGAGCTTTCCACCACTTGAGGAAGCGGGTGCCACACACCTTTGCCCGCCCTCCTCCAGGGTATGGCAGGCTAAGGCATCACACCCCTCCAAGCCCTGCCGACCCACGTCAGCCCTGGCCGGTGGAGGTCTGCATCGGCGCTACACACCATGAAAGTTCTGCAGGTGTTCCAGGCGAAACTTCTCCGTTCATTGGATGAGTCGGTCCCTGACCCAGAGGCGTTTAAGGACCTCCGCCGCGCAACAGATTTGGCCCTGCGAGTGACAAAAGCCACCGCCAAAGCGATCGGGAAGTCGATGGCCAGCCTGACCATTCTCGAGCACAATCTCTGGCTGTTTTTTCACATTGGATCTGTTCAGATAGTGCCCCATCACAGGCCATTCTTGAGATTCGCCTTCGAGGGGCAGGCTTATCAGTATACAGTCCTGCCATTCGAACTATCTCTCGTGCCCCGCGTTTTGACAAAATGCATGGACGCAGCACTAGCACCCCTGAGACTAAAGGGAGTGTGCATTCTCAACTACAAATTTTCCTTTCACCAAGTATTGACTTACTGTATATGGTGGCCATGATTGCCTCATCATGGGCTCTTCTTTACACCACTGTCAGTGTTGCTCTTCCCTCCTACAAAAGACAACACAATACATAAACATTTGAACAGGGTACAGAGAGCACACATTGTCACGTTCACTTAGGAATAACTGAGGTGAGGACTCATGCGCAGGATGGGAATGAAGATTTATTTACAAAATAACAAAAACACAAAACAAAAACCCACAAGGGGGAAAACAGAACATAATCTAAACAACATAATACTTAAACACAAACATACCAAACAAAGGAAGGAGCAGATCACGGAGGGAAGAACTTAGACATCACAACGTAACGACAAGGACTGAGAACACAAGGGAACTATTTAAAGGGGACAAAAGAGGCAGGTGATTAGGGAACACAGGTGGGGCAAATTAAACCAATGACAAGATAACAAGGAGGGTGGGAACTAGACCAGGACGAAAAATAACAAACCACCACAAGTGCTACACAGGACAGGACAGGTATGTGACACACATTGTCTTATGACTAGTTTTGGATTTCCTGATATTTTTGTTCACAGGGGAACTAAAACAATTATAGGTATGTTTGATTTTAAATATATTTAATGGGCATATTTTTTGGACCGTGCGGTTAAGAAACTGAAAATGCAGGAGAGGTAGAATCAGCCTTTTTTACACTTCTGCACTGCATTTTCACTTAAAATAAAGGGATAATGGAATCTCACAAAGGCAGATTAACTTAAAAGGGTTAGTTCACCCAAAAATGCAAATAATGTCATTTATTCCTCACCCTCATGCCGTTCCACACCTGTAAGACCTCCGTTCATCTTCGGAACACAAATGAAGATATTTGAGTTGAAATCTGAAGGCTCAGTGAGGTCTGCATAGAGATCAATGACATTTGCTCTCTCAAGATCCATTAATGTACTAAACACATATTTAAATCAGTCCATGTGAGTACAATGGTTCAATTTTAATATTATAAAGCCACAAGAATATTTTTTGTGCGCCAAAAAAACTAAAGAACGACTTATATAGTGATAACCGATTTCAAAACACTGCTGCATGAAGCTTCGGAGCGTATCGAATCAGCGAGTCAATTCATGATTCGGATCGCGTGTCAAACCGCTGAAATCACGTGACTTTGGTGCTCCGAACCTCTGAATCGATACGCTCCGAAGCTTCATGAAGCAGTGTTTTGATATCGGTATACACTAACTTAAATATGTTTTTAGTACATTAATGGATCTTGAGAGAGTAAATGTAATTTCTGGCTATGCAGGCCTCACTGAGCCTTTAGATTTCAACACAAATATCTTCATTTGTGTTCTGAAGATGAAGGGAGGTCGTACGGGTGTGGAACGGCATGAGGGTGAGTAATAAATTACATTATTTTCAGTTTTGGGTGAACTAACCCTTTAAGCTAGTTAACTTAGAGATACTCCAGCCATAATTTACTTACCCTCATGCCATCCCAGATGCATATGACATTCTTTTTTTCTTTGGAAAACAGAGATTTTAAGAAAAATACTCCATCACTGTGTGTCCACACAAGTGGATTGATCAAAAACCAAATAAAGTGAACATAACAGTAGTCCATATGACCCCAGTTGATGAATCAATGTCTTCCAAACCATTGTTTCGGTCAAAGCAGTCAAATATGGGCTCAACGTCAGCATCCTAGGTGTGTATAACATTCTTCTTTCAGACGAACACAATTGTAGTTATAATAAAATATGGCCTGGCTCTTCCAAGCTTTATAAATGACAGCCCAAAGAAGTGCATCCATCCATTATAAAAGTGCTCCACACGGCTCCAGGGGTTAATAAAGGCTTTCTGAATTAAATCAATGGTTTTTTGTAAGAAAAATATCCATATCTAACACATTATAAAGTCAAATATTTAGCTTCTGCTGGACCACCTTCCATATTCAATTTATGGAAAAGTGTAACTGGCACGACGATGACGTCAGATGTAGAGTAAAAAAAGCGTAACTGGCACGACGATAACGTCGGACGTAGCGTAAAAAAGCATAACTAGCACTGCGATGACGTCGGACGTAACGTAAGCATTTTGAACTGCGAGAGGCGCTACACTTTCTGTGCAAGTTAAATACAGAAGGTGGTCCGCCGAAAGCTAGATATTTTACTTTATAATGTGTTAAATGTGGATATTTTTCTTACAAAAATCCATCGATTTGCTTCAGAAGGCCTTTATTAACCCCCGAAGGGGGGGGGACGAGTGGAAGACCGCGTTTACACTCCTGTTGGGCACTTTGAATATCGCGTCCTTCCTTTCGGGCTGGTCAACGCTCCCGCGGTTTTTCAGGCCTTGGTTAATGATGTCTTGCGAGACATGTTAAACGTTTTTGTATTCGTTTACTTGGATGACATTCTGATTTTCTCGCCGTCCCTCCAGGTTCACGTTCAACACGTTCGTCGTGTCCTGCAGCGTTTATTAGAGAACGTCTATTCGTTAAGGCAGAGAAGTGCGTCTTTCACGCCCAATCGGTTACGTTCCTCAGTTCGGTGATCTCTACGGAGGGGATCAGCATGGACCCTAACAAGGTCCGTGCGGTGCTTGATTGGCCTGTCCCAGATTCTCGTGTCGCCCTTCAACAGTTTCTGGAATTTGCCAATTTTTATAGCCGCTTTATTCGAGGCTTTAGCCAGGTTGCCGCTCCTATTACCGCCCTTACCTCCTCCAAGGCCAGGTTCGCTTGGTCGGAGGCTGCTGAGGGTGCGTTTAACCGACTTAAGAATCTATTTACCTCCGCGCCCGTTTTGATCACTCCTGACCATAGGCGTCAGTTCATCGTCGAGGTCGATGCCTCCGACATTGGGGTGGGAGCTATCTTGTCGCAACGCTCTTCCCAGGATGACAAGGTACATCCGTGCGCGTTCTACTCTCATCGTCTCTCACCCACGGAGTGGAACTACGACGTTGGCAACCGAGAACTCTTGGCGATCCGTCTGCCGCTGGGTGAGTGGCGACACTGGCTTGAAGGGGCCAGAGTACCATTCATAGTCTGGACGGATCATCGCAATCTAGAGTATATCCGCTCTGCTAAACGCCTTAACGCCCGTCAAACCCGCTGGGCATTGTTTTTCGACCGCTTTGATTTTTCTATTTCGTTTAGACCTGGTTCTAAGAACCTCAAGCCTGATGCTCTTTCTCTGCAGTTCGGCTCGTCAGAGGTTGCCTCGACCATTGAGGGGATTTTGCCTCAGCGATGTGTGGTCGGGGTAGCCGTCTGGGGAGTGGAACAGATGGTGAAGCGTTCTCTCTCGCACGTTCCTAGTCCACCCCGTGCTCCGGAAGGAACATTATTCGTGCCCGAAGTCGCTCGTCCTATGGTTCTTCGCTGGGGGCATTCGTCTAAATTGGTTGCGCATCCCGGGTTTAGAGGAACGCTAGTGGCCATTTGTCAGAGATTTTGGTGGCCCACTCGTGAGCGCGATATCCGGCATTTTGTTGCAGCTTGTTCTATCTGCGCCCAGACTAAGTCTAGCAATAGTCCTCCGGCGGGTCTTCTTAGACCTCTTCCCATTCCTTCGCGTCCCTGGTCTCACATCGCGTTGGATTTTGTTACCGGGTTGCCTTCTTCGGCTGGTAATACGGTCATTCTCACCGTCGTGGATCGTTTTTCTAAGGCTGCACATTTTATACCGCTCCCTAAATTACCATCTACTCTAGAAACTGTAAAACTGTAAAAAAAGTATATTTCATTTTTACAGTTATTAATTACACATTTAAACCTGTAGGTGGTAACAAATAAGCATATTTTGTTATAATCAACTCACTGAATTATTGACTCAACTGGTTCCTCGCAAAACAGCTTGTCATTCTGCAGAAGAGAACGAAAACTATTATATAGTAAACATAAACAATATATTAAACCAACAAAACATTAAAACATAAATAGAAAACTTTGTTTGTGAATTAATCGGCATTAATACCAAACCAGCATATGCCAGACCTCCAATGATGAGCGAATAACATGTGTGTCGAATTAACAAGTCTTTAATATTTAAATACAGCAAAAATGTACAGGCTCCACTGATGATATCAGTAACAGGCACAAATATGAAACATATTTTTGTGTAGTTTTTGCTAAGTGTCCAAATGAAAGATATCTACAAATGGAAATCAAAAGATTTATCTCTGATTTTACGTTAACGTTACCTCAGTAAAGTTACAGCTCACTGGAGATTGTCAGCAAAAGAACCAAACACGGCATTAAATTGAACAAATATTACAAAACCTTGAAAAGACAACAGATAAAGTGACAATTAACATAACATATGCAAAAAATGAATACTCTAATTAATTTTATAGCTCTTACCTTTTCCTCTGAGAACTCCCGCTGGTAGTCGACCGTGCAAAACGAGGAGCATGCATGGCGAGGTGTTCTTAACGTCATACATCTTGCAAATTTATTTATATTTACATTTTTATTTGATGTACATTTAAATGGTATAATTGTCATATTAAACTTGCATTAAATTACAAAATAAACAAAACAAATAAATAATAAAAATAAAAAAAACCTTTGTGAGGATTCTTCTGACTGTACAGTGATCAATCACTTTGTATTTTGGGAAAATCATATGTGGACAAAAGTGGATAACATGTGGAAAACACAGATAATTAATGTATTTTTTCCTGTAAGGGTTTAAAATGCCACTAACACATTTTAAATGATGGATACAAAATCTAGTTTAGGTTTTGATCGCTAATATGCTATGTTTCATCCACATTTGCATTTTGTCTATTTAGGCGATTGAAAATGTATTTTCTTGCCGCTAAAATACATTTTAAAATATATTTTGGTATATGAAGGCTGGAACAAAATATATTTTCGCATTCAAAAATATATTTCATCGAACTTCGAATAAATTTCACTGTTTATAACATTTATCTATACATTTACCATATATTTAAAATATATTTTGGCCAGAAATGTTTTTTTTTCTGTATGGGAGAGGCTGCACATAAACTGTCTAGAGATGAAAGCGGTAATTTTAGCGCTGATAGCTTTCCTCCCGTGTTTAAAAGAGCAGCACATGCTGGTCCGAACGGACAACACGGCAGTGGTGGCTTACATAAATCGCCAAGGTGACCTGAAATCATACGGCCTGTATCGTATGGCGAAGCCTCCTTATATGGGTGAGGCGCAACCTGAGCTCGCTAAGAGCAGCTCATGTGCCAGGTATCCTGAATCAGGGGCCGGATATGCTATCCAGGAACAACGTTCCCCCAGGGGAATGGTCACTCCACCCTCAAACAATTCAGTTGATATGGAGCATCTTCAGCGAGGCGAAGGTAGACCTGTAGACCTGAATACTCATTGCCCAATATTTTTCTCCAAACACAGGGATGCGCTGGCCCACGCTTGGCCCAGGCAACCCTCTGTATGCATTCCCTCCGGTCACAATGATATCTCAGATAATCAGAAGGATCAGGGAGGACAAATGTGCGGTACTGTTGATAGCCCCGCTATGGAGGAGTCAGATATGGTACTCAGAACTGACTCAGATGCTGGAAACAGCCCCATGGCCGATACCGCTGAGGAAGAACCTCCTCACACAAGCGGAAGGGAAGATCTGGCATCCCAGACCAGATATATGGGCCCTGCATGTATGGCCTATCAACGGCTATTAGGGAACCTTCCTGAAAAGATACTAAACACTATTTCAGAGGCTAGAGCTCTTATGTTCTTTTGTCCTCTCAGGTGATACTCATCATTATTCATTAGATATCACGCCTCCTCGCATACTGGCTTTGTGAAGAAAAATTTTAAATCAGTGTATTGTTTTATGTGAATGAGTAGGCTCAATGATTCTCACATCAGTTTGAAGCAAAAACTCAATGCAAATACACACTGGAGTCAAAAGACCCGTGAACACATATCTTTTGTGTGTTTTGAGACCTTAATTTAATTTTGTTTTTTTTGTTTTTTTTAAATCATGCATAAACATTTTTCTCTCAAATACAAGCATGTACATACATGTTGCTCAGATATTATGGTAGCCCAGTTTGTGCTGAATACAGTGTAATTACACTTTTGCCATTAATATGTTTATAAGCAACTGAAAAAAACACAAATGTCAGAGCATGTCAAAACTTCTAAAGGGCCCCAAAACAGCTCAGACTCCTAGGGGTTAAAGCACCTTTTGCTCAAAGTTGCTTTTTTGCTGGCTTTAGCATCCGTGAAGATAGTAGGTGACCTGCATGCACTTTCAACGAGTGCAACCTGTCTAGAGTTTGGGCCTAATGACTCCAGAGTCATCCTTAAGCCAAGGCATGGTTATGTACCTAAAGTACTTTCTACTCCGTTCAAAGCGCAAGTCACATTCATATAAGGCCCAATTTTATCCGGCCCACATATAGTGTCTGGTCAAGGGTTAATTCTCTCTACACGGTATTGTAGTTTCTACAAACCTTATGTGGGAGATCTAGCAGGCACAGCGTTTTACATTGGGCCCCCTAGCGTATTAATTACGCAATACGATGGACTCAAGATGGCGCCAAGGATGGCTGCTGCGTTGCGAGCTCCGTTACAACATTGTAGCTTTTTGTTTGTTCTGTTTATAGTTTTTGTGTTTTTTGTCTTGGATGTTGTCTGCCTTACTGCGTACGACAGACAGACACTTTTGGACATTGGTTCGGCAATCGCACACCGAAAACCGGACTTTAAATTCATCAGTGACGACCCGCTGTTTACAAACACGGCAGCGGAGCCCTTTGTGTGGGCGGCCCGACCACGCAAACGCAGCCGGAGAAGGGGACGAAGAGCCGGCTCATCAGAGTAAGACGCCGCGCAAACCGACCCCCGCTTCCCAGTATTTTACAGGCTAATGTTCAGTCTCTGGACAACAAACTCTGCGAGCTGAGAGCACGGATCTCTTTCCAACGAGAGACGAGGGACTGCTGCATTATCTGCCTTACAGAAACTTGGATGTCTGCTGAGATTCCAGATTCAGCCATCGAAACCACGGGGTTCTCCGTGCACCGTATGGACAGAGAAAAAGAACTCTCAGGGAAAAGCAAAGGCGGGGGTGTATGTTTTATGATCAACAGATCATGGTGTGATCAGAGGAACGTACATTCTATCAAGTCTTTCTGTTCTCCTGATCTGGAACTTCTCATGGTTCTGTGTCGACCATTCTGGCTACCGAGGGAATTCACAGCGGTCGTCATCACAGCTGTGTATATTTTCCCACAAGCCGACACAGACCGGGCACTAAAGGAACTGTATAGGACAGTGAGTGAGCAGGAAACCGCGCATCCTGAGGCTGCGTTTATTGTGACCGGGGACTTTAACAAAGCCAACTTCAAACGCATTGCACCTAAATACCACCAACATGTTAACTTCAACACGCGAGGGAACCGTGTCGTAGATCACTGCTACTCTCCCTTCCGGGATGGTTACAAGTCCCTCCCGCGCCCACCATTTGGTAAATCGGATCACTCTTCCATTCTCCTTCTGCCTGCATACAGGCAGAGACTGAAACAGGAAGCACCCGCCCTCAGAACAATCCAGTGCTGGTCGGACCAATCGGACTCTATGCTACAAGACTAGGGGTGGTTAATCTGTCTGATTTCCCGATTCGATTCGATTACGATTATTGAAGTCCCGATTCGATTACAGTCGATTTTCGATTATTAACGATTCTCGATTAGCGATTATTGATTTTCCATTTCACAACAGTAAACGAAAATACACTACAAAGTGATTGCAGTATAAAAAAAAGTCAGCTACTGAATTACTTAACTCTTTTATTGAGTAACAACAACTCAAAGCACTTGTCGTGTAGTGTCGTGTAGTTACACAGAAATGAATACATCACATTGTGTTGTGACTCATCAAGTTGAACTAAACAATAACAAATAAATGAAAGGCTTATTTCCTTTAGGAAGTAGATCAGAACCAACATACTGTAGAAATTGGACAATTTTCTTCTAGAAAGACAACGTGTTCAGGTGGAGGAAGACTGCAGGTTGCAGTCGAAACATGTCAAGGTAAAGAAGAAGTTTTTTCTCCAAACACCTTGTCTTTCTAGAAGAAAATTGTCCAATTTAATCATTAAGAAGACAAAATGAACATTTTTGAACAACTTACTGTAGCTTCAGCTTATATACTGTACTGTAGAACACAGTGACAAAATGTCAAGAGTGATGGATGCGTGCGCGCGTGAGGGGGGCGGGAACGCGACGCGTGGAACGATCGAGCTCCTCTCGTTCGTTTCCTGACGTGAGAAAGACAAAAGGGGGAAAAACGACAGTAGAAAAACGGATTCGTGTCGGAGGAGTGTCGAGGCCCGTTCGGTTCCGTGAGCGGGAGCCGCGGGTCGGAGCGGCGGTGTTTCCAGCATCAGTCCGGCTGTGTGTGTGTGTGTGTGTGTGAGATCCGCTCATCGCGTCCTCAGGATCGCCTTAATTCCCGCGAATGTGCGCGTCGATGTGTGTCGCGCTCGCTCATCTGAAGCGCTCATAAATCTGCGGATTGAAGGCGTTTATTCGGTGTTTGTGCGCGAATCTGAGCCGTGCTAACGCGCTAATGTGCCTGAGCTCCAGAGGAGGCGAGGCAGGAGGATTTCTAGAGTGTTCCCTCAGAATCATCTCAGCATTAACAACAGATTTACATTCATCTAATGAACACACACACACACAC
The DNA here is from genome assembly GCA_023566225.1 of Romanogobio albipinnatus. Taxonomy (NCBI): domain Eukaryota; kingdom Metazoa; phylum Chordata; class Actinopteri; order Cypriniformes; family Gobionidae; genus Romanogobio; species Romanogobio albipinnatus. Next base: position 43,169,987 of record CM042242.1, read on the forward strand.
ACACACACACACACACACACACACACGGTGGTAGAGTCAGGTTTAGATAAATAAAAAAATCGATTTTTGAAAATGTAATGATCGATTCATGCTCGTCCATAACATACTCGCGATTAATCGATAATCGATTTTTTTCACCACCCCTATACAAGACTGTTTTGATCACGCGGACTGGGAGATGTTCCGGTCGGCCTCTGATGACGACATCGAGGTCTACGCTGATAGCGTAACGTGTTTCATCAGGAAGTGCGTAGAAGACGTTGTTCCGACCAAAACAATTCGGCTGTACCCAAACCAGAAGCCGTGGCTAAATGGGGATGTTCGCGCGGCACTCAATGCGCGGACCTTCACTTTTAACTCCGGTAATGCGGAGAAGCATAAACAAGCAAGTTATGCCCTCCGGAAAACCATCAGAGCAGCAAAACGCCAGTACAGGGACAAGATTGAAGGACAGTTCAACACCACCGACTCCAGAAGCATGTGGCGGGGAATTAACACCATCACGGACTGTAAAGGGAACACAAACTCCACCGTGAACACCGCTGCCTCTCTTCCGGACGAGCTCAACACCTTCTATGCTCGCTTTGAGGGAACTAACACCGCCCTCGCGGAGAGAGAGCTCGTGGCTGAAGATACAGAGGTTAGTTCACTCTCCGTATCTGTAGCGGATGTAACCCGATCCTTCCGGCGGGTGAACGTCCGTAAAGCCGCGGGTCCAGACGGCATTCCCGGCCGCGTCATCAGAGCGTGCGCACACCAACTGGCTGGAGTTTTCACGCACATCTTTAACCTGTCCCTCTCCCTGTCCGTGGTCCCCACATGCTTCAAAACGTCCACCATTGTTCCTGTACCGAAGCAATCAAAAACACTCTGCTTAAACGACTGGCGTCCTGTTGCTCTGACCCCCATCATCAGCAAATGCTTTGAAAGACTAATCAGAAACCACATCTGCTCTGTTCTCCCCCCCTCACTGGACCCACTGCAGTTTGCATACCGCACAAACCGCTCCACTGATGATGCCATTTCATCTACAATTCACACTGCTCTCTCCCACCTGGAAAAGAGGAACACATATGTGAGAATGCTGTTTGTCGACTACAGCTCAGCATTTAACACCATTGTGCCCTCCATACTTGACGGGAAACTCCGGGCTCTAGGCTTAAACAGCTTGTTATGCAGCTGGATCCTGGACTTCCTGTCAAACAGACGCCAGGTGGTCAGAATGGGCAGTAACATCTCCTCATCACTGACTCTCAACACTGGAGCCCCTCAGGGCTGTGTTCTCAGCCCACTCCTGTACTCCTTGTACACACATGACTGTGTGGCAACCCACAGCTCCAATACCATCATCAAGTTTGCTGACGATACGACGGTGGTAGGTCTCATCACTGACAATGATGAAACGGCCTACAGAGAGGAGGTGCACACTCTGACACGATGGTGTCAGGAGCACAACCTCTCCCTCAACGTCAGCAAGACCAAGGAGCTGGTGGTCGACTTCAGGAGGAATGAGAGAGAACACCACCCCATCACCATCGATGGAGCACCGGTGGAGAGAGTCAGCAGCTTCAAGTTCCTTCCACAGGTGTCCACATCACAGAGGAACTCTAATGGTCCGTCCACACCGAGGCCGTTGTGAAGAAGGCTCGTCAGCGCCTTTTCTTCCTGCGACGGCTGAGGAGGTTTGGAATGAACCGCCACATCCTCACACGCTTCTACAGCAGCACCATAGAAAGCCTGCTGACTGGCTGCATCACCACCTGGTACGGCAACAGTACAACCCGCAGCCGCAAAGCCCTGCAAAGGGTAGTGCGCACGGCCAGCTGCATCATCGGAGGTGAGCTTCCATCCCTCCAGGACATTTACGCCAGGCGGTGTGTGAAGAGAGCTCAGAGGATCATCAGAGACTCTAGCCACCCGAACCATGGGCTGCTCTCACTGCTGCCATCAGGCAGACGGTACCGCAGCATCAGAACACGCACCAGCCGACTCCAGAACAGCTTCTTCCCACAAGCAATTAGACTACTTAACTCCTGATCCATCAGGATCATAACACACACTGGACAGAATATCACTCAGCACAACCCACTGTAGATACACACACATTATATACACATTTATTTATCATACAGCATCTATTGCACTTTGGATTTCAATTTGTGAATAATATTGTATACTATACATTGTATATTATTATTATTATTATTATAGCGTAATGTATATTGTTTAGTGTATGTTTAGTGTATATTGTTTAAAGTATATGTATATTGTAAGTATGTGTATATTGTTTAAAGCTGTGAGAACTACATCACATTGTGTAAATTATTTACTGTTTATTGTAGTGTATACTGTGCTGTGAGTAATTGTGTGCGCATCAGATATGTAATCTGTTGTTGCTTAAATGTTGTTCATGTCATGTCATGACTACTATGTTTGCTCGGACTGCACCTAAGAATTTCACCTACTGTTGCACTTGTGCATATGGTAGAGTGACAATAAAGTGATTTGATTTGATAATCTGATAATTTGGTGGTCATAAAGGGATGGACATGGTCAGAAACAATGCTCAGGTAGTCCGTGGCATTTAAATGATGTCCAATTGGCACTAAGGGGCCTAAAGTGTGCCAAGAAAACATCCCCCACACCATTACACCACCACCACCAGCCTGCACAGTGGTAACAAGGCATGATGGATCCATGTTCTCATTCTGTTTACGCCAAATTCTGACTCTACCATCTGAATGTCTCAACAGAAATTGAGACTCATCAGACCAAGCAACATTTCAGTCTTTAACTGTCCAATTTTGGTGAGCTTGTGCAAATTGTAGCCTCTTTTTCCTATTTGTAGTAGAGATAAGTGGTACCTGGTGGGGTCTTCTGCTGTTGTAGCCCATCCGCCTCAAGGTTGTGTGTGTTGTGGCTTCACAAATGCTTTGCTGCATACCTCGGTTGTAACGAGTGGTTATTTCAGTCAAAGTTGCTCTTCTATCAGCTTGAATCAGTCGGCCCATTCTCCTCTGACCTCTACCATCAACAAGGCATTTTTGCCCACAGGACTGCTGCATACTGGATGTTTTTCCCTTTTCACACCATTCTTTGTAATGGTTGTGCCTGAAAATCCCAGTAACTGAGCAGATTGTGAAATACTCAGACCGGCCCGTCTGGCACCAACAACCATGCTACACTCAAAATTGCTTAAATCACCTTTCTTTCCCATTCTGACATTCAGTTTGGAGTTCAGGAGATTGTCTTGACCAGGACCACACCCCTAAATGCATTGAAGCAACTGCCATGTGATTGGTTGATTAGATAATTGCATTAATGAGAAATTGAACAGGTGTTCCTAATAATCCTTTAGGTGAGTATATATATATATATATATATATATATATATATATATATATATATATATATATAGATATATATATATATATAGAGAGAGAGAGAGAGAGAGAGAGAGAGAGAGAGAGAGAGAGAGAGAGAGAGAGGGGAGCGCGGGGCACAACCTAACGCGGGGTTAGTAGTAACATGCATGTTTTAACCCTTTCCACACATGCCAGAATGACGAAACTTAGTGTATTTACTAGTTGCCATATCAACATTATTTAGAGACAAAATATCGCCAAAATTAAAAAATCTCTGGAAGAAATTACTGAACATGTATTTAACCATAGCAAAAGTAAATTTCTAACTTAAGTTTAGTTTTCGTCTCTGTTTTTTGTGTTTATTTAAAATAAGACAAATCCGATAATATTTTAATCTTATATCTGTTATTTAACAGTTGAGATGGTTCTTTAATGCTGATCTTACCGGCAGAAGACACAAGCCTCGATTTAAATCCCAGTTGCGCAGATGGGGTGCGTTGTAACACTGCGTTACAATGAGCCCCTATTAGAAATATGCCTTTATATTCTATACTTTTATGAATTATTTTGAGAAACCATGAGAAAAGGGTGAATAATGTCTGAGTTAATGTTCAGAAATTATTAATTATTATTATGTTTTGAATTATGCTGTATAGCTGTATTTAGGATGTGTTTGTAGTCAAACTCAAAAATGCTTATATTTTTAATTATTAAAAAATGCCATTATTTTATTTTAGTTAATAGTTGTATTTTGTTGACAAAATATTTTAGTTTGTCTTGTATATTTTTTTTATTATATCAGGTAACATTTTATGCTGTTATTTGGTCATGTTACATTGTGCCCGAACACATGTTACAATGTACCCCACCTATGGGGCATGTTGTCATATTTCACTTCCATTATTTCGGGGTAAATCAAGAAAAAAGTATACACTGTATTAATGAAACAAAACCACATAATTGTACTAGACGTGTGCAATTAATGTGGGAAAAAATAAATACTCTGAACCCCAAGTGGAATTACACAAACTGAGAAAGTCAAAAAGCGTTAGGTTGTGCCCTGCTCTCCCCTATATATATAGGCCTATATATATATATATATATATATATATATATATATATATATATATATATATATATGCACATTGACATAGATACATTCTGCAATGCATCATATAAGCCTATACATTTTAGTGTGAAGGAAACAACCTGATCTCACAGAATTCCGTGAAATGAACACGGGACCCTTAACTCAAAATCCGTGGCAGTTTCACGGAATCGTCGAAAATTCCGTGATGGGTCCACGGAAGTGATTCCTATGCAAGTCAATGACAGTATACAGACGCGTTGGGCATTGTTTTCATCATGAAACTATGATTTTTTTGCCATTATGACATGGAGTGTGATTCTCGATTTAATCAGCCAGCATAATTTTATTTATAATTATTTTCATTTTTTATTTATTTACAGTATTTAGACACGTTTTGAACACGTAACCCAATCCCTTCCCTAAACCTAACCATTTGTGTATTATAAAAAAACAGGATATAACAGGCAGATACGACTGCAGGCACAATTTATTAAAAAAGTACAAATATTCCAAGTGTCCCGAGGCCAAACGATTGATTTGTGTGAAGAAAATCCTCAAAAGCGATCAGCAGCGTCGAGTCCATCCGCCAAAGATCCTAAACACATTTCAAATTTTACCGCCGGAAAAAACGTTACGTCAGCTTTGACAGCATTGGCTGTCGTATGTCTCGTGACCAATTGCGTCATTACGTCGGTTTTGATTGTAAAATGCCATTGGCTCTCGTGTGTCTTGTGACAGATTGCGTCACGCTAAAGAGTCAAGTGTATTATTTGAATGGGATATGAATGAGTGTGCTCACGGCACGGCGGGATCATCATTTTAGAAATTAAAACATTAAAATCAACTTTGTTCTTTACATGAAGACATCGAGTGACTTTAGAAGACTTGGAATGCAACATGAGTTGATACTTTTATGCTGTTTTTGGTCAGTTTTTGCAATAAATACCTGTGACTGTACTTGTATTTGCCTGTTATGTGTTTTATATTGTTGAGAAGTGGGTAGGTTTAGGGTAGGAGTGGAGTTAGTTGCTTCAAAATATAAAAGTAGCCTATAAATATTCATAAAATCATGTCTGCTTTTTACTGTCATTGACTTGCATAGGAATCACTTCCGTGGACCCATCACGGAATTTTCGGCGATTCCGTGAAACTGCCACGGATTTTGTGTTAAGGGTCCCGTGTTCATTTCACGGAATTCTGTGAGACCAGGTTGGAAGGAAAACATTCCAACTGAATTGTATTTATTTATTGTAATTAAATCCAAAAATTAAGTATGCTGCAGATATAAATATGGGCCCCACTTTATATTAGGTGGCCTTAACTACTATGTACTTACATAAAAAAATAAGTACAATGTACTTACTGTGTTCAAATTGTATTTCAAAACACCTTTGCTGATATTGAGGAGGGATACGGGTAGAGTCAGGGACAGGTGTGGTGGTATGGGTAAGTTTAAAGGTAGGGTTAGGTGTAAGGGAAGTGTCAACTGTGTAATTACAAATGTAACTACAGAAATTAATTACAGATGTAATTACATGCAGGTTTATTTAAAAATGTAAGTACAATGTAAAAACATGTATGTACACAATAAAATGTTAGTACATAGTAATTAAGGCCACCTAATATAAAGTGGGTCCTAAATATGTTTAGAAGTGTGTGATTCCACAGGCATTTCATTATATCTTGCTTTTTATTTCAACTGACTATCAAATAAATACCTATTTAAAAAAAATTGTATCCAGAAGTTTTTTTTTTAATGTTTGTAGAGTAAATTGTGTGGTGTGGACATATTATTGATGTCTCTTTAAAAATAGCTAAATTAGTAGGCGTGTTTTCTGCCAAAGTACTTAATGTTCCGACGTCCCGTCCACGGGATATTGGAGTGTTTCAGAACTTAAACTTTTTGACCGAGAAAATTCAAAAAATAAAAATAAACATGTTACATATCTCTGAAAAGCTGAGATTTGCGTGATTCGAACGATGTAAACCATTTTAGGATACAATCAACACAGCGGGTACAATCTGTGTCTTTATCAGACCACCAACAGCCAAACAAACAAACATAAACAGGAAGAAACTCACCCTTGAAGCCTTCTGTTAGTCACTAATCCATTACATTACAACAAAAATGCTTTTGTTGCACTCTCAAGGGTCCATACAATCCAATTCAGCGAAGTATTTAGTCCATAACATATTTATATATCAATAAGCATCCATGGAATGTAGTAGTAGCATTTCAAGTTAGCCGACAGAGCTATCACAACTTCGATGCATTCTATGGTCTAGTTTCATTTCACATGTAAACATGAAACATGTGATGTCAAAATGGCCGCTGACCCCTGAACTTTTGATAGACGGGTCATTTGAGCCAATCGGTTCATGATAGAGGTGTCACAAGGTATCAATAGCCAAGGAGCGCCTATCAGAGCCATGGTACCTCCCTCTCTTTGATTGACAGTAAATCGATCCAGTTGAAATGGATGATGGAAATGATTGACTTTTCTGATAGCCAATGAATTTCTGTAAAGAAAAATATGCAGCTTCAGTGGGACGAATCATTTGGTCATGCGTGAAGTTCGTGCGCAAAGCACCATAGTGATTCGTGCGCCCCGTGCGTAAAGTTAGCATTGATCTAGATCACGAGTGAAAGAAGACAACAGGTGAAAATGAGAGGTGAGAGGTGAAAATTTGATAGGTGTTAGGTGTTATGTTAGGTGGGATCTGTTGTAGAGCACCCATAGTTTTTTTTTTTTTTTTGAGTAGATGTGCCCCTGGAATTTTCTTTGATTCTAAAAAATATAATTTGTAAATAGTTTGAAATGCATATAAATTCATGTGTGTGTATATATATATATATATATATATATATATATATATATATATATATATATATATATATATATATATATATATATATATATATATATATATGTATATATATATATATATATATATTTTATAGTGTGAGTTCTAAAATTAAAGTGTTTTAATGGATAGCAGTTTTTTTGTCTCTTTATTTGTAGAAAGTTTGGCTTCAAGAATTGGGAAATCTGGATAAGGTATATAATAGCTCTAAGTGTAACCTTTCATTAGCGCCCAAAATTATGACTGTAGAGTAAAGCATTCAAGAATAGTAGCATGTTATATGTCTGTGGTTACAAAGGGTCATTTAAAGTCTCCAAGTGGCCTTTTTTGGGGAGCGCCTAGACATAAACTTAGATAAACATGTGTAAAACACTCATTATCCAAGGTATTGTTATAAGATTTTAAACTGGGTTTGGTAAGGCTTCATGCTGTGATCCCATTGTGTTTTTCAGCTAATACCTCCCAGCTGGAGTTATCTGCAGTCATGTTGTTACAAAAAAAAATGTAGGCGGAAATTTTTTCCCCCTTTTTTAGTGTGTTCAAAGTTCTATTACTCAATACCAGTAAGACTTATAGTGATTCTGATGCATATACTCCAAATGGTTCAAGAACAGCAAGCAATTTAATTTGGGGAGGCCTTTTTTTAGGCATTGTTGGCAAAATTTGCACGAACGCTAACAGGAATGGAAGTTAAAAAAATAAAAAAAATAAAAAAAAGATCTCAGTTTCTCTGTCTATTGTCTTTGATGTCACAGCTTAGGATGGCCATATCTGTGAACCATGTGTGATTAGTTAAATGTAATTTAGGCTCATTGTCACAAGCACGCCAGGCTTCACCCTCTCCCAGACACAACGTGCACCTTCACCATAATACTGATTACACGCACCTGTACGTCATCATCACAGCAATCACCAGCTGCACTTAAGCCCCACGCATTCACTCAGTCACTGACCGGTCTCGTTTGCACATGCTCACGCTACTGCTTGCTTCCACGGACTCACCTGCATTACCTAACTGTTCTCCCAGTCTCCTGAGTGTCTCCTCATCTTGTCTCCTGGCTCCCTGGCTCCCTGGCTCCCTGGCTCCCTGGCTCCCTGGCTCCCTGTCTCCCTGTCTCCATCGCTCCATCGCTCCATCGTCCTGTTCACCCAGTCACCTGTAATCAGACGTACAGTATTACCCATTGACTTTACCATTCCACTGGACTCTCTCTCCTGATACTCACCTCATCTGCTCACTTCCTGGTTCTGTTCAATAAACTCTGTTTCCCCTGCCATCAGTTCTCCGTGTCACCTCTGTTTGTAATACTCATTTAGGCTCACAAAAAAACGATTGTGCCCCTATCTGAAACAAATTCCAAATCAAATAATTCTGGGTAGTCCTTTACCAGCTGACAAACTGCCATTGAGATGAATGGAAAAGTTAGCTGATAACTCTAGACCTGTGTGCCAGATATAAATGTATTTTGATGCTGGAATGTGGGGCAACCACAGTCATGAAAGCAGCACTGCAACCTTGTGATATATCAAATGGCTGTGGCATATTTGTGGCATATTTGTTTTTGATATGTGCATTATGGTAAACTATGCAAATTTCTTAGTGTGCTGTAAGTACTACTTACAGCACACAAAGAACTTTTGCATAGTCTACCATAATTGCTGCCAAAAATTGTGTCACTGTAAATACATGCTTTTGCTGTTGGATATGTCAAAAGGCTGCATCAGTTTTTAATTTTTGTATTGTTTCACCATTAGTAAAACAATGATTCACAATCCTGGAAGCTTCTTATCACTTGCCAAGCTTTCAGGCTTACATTTGTTTGGCTCTGCATTCTGTGTGACAATTCTCTCTTGCTGGAGACAGGGCATCTCAAGGTGAAGCTAACAGTCGAAACAGAGAGCAAGACAGACGTTCCCCAGCAAAGGGGAAGCTTAGGGACCCTGCTCTGCGCTTTAACACCAGCTTTATTCACGGTTCACACGTACATGGTGCCACATTGGGAGGAATGTTTCCACCTTCGCCCAGGGAAAATCCTAGAGGAAGAGAGTCTTTAAAATGGTATTCTGTGGTATCTATCTATCTATCTATCTATCTATCTATCTATCTATCTATCTATCTATCTATCTATCTATCTATCTATCTATCTATCTATCTATCTATCTATCTATCTATCTATCTATCTATCTATCTATCTATCTATCTATCTATCTATCTATCCTCATACATGCATGCATACATACATAAATTCATATATATATATATATATATATATATATATATATATATATATATATATATACAGATGTTCCATAACACGTTGGCCACAATTATTGTAAAATATAATAAATTATATAATAAATAAATTATAAAATATCTTTAAAGTATATACCCATTAATATTATTTTTTTTAGCACACAGGGTGACTAGGAACATGAAATTGTCTAGCTATGACATCTTGTTTCACATGAGTATAAATATGAGGAAACAAAAAAGCCGAATTCCTTTAATCATTCATCACAATGAGTAAAACCAAAGAATATGGTTCTTTTGCTAAAGCATTGAAAATTCCCATTTCCACCATCAGGGCAATAATTTAAAAGTTCCAATCCACTAAAGATGTTACGAATATGCCTGGAAGAGTATGTGTGTCTATATTGTCTTAATGCAAGGCAAGGAGGAGAGTTTGACCGGCCAAAGATTCGCCAAGGATCACAGATGGAGAATTGCAAAGATTACTTGAGTCTTGGGGTCAGAAAGCCTAAAGAAATTTAAAAAAAATAATAATAATCGAACAACCCCTATATCACCACATGTTGTTTGGAAGGGTTTCAAAAGGGTTTCCTTTTTGCTCATCCAAAAACAAACTCCAGCATATTCATTTGTCAGACATGACTGGTAATTCAAAAGGGACCTGGTTCTGTGGTCAGATGAAAGTATAAAAAGAGCTTTTTGACTGCAAACCCACCAGATGGGTTTGGTGCAAACAGGAATAAAAAAGTACCCCATGACAACGGTTAAAAATACTGCTGGATCTTTAACGTTGTGGGCTTCTTTTTTTTTTTTTTTTGCTGGTGGTGGTCCTGGACATCTTGTTCAGATACATGGCATCATGGATTCTAGTAAATTACCTGCTAGAAATCTTATAATGGGTCGTGGTTGGATCTTCCATCAGGACAACGATCCAAAACAAACTCAAACAAACAAAAATGTGTCACTGAGCACAAAATGAAGCTGCCATGACCATCTCAGTTCCCTGACCTGAAACCCTATAGAAAATGAGTGGGGTGAACTGAAGAGAAGTACCAACATGGAGCTGGGAATCTGAAGGATCTGGAGAGATTCTGTATGAAGGAATGGTCTCTGATCTTTTGTCAGGTGTTCTCCAAACTCATCAGGTATTATAGAAGAAGACTCAGAGCTGTTATCTTGGCAAAAGGAAGTTGCAAAAAGTATTTAATAAAAGGATGCCAATAATTATGGCCAGCGTGTTTTGGAGAAAAGCATTTATTTTATAATTTTCATAATGTGATTTACCCCCCACTTTCAATTCTTTTACTTTAAATGAAACAATGAAAGGTTAGATTTTTGTGATTTTTTTTTAATAAAATATTTTTTTAATAGCCATCTTTGATCATATTTACCTGCAATATATTTTACCTGTATATATGTTTAATATTTGTCACCAGTGTGCAAATTATTCAATGCCTCAGGGGGTCAAAGTTTTATAGGAACTTCTAACAGGAGTTTTTGGGCACGATCTGTGTCAAATTTATCTTGTGTAGTGCAAATTGTCCTCTGCATAATTCAAAAACGTAGCTGTCACTTTATAGTAACCAGCAGTGATTTACAGGTGCACACATATGCAAGTATACAAATATGTGTATCGAGCCTCAGTTGGTTTAAATCAAGTATGCGAAGGTGAATATTGCACTCTGCAGCATATGGTACAACTACTATGTACTTACATCAAAAAATAAGTACAATGTACTTATTGTGTTCATATTGTATTGCAAAACACTTTTGCTGATATTGAGGTGGGATACGGGTAGGGTTAGGGACAGGTGTGGTGGTATGGGTAAGTTTAAGGGTAGGGTTAGGTGTAAGGGAAGTATCAACAGTGTAATTACAAATGTAACTACATAAATTAATTACAGATGTAATTACATGCAGGTTTATTTAAAAATGTAAGTACAATGTAAAGACATATACCACTCACCTAAAGGATTATTAAGAACACCATACTAAAACTGTGTTTGACCCCCTTTCGCTTTCAGAACTGCCTCAATTCTACGTGGCATTGATTCAACAAGGTGCTGAAAGCATTCTTTAGAAATGTTGGCCTATATTGATAGGATAGCATCTTGCAGTTGATGGAGATTTGTGGGATGCACATCCAGGGCACGGAGCTCCCGTTCCACCACATCCCAAAAATGCTCTATTGGATTGAGATCTGGTGACTCTGGGGGCCATTTTAGTACAGTGAACTCATTGTCATGTTCAAGAAACCACTATTTTTTGTCACCTAAATTATCTCTTACATACAGTAAGAATGTCTGGCCAAAAATCTTTTTTTTTTTTTTTACAAATGTGTTTTTAATTTATCACAGCAGTGTGAAACTGGCTGCAATAGTGTATGATCATTGATGACTGTGTTGGTTAAATGAAGACAAATATGTGTATATGTTTTGACTGAAGTGTGTATGTTTTGACTGAAGTGTGTCATTTTGCAAACAATCTAGGAATTTTGCTAATTGAGTGTGGTGTTTGGATAATTGTGATTATATTTTGACAAAAAGAACTCTGTTTTCAAAATTGTGTGTAAACAATTGAAAAAAAACTGTAGTACAATGAACTCATTGTCATGTTCAAGAAACCAATTTGAAATGATTCAAGTTTCGTGACATGGTCCATTATCCTGCTGGAAGTAGCCATCAGAGAATGGGTACATGGTGGTCATAAAGGGATGGACATGGTCAGAAACAATGCTCAGGTAGGCCATGGCATTTAAACGATGCCCAATTGGCACTAAGAGGCCTAAAGTGTGTCAAGAAAACATCCCCCAAACCATTACACCACCACCACCAGCCTGCACAGTGGTAACAAGGCATGATGGATCCATGTACTCATTCTGTTTACGCCAAATTCTGACTCTACCCTCTGAATGTCTCAACAGAAATCGAGACTCATCAGACCAGGAAACATTTTTCAACAATCTTCAACTGTCCAATTTTGGTGAGCTTGTGCAAATTGTAGCCTCTTTTTCCTATTTGTAGTGGAGATGAGTGGTACCCTGTGGGGTCTTCTGCTGTTGTAGCTCATCCGCCTCAAGGTTGTGCGTGTTGTGGCTTCACAAATGCTTTGCTGCATACCTGGATTGTAACAAGTGGTTATTTCATTCAAAGTTGCTCTTCTATCAGCTTGAATCAGTCGGCCCATTCTCCTCTGACCTCTAGCATCAACAAGGCATTTTTGCCCACAGGACTGCTGCATACTGGATGTTTTTCCCTTTTCACACCATTCTTTGTAAACCCTAGAAATGGTTGTGCCTGAAAATCCCAGTAACTGAGCAGATTGTGAAATACTCAGACCGGCCCGTCTGGCACCAACAACCATGCTACACTCAAAATTGATTAAATCACCTTTCTTTCCCATTCTGACATTCAGTTTGGAGTTCAGGAGATTGTCTTTACCAGGGCCACACCCCTAAATGCATCGAAGCAACTGCCATGTGATTGGTTGATTAGATAATTGCATTAATGAGAAATTGAACAGGTGTTCCTAATAATCCTTTAGGTGAGTATACCGGTATGTACACAATAAGTGCATTGTATCAAATTATTCATTAAAATGTAAGTACATAGTAGTTAAGGCCACCTAATATAACGTGGGTCCATACATTTTAATTGGATATGTTCTTAAGCAACAAAATGGAGAGCTTTACGCACTTATGCAGGGAATGTGTGAAAGTTTGTTGAAACAATGCTGTAAGACCTCATCGACCAGATTGGTGATTCAGTGTCAGGTTAGAATAAAATATTTGTATCTCTACATATAATTATCGCATTTCGGCTGGATAAAAATAATTATTTTATTTCTTTTTTTTCTTTTTTCTTTTACATTATTATAGTACACAAACACAATTGCACATTTTTATTCTAATTATGTGAAAACTAGTTGTCTAGCTCTCTAGCTCTCACTGGCTGATCCTCTAGTTCACATATCATTTAAAAGGCAGAGTTCTGCTGGTCTTTTATGGTACTGCAGTGTGTTTGGCATTCATTGTGGAGGTGCAGTAAATGATGGAAACACTGACATGGGTACTTGTATATATCACATCTGTCAGTCCGGCATGACCTGAAGGATCATATCCATTTTCAAAAATTCCAGCTGCAAATGCAAATCCAATATGTATTCATCTTCTGGACATGATATATGCATACTTTTGAATTATTTTTGTAGAAGAAATCAAAGGCAGAGATTGGGGGTGGAATAGGAGCATGACTTCGGCCAGACTTGAACATGTGATTCGATATACATAATGGTTTCAGATGTGTCATAAACACGTGCAGAATTTGACACAGGATGACAGAATTGAGGTATATAAATGCAGTTGCGGGGCTTGCATTTCACAACTAGGCCTTCAGTGGTATCCTACCTGAATTAATTCACCTCTTAATAAAATCATTATGATGCCACGGCTATAGAAACCATTAATCAGGGCTTAAAAACTGAAAAAAATATCAATTGGTTCACTCCGTTCCGTTTTTGCGTTCCTCATTAAACATTACTGTTCCGAAAACGGTTTGATTTGAAAAAATACCGGTTCATAGCATTATTTTAATTTAGCCTATACTTTAAACAGATATAAATAAAGGCTTATTTTCACTCAAAAATTAGATAACAAATGTTTAAACTTAAACATTTATTTCATAACATTTTTAAAACCACAACAGAAATACCTGCATTAAACAGCTGGGAAAATATTGGCCTGTTTTAATGCACCGTTAGACAATCGAAAATGACCCTCTTATGCCTAATTCTTTTCATAAGAGTGATAACATTCTTTGTACGTAACTTTTTTTTTCCTAACATGATTGTTTTAAAAATTAAATGAATAAAAAATAAATAAACTGGTTAACCATTGCTCTTTTAATGCACCGTCAACTGCTAATTTCAAAGCAAACACTGCGCAACATGTCCTTGCATCATAATCATATTCAGTCAGCTAATAAAGCTTGATCATTTAATGCAATATAACATTGCAAAACTACAACAACCTTTCTACCATTTAATACGAAGCATCAACAGTCTATAAACATTGACCTGTCCTGTATTGACTACCTGAAAGACTATAGGAAAAATGTGCGATAGTTGCTAGTACTTGGGCTTAAACGAAATCCACAGACTAGCCTAAATCAGTCCGTACTGCTTGTTTAAACGTATACGAAAAGAATGTCCTCCATTATCTGCGCATTCATTCAAGACCTCAGTGGGGAAAGAATGTACTTGAGGCATGAAAATGCGCGCTCTACACTGACTTGCGTTACATTCATTGCAAGTTTGTGCAAATCTGGGTTAGTGGGAGCAACACTTGCCCAGTACTTAAAAGTACACTAACTCCTCTTAAGGTGTGCTTCTCTTGAATACATATCCAAAACAGATGAGATGGAAACACGAGTGAGTTTTTACTGTTGTGCTTTCTATTCCTTTTGCTATCAACAGCTATTCTATCCCGTCGTCATCATCGGATGGCTGGGATGGAGTGTGGTGTGTAGTTGCTTTGCTGCCGGATAAAGTCTGAATGGCTTCCCAGGCACAACATAAGTGAATTTTTGTGCTTTCGGATTTAAGTTCGCTGAGAAAAAGTCTGTATCTAGGGTCGAGAAATAAAGCAGCCACAAAGGCATCATTGTCAAAAAGAGCTGTTTGTCGTGATTTGAGACTAAACTAGGAGTTTTGCAAAGGGATTGTCAATTCTGTCAGTGCACAGGACACCATAGAAGTCACCTGCTGTGAGCTGGTCCGACTGGAGGCTTTTCGTAGCAATTTTCGCTGGTTTCAGTGCACTCACCAAGTTGGATATTGTCTCCCATTCATTCTCACCTAAAAGCAGTTTTTGAATATCAAAGCATATCATGTGTTGAATGCCAGCGTGTTGGACAGTCAACAATGGCCCTTTTGTGTCCCATTCTTTTAAGAAGAGTGACAACGTTCTGTGTGCGAAACTTTTTTGCAACCCATCTTGCTTTAGAATTCAAATCGGATGACCATTGCTCTTTTAATGCATCGTCAACTGTTAACTGCAGGGTATGAGCCGAGCACCTCACACTGCGCAACAAATGTCCTGATATCAAAGAGACAAGTAAAATTACCACATCCAGTGTTTCGCCTTGGATTGCATCTTGATCATCCTCATCCATTCCTGCGCCCAAGGGATCAGTTTAATGCGCTTCATTGTATGGGATGCCCTCTTCTTGCATATCGGATAGTAAAGACACTGCCTTTAACATGTTAGTGCCGTTATCTGACGTTGCTGAGGAAACTTGCCGTAATTCGTGCAAGACATCCTTCACAACAGATGAAATGTATGCAGCTGTGTGTCATTCAGTTAGCTCCCTTACGGCCAAAGTGCACACACAATTTTTTCTTTACATTAGTGCTATTTTGGACTGTTTGAATGATTTCGATTTCTGGATCACTGAAAACTTTCCCAGAGTTTAATGGGTTAAAATGGCCTGATCACAACCAGAGAAGCAGAATCAGGTAAAGAGTTAAGGAAAGTTATGGAGAATGGAAATTTCCTCTTACCAGGGTCACAGGTGCTTGTAGATGCTTAATGTTATTGTGATAAACTCCCGACTTCTAACATCATCTAACTGCGTGACGAAAATTACGTAAATGATGCAGATTCACTTACTTCTGTAATTTATTTGCGTTAATTGTGTTAAATTATTTTAAGGACTTTAAATTAATCGCACACGTTAACAGCCCTAATATACATACATATATACATATACACTGATCAGGCATAACATTATAACCACTGACATGTGAATTGAATAACACTGATTATCTCTTCATCATGGCACCTGTTAGTGGGTGAACAAATGAGAAAGTGAACAATTTGTCCTCGAAGTTGATGTGTTAGAAGCAGGAAAAATGGGCAAGCGTAAGGATTTGAGCGAGTTTGACAAGGGCCGAATTGTGATGGCTAGACGACTGGGTCAGAGCATCCCCAAAACTGCAGCTCTTGTGGGGTGTTCCCAGTCTGCAGTGGTCAGTATCTATCAAAAGTGGTCCAAGGAAGAAACAGTGGTGAACCGGTGACAGGGTCATGGGCGGCCAAGGCTCATTGATGCATGTGGGGCCCGTGTGGACTGATCAAACAGACAAGCTACTGTAGCTCAAATTGCTCAAGAAGTTAATGCTGGTTCTGATAGAAAGGTGTCAGAATACACAGTGCAGTGCATCGCAGTTTGTTGCGCATGGGGCTGCATAGCCGCAGACCAGTCAGGGTGCCCATGCTGAACCCTGTCCACTGCCAAACGCGCCAACAGTGGGCACGTGAGCATCAGAACTTGACCACGGAGCAATGGAAGAAGGTAGCCGGTCTGATGAATCACGTTTTCTTTTACATCACCTGGATGGCCAGGTACGTGTACGTCACTTACCTGGGGGGAACACATGGCACCAGGATGCAAATGTTCTGCTGGGAAACCTTGGGTCCTGACATCCATGTGGATTTTGCCTTGATACTAACCACCTACCTAGCATTGTTGCATACCATGTACACCCTTTCATGGAAATGGTATTCCCTGGTGGCTGTGGCCTCTTTCAGCAGGATAATGCGCCCCACCACAAGGCAATTGTTTTTGCAGAAATGGTTTGAGAAGCACAACAACGAGTTTGAGGTGTTGACTTGGTCTCCAAATTCCCCAGATCTCAATCCAATCAAGCATCTGTGGGATGTGCTGAAAAAACAAGTCCGATCCATGGAGGACTTAAAGGATCTGCTTCTAACATCTTGGTGCACAGCACACCTTTAGGGGTCTAGTGGAGTCCATGCCTCGACGGGCCAGGGCTGTTTTGGCAGCAAAAGTGGGACCAACACAATAGTAGGAAGGTCATAATGTTATGCCTGATCGGTGTATTTCACAGAGTATCAAAGTGGTTTTAGATATGGCAGGGGAACAATGTACCCTATAATACTTTTGTAAACAGAAAAAAGGAAAACATTAGTAAATAAAGAAGATGATAGCAGTGATTTTGGACATTGAGAAAGTGTATGATATGTTATTGAAATAAGGACTATTGATAAAGTTAGATCAGTTAAATATTAATTGATGAATGAAAACTGAATCAAAGATTGTCTCATGAATAGAAATATAGAAGTAAAGATCAATGGGAATTAGGAAAGTCTTTATTTGCAGATGATGGTTCTCTAAGGTGTAGAGGAAAGGATATTAATTATATTGTATACGAACAATGCAAACTTCTTTAGAGCAAGTAGAGAAATGGTCTTTAGAGTGGGGTTTAAACTATCAGTAGTAAAGACTATTCTTTAATCAAAAAGATAGTAAGAGAAGACTTGAATGTTAAGCTGTTTAATAGGATGCTAAATCGAATCACAGTAGTGAGATTTTTAGGCTTGTGGTTTGATAACAGACTGACATGCAAAGAACATATAAGATAGTTGAGTAATGTAATGAGATGTGTGTCAGGATAAGAGTGGGGGGTGCAGACAAAATGGCATTGAAAACTATAAATACCACAATAATCAGATCAGTGTTTGATCATGGTCAAATAGGCTCTGCCTCTAAATCCCAGCTAAGCTGGAAAATATTCAGTCTCAGGCTTTAAGAATTTTGCTGTGGAGCTTATCCATCATCTCCAATATCAGCATTACAGGTAGAATTGTTCAAGATGTCTCTCAGTATCAGTGTTGGGCACGTTACTTTAAAAAAGTAATTAGTTATAGTTACTAGTTACTTCTTACAAATAGTAACTGAGTTAGTAACTGAGTTACATCATTATAAACGTAACTAATTACCAGAGAAAGTAATTACTGCTTTACTTTTTTTTTTCTTTTTTTTTTCAATTGTTCAAATATGTCAAATAACTTGGATGCCCCCAATATTAAATATGTTAAATGAAGGAATTGGACACTAAATAGAATAAATTATTATTATAAAACATTGTACATTAATGTAGGCTACACTATTGCTGTGGGACAATGTGAGAGACACCTATCAAATTCAATGCATTATTGTAAATATTATCTCAGACCTACTATAGTGTAAATATTGTGTAAATATTATCAGTACTATACTACTACTTTGGTAGTGGAGCTCACGATATCACCTGGGTTTTTAGCCACTCATTTTGTGGCGGCATGTGATGATGTGAGGAGCTTCATTAGATTAGAATTACTTGCCACCGTCGTGGAGAGACTCTTTCTTCCTAGGCATAAGTTGCACGTTACATAAACACTCTTACCCTTCACCTCAGGGTGAGGGAAAAGTAGCGCTTATACTTCCAGTTTGCGAAAGCTACCTTTGAAGTTGTTGGACTTGCCATCGCTCTGACTCCTCCTGGTCATGTGTGACTTTGCATATATGCGTGCGTGTGTGTGTGTGTGTGTGTGTGTGTGTGTGTGTACTCAACCTATCAATCTCAATCTTGTCTCCCACCCACCAATCATCATCAGTTATGTGTACCACCCCCCAACACGCATGGCGTGGCATGCACGCACGCCTGCATGCACACGCACACACACACACACACACACACACGTTGCAGGTCCGACTGACAGAGAGCCTGTTCGGATGAAAACCTCTTCAGTGAGCTTAATTATAGTAACGCCGCATTTTATTCTCGGTAACACTAACGGTGTTGTAACGGGAGAAACAGTAATTTGTTTGATTACTCGTTACTGAAAAAAATTATTCCGTTAGTAACGCCGTTTATCTATCACGCCGTTATTCCCATCACTGCTCAGTATTAGACAAAAGCAATTAGTTTTAGTCAGAGAGTAGAGAAGATGGTGAATGAAGTAGGTTTGAAGAAATATGTAT
This sequence comes from Romanogobio albipinnatus, assembly GCA_023566225.1. Lineage (NCBI taxonomy): Eukaryota > Metazoa > Chordata > Actinopteri > Cypriniformes > Gobionidae > Romanogobio > Romanogobio albipinnatus. Next base: position 43,189,382 of record CM042242.1, read on the forward strand.
GCTTATAGTCAGGGCCGTCGTAAGGGGGGTGCGAGGCCCTGTGCGAAGTTGACATGCGAGGCCCTCTATACAATTGATTTGCGCGCGTGTATGCGGCCGGTTATTGCTATAGTAACGAACCGAACTTTCGCATATCTGATCAAAAGTGGTTTGACCTATTTCAGATGCTGCAATTAGAATTTAAAATGGACTGAGTAAAACTCTATACAATCTTGACGTGTGTGATAGGCTATTGTGCTCACTGACATGCAGCATGCATGGTCACTCACACGCTCATAACAATTGTAAGATCTACTGCATAATGATAACCTAAGAACAACATCAGCAATAATAATAAAGCAATTAAAGGATTAAAAGCGATCTAAGGGAATAACTAGCCTAAATAAGAGCGGTATGAATAAACGTGCAAACATTCACTCTTATTCGTCTAATAGTGAAAACGCAAACGTTTCTTGTCACATTCATTTATGATTTACATGACTTATAAAGCATAATTTAATTTCAAGATGGTTAAATTTCATAGAAAGTTGAGTAATTTGCATCACTAGATAGTCTATTACTGTTGGTCGCTGAACATTTCTATCGTAAAACAGTTGTCAGCTCAGCTGTACAGCACAAGCATCTCTCCACGAACTCGTTGCGTTGTGGTTATGACTGACAGCAAGACCCGCCTTCTTTGATTTGATTGCCCGCCTCACTCATTCTGTCACTGACGAGCGCTGTTAGAACGGTGAAGCAGACTAGACTAACTTTTTAGTCATTCTAACAAACAGATTTACTCATTCAACACTAAAATGATAAAATTGGACAACAATGACAAACAAAATAAAAAATATGAATTATAGCCTAATTATAGTAAATTATATATACATTTATTCTTATTATAGTTACAAAAGTGATTCAGTCATAGAGATAATAGAGATAAATGTCACTCTTTTGTTGTTGTTGTTTGATTAACATTAATAATGATAGCGAGTACATTTAGATGCTGCCACTTTAAAACCGACTGTACGGGAGCTCGTCTCTCAGCTCTCAGAAACAGTCTCTCTGACAGCGCGTAGAGTTGGCGGTCTCTGCTTTAACGCTTTAACATCACCTGTGTTTAAACTACAATGCTAAAAATAATAATAATAACAATAACAATAATCATTTGCAATATTGAGAGACAGTATGAATTGTATTTATTATCGATGTTGGGTGGAAAAACTGTAATAAAAAAGACATAAACTTCATAAAATGCAGGCCAGGCGCGAGGCCCTCTAGAGGCGCGAGGCCCTGTGCGGTCGCACACTTGGCACAGCCCTTGCGACGGTACTGCTTATAGTGATATGGCCATTGGTACCATTATGGATTCTTCCCTATCGTAGTGTGGATTTATCTTTGTTAAAAGAAAGGCAAATGAGAGGACAGAATTAATTGGATGCAGGTTTAGTGAAGAAATACATTAAGAATAAATATGGACCATATACACAGTTATGTACAGATGCATCAAATGATCCAGAGAAAGGTCAAGTGAGAATTGCATACACGATTCCAAAAATATAAAAAAGGAATAAGAATATCAGATTATGTATCTATGTTCACAGGGGAGCTAATGGCTATAGTGTTATATAAAGTATAGCTATGACATGAGACTAAAACATTCAATTATTTTGTAGTGGGATAAACAGCGCCTTGTGTTTAATTAAACGTGTACGTGTGGTCCAATCATATATATAAACGGGCGCTTTAAGGCACTGCGTGTGTGTCAGAGCACCGTTTGGTGCGTCACTGCCCGTGGACCACCCTTTCTGCTTGCTCTTGCCTTCCGCTTCAGCGCCAGTTTGAGAATTGTGTGTGGGTTCCTGGCGACTGCCTGGCTCAACGTTCTCCCGCTGTATTCCCGTGTCTTATTGGCCTATATCTGTTTGTGTGCACGATCTGACTTGCAACTGTAGCAACATGAAGGAGGAATAGTTGGGAACCACCGTGTTCAGTGCAGCCTGTGGAGGAACATTCTTTGACGCTGCTGCTTTGTCTCTGCTGTTTTGTCCGGTAACTGAGAGTACACTCCAACGCGAGCTGCTCTGTTTTCGTTGGTTCGTCTGGTAACTGAGATTACACTTCAACACGAACTGCTTCGTCTGCACTAGCTCCTCTGGTGACTTTACAGTTCTCCCTAGCGTGAGCTCGCTTGGTCCGCTGTGCTGAACCTGCTCTTCAGTGCGAGTTCGCTTGGGTTACGTCTATTAATAAACCTGCTCTTTCGCATATCTGGATCTGTTTTCTCTTAGTTTTCCAATCTGTTTTGTGTGTATTTTTGTTTGCTTGGTTAATAGTTTTTTTAGAGTTTGCTTTATTTTTCTTTGGCTTTGTTTAGAATTGCTGGTTAGTCAGCATCTACGTTTGGTTTTTAGTTTGTATATTTATGTGAAAGTGCTGTAAATACCCACCTTCAATTCTGATATTTTGAGTTTAAACTTAATTGAAGGGATTTTCTTTTCTTTTGTGTTATTGTTCCGTTACGTCTTTTCAGTATTAATTGTATTGTTTGTTAAATTGTTTGGATTAAGTTGTGTTCTTTTTGTTGCAGAAGCTGAGGCTTCAGGGCAGGCCGCTAGTAGGCCGTCTTGTGCGGAGTGGGATTCTGACACAGAGTGCAGTGCGTTTTGGTGTTTGACCTGACGTGTGAGTGTGGTGTGAGACAAGGAGGTCAGGTTTTGATATAAGACTTTGGTGCCCACTAAACTAGCTTACCTGCCATTCGTAAGCATCAGTCTCCTTGCCCTGTTCTAGTCTCTTGTGTGTTTATGCCAAGCCTGTGGTGCTCCTCTCAGAAACTGAAGCCTCCGCGCCTCGATCACCCCCTGGTGGCCGGTCCCAGTATAGCTCATAAACTCCACCTTTCCATGTATTAGAATGGACACGAGACACACTAAACAATTCAATTACACTTCAAATAATTGTTTCCTAAAGATGGTTTCTGTCATTTTAGGCAGTTTTTATCACGTTGGTTTCATTTCAAGTGTTTGTTTTTTAAATAAGTTTAGTTTTAGTGAATTATTTGATACTATAAAAATTGGGGGTTGTGGTGAGCAGCGAGGCCGAGGGACCGTGAGGGCGGGACGAGGCGGCGCTCATCAGTGGGGATGAGCGCCAGCTGCGAGTCGCAGCGATCTCGGCCCTCGCGGAGGAGTGAGGGAGTATAAAGGAGGAGCGACGACAGTGAGGGACGAGATCGCTGCGACACGCAGCTGGCGCTCATCCCCACTGATGAGCGCCGCCTCGTCCCACCCTCACGGTCCCTCGGCCTCGCTGCTCGCCACATAGGTGTGACGTCATGATTGACAGCTGAGATTGCCGGCTTCTCTGAGTGAAGTTGTCACTGAGGCACTAACAGACTTTTTTCGGGATTTTTGGGAAGAGATTGGAGCTTTAGCTTTCATTTCTACATTTCCATAACTGATTATTTCACACCATCATAATGAATTGTTATGCATCTGTGAGAGTGTGGGCGGGCTTCTGATAATCGCACCTCTACTTCCTGCTCTCTACTGCACAAGGTCCCGAGATCGCTACTGCACAGACTCGGTCCCAAGATGTCAGCTCTGTGTGCTGCCTCCGAAAGCTTCAACTCTGGTCAGCGGAAGTCAATGAAGTTGCGTCGTCCATATTTTTTTACAGTCTATGGTTTTTGCTAATCCAGCCCTCTCGGATTTTAATGTCTTATGACTGAGTATTGTATAAATAAACTGTTTTGTATTTTTTGGTATCCATGTCTCTGACCTTTGGGTATGTGATTAACTCATAAGTACTAATATGTCCATGGTCACCAGGGTGGTGTAGTCAGCTACATCTTAGAGTCTTTATGTAAGAGTGCAGACCCCCCCGTACTGCCACATTCGTTCTGACTCAAGTTTTGCTTTAATAAGTATAGATGCCCAACATTCAGAAATAAGACAGGACATCCTGCTACAAATGCTCCATTTAAAATACAGGTGTCGCGTACCTGCTCTGACACATAAGGTTGAGGATCCAAACGCAGTCTTTATTAAAGGTCCCGTTCTTTGTGTTTTTTTGAAGCTTTGATTGTGTTTACAGTGTGCAATATAACATGTGTTCATGTTTCGCGTGTAAAAAAACACTATTTTTAACACAATTTACTTATCTGTATACCGCTGTTTTCACTGTCCTAAAACGGCTGATGACTTCCTTGTTCTATGAAGTCCCTCCTTCAGAAATACGTAACAAGTTCTGATTGTGCCAGCGGTTCCCATGTTGTGATTTGACCGCAGCTTAGCACGCGTTGCACGGTTCCTGTGTTGTGATTCGGCAGCAGCTTAGCACACGTTACACGGAAAGGTCACGCCTCTTAACGGGGAGATGTATGCGCTCAATGATCTCTAAGTACAGCGTCCCTGTGAAAGCCAAACAAAGGTGATTTGACTCCGGTATGAAAATAACAGCGTCTCGACGACATGGCGACAAACGCAACACTTCCTCTTCTCCACGTGGGAGAGCAACAAGACCACGCCCCCTTTTTCGCGTATTCTTGTGGGCGGAGGTTAGTCTGTTCTACTGTTCTACTGACGTAATTAAAGCAGGCTGTACCAGGATGTAGTCCAAGCCGGCCGTTCGCTGTAGGCTTTGAAAGGGAACTTCTGTTAAATAAAATATCTCGCTTGGCATTGAACTTTATAATTTTACAGGTATTATTTATGCTCTAACAGCAACATTGCACACTAACTAAAGTTTGAACAATGGGATCACGAAGAACGGGACCTTTAAGGGGTAATCCAGAATCAAATTACAAATTGGGATGCTGACACGAAACTGACGTCTCGGCACTTTGTCAAGATCCTGAAGCGCAGATGTTTCGCAACACTGCTCCAAACTGTGATTCACGTGACTATGGCTAAATGAAGCTTCAAGTGTTTCATCAGGTGGCGCCTGTCGAAACTGCGTTTGATTGAAAGGGGCGGGAACAAACCACACAGTCACACATCTGTATGAACCTAATTCCCCACAGTTTAAAAGTGTAGTTAATCCATCTTCACCTCGTGGGTTTTTGTGAGAGGAGAGAGATTTTGTGATAGCAGTGATTTTGTGATAGCAGGGATTTTCCTTCATTTGTATGTACTTACTAAAAAATATTTGTACATGCTAGCAACAATTGTCCCTTGTGAGAGTTTTTTTTTGAAGTCCTTCAACAGCAGAGCAAATCATATTTCTGATTAAAAATGTTATGTAACAAATGTGACACATTGTGGCTTTATTTATTTTATTAATGTTAATTTTTCATGACCAAATGAGGACATGACAACAATAGCCGCGTTTCCATTACAGATTGGCGCAAAACTTTTGCGATATTTTCGAAAAGTCGATAAAAAATATTGTGAAATGACGCGTTTCCATTAACTGATGTTATGCGACTAAAACCTCTCGTGATAAATCATTCCAAAAATCATGCTACGTATGTCGTTAGGTTTATGTATATCCCAGCCACCGCATGCCATTATTTTTAATGAGACGTGTGTGTTATCCAAGCATTGATGGCAAGGAAAGCACCTTATACTTGAGCGGCACACATGAGGTGTTATGATAAATTGTGGCATTTTTTTATTCTATTGTTTTTTATGAGTTTAATAAAGAACTCGTCTTCTGTCCAAACATACCATCATCTATAAAGAATGATCGACTTTTACATAAGCAGGTTATTGTGACGCATTGCCACATACAGAGACGAGCGAAAAGTTTGAATTTGCATGGTGGTAACTCGGTGGTAACTAAAGGTTTTTTTTACCACTTCGTTATTTTGGCTTGGAATTTCGTTTGTTGTAAATATAAACTGAATTTAGAAATGCTTTTGAAATTAAAAACTTTGCGTTTAATAAGCAAAATATATTTTTGAAATGAAGACAGCTTTTAGGACAGTTTGGAGTGGAGTGCAAAATAATCAGTTCCCTGAGTCCACGGCCTTTTCTGTTATTGAGTGTACACAAATAAAAGTAGACGGTTTACTGTTTATAATTATGTCTTGCACTTAGACTATCTGTATGGCTAAAAATTACAGAGTATTGTGAGTTTCCGCTGGAATAAGGAAAAAAATCCATCAAAAGGCGCCGACGACTTCGTCGGACAGAGGGTTAAAGAAAACGTACCCTATTTAGTTTCTTATAGTTAGGCTATGTCTAAATATTATAATCTTTTAATTTCATATGTTGATTATGAAAAGTGAGCAGCATGAGTAAGGCACACAATCAGATGCGCATATGTCTGGTTACAAAACCATAATAATGTAGTTGTCAGTTTTTTACATGAATCGTCAAGGTTATTTCAGATCAACACATGCAAGTGACCACGAGGTGTCGCAGTAGAGACAGGTGTCGGATTGATTCGAAGCTTTGAAACAATATGGCACATTTGCTTCAACTGTTTTAGTGCTTCACAAAGCCTCGGTGTGCCCATCATTAGTACAAAAACAGACAGAGGGTCAAGACCTAGGCAAGCAGTAAATCAATTAAGCAGGAAACACAGGCAAAACAGGGTAGTCCAAGAAACCAAGCTAAAGATCCAAACCATGAGATGGAGGAAACCAGAGAGAGAGTGCTCATAGATGTAGTGTAGACACATACAAGACTTTGCAATCAATGACAGAGAACATATAACTCATCGAAAAAGCCTAACAAGCTAATGTTGAACAGCTGAATACAATCAGGCCAAATGAGTCCAGGCAATGGGTTCTGGGAAATGCAGTTTGTGATAGATTTCAATGGACTAGATACATTTTTTACATGTTATTAATTTCCTTAAAGGTCCCGTTCTTCGTGATCCCATTGTTCAAACTTTAGTTAGTGTGTAATGTTGCTGTTAGAGCATAAATAATACCTGTAAAATTATAAAGCTCAAAGTTCAATGCCAAGCGAGATATTTTATTTAACAGAAGTTCCCTTTCAAAGCCTACAGCGAACGGCCGGCTTGGACTACATCCTGGTACTTCCTTCATAAATGACGTCAGTAGAACAGTAGAACAGACTAACCTCCGCCCACAAGAATACGTGAAAAAAGGGGGCGTGGTCTTGTTGCTGACCCACGTGGAGAAGAGGACGTGTCGAGTGGAGAAAAGGAATTGTTGCGTTTGAGTGTGTTTGTCGCCATGTCGTCGAGACGCTGTTATTTTTATCCCGGAGTCAAATCACCTTTGTTTGGCTCTCCCAGGGACGCTGTAGAGATCATTAAGCGCATATATCTCCACGTGCGCTAAGCTGCTGTCGAATCACAACACAGGAACCGTGCCACATTTGCTAAGCTGCGGTCATATCACAACACGGGAACCGCTGGCACAATCAGAACTCATTACGTATTTCTAAAGGAGGGACTTCATAGAATAAAGGAAGTCATCAGCAGTTTTTAGGACAGTGAAAACAGCGGTATACAGATAAGTAAATTGTGTTAAAAATACAGATTTTTTTTACTCAATATATTTTGTTATCTTTTTGCATGGGTTTTTTTGGGCTGGGTTTTTCTTACTTATTTTGATAAGTTAGTCCAAACCTTTAGCTATCTGAACTTAAATGTTCTACTGGGTTATGTGTTAAACTAACGTCTTACTGGGTATACTGGTACAAGTTTTATTGGGTTAGGTGTTTGACTAACACATGTGAGTGTCGGGAGGCAGCCGTGTATTGAGTAATCTGACTGCCTCAGGAAAGAAACTGCTGTCTGCTGATGGTGGCACAGATGCTCCTGCACCTTCTTCCAGCTGGTAGAAGGGTGAACAGTTGAGAGAAGGGTGAGAGGGGTCTTTTGCAATACTGGTGGCAATGCAATGGTTGTTAAATTAGGTGTCAATAGTGGGTAGAGAGACTCCAATGTTATTTTCCACTGTCCTCACGATACGCTGTAGGGTCTTGTGGTCCAAGGCTATGCAGTTCCCATACCACACAGTGAAACAGCTGGTCAGGACGGACTGGGGTCTCCCAGTCAGAAAGTCCGGGATCCAGTTGCAGAGGGAGGTGTTTAAACCCAGCAGGCTCAGCTTTGTTGTCAGTTGTGGTGGGATGATTGTATTGAATACTGTACTGAAGTCTATTAACAGCATTCTTACGTAATTGCCCTTTTTGTTGAGTGGTCGGGTTATGCGTGAAATGGATCCAGTGTGGTAGTCATTCAGGCAGGACACAAATTATTTATTGTCTGTAGGTTACTCGAGTCATAGCCCCATAGAGTTCACTTAGCGATTCCTTACCGTTAGTGCCAGGTGGAATGTACACCGCAACAATGAGCACAGAGGTAAACTCTCTAGGCAAGTGAGGTATATGGTCAGCATTTCAGTCATAGACTCCACCAGCTTTGAACAGTAGCTTGAAACGGCATTCCTGCACCATTCGTTGTTTATGTAAACACACAGACCCCCCGCCGCGTGTCTTACCGAAAAGTGTTGCTATCCTGTTGGAGCGATGTGTGCTTAGCCTATCTAGCTGAATGGCTGCTTCCAGAATGCTGTCGTTGAGCCATGTTTCTGTAAAAATGAAAACACAGCAGTCCCTGATTTCACGCTGGGTAGTTAGCTGTCATTTAAGTAGGTCCAGTTTATTGTCGAGAGAGTGAACATTGGAGAGGAAAATGGATGGTAGAGCTAAATGTCTTGGGTTAGCCTTTAGCCTAGCACTGATGCTGGCTTGCTTTCCACATTTCTGCTGCCTCACACGTCACTTCATCTTCCGGCCAGCGGCATTAAGCAATACCGCCTGGTTTGTGTAATAGCCAAGGGCTCGTAGCTCATCTCGCAGTCCATCATTTATTCTTCCTGAGCTTTGTTCTCCAATGTTCAGCAGAATTTGGCGATGGTAGACATACCTACACCAATGCTACCGATGTACATCTGTTTAAAATGTTTCTAAATTGGTCTAGGCTACACTTAACATGCTACATGCTACCAAGCCAACATTTTAAACCATTTCCATTTTCAAGCTTATTAATTCAATAAACCTGCCATTTTATTTGAAAATATATATCTTCGGCTTGACCATGGGTTGATGCCTGTGGTTCTTGGATCCAGTAAGATAACCTGGTATGAAAGCAGATGAACTGTGAGACTATGCAGCTGCGTTTCTCAAAAGCCTTATGAGCTAAGTTGTATATGATAATATGAGTTTATGGTTACCAAATTGATCATAAAATAAATATAATAACCATAATGGAGATGAAAGCATATTTAAAATTGTCATTTAAAATGTCACATTTTATAGATCTCTCTAGATAATGCCTCTAGGACTGGCGAAGCTATGATGTTGTACTTGTAGTCTATGAAAAATGCATTTAAAGTGTGGTTCAGCACAGATTTACTCTCCTTCCATGTTTTTCCTGCCGTCATGTAATGTAGAGAGACACTGGTAAGAGATAAAGAACAATGTGTATGTTTTGTAAAAGAGCTTGGCATATAATGATTGGAATATTTTTCTCAGCACCACCCAAGAAATACCCTCAAAATACCCTCAATAGCTTATATGGTCAGTGTAAGTGGTTTGTGTCCAAAGCTCTGGATTTATTGCAAAAATTAAATAATAGTCATGACAGATGCAGAACAGAGCGTCCTACCATTTGACAATAGGCTTCCAATTAGTGCATTTTTCATGTTTTTTATCCATCTCAAATGTTCTTTGACTGACCATAATAATCAATCCTGCTAAATAGAGCCAAAATGTGGGCAAAGCCTCATAGCAGAACAAGAAATTATTTAATGTCTATAATAGTGTTTGCACATTATAGTAATTGCAGTTGTTCTATATTATATGCACCATATGTGTGATTTGTTTACTTTAAATTTCAGTTTATAGGCTGAAATTTCCATTTAATGGCTAGAATGCTACTGTGAGGAATAACCAGAGACTATTGGTCAAGCTGCTTTTTGAAGGATGCGGTTGTACGTTTAATGAGAATTAATGTGTAGTGAAAACAAACAGCTGCAAACTTTTCAATGCTTTCAAGCTGATTAAATGACGTGTTTTGAATGAATGGTTTATCATCAAGTGCTGATAATTTATATGAACACTTCAAAGAGTTTAATCCAAATAGCAGCACTATTGAATTGCCTAAAATACCTGAAAGACTAAATGCTTTATCTTTAGGCAATTTGTAATTTCTTGTTAGACATTGTGTTGGCATTTAAATTTGATATCGATATATAGTATTCCAGATGCACTCTGTTGAGGAAACTATCTTACATGTATATCAACTCAAATTGTGCTAGCCTAAAAACATGCAAGTCCACCATGAACTGTTGATGTGTTGGATAGGATCCTCATTGCTTGGGGCATCTGGAGTATGGGGTCTTGGGGCATGTGGCCAACATGTAATGCTCATTTAACTACAGTGCTGGTGTTTGTTGTGAGCTTCACTTCAGTGTGTATACATTATCCCTTATCACGTTCACATTCAGTTAGAGGAATAACAATACCTGGGGGAGCAGATGCAATTGCTCCCCTGGTACGCATGAAAACTAGCTGCGGCCATTTGTACACAACATTTCAATTTTCCCACCCCAAAAAGATGTTTTGTGTTTTTCTTTCATGCAAAACATAATTAAATTTTATAAAAATTCACTTATTTACAGTAAAAATCCATCAAGCAATTGTTTTTCTTTGAAGTTGCTTTGAAGCACTATCATGCAATAGGATGGTTTACTTAACTAGTTCAGCCAGCAAGTTTACTCATCTGTTTATTGCACCATTGATGAAATTAGCCTTTGTTTGTTGAGACCATTTGAAATATTTTTTTTCCAAATTTTGACCCAATTAGCCTCATGGAAAGTCAGCTGGACAAACACTGTTAGGTTGCTGATTTGTTAAGACATAATCGTTCCCAGCTTGTTTTGCAGCTTGAATAAATTATATGGTCACAGTTGTAGAATAATTGTGTTGTTTCTGGATCTATTTTAGGCTGTTGTTGTTATTGTTAGTTTCTTGTTGTGTGCTTATGCTAATCTTTACTTAATTATGAATGTTAATTGTACTTCTATTGAGACTTATGTGTTTAGTGTTGAGTACCTATGTGTGCCTTCCTTTTAAAATGAAAAATATATTTGTTTTGTCTTTTACTTTTTTACAGTCTTTTAAGATGTATTTTTAAGAGGCAATCAGTCACTTATAACTGCATAATAAAGAGAAAAGGTTTAATTTTGTTGCTAATTGAAAATGTATTGAACAAGAGAGCTGCTTTAAAATGTTTATTGGCTGAAAGAAACATAATTTAAATTAGATGAATCTCTTGTTGTTACATTGGTGTAGAAACAACTTTGTGTAACTTGTGTCTAAAGATAACCATTTTACTTATATGAGGAACTATGGTAAAACGTTTAGAAAAAAAATAAATAATAATAATATTAATTCAGTGGTTTCCAACTTGAATCAAATGTGTTTAGGGAACCACTTCTAGAACCCAGAAACTAGTACAATGATCTGGAAAACCTGTAATGTGATTTGGTGTAGCATTATTCTCATAATTCAATTATAGTCCTTTAAGATAATAACCTTTTGTTTACCTAATTTACCTTTTGATAATACCAGGTATTATCATATTAAATTTTTTTTTTTTCTGAAATTGAGATTTGATTTCTCTAATGGAGATAACAGACAAAAGAAAGATATGCTAAAGGTATAAACTGAAGCCTGTTCTATTACGCCAGAAATTCATTAAACCATTAAGAGATTCTAAAATATGTGTAAAGTAATTACAAAATAATTGTACTATACAGATTCAACTGATCACTGTACTCAATAAGTATAAAAAAGTTGGCATTATAAAAAGGCAACTACATTATGTTACATATATTACAGCGTTTTATGCAAAATTCTTTTTCCGTTTTACAAGCTTTTTTTCTTGATTTCTTTCTTCTTTACTTACTTTATTTAATTCATTCATTCTACAGTACATTGACAAAACTGTGGATGCCCGAATACTACACACATTTGGTAACATTTAATTTCATATTATGGGCGTCAATTCCTCCCTTTGCTGTTATAAAATACTGATGTTGGGTTATGAGGACTGGCTCACAGTTCCAGTTCATCCCAAAGGTGTTCAGTGGGGTTCATTTCTGGGCTTTAGTGAGTTCTTCTACACCAGACTCAGTAACCCATTTATATATGGATCTCGCTTTGTGGATTTTCAGCATAATAGGGCTCTATTTTACTAAAAACTTTAATCAGTGCATGCTTTGTTAAAGCTCCTAACACTGTTGTGTCTAGCTGAAATGGTCAAGCCCATTTATTAAAAAAGGGGTATCCCACACCTGTGGTCATGTACTGTAGTTGGTTATTAATTCTCATACATTTGTTGCTTATGGTTTCAGTGCTATAAGACAGGTGTTTTGTAACTGGATTAGTCTATAAGTTATATTATTATCATTATTAGTATAGTAGTAGTAGTAGTAGTATTTTAACACATATTTTTGACTTTATGTATGCTTGGAAATGAACATACAGTATTTTATACTGAACTGACTGATTCTGTTTCCTAAAAGGGTTTCTGTAATGTCATACTATTTTGGTCAGGTCAATGGGATCTCTTACTGAAACTGATGCAACTGTCTGACCCAATACTTTACCTCTGGTGGTACTTTATTCAATGTCAGTGTGACATTTGGGGATGTAGCTCCATCTGCGAGCTACCAGAGGGCCCTCAATAAACTAATGGCTGCCTTCCAATTCACATACTTGTGATAAAACCAGTGGAGCCCCTGTCTCTATGCAAGGTATGCAAATATGCGTATGTCATTTCTAAATCATGTAGGTCAATAATCATGTATGCCAATAGAAAAAAGTATACCCTACATGATTTAGAAATGACATATGCATTTTTTTTTTCAACTCTGGGTGACTTTTCTCCTGTCATTCTTACTATTCAGGCTATACACACATAACATCATGCAGTGCTCGTTTATCTTTTTGCATTAGCCAAGCAAATCTCCAACTTACTGTTTCTTTGTTTTTCCTCCATTTTTCCTCTCAGATTTACTACATCATAACAACTGATTATAATGACAACTGGGGTTTACATGTTTGTTAATGACTTTGAGTTATGTGTCCTGTGGTGATAACTCACATTGCATTTGTTCTCTAATTGCAGTACAGTACTGTTGAAAGTCACCATCATGTGATTTGTGTATGGAATGTTATGTACTGGTGAAATCAAGTATTTATATGAAAGCAAAAAGCAACAAATAAAAGAGAAACTGTGCAGTACGGCAGATGCAGAGTTGACCTGTTTATGGTTTGTGAGAAATAGTGTTTGGCTTGAATGGGCTATGTGACTATTATGAAGGATTCATGCAAGAACTAATTTGGCATGCAGATGTGAGGGACTAAATAAAATAAATACAAATTCCTCTCTTGTTATAGCTCATGTGCCAATGATTACCTCTCCATGTGCACCCCTGGTCTAAACCATTACTCTTTCTTGCCTTGTTTACCATAATCCTACATTTTGTTTTAAGATTTTTGTTTCTTGGATGGTTATTTGAATTTGTTAGCCGAGCAGACTGCAGTTAATGTTTGACCTGTTCTCTCACCTTTTGGATTGTTGCCTGGATTTATTTTGTATTAAACCATATCTGCACTTGGATCTTGACACTGCCCATAGCTCTTTGCATGTACTGTAAGAAAGCTGATAGTGTGTTACATACATTTAGTAATAACTAGTACAGGGGTGCAAATCTCAGTTCCTGGAGGGCCAAATCCCTGCAGAGTTTAGTTTCAACCCTGTTCCAACACAGATACACTAGGTTACAACAGGGAAAATGGTGCTCCGGGGTAAAAGGCGCCTTTGATTTTATTTTCCTCTAAACCACTAGATGGCACAAACTTGCCATAGCACATTCCAAATCATCTGCTTTTCAAGATGCACTTGGAAATTTGGCTGATCCTTTATGTGATTGCAGGCAGCAGCGCAAAGTTGATTCTGTGCTAATTTGATCTAATATGATCTTGGCCTACAACCTCCTTCCCTCAGTAAGAGCTTTGAAGATCGTGATCGTGGCTGGGTCTTCCAGCATAACAATGATCCGAAACACACAGCCAGGGTAACTAAGGAGTGGCTCTGTAAGAAGCATCTCAAGGTTCTGGAGTGGCCTAGCCAGTCTCCAGACCTGAACCCAATAGAAAATCTTTGGAAGGAGCTGAAAGTCTGTATTGCCCAGCAACAGCCCCGAAACCTCTGTATGGAGGAGTGGGCCAAAAGCTTGCTGCATTGTGTGCAAACCTGGTCAAGAACTACAGGAAACGTATGATCTCTGCAATTGCAAACAAAGGTTTCTGTACCAAATATTAAGTTCTGCTTTTCTGTTGTATCAAATAATTATGTCATGCAATAAAGTGCAAATTAATAACTTAAAAATCATACAATGTGATTTTTCTGGATTTTTGTTTTAGATTCCGTCACTCACAGTTGAAGAGTACCTATGATAAAACTTCTACATGCTTTGTAAGTGGGCAAACCTGCAAAATCGGCAGTGTATCAAATACTTGTTCTCCCCACTGTATGCTGCCTGAAGTGATGATGAGATGATGTGCAGGTGTGGGTGATTAGTATTCTGGTGATAACGATCTCTGTGATTGGGTGATGGTGGAGCCTGGCTGATCTCTAACATGTATTGCACATACAACATAAATAAATAAAAAAATCTAGAAGAAACAAGTTAATATGTTGATATATTGTGCCAACACAACACTACTAAAAGGGGAAACATTTTATATTTAGTCCAGGTTGTGCATAACAGATCCAAGAAACAAAGAAAGAAAGAAAATAAAGTATCCAAAAGTCCTCAGGGTTCCTTCACAAGTTGGTGTGTGTGTAGTGTAAAATGAATGCATATGTTTATTTCCCCTTACTACCCGGGTAGTGTGTGTATGTAAGAAGTAACAGCTTAGCTGTAATTGAAAAGAATCTTTCAATGACAATCAGGTCCATGTTGAACGTCAGCAGTAGGCCCCTCACCAAATCACAGGTTTCTGGCTCACCATAGATCAAGCTCACAGTTAAGCATGTCACTGGATGGAATCAGGTAAATAAAAAATAAAAAAAAGAGTTTGTAGAAATAAAGTCTCTGTTTCGGCCCAGTTTTGGCCAAGCTGTAGCTGTCGGACAGATGGCTTCACATTTGACTTTAGAATACTTTAGTATACAGAGGAGTTCATGGTTGCATGACTGCAAGGTGCCCAGGTCCTGTGGCTGCAAAACAAGCCCAAACCGTCACCCCTCCACCACAGTGCTGGGCAGTTGGTATGAGGTGTTTGTGCTGATAAGCTGTTGGTTTTCGCCAAACTTGGTCTCGCCTGTCCAAAAGACATCGTTCCAGAAGTCTTGTGGTTTGTTCAAATGCGACTTGGCAAACCTAAGCCGTGCTGCCATGTTCTTTTTAGAAAGCAAAAAGCTTTCTCCTGGCAAACCTTCCTAACATGTCATACTTGTCCAGTCTTTTTCTATAGTCATAAAATTTAACATTTAACATGTTAACTGAGGAGTCTGAGGTGTATGCATTTTGTTGGAACGTCCACTCCAGGGAAGATTGGAAACTGTCTGGAATGTTTTCCACTTGTGATTAATCTTCCTCATTGTCAAATGATGGACTTCAAATTGGTTGGAAATGGCTGTATAACCCTTCCCAGATTGACGGCAGCAACAATTGCTTCTCTAAAATCATTAATGTCTTTCCTTCTTGGCATAGTTTTAACAGACTGACAAAATTTCTGCTTTAATCCAGAAATCACAACATATGATTTTTTTACTATTTATTTGTATGATACAGCTGCAAATAAGTATTTGAACACCTGTCTATCAGCTAGAATTCTGACCCTCAAAGACCTGTTAGTCTGCCTTTAAAATGTCCACCTCCACTCCATTTATTATCCTAAATTAGATGCACCTGCTTGAGTTCGTTAGCTGCATAAATACACCTTTCCACCCCACACAATCAGTAAGAATACAACTACTAACATGGCCAAGACCAAAGAGCTGTTTGGAGGAAGAAGAATGATGAGTACCATCCCAAGAACACCATCCCTACTGTGAAGCATGGGGGTGGTAGCATCATGCTTTGGGGGTGTTTTTATGCACATGGGACAGGGCACTGCACTGTATTAAGGAGAGGATGACCGGGGCCATGTATTGCGAGATTTTGGGGAACAACCTCCTTCCCTCAGTTAGAGCATTGAAGATGGGTCGAGGCTGGGTCTTCCAACATGACAATGACCTGAAGCACACAGCCAGGATAACCAAGGAGTGGCTCTGTAAGAAGCATATCAAGGTTCTGGCGTGGCCTAGTCAGTCTCCAGACCTAAACCTAATAGAGAATCTTTGGAGGGAGCTCAAACTCCGTGTTTCTCAGCGAAAGGCCAGAAACCTGACTGATCTAGAGAAGATCTGTGTGGAGGAGTGGGCCAAAATCCCTCCTGCAGTGTGTGCAAACTGGGTGAAAAACTACAGGACACGTTTGACCTCTGTAATTGCAAGCAAAGGCTACAGCACCAAATATTAACATTGATTTTCTCAGGTGTTCAAATACTTATTTGCAGCTGTATCATACAAATAAATAGTTAAAAAATCATACATTGTGATTTCTGGATTTTTTTTTTTTTAGATTATGTCTCTCACAGTGATGCACCTACGATGACAATTTCAGACCCCTCCATGATTTCTAAGTGGGATAACTTGCAAAATAGCAGGGTGTTCAAATACTTATTTTCCTCACTGTATATATATATATATATATATATATATATATATATATATATATATATATATATATATATATATATATATATATATATATATATATATATATAATTGTTTTTTTTATTATTTATTTACTTATTCTTACCTGAAAGATCATCAAAGAGAAAATAATTCAACATTTTCCCTTTCAAAGTTTGGTGTCCTAGTTTGACTGGCTCGACTACCTTCGCACCAATAAATCATACTATATGTTACCTAAAGAAAAGCTGTGTTTCATCATTTAATTAATTAAATGATAATAAATCATAGTTTACACATAACCAGTTTACAATGAAACCAGTTTCCAGTTCCCTTCACATTTCTACTTTTAGCCCCTCTAGAACAATTGCCCAGTTTTCTTCCATTGTAAGTGAATGACCATGACCATGACTTCTGCATTAATACATTTGTTATTTTTGGTAATCAACATTATCCCACAAATAACAATAATACTCATTAGAGCTTCACTTGCATTGGACCCAGATTATGTATTTTCTTTTTGTCAAGCAAAGTTTCTCCTGTCAACACGAACAATAATAAGAAAATAAAAATACTTTGTTTAATAAATGTCTCAGTTCGAGCTTGTTCCAATAGCCGCTCAAGCTTCTAACAATCATGTTCCTGCATTTCAATAATTGACACAACAGTTGTCACAGACACGTCAGGTTCCACCCTCCACCAATCACAGCGCACTCCTTCCCCAGAGTACTGATCACCATCACCTGCACCTCATCACCACACTCATCACCAGCACTACAAGACTCACAACCACACAGCACTCCACGTCCGGTCTCGTTCGCATATACTTCAGGCTATGCTTACCTCAAGGACTCTACTACTGATACGTACCTGTCTCCAGCGTGTCTCCTTCCTTCCGTGTTCCTTGTCTGCTGTGTGGGTGTGTTCCTGTCCGTCCCTCAGTACTCCAACGATCTCCAGTCTCCAGCGATCTCCAGTCTCCAGCGACCTCCAGGCTCCAGCGTCCTTCCATCTACAAAACAAAAGACAGTAACTCTCTCTCTCGTATCACCTTCTAATCTACCAAACAACCGGTTTACCCACCTGCTCCACAACACCTGCTCTACTGTGGTCTAATAAACTACCCTTACCTGTTAACATCTGTGTCTGCCTCCTGTGTACTTGTAACAACAGTGTGATATAATCACAACAGTGAACATCTCACCCGCTGACTGAGCTGACTTGAATCACATCCACCACCACATTGGCTAATGGGTTAATGACAGGGCTCTTAATTGACTTAACTGTGGCATCTAGGAATTGTTCTATGTTTTGAGCACAGCATGACAACTGACAGGTCCATTAAAAAGTGCATGATGCTTGCTTTGTGAAAGAGCACTCCACTCCAGACATGCCACAGCAAACTACCACAAGCTATTAGTTCTGACCTTTAGCTCCGCTGCTGTAACTAATACGGACTAATACGGAAGGGAGTAACTAATGCTCTGTTAGACCCTCTAATGCTGCTGATTCTCAGAAAAATATGAAACCTCCTTAATATCTGGGAGCCGCTAGTTTGATGCAATGGAGATGTGTGCAGAATATTTTTTTTTTTACAATATTTCAAATTGGTATTTGTTTGTCAGCAACAACTGTTTGACAGTTTGACAGTTTATAAGTAATATTAGCTTATACATTGTGATGAAATGTGTATAAATAACAGATTGGTAATGTTTTTGAGGTATCATAATTAGCAGTAATTTTTATACAGTACATTGGAATCTCACATAACTTACAGTATTATTTTAGTATTATGTATTAACTATTATAGTATTCATTCATATTCAGAATAAGCTTTTATTCAGTATATGAATTAAGTATTATTTTACAAAATTGGTGATGTCTGTCAAAAACTGTCTGTCATGGACTGCCTGTTTTATTTTGATTTTCATGGACTTTTATGATGCGTCCCAATTCCCCTACTTCTACTATTCTCTAAAAAGCATGTACTCTTTTTGTGAAGAAAGAAGAGTAGACAAGCTTTGCGACATACTATAACCTCATTAAATTGTGTATTTAAGGTTGCTCTCTGTTGAGAACCTTGATATGATTCTTACAGAACCGCTCCTTGGTTATCCTGGCTGTGTGCTTCGGGTCATTGTCATGTTGGAAGACCCAGCCTCGACCCATCTTCAATGCTCTAACTGAGGGAAGGAGGTTGTTCCCCAAAATCTCGCAATACATGGCCCCGGTCATCCTCTCCTTAATACAGTGCAGTCGCCCTGTCCCATGTGCAAAAAAACACCCCCAAAGCATGATGCTACCACCCCCATGCTTCACAGTAGGGATGGTTTTCTTGGGATGGTACTCATCATTCTTCTTCCTCCAAACACGTTTAGTGGAAATATGACCAAAAAGTTATATTTTGGTCTCATCTGACCACATGACTTTCTCCCATGACTCCTCTGGATCATCCAAATGGTCATTGACAAACTTAAAATGGGCCTTGACATGTGCTGGTTTAAGCAGGGGAACCTTCCGTGCCATGCATGATTTCAAACCATGACATCTTAGTGTATTACCAACAGTAACCTTGGAAATGGTGGTCCCAGCTCTTTTCAAGTCATTGACCAGCTCCTCCCGTGTAGTTCTGGGCTGATTTCTCACCTTTCTTAGGATCATTGAGACCCCACGAGGTGAGATCTTGCATGGAGCCCCAGTCCGAGGGAGATTGACAGTCATGTTTAGCTTCTTCCATTTTCTAATGATTGCTCCAACAGTGGACCTTTTTTCACCAAGCTGCTTGACAATTTCAATTGTCCTTCGACACGGAGGTGAAGTGAACGCCCCTGAACTTGGGGGTACGCCGGGCGAACTGAATCGCATAGCCGAGTCTGATGGTACGGATGAGCCAGCGAGACGGTCTGGGAAGTGCTAGCCAGGCTCCCAGGGACCGTGCAAGTGGGACCAGCGGCACCACAGACGTACCCGCAGTGGGGCAGCGAGCCAGCATGCAGGGACCCAACTCGGATGGCCTGGTGGGGGCCCAAAGTGGGGTCTGAGTGTGCTGTGCAACACGTACCTGCTTCCGCTGAGGGAGTGTGCGATTGTGGGAAGGCCTCTGGCATGGATGCGTCGAACACTGACAGGCGCGCTCTCTTGGCACCCAGAGATATTGGAAACTACTCTTTTGAGTGGTGCTGCAACCATCTCCTGCAGAGCAGTTTCCTCCATCTCTGGGTGGCCCGTCTCAGGGTCACTTACGACGATGCTTGCCACCTGGCTTGGCAGTGGCCTGAGCGGGCTGGACGGCCTTCCCGCGGCCAGCTCCACACCCACGGCGAGGTGTAGGCTGCCACTGGGCTGGGGCGGGAGCGGAGGCGGCGGTGGGTGGCCATCCTCGGCGACGAGCAGGCGGAGGTGCTGTGGCCGGTGGCAGAGTGGGGGCAGCAGCTGGCCGCCTGGGCAGGATGTGCTTGATGGCCTCTGTCTGCTTCTAGGTGGCTGAGAACTGTTGGGCGAAGCTCTCGACCACGTCGCCGAACAAACCGGCCGACAAGATGGGGGAGTCCAGGAACCGGTACTTGTCGGTCTCCCTCATGTCGGCCAGGTTGAGCCAGAGATGTCGCTCCTGGACCACTAAGGTGGACATCGCCTGATCGAGGGAACGGGCGGTGACTTTCGTCGCCCAGAGGGCGAGGTCCGTCGCCATCCGGAGCTCCCGGAGGAGCTCTGGGTCAGGTCTACCCTCATGCATGTCCATGAGCGCCTGGGCCTGGTGCACCTGGAGCAAACCTGCAGGACCTGTAAGCCTTCGCAACTAGGTTGGAAGAGAACTTACAGGCCAGGGACGGGAGACATGGGTCACCATGCCAGTTGGAGGCGATCGCCAGACACGGTTGCATCGCGACAGCCCGCTCAACTGGTGGGATTCCCACGTAAACCTGGGCCTGTCCGCTGTCGAGGGTTGTGAGGAGGGAGGAGCCGCTAGGTCTGTTTCTGGCACTGAAAGGCGCCGTCCACGATCTAGTCAGCTCCTCATGCACCTCCGGGAAGAATGGTACCGGAGCGGGATGCTGAGAACCAGCGCGACCCGCCCCGAGAAACCAATCATCCAATCTGGAAGGTTCGGGACGTGGTGGAGGGTTCCACTCAAACCCGTCCTTCCCGGCGGCCCTGGAAAGCATAGCCGTCAACTCGGGGTCCGACTCGACCGTTGACACTCTCCCAGAGGGAGGCCGTACAGCCGAATCTTCATCCTCCGAGGACTGGAACTCCCCCTCCGATGCAGCGATCGACATCTGCTCATCCGCGGGTGCCCCGAAAGGCACTGCTGGACGCCGGTGGGCGGGACCAGCAGCTTCTTCCGGAAGCACCACTGGCTGAGGAGCTTGTGAGGGATCAGGGGCCCGCGGAGGCTCGCTCGGCGGGTTTGCCCTGAACGTAATCCTCAGATCACCCCGGCATCCGTCGAAGTTGGTCTATCCTGCTGAGCAGGGATAGCACTAGATCAAGGTATGCGGAGGGGGACTCCACCTTCCCGAAGGTAGGCGAGTCTCAATCTAAGCTCCGAGATAGTCATGTTCCCGCAGTGGGAACAACACGAACTATCCACAAACGCTGCCTCAGCGTGCTGAACACCCAAACACGTGAGACAGTGATTGTGACCATCAACAGGTGAGAGGGAACGACCGCATCCAGAAACGCACGGGTGGAATGACATCTTGATTTGTGTGTTGCTCTTTTGTGAGGAAACGCTCTTAAAGATGTGCTGAAGCACCCAGGGAAGACTGCGACAGAATACAGGAGATAGTATCTGTATCTGTATTCACTGTATCTCGAAGCTGATAGGGGCTCCCTGAAGTGATCCTAATTCGTCGGTTACATCCGACGACTGAAAGGGAATTGCATTCAAAATTTAAAGGCCAAATGGAACTTGCCTTGTTGTTGCAGATGAAATATAACACAGATAACATTAAATAAATATTTGTATTAGCTTAAATGTTGATTATTAGTCACTCAAACCCCTTTATCTAAACCTCTCTACTTAACAACCGTTGGTTGCGCCATGTTTTGTAGTTTTTTGAACACTTTTTACTTGTGTTTGTAGTGAACCGAATCCTCCTTGAAAGTGTAATGGGTTGTGGGCAATATTAGCCGTTAGAGTGTGCATGGATCCACACCGGAAATACTAGACTATCCGGGGACTTCTATATATACTATGTACTCTTTTCAACATGCTATGGGACACACATGATAATCTCAAATACTATTTAGGATGGATAGTATGGACATTGGGACGCAGGGCCAGTTTCTCTCAGTTACCTGTTTTCCTTTGTTCAAGTTTCTCGCTCTCCATTTGTTACCCTGGTTTTGGATTAATTAGTTATCACCTGTTCATCATTTTCACCTGTTTTCAACTGTTACGCCAAACCTTCTTACATATTCGGGTCTTTAGCGACCCGGATCTATATATAACATGGATAGATCTATACCTGTCGCGATAATATATAAAACTCCTGAAATTAGAGTAACAATTACAGAAGAATATAATAAAACATATTTTGTTACCTTTTGGAGCTTGGAAGGGTTCAGTTTGAGCAGATGTTTTATACCATCATCACTGTCCTCGTTTTGATCACTGACAGCTTCCTTCACCAGATCCAGCATCAAGTGATAGTGACAGTAATATTTGAATGTGTTCAGTACTTGCTCTGCAGTAAATCGCTGAGCCATTTCAAGTTTTGCAGATTATAATTATTATTGTTTTGTTTTTCTGTCTGCAGTAAGTATAAGTGAAACGTCATCATTGTGCATCAGATATTGCCACCTTGTGGAATAAAGGTGAATTGCACTTATTTCGTCATTTTAGATTTATTTATTATTGTGCAGAAAAAAAATACGTACAATCTTACACACCTCGGGTCGTTAGTGACCCTATACAATTTTGACAAAAAACTAGTGGACAAACAGGCATTCATTTATAATTTTATAATTTTTTTCTTGTTATATTGTTTAAAATGGATTGATTGAGGAATACTAAGAAGGTTGATGTCTAGCTTTTAAAAATGAATGAGGAGGAGGGTAGTGAATGACGTCTCGGGTCACTATAAAGACCCGAGGTATGCATTTAAGGGTTAAGTTGCTTATTTTATTCAGGTCATATGGTATTGTTTGTGTTTTACACGCTGTTACGAAGCCTTTTTACTTTTGGATTACTTGAGTTTGTTTTATTAATAAATACTTTTGGATTACTTGAGTTTGTTTTATTAATAAATATTTTGTTTATTTGAACCTGTTGGAACTCTATCATCATCATCAACATCTGGACTAAACATGACCCGGTCAGGGTTATGTTTAGTCTCATTGTATTTGTCACATGCCTGTCCTGTCTTGTGTAGCACATGTGGTGGTTTGTTATTTTCCGTCCTTGTCTAGTTCCCACCCTCCTTGTTATCTTCTTATTGGTTTAATTTGCCCCACCTGTGTTCCCTCGTTACCTGCTTTATTTGTCCCCTTTATAAGTTCCTTTGTGTTTCCAGTCCTTGTCGGTTCATTGTGATGTCTAACGTCGCCTGTTCCCTGTGTTCCCGGTTTGAGTATGTTAGTTGATTTTGTTATTTCTTAGTTGTATGTTTTCCCCCTCGTGGGTCTTTGTTTGTATTTATGTTTACTTTTATAATAAATTCATCCGTTTTCCTGCAATTGAGTCCTCACCTCAGTTTCCTCAGTCATCCCGTGACAGTATTTTAGTTTCGTTTTCCCTGTTTCCCCAAGGTTTCCGTTTGCCTGTGTTCTCATTAATTGTTAGTTTCCATGGTTACTGATTAATTTACACACTTGTTTCTAGTGTTGTTAATTATTTAGTTCCGTGTAAGCTCTTAGTTCCCTTTGTTCAGTGTTTGGTCTTGTTTTTGCCACTGGTAGGGTTGCCAACCATTCCATATAATACGGAATCGTCCCATATTTAAAGGTCCCATGGCATGGCATTTTTCTATTATTTTATAATGTTTCCTGAGGTGTACTTATATTGTTAGTATGACTTTTACATCATAAAATGTCATAATTTAGTAATAAAAGGCATTTTTTCAATACTGCTGTTTGCCCTGTGGCTGAATGCCCTGCTTCAAGAGGCGTGCCTGCTGTGAGACTTCAGTAAAAACACCCACTGTTGTGATTGGCTGACATCTAGAACGATTCAGTCCGATTTGGTGAACTGATTCGGTTCACTAAAAAGAACAGGTTCAAAAGAAAGATCGTTCGCGAACCGGACATCACTAACGTACCAGAGACGGAGCTCAGCGATCGCTAACAAAGTTATTTATAGTACCTACTGAGTTATGAGAGCGCTGTCAGTCAGCACGAGTTTATTGTGTTTGTATCTGAGAGTTCTGAATAAACACGAGTCCCAGTCACACCGAGTCCGTCTTCATCATTATTACCAACTGTGTAACACATGCAAAGTACCATTACAGCTGTCGAGATGAACGAGTTAAAAGTAAGTGTTGATAATAGCATTATTTTTAAAATAAAATAAAAGCGTCAGTGACGCGCGTTGAGTACACAGCGCAAACAAAGACACAACAGCAGTAATCGAATGTAATCCAGTTTATTGTGGGGCTAGGCTGGCTAGCCCGAATATGCTCACGCTTAACTTACCCCCCTTCTGCTTAATCTCACGCCGCGTTTGGTGCCTCCGCTGTGGGCCAGATGCAGTACTGGGGGTCGGGGATGTTGAAGGCCAACGGCCAGTGCAGCCCGAGCTTCGGCGTGTGTGAGGCCGATGTTGAGCAGAAACTCATGACTGTATGCACATTTTAGAACCGGTAGACGTGACGAGGACGTACAAAAACACTGATTCACAAGATAGAAAACACGAAAACACTGTTCTGTCTGGAGAGAGAGAAGCCGCATTGTGTGCACGAATAATAAATAATTAGCTACACATCAGAAATTACTGATCACAGATCAGAAGGAACTGAAAAAAGACTTCTGTTTTCATTTGTACATCCAAACACTGAGAAACTGCCAGCATTCACTCGTTCACAAGGAATGATCTCTCGAGCGTTTGCATGGGCGTGCCAGATTCTCTGGGCGGAGGAAAGGGAGGTAACCGTTCCTGCTTAGACGTCAAAACAGGAGACTTCAGGATTGGCTCGTCTGGCCTGTCATTTTCTCAAAGGCAGAGAGAGACAGCCAGAACTCGGGTTTACACCGATCAACATTTCTATCCACTTGGGGACAATATTCAGGCTAGGGGAACTCATATTAATGTTGAAAAACCTCATAAAATGAAAATTTCATGCCATGGGACCTTTAAGACATCAATGAAGTGTTCCGTATGAAAGCCGTAGAGAACGCTGTTTGTCTCGTATTCAGGCATACGCTCTAAATTGAGAATTAATCATTCCAATCATCGTTTTATTTGAGAACAGCTGTTCATGGAAGGCTTTAGGACCCAGCAGAATCATATGCCGTGACGACTGGTCGCTCCCGCTTCACAGTGAGTGGCTTGCGCTAACTGTAAATCCCTTTCACCATTCGCATTTTGATTTCAAATCAGTTTGGGCGGGTGCAAACAACGTGATTATTGTTCATCAGTCCAACGTTCAGCCATGCAAGAAAACATGCTCCTGAGGGAGGACGTGATTAAAAAAGGAAGTCGTCTTTCACTAATGTAAGTTAATGTTGTTAAATAGAGTTAAAGTAACTTGTAGCATATTCTTAACCTCATTAGAACACGCACCAGCCGACTCCAGAACAGCTTCTTCCCACAAGCAATCAGACTACTTAACTCCTGATCCATCAGGATCATAACACACACTGGACAGAATAAATGGACTGCATTTATATAGCGCTTTTAACAGACCAATGGCCATCCAAAGCGCTTTACATCTTGCCTCACATTCACCCATTCACACACCGACGGCGGTGTCAGCCATGCAAGGCGCCATCCAGCTCGTCGGGAGCAGCTGGGGTTAGGTGTCTTGCTCAAGGACACCTCGACACTTGGTCAGGTGGAACCGGGGATCAAACCACCAACCTTCCGGTTTGTAGACAACCTACATGAACCACTGAGCCACTGCCGCCCCTAATATCACTCCGCACAACCCACTGTAGATACACGCACACATTATAAACACATTTATGTATCATTTATTATTTATCATTTATCATATAGCACCTATTGTACATAATTGGATCTCTACTGTG
This sequence comes from Romanogobio albipinnatus, assembly GCA_023566225.1. Lineage (NCBI taxonomy): Eukaryota > Metazoa > Chordata > Actinopteri > Cypriniformes > Gobionidae > Romanogobio > Romanogobio albipinnatus. Next base: position 43,215,302 of record CM042242.1, read on the forward strand.
AATAATAATGTATACTGTACATTGTATATTATTATTATTATAGCTTAATGTATACTGTTTAATGTATGTTTAGTGTATATTGTTTAAAGTATATGTATATTGTAAGTATGTGTATATTGGTTAAAGCTGTGAGAACTACACTCACATTGTGTAAATTATTTATTGTTTATTGTAGAGTTCACTGTGTTGTGAGTAATTGTGGGCGCATCAGATGTGTAATCTGATGCTGCTTTAAATGTTGTACGTGTCATGTCATGACTACTATGTTGCTCGGAACTGCACCAAGAATTTCACCTGCTGTTGCACTTGTGCATATAGCTGTGTGACAATAAAGTGATTTGATTTTGATTTGATTTGATTATTGAAAGACAAAATAACAAAGTCTGAAGCACCAAAAGCAATCCTCTAAGTTCTCTTTAATTGAAAAATACATTTGCATTTATTCATACATGGCTGCAACAACATAGATCAAATTTATTGGCTGAAATTTCCAAGACATTCAGTTATATGCTGTCAAATGTTATGCCATCTAAGTATATCTTCCTGACAAACCTTTTAAGTTTATCACTTTGAATAGAGGTTGATGATATTTAATATCCTTTGGTGTAGAAAATAAATATTAATATATTTGAGCATGCAACATATCTATGCTACTGAACCATATAGGGCCTTTAAAATTAAGGTTACAAAAGAAGTTTATTTAGAATGAGGATATAGAAGGATATTGAGATATATGTAACAGGGTTGGCGTGGGAAGAAGGAAAATAAAAAGACAAAATGAAAGTAAAAGCGGCAGCCCCTCAATCGCTCGTCCTTATATGCCTCCGTGCTCCCTCATGAGAGGACTCGAGATGTCTCCCATGTCTCTCTCTCGTCCACCTCGCCACATACCCCCAACACCCCTCGTAGGCCGGGGAGTAAATGTATTTATTTATGCCACCAGAGTTTCAACAGGAAATTTCACATTGACTTAAAACAATTACATCAAAATTTATAACACAAGTGAAAAACATGACAACCTGCATCTGCAAAATGTAGTAATGAAAGAAAAAGGTAGAAGAAAGAATGAAATACTCTGAATACTCTAAACTCAGGGGTTTCCACCACGAGCAATGCCCCCAAGCCTTTCAGGGGCGTAACAGAGCCATTTTTATACCGCCCCAGCAAAGATACACTCTGATGCCTCCTTTTTATCAGCATTCACTTGTAATGCACCTAAAACAGCAAGATGTTTGTAAATATTTGGAAATGTGACTAATTATACATCACAAATGTACTACAAAATGAAGTGAAACTTGAAATGTGATTAAAATCTTTACATTCCAGTTAAAACACGCTGATTTAAATTCAAGACTATTTAATGAATTTGACGTTTCAATTTAAAGCACCTGCAGACACACAGGAGGAATGAATGGAAAAGCAAGGTTAAAATATCTTCAAATATCTATCTGGGTTTATCTAATTTTAATACTGTATTTAATAGTAAATAAATAAAGTGTGGAAGTGAAACAAGTAAATTAATAATCAAGTAGCTAAATTAATAAAAGAGGAGCTAGATAGGCTACACAGTGGTTTGGAAGAGATTATCCATTTAAAAAACACACACTGGAGGCGCAGCAGTTTTCTGCAGTTTGATATAGCTGCCTACAGAACGTCTCGGTTACGTATTTAACCCTCGTTCCCTGAGAGAGGGAATGGAGATGTAACGTCAGTGACTGACGAATGGGGGTTTCGCTTAGAAGCCAATCGCCTTTGAGCTCTAACAAAACGAGCCAATGGCATGTAAATGCCACGGGTCTGCGGAATTTGCATAATGCAAGCCCGCCCAACTGCGTGGGTATAAAGGGTGTCGCATAGCAATCTCGCATCATGTTACCTGCTGAAGAGCCGATGCCTGAGCGGCCGGCCATTCCAGCGGTACAGCTACAGTGGCTGAGGGACATTACGTCTCCGTTCCCTCTCTCAGGGAACGAGGGTTACATACGTAACCGAGACGTCCCCTTTCGTTCTGTCACTCCAAGTAACGTCAGTGATTGACGAATGGGGGTCCCAATTCAATCACGCCACTCGGCTGTCTTACAATGCCCTGTACCAAATACACATATGACCTTTACAAGGAACTGCATATGGAGTATACCGGGGTATCCAGCCGCAGGTGGAAAACATTTTAAACCCCAGGCGTGGCAATGTGACTTGCCAAGGGAAGACACGTGCTCAGAGAGACTTACCTTGGAGATACACATGTGGGGGTTGCCCAACGGGGAACCATGCACACGGCGCCACCTAGCCGAACACGAAGCTGACCACTCTGGCAAACACTCTGGTGTCGACATCATAAGTGCTGGAGGAGCTCAGAGCCTGCTGAGAAACTCACCTGAGTAGAATAGCGCACGTATCCAGTCCGTGGAGTGGAATGGCGCAGCAAGCGATGACATCTGAGCCTGTCAGTTACTGGCCATCTGGGGCATGTACACGAGCGGACACAGGCTCCACTCAGAGATTATAAAACCTGTATGAGATTATAAAACTATCTTCAAATATCTATCTGGGTTTATCTAAATTTAATACTGTATTTAATAGTAAATAAATAAAGTGTGGAAGTGAAACAAGTAAATTAATAATCAAGTAGCTAAATTAATAAAAGAGGAGCTAGATAGGCTACACAGTGGTTTGGAAGAGATTATCCATTTAAAAAACACACACTGGAGGCGCAGCAGTTTTCTGCAGTTTGATATAGCTGCCTACAGAACGTCTCGGTTACGTATTTAACCCTCGTTCCCTGAGAGAGGGAATGGAGATGTAACGTCAGTGACTGACGAATGGGGGTTTCGCTTAGAAGCCAATCGCCTTTGAGCTCTAACAAAACGAGCCAATGGCATGTAAATGCCACGGGTCTGCGGAATTTGCATAATGCAAGCCCGCCCAAATACGATTATAAAACCTGTATGAGAATGGGGGTTTCGCTTAGAAGCCAATCGCCTTTGAGCTCTAACAAAACGAGCCAATGGCATGTAAATGCCACGGGTCTGCGGAATTTGCATAATGCAAGCCCGCCCAACTAACGTCAGTGATTGACGAATGGGGGTCCCAATTCAATCACGCCACTCGGCTGTCTTACAATGCCCTGTACCAAATACACATATGACCTTTACAAGGAACTGCATATGGAGTATACCGGGGTATCCAGCCGCAGGTGGAAAACATTTTAAACCCCAGGCGTGGCAATGTGACTTGCCAAGGGAAGACACGTGCTCAGAGAGACTTACCTTGGAGATACACATGTGGGGGTTGCCCAACGGGGAACCATGCACACGGCGCCACCTAGCCGAACACGAAGCTGACCACTCTGGCAAACACTCTGGTGTCGACATCATAAGTGCTGGAGGAGCTCAGAGCCTGCTGAGAAACTCACCTGAGTAGAATAGCGCACGTATCCAGTCCGTGGAGTGGAATGGCGCAGCAAGCGATGACATCTGAGCCTGTCAGTTACTGGCCATCTGGGGCATGTACACGAGCGGACACAGGCTCCACTCGGAGATTATAAAACCTGGCGAATGTGATAGGTGTCGCCCAGCCTGCAGCTCTACAAATGTTTGTCAGTGAGGCGCCACGAGCTAAAGCCCAAGAGGAGGCAACACTCCTAGTGGAGTGAGCTCTCACCCCAAGGAGGCATGGCATGCCTTGAACCTGGTAAGCCAGGACAATAGCGTCCACTATCCAGTGGGACAACCTCTGCTTGGTGAGGGCCTTCCCTTTCTGCCACCCACCGTAACAGACAAAGAGCTGGTCTGAGGTCCTGAAACACTGCGTCCAGCCTACGTAAGTGCGAAGGGCGCGTACTAGACAGAGCAGTGCCAAGGCTGGGTCTGCCTCCTCCAATGGCAGCGCTTGCAGGTTCACCACCTGGTCCCTGAAGGGAGTGGTGGGAACCTTGGGCACGTATCCGGTCTCAGGATCACGTGAGAATCGGCCGGCCCGAATTCCAGGCACGCTTCGTCAACCGAAAATGCCTGCAGGTACCCTCCCCTCTTGATGGAGGCCAATGCAACCAGGAGCGCTGTCTTTATTGACAGGATTTTAAGCTCAACTTATTGCAAAGGCTCAAAGAGAGCTCTCTGCAGGGCTGATAAAACCACTGCGAGGTCCCAAGAGGGCATCTGAGGAGGGTGAGGTGGATTTAGCCTCCTCGCCCCCCTCAAGAACCTGCTGACCAGGTTGTGCTGTCCAACCGTTTTGGAATCCACTAGGTCATGATGGGCCGATATAGCGGCCACATAAATCTTCAGGGTGGAGGGAGGCAGCCTTCGCTGTCTGTGTCGAGGAAGGATGGAGACATGAAAGTACGCGTCCTTCAGGTCGATCGCTGCAAACCAATCCATCGGCCGCACGCATTCGAAAATGCGCTTGGCTGTGAGCATCTTGAACGGAAACCTGTGAAGGGTTCGGTTTAAGATGCGCAGGTCCAGGATTGGCCATAACCCACCAGTTTTTTTGGCCATCAGTTCCGGATCCGACTCGGGCAATGCTGGCGCTCCTGAAGGAGGCAACACAGCCGAATCCTCATCTTCTGAGATATCAAGCCCGCCCTGTGATGCGGCGATCGACATAGCATCATCCGCCAGCACGCCGAATTACACGCTGGGCCCAGGACCCAGGACCCACGCTGGGCCCATTGTCCGACAGCACCACGGGTAACAGTGTGCTAGAAGGGGGTGTGGCCCGAGGAATATTCATTGGGTTGTTCCACACCATCACCCTCAAGTCACCCTGACCACCAGCCAAAGTGGTCCCACATGGGGTGGGAACAGATTGGGGTGTGATAGAGGGGACCCTCTCTCCTTTACAGAGATCATTGAGTCTCGACCGCAACACTGAGATGGTCATGTTCCCGCAGTGAGAACATGAGTCATCCACGAACGCACACTCAGCATGCATGAGGCCCAAGCATGCTAAACAACGTCCGTGCCCGTCAAGCAGAGAAACCATGTGACTGCACCCAGAAACGTTGCAAGGGCGAGCCATCTTGAAAAAGACGTGCCACTTGCGCTCTTTTTGTGAGGAGTTTTGCTGCGCAGAGATGCTGAAGTGCCCAGGGAGAAACGCACGCTGTGCTAATCACTGCACAGATCAGACAGGAATACGAGTCTCGCTGGAACGCGCCGTCACACCAACACTCTGGGGAGCTGCTCGTCTTGAAAGAGGTAAACACGCTCAGGCTGTAATGTCGGCTCTGAAGCAGAAACATGACGTGAGATTGCTATGCGACGCCCTTTATACCCACGCGGTTGGGCGGGCTTGCATTATGCAAATTCCGCAGCGTAGACCCATGGCATTTTCATGCCATTGGCTCGTTTTGTTAGAGCTCAAAGGCGATTGGCTTCTAAGCCAAACCCCCATTCGTCAGTCACTGACATTACTCTGAGTGACTGCACGAAAGGGAACTTAAAGATCTCACTCTTCTTTCATTTTCTTTCTTGCTGCATTAAAGATTACATTGGAATTCTGTAATTGTGGTCAGCCCTCGTGAGCTTATCGCACAGCTGAAGCAGAGCTATGAACTGATTGTCCCATTTCCCCTCACTCCAACAGGGCAATTAGCTCATAGCTCTGCTTCAGCTGTGCTATACCCGCACGAGGGCCGACCAGAATTACTGACATGCCAGAAACTCATCCGATCGTCTCTCGTTTCTCCCAGTACACGGGACAAATATGGGATGACTTTACTATCAAAATGATTAATAAATACATGCACAATTATCCATGAACTTGATACATTTGTAGATATTTTCACTGTCCACAAACAAATGCCTTTCAACTTGTGTGTGCTAAATACAGAATTACATGAATGTGCAGCATTTTGTACAAATAAAGACATAATTGGGAATGCAAAACTTCGATTTTGTATTAATGTTGATCAGAATCTAGGCATGCAACGAGTAAGATGTGTATTTGTGGATCCGGTGCTGCGCATGCATTGCATTCATTGAACGCACGCACAGATGAATCATTTTGATTTTAAAATCGTGTGAACACCTCACAACAAACGACGCACAACAAAGATGAAAATCAGATGAGTCAGAATTCGGCTCGAAATTGGAAGAAAATCGCAGTGTATGCCCATCTTAAGAAATATGAAAAAATATGATAGGGTTTGGTGAAAAACAAACTGAAATTAAATTCAATGTATTAAAGAATATCCTGGCTGTTGCTTGTTTGGAGGGCGTTCACGTGACTTTATTAACGTCGCAGTTCATTCTGACTTGCACAGAAGAAGCACACAAGTTGTAAGAAAGAAAGATATATAATAACACATAATGAAAATTGAGATGAATTGTATTAATCTTTTTGTACTTACCTATAAAAAACACTGTTGCTGTCCTATCTCTGTCTTTTTCGTGCTTTGATCTGAAGGTGCATAATTACCACCACCTACTGGATTGGATTGTGGCGCATTCGATCGGTAGGGGAAAATATTCTAAATTCTTTATTAACCCTGTATACTTTAGAGAAATAATTAAATGTATGTAAATTATACAAGATTTTTTAAATAATAATAATAATAATAATAGCCTACATTTTATAAATTTAAAACAGGCTATGATTTATATTACTGGATAACCACAAGAATTAAGGACTCTGTGACAGTCATTATATATCTCTCTGCATGTGCTAGCTAGCTGAAAACACTAGAGGATTGGAGATGTTTTCCATGATGGAGGAGATTTTAAAACAATAATTAAAACAGTAATATTAACAATATGCCTAATAATAATCAACTGGTTTGTCCCATTGAGTTAAATTTATGGTAGGAGTTAATGGTAGCTTTGTTAATCCACACACTTGTTGGTAGTGATTCATCCTTTGAGGAAAAGTTACCCAATTGATTTGGATTTGCTTTAACATGTTGAATAATGGGACAGATAGATTCATAGATTGAGTAAGCCTCACCAGTGGAGAATTAAGATGACCAAAAATCAACATTGATTCAATGTTTGTCTTTTCAACACTGAAAAGCATGGAATTATCAACATTGATCCAATACTATTTAGCATTGAATTTTCAACATTGGTCCACTATTTTTTTTTTAGCATAGAATTTTCAACATTGATCCAATATTACTTAGCATTGACATTTCAACCTCAACCAAATTGATGATTCTGATGGAATTTCAACATTGACTCAATGTCACAATGCTATCTGGGTGCTCTGAGACAGAAGGTTTAGGAATCCAAACGCAACTTTATTAAAGGGTAATCCACACTCGTAGTCATCGAACAGACAAGAGGTCATAACATGTAATCAGTCCAATAAGGCAAACAAAGGCAAGAGAGACAGGCAAAAGGATAATCCACGGAACAGGCAAGAAATCCAAAACCAGAGACATGAAACCAGGGAAATGCTCAGAAATGCAGTTTACAACAAACAAGACTTCGCAGTGAATGAACATAGTTTATATAGGCTGCGGTAATAGGGTAATGAGACACAGGTGTAAACAGTGAGTGCTGATGAGTCCGGGCAAAGGATTATGGGTAATGAAGTTTGTGATGGAGTGACAGACCGGGGTGGAGTGCCCTCAGGTGGTAATCAGGGGCACTCTCACTGGTGATTGTGACATTAGTTAAGGACACCTAATACAAAGTGGGTCCAAAATTTTCACTTCAATCAACAATGAATTTTACTGTAGAATTTGACCTCAAATGTACCATCTAATTTGATTTTCTCTTTATTTACAGTAAACAGTTATGTATATTATTTTCTTAAACTTTTTTTTCAATACTATATATATTCAAATATGAAGATACTATAGAAGAAATTATACTTTCTTTGTCACCACCATGATGTATCGATTTCATTATTATTTGGAACTTTTGAAAATTTTTCCTTATTTTAAAGGGTACATAACACACATAGTTTCTGCCAATCTCATTTTAATCTTGAGTACCTATAGAGTAGTATTGCATCCTTTATATCTCTAAAGAGTCTTTAGTTTTATCATATTTATAAAAGACAGATACGCTGTACCGATTATTTCCGAAAACAGCCGAACTCACTGGGGAGGCATGCAGTGCCGATGGCTTCCATAACTTGAACAAGTTATGTGCTCTTGCTCTCGCTCTGGTTTATGTGCACATGCGCTCATCAGGGAGAAGTGCCCATTCAAGGAATTCCGCCCTTTATGACATCATACAGGGCCATACTAAAAAAAACTTTCCGAAACTCTGTCATACGTCCAACTCATTTTTTGAAACTTTTAGTCATGTTTAGTGTAGCCCACTCACCAATAAATATGGCCCAAATGCAAGAATTATGTCTAGGGGACCTTCCAAATTAACACTAACTTGGTGAGATGCACATTTCTAAATTTATTTAATTTCGATTATCACAAAATCCAGATCTTCAGATACCACTATAAGTGTCAGAGTTTTAAATTGGAATTAAATACAAACTGAACTTCCAACTAATACAAAGTTCAGTCATGAAACTCTATTAATCGCCGATTAGTTCTTTCAGTTCTACGACACCAACCAATCGGAGGTACTTCCTCATCTACGTGACTTTACTTATACCGTATCATAGCAGCTATCAATTATGAGAACTCTGATAATATATTTACTCCTATTACAATCCACAATCTACTTACTTGGAATAATGTCTCATCTGGAGGTTGATGAGATATTATCCTTGGTAGACCAAGCTTTCGATCCAGACCCTGATTCTGATATAGAGAACCCAAACTCTCCTTTCACTGGAACGATCCAGGCAGCTCCTCACAGCTCCATACGCCGGAGTGCTCGTCTGGCGCAATGCCAGGCTTCTATCAATGACTGGCCAGTACATAAGATTCTGGAATACCTCTTCAATCGTAACATCACGCCAAAAAACTGGTTTATCCCATCAAGAACTTTTCGCTCTCTTCCTCTCCCTTCCCGAAGCCACTCCAAGCCAGCTTCTTCCTCCTCCATCCAGCCCTGCACCGGCCAAAGCTAAGGCCACCCATATGGAAATGTAATATATGTACGCATATGAAATATACATATATTAAATATATCCACATAGAAAGTGAAAACATATATGTACATATATATCTGCCCATATATAAAACCTATTAGCAAATGGAACAATTTCATATATTGACATATAAAACTAGCCCATATATTTTATGTATGTATAATACAGTATTTTATATATATGTCACATAATTATCAGTATACATGACATATATTTCTTTGTATACATGTTCAATATACAAACTACACATATATGCATAGCATATTGCTTGCATACATGTTACATATATGTCCCTAATATATGTTTTATATAGTCTTATTATATATTTTACATTTAAAATGAAATATATATATATAAAATATATTTTTGATAAATGTATATGGAATATATAAATGACATAAACTTGCAAAAAACTTGTTTAATGAAATGTGGATTGTGTAGACTTGTTAAAAGTTCAAGCTGTTCAAATAAGGAAAACAAGGAATGAATAAATAAGGAAACCATACACTGTAAAAAAAAAATCGTAAAAAGAAGGTAAATGACTGGCAGCTACGGCTGCCAAACAAAAACCATAAAATTAAAGTAAAATATCTTAATTCAAATAAAGTGCAAAAACAATAATTTTACAGAAATTTACATTAAAAGTTTTAGTGAAAAACACTTTTATTTTACAGATTTTTTTCCTTTTTTTTAAATTAAAGATATTTTACTTTAATTTTGCGTTTTTTTTTTGGCAGCCATAGCTGCCAGTCATTTACCATTTTTTTTAACAGTGTAAAACTGTTATTTTACTGATTTTTCCTAGATTATTAGGATCAAACACCTTCAATAAAGTGACAGTACTAAAAATTTCTGCAGAAAAACACTGTTATTTTACAGATTATTACAATAAAAAAAACATTCAATAAAGTGTTAAATTTACAGTTTTATTTTGGAAGACAAAATACAGTCTGTAAAACAAAACAATACATTTCAAATACAGATAACAGTGGAACAGTTTCATAATTTTTTTTAAGTTGAATAAAATTTCAAACTGAAAAAAAAAATACAAAACTGATACATTTACAAGATTGTCACTGATTCACTATTGATTCTAAAACTTGATTATTCAGATGTGAATTTATGTAAACAAATTCTTCAGAGCCCCCAGGAGGAATTGAAAAACTAAAAAGTTGCATTTCTCTTGTATGTTAGGGTTACTAATATCATGATGAGGTTATGATTTCACCTCATAACAAAATAACAAATTGTGCCATTTACTGTTAGCTTTGTATTTTCCAAATATGTTTTATATTGTTTTCTCAACTGAGCCCAGAGGACTCCATATACAGTGAGGAAAATAAGTATTTGAACACCCTGCTATTTTGCAAGTTCTCCCACTTCGAAATCATGGAGGGGTCTGAAATTGTCATCGTAGGTGCATGTCCACTGTGAGACATAATTTAAAAAAAAATTCCAGAAATAAAAATGTATGATTTTTTAACTATTTATTTGTATGATACAGCTGCAAATAAGTATTTGAACACCTGAGAAAATCAATGTTAATATTTGGTACAGTAGCCTTTGTTTGCAATTACAGAGGTCAAACGTTTCCTGTAGTTTTTCACCAGGTTTGCACACACTGCAGGAGGGATTCTGGCCCACTCCTCCACACAGATCTTCTCTAGATCAGTCAGGTTTCTGGCCTGTCACTGAGAAACACAGAGTTTGAGTATGAAGGTATATTTGGTGCAAAACAACTGAACACGCGTGAGAGTGGAATGTGTAGCTGTAGATCATATCCACACATGTGTACCAATAAATTTGAAGTCACAGAGAAAAATATTTTAGGAGTTGTAAACTTGTAGACTTTTTTTCTCACTTACAAACACAACGCAACAGTTACACCTTCACACACTCTTCATTGCAGGTGCACAAATCCTGTTCTACGAATCACACATGAAGAAACTCATACTCTCACATTTTTGCTCCAGTTGCTGCAGTAAATATGGTGCAAAACACATTCACACACACCAGCATCAAAAATGTGAAGTCACAGACAAATTTTGCACACCCGCGAATTAATATGTGAATCCATGCAATGAGAGTTGCACACTTGTAGAATATTTGGTCACAAATGTATTTATTTTCTTGGATATTTTTCTAACACAATCACAAGTCCAATCACTACAACTGCTTGAATCTGCTGCTGCGAGTCTCAGACGCAGTTTTTCCGCCTTCAAGTGATACGTTCCGCGCGCTCTCACTTTTGCACCATATATCACGCGAAATGTGGAGCAAAAGAGATTTGTGCATCTGTGAGGCAGCGGTTCAGAGAGCAGAGGATTTCGGCCAATCAGAAGAGCTCTTTTAAACCGGTGGCGCGCGACCGAGAACGGGAAAAATACACGAGCAATCTCTCCCTAGCAGGCGAAGTCAACTTGTTCCTCTATATAGTAAAACATAGTAGGCTATAATTAATGGATATATATAATTAATGCACAATTGTATAATTAATATACAATTCAAGCAAGTAGCCTAAAAACACCTACATTAACATGGTTAATGGAAACAAGAATCAGGATATGAATTATACACCGCGCGTTTTGAGCTTTTATAAGCACCAGTTCCCGTACGAACGGAACGGACCAATTATCTGCGCAACATGACTGAAGCCCGGTTCATTTAACTGTGCATGCATGGCGCGCGAATAACCATAAACTCCATAAACGCTCCAAAATATGTGCGATAAGATATGAGCCGTTCCTATCGCAACACTGAGTCTGAGAAAACATCCTCCTGCACCAACAGAACAATAAGCGTTTTAATAAACTACTCATGACCACCTTTAGTAGATCTCACGTTCTACTAGCCTATTTATTATGTTACATGTTGATTAACTTTATAATAGATTTATATAGGCTACTTTTATAATAGAATAGAAGATAAGGGAATAGGTTTTTCACTAAGATTTATATTACATCTGTGGCATGTTGTGGTGGCTATAGTTTCTATGTGTAGGATGCTATTTTTCATAACTATGCTATAGATAAAACATGTTAACGTTGGCATTATGCTAATGATGAGACATCTAACCTGAAATTGTTTTTAATTGTAATTACTTTGAATGTGGATTTTGCAAAAAATAAACCCTAAATGGTTCACACTTCAACCCCCCAATTATTATTGCATTAATTATAGGCCTACTATATATATCCATTAATTATAGCCTACTATGTTTTACTATATAGAGGAACAAGTTGACTTCGCCTGCTAGGGAGAGATTGCTCGTGTATTTTTCCCGTTCTCGGTCGCGCGCCACCGGTTTAAAAGAGCTCTTCTGATTGGCCGAAATCCTCTGCTCTCTGAACCGCTGCCTCACAGATGCACAAATCTCTTTTGCTCCACATTTCGCGTGATATATGGTGCAAAAGTGAGAGCGCGCGGAACGTGTCACTTGAAGGCGGAAAAACTGCGTCTGAGACTCGTAGCAGCAGATTCAAGCAGTTGTAGTGATTGGACTTGTGATTGTGTTAGAAAAATATCCAAGAAAAGAAATACATTTGTGACCAAATATTCTACAAGTGTGCAACTCTCATTGCATGGATTCACATATTAATTCGCGGGTGTGCAAAATTTGTCTGTGACTTCACATTTTTGATGCTGGTGTGTGAATGTGTTTTGCACCATATTTACTGCAGCAACTGGAGCAAAAATGTGAGAGTATGAGTTTCTTCATGTGTGATTCGTAGAACAGGATTTGTGCACCTGCAATGAAGAGTGTGTGAAGGTGTAACTGTTGCGTTGTGTTTGTAAGTGAGAAAAAAAGTCTACAAGTTTACAACTCCTAAAATATTTTTCTCTGTGACTTCAAATTTATTGGTACACATGTGTGGATATGATCTACAGCTACACATTCCACTCTCACGCGTGTTCAGTTGTTTTGCACCAAATATACCTTCATATTTGAGCTCCCTCCAAAGATTCTGTATTGGGTTTAGGTCTGGAGACTGGCTAGGCCACGCCAGAACCTTGATATGCTTCTTACAGAGCCACTCCTTGGTTATCCTGGCTGTGTGCTTCGGGTCATTGTCATGTTGGAAGACCCAGCCTCGACCCATCTTCAAAGCTCTAACTGAGGGAAGGAGGTTGTTCCCCAAAATCTTGCAATACATGGCCCCGGTCATCCTCTCCTTAATACAGTGCAGTCGCCCTGTCCCATGTGCAAAAAAACACCCCCAAAGCATGATGCTACCACCCCCATGCTTCACATTAGGGATGGTGTTCTTGGGATGGTACTCATCATTCTTCTTCCTCCAAACACGTTTAGTCGAATTATGACCAAAAAGTTCTATTTTGGTCTCATCTGACCACATGACTTTCTCCCATGACTCCTCTGGATCATCAAAATGGTCATTGGCAAACTTAAACATGACATGTGCTGGTTTAAGCAGGGGAACCTTCCGTGCCATGCATGATTTCAAACCATGACGTCTTAGTGTATTACCAACAGTAACCTTGGAAACGATGGTCCCAGCTCTTTTCAAGTCATTGACCAGCTCCTCCCATGTAGTTCTGGGCTGATTTCTCACCTTTCTTAGGATCATTGAGACCCCACGAGGTGAGATCTTGCATGGAGCCCCAGTCCGAGGGAGATTGACAGTCATGTTTAGCTTCTTTCATTTCCTAATGATTGCTCCAACAGTGGACCTTTTTTCACCAAGTTGCTTGGAAATTTCCCTGTAGCCCTTTCCAGCCTTGTGGAGGTGTACAATTTTGTCTTTAGTGTCTTTTGACAGCTCTTTGGTCTTGGCCATGTTAGTAGTTGGATTCTTACTGATTGTATGGGGTGGACAGGTGTCTTTATGCATCTAACAACCTCAAACAGGTGCATCTAATTTAGGCTAATACATGGAGTGGAGGTGGACATTTTAAAGGCAGACTAACAGGTCTTTGAGGGTCAGAATTCTAGCTGATAGACAGGTGTTCAAATACTTATTTGCAGCTGTATCATACAAATACATAGCAAAAAAAATCATATGTTGTGATTTCTGGATTTTTTTTTTTTTAGATTATGTCTCTCACAGTGGACATGCACCTACGTTGACAATTTCAGACCCCTCCATGGTTTCCAAGTGGGAGATCTTGCAAAATAGCAGGGTGTTCAAATACTATTTTCCTCACTGTAGCTCTGATAATATATGTGGACAAACATTTACCTTTTAATTCAGAATCCAAGCTATATAGTGTAATAAGAAATATAAATCAAAACATACAACAGGTCCATGATTCTGCTCCAGACATAGACGATAAAGAGCCATCCTCTTCCAAATCTCCAGTAATCAGCTGGATCTGTAAAAGAAAGAAAGAAAAAGACATTGATTCACTGAAAAGGGAGGAGTCCTTAAAAAGGGAGGATTTTGTTTTTGTACCTTTCCTTTAAACAACATTTGACATTGAGATATTCTGGCTATATGAACACAGAGTCCGCTCAGCTTTGAGATGGTTATTGCTGATTATTGTCCATAAAATTTGGTCCAATGGAGCTTGGGTACCAACATTATTCAAAATATTTAGTTTCACAGAAGAAAGTCATACAAGTTTGATAAGACATGAGGGTGAGTTAACGATGAGTGAGCTATGCTTTTAAACTTTTTTAACTTTTAAAGAAGGTACATTTGAACCAGAGTTGTGCCTTGGTGCTGAGTTGCCTGTGTTCACATTCCCACACACATAGGGCTACTGAACAGTATTAATGTTGGAGATGACATGAATACTCACTTCCTCTGAAGATCATGTGGCAGATTTCCATTCCCAAAACTTCTGGATCATGAGGGGGGAAGAAACACACACACACAAATGAATATTAATTTGTTTGATAAAACATTAATATTAATTATCAGCTTACTGACAGAGACATGGACTTGCAAAATGTACTCACCAGGTCCATACAAAAACGTCACAGTAGATCCAAAATCCTGGTTTGCCTATAATTCTTCAGAGTCCAAGAATGGCGGATTCCTGTCCTCTCTGTTGAACATGACAGTGTTCTCAGATTACTCATTCCAAAGCTCCTTTACTTTTTATGACAAGCTTGATCTTAAAACTATCTTAAAACTTGATGGGCATTATGACCATATTATTCTACATACATGAGACATTTTATTTCACAATAACGATATCACAATAGTTATTTTATAGATATTTTATTAAGAAATACTACAGAATAAAACTGCTTAGTCTTCACTGTATGATATTCTGTGCATTAATATCACTTGATTATTAAAAACGCAGAAGGTCTTCTCTAGTCTGTTGTTGTTTGATTCAAATTATGAGATGGCAGTTTATTAAGCTGCTGCCCCTTTAAGAACAGATGCACAATGGCACGCATCCGGGATTCCCCACGTCAGACCTGCCAACCTTGAAGAAATTTTATGAGTACTCCTACCCCCCGAAACAACCCCACCCCCTACGCCCGCCCGGGCGCCCAGCACACACCCGACAGCCCACTGCCAACGTGCACTCCACCGTTGTGGATATAATCCAAATATTGCAACTCCGCTGTGAGTCATGGGCATGAGGGCAGAGCAAGTTTAAATATCCTTTGTAGTCTAGATTTCCATCTTGTAATGCTGTTTTGGGGTATTTTTTTAAATATAAATTATTTGTAATAGAGCAGACACTGAGTTTTTAATGGGTTATGTTATAGCCCTGGTTGTTTATATATATATATATATATATATATATATATATATATATATATATATATATATATATATATATATATATATATATATTAGAGATGCAACAATACAGTTGGTCCACGGTTCAATACATACCTCGGTTTTTAACCACAGTTTTCGGTTCGGTTCGGTTCTGATGGCTTGTCACATCAGTTTTTTTGCTATTCTATTCTTAGGCGACAGGAACAGCAAGAGGTTAAGGAGAAAAAAGACTATTTTTATTGCAATACTCTTTCTTTATTTTACTTAAAATAATTGAAAAACCTTACTTAAACTTAAAACTTTACATAAAAAAACCTTGTACACATTCCTAGTGTATTGTATAATATAAATATATATAAAAATGTACACTGGCAGCTCAGAGCTGTACAGCTGCATTTAAGTATGAAATTTAATGAATAAATGTAAAAATATACCACCACATAGACTTCACTATAAAATATACATTGATTCTTATTAAAACTACTGTATTAAAGTTCTTCCGTCAAGAGCAGTGAGGGATGTTCTCTTTGTCTTTTGTTGTTGTATTAACATTAGAGATAGTTCACTCAAAAATGAAAATTCTGTCATTGAGAAATGAATACAGGTTATGAACAATATTAGAGTGAGTAAATAATGACATCATTTTAGAGGTGAACTGTCCCTTTAAAGGACAGCGTGTTCACTATAGGCTGCGCTGCTGTCATTAAAGACCTGCGTGCATCTAATATACAGACACGCCGATATTACTTTCACTTTAGACATAACCGACTGTGTTTGTGTTAACCTTGTGTGTATTTGACAGTATTAGCGTAGTAAGAAGACTATTTAGTCCAGTAATCGCGTGTTTGACATGCGTTTAGTGCGCGCGCTTGGCCTTCATTCACGTGCATATTCACTGTTTTAACATATGCTTACGTGTTAAAACTGCATATGCACGTGAATGAAGGCTTTAAAACGCATGCAAATAATTAACTTTGGTGATTGTGAATGACTATAGTGTTCCGTGAGTATAACTCTACCACTAACGTGTGATGTGAATGTATGTCGCGATGTTCAGTATATTGGGATGGAGGCAAATAGAATTTGTAGAAAAATAATTAATTAAATGCAAAACCGAAAAAAACGTAATTCACAAGCAATTGAGAATTTTTAATGTTCATAGATTCAATTAGGCTTAAAAAAAATACCATAACTGTTACCTTTACCGTACGTTAATCAGCACGTGGCCTGTCTAAAACCTTCTAGATTTCATTCCACCACTTTTCTAACTGCCCTCAACTATGGAAGGATAGGCTAGCCTATTGACACTATGAACGTTTTCTTATCATCCTTTTATTTTTAATATCATTATGTTTCGGGGGGTGGTGAATATTGTGTGTGGTACTGTATTTGTTACCTGTTGCGCCTTGGTGACTGATGTGCCACACGGTGCAGAACGCGTGATTAGGGAGCTTGGACATCTGGAGGCAAGGCGATAGCTGTCAATAAAGCGTTGTGATTTCCGAGGCTTTTTTTAGGCTGTTCAGCCATGGCTTGCTTGAGGCACTGAATTGAATTGAACGCGCATACGACGGGGGGTCGGGTGGGGTGTGAGAGGGTTAAAATGCAGCGCTCTGATTGGCCAAAGCTTTTCACTCCACTTACACTTACACGCTGTGGCTCAGCGGCAGAATCAACGTCATAGATTGCATAGAAACTGAAACCGGCAAAATGCGAGATGCATCAAAATGCGTACACAGAGAGCAGCAAATCGTACAAGCGTACTTAAGGGTCAAAATGCGTGCCGAGTACGAAAAATGCGTACATGTCGGCAGGTCTGCCACGTTAACTTGAACTGTTTAACTCTAATGTGGCGTTCACACCGGACGCGATTTGCGCAAAGGTGGACGCTTGAACATTTTGAGTTTACTCGCTTCATTTGCGCGTTAAATTTACGCGAATCGTGCGTGAAATTCGCGTGACAACTACACAACAGACGCGAATTCGCTTCTATATGAGCCTAGATGAGCCAGCTCGTCTCGGTCACTTTACGTCTTTTTTGTAAAAAATACTACTATTAATGTGTGACAAAACGTAGTTTAAAGACTTTTTCAGGCGATAATATAGTTGTTTAAAGCTCAAATCTGTGGTTAATTTATAAAAAGAGTGCCTATTTGAGCATTTTATCTGGCGTTTTCGGAGTTGTGAGATCCAGGGGATCAGTGACATTCCACGGGGAGACCTGCCTTTCCTCGGCTAGTCCTTCTCACATTTGTCGCTGGCTCTGGCTCTTTTTTTCTGCTCCTGTCTCATTGTGAAATGGCTCACAATGGCTCACAATAACTCACTTTCTTCCAAGTAAGATCCTTTTTATTCCTTTATTCCTTTTATTCCTGTTCCTGTAGTGATAGGATGATGTATCATACAGCTCCGGGTATCCACATACAGCCACGATAATCTTGTCTTCCATTGTTGTTGGGATTTCTGCCTCCGCTTGTAAATGAGTCACTACTAGAGCAAGCTCGTGATTGGTTAACGCGCCCAGGGAAACACACACCAGCTGTCAGACGGACCACTGCGCAGATCAGCAGGCAGGAAGTATGTGATCACTGGAACGCGCCGTAACACCAACACCGACCGGAAAGCTGCTCGTCTCGAAGAAACTGACGAATCTCAGAAGGCTGTAGGAGTGAAGAGAGGTACTCTTGGCTCCGAAAGCAGAAACATAATGCTGTATTGCCACGTACTTCCTTATATACTCACGCGGTGATGCGGAGTAACGTATGCAAATTTCGCATGCCCCATGGCATTGGCACGCCATTGGGCGTTTTCTATATGCTCGAAGATGATAGGCTTCTAGGCGAAACCCCCATTCGTTAGTCACTAACGTACGTCGTAGTGACTGAACGAAAGGGAACGTCAGCATACGAACATTACATTAGACCTAATTCCAAAGACACCTTGGAAGGTCAAAAGCAAATGAGCATTTAATAAATAAAAAAATAAAAAATCAGGTGGCGCGGGGTTGGGCTCCAGTAATTCCATACTTAAAAAACAAAAAAAACAAAAAACACACACACTACATCTATGCAATAGGTAAGAGGCACACTTACAGGTAAGTCCACTAGTGTTAAGCCATTCGGCAAAGCAGGCCTAGGCACACATAGATAGCCGTACACACGCTTATAGCTCTAAGGAGCAGCAGCAGTACACATATTTTGGCGCACAGATCTGCGGGGTGGGTTTTTTTAGGCCATAGTATTTCGGCCACCTCCTTAATGCAGCATGGACCAGTAGGTCCTCTGCTTTGAGGGGGTTACATCATTCTGTAGCAGCCTTCCTTGTTGTTATCTTGACTAAGCTGAACATTATGTATTTGCTCAGCAGCAGCAGCAGCGTAGCAGATCTCGTCCGCCAAAATCAAGCCTATGTACATTCCATGCTCTATGCTAATAAAATGCTGGTTGATTCTACTTCATTCCGAGAGTTGTCATGATTGAACTGTAGTTCAACATTCCAGAATGTAAATATTACTCTCACTGCAGTATACACGTTCTGTTACAATGACCAAAATTATTTTATTTTTTTTACCCTTTCTCCATAGGAAACCACAAAAGTGTTTACTGTACAATAAACATGAATTTATTAAACTGGAACTCTTTTGATTCAGTTTTTTTGATTCAGGAAATTATTTCAAATGGAAATCCAAACAATGAAATCACAATTCACAGCAAGTCCAGAAAATCTCATTAAACCCCAAAGTAATAAATTCTACCCAGCTGGGATTTTAGTTTATTCATTGGCGTGTTACGTAATTTGACACCACATTGAGTACTCCAGGGAAGCAATGACTCGAGGAAATCGATATTGATCCCAAACAAGGAAGCACATAGGAAGGAACAGCAGCAACTTTGAGCCATCCTGCGATGATGATGAAGATGTCCCAACAAACTCCATCAGCGAGCGAATCCTGATTTTCAGCACAACAATGCACACACACAGCAGCTTTGCTCTCACGCTGTGTTCACTCCGTCTTCAATGCACGTTGCTCACTCACTTTAGATCACTTTCCAGTTCGCTCCAATTATAAAAGTGAAGTTAAATCTCTTCCCGAACGTAATCTTCCGGATACTCAGTTCTAATAATTCTTTAACTGTTGAAATTTGTTAAACTCAATCCAAAAAAAATTATCTTCTTCAAAGTTTTCAGCACACTATATGCAAGCAAACTTATTTATCTCTTGCATTACGTTGTTTTCTAATTCTCAATCAACTTTTTACTATCTTTTTTCACAAGCTCTCTATTTTTACCACAAGCTCCCCTTTTTCCTTCCTCACTCCGCCCCCTTGAACTTTAGGGGTCACCATGAGATCACTTCATTGGTTAAACAGATTTCCAATAAAATAAAAATACGCTTTCTGTAATTCTCTCCTACATTTCAACTGCATGACTTTTCTTTACACATTTAACAAATATGAATCACATTGAAAATGACTTAAAGAGAAAGTGTCCAATTTCCAACAATATGAATCCCCATTCCAACATTCACATACACTTGTTCACATGAGCTAATAACTTTTATAAAACTCTTCTTTTCAACAAAGAAATAAACTTCCATAAAGAACTACAAAAATAAATCCTTACATTTGGAAGGGCTCTACATTAGCAGGAGAATCCATCTTTAACAGTGTAAATAAGTCAGAATGCATGAAATAGCATTATAAATAGCATGAAATAGCACCGTATATTCACAGTATTCACAGTATATACTGTGATGTGCAAATGTATGGTTATTTGGCAACACCGTCAGGCAGAATATTTTTGTATCTGAAAGTGCTGAGTCATATTGAGTGGTAGGTGAGAAACAAGACATATTCTGTGAGAAAATGGAAGAAAAGGAGACCAAGCTTATACACATTCATTCTAAATAATTCCTTGATACATTTTGTAGCATGTTTTGTCCCAGTAATAAACAATACGTGCTGTCAGATGTAATTTTGTGACATCTGTATCCCTTCTCTTATTTTGACACATAGGAGAAAATACAGAAGTCATCAGTATCTTATGAAACTCTTAATGTGTTCCTTTTCATTAAGTTGTTAAGGATGCTGCTCATTGTGGTGTTCTGGGAATAGAGAGATGGACAAACTACCCACAGACTGTGAGTCATTGGAGAAATAAGCGTTCGATAGCCAATTTTGCTGTGTAGCATCAAGGGTGCTTTTCGGTACAGCAAAGCAATTACCAGTCCAGCTGTGC
This sequence comes from Romanogobio albipinnatus, assembly GCA_023566225.1. Classification (NCBI taxonomy): domain Eukaryota; kingdom Metazoa; phylum Chordata; class Actinopteri; order Cypriniformes; family Gobionidae; genus Romanogobio; species Romanogobio albipinnatus. The sequence continues at coordinate 43,236,253 of CM042242.1, forward strand.
CAACCTTTCTGCCATCACAGGCATTCCTTTTCTGCTAAGGTTGCTTGGCTTCTCTTTCTGAAAGGTCAGTGGCCTGCTAGGTAAGTGCAAGCAAACGTGTTTCAAAGTAACAAATAACATATAGTTTGCTTCTATTCAGAGCTGCAGTGACATCTGAAAAATTTAACCTAAGGGGCCATTTACACAACACCATTTTCAACTAAAAACGGAAAACACTTTTATGCTTTTTGGCCATTCATTTGTACAACAATAGTGTTTTGGTGGCCTGAAAATGCTAACTTTTGAGAACCTGTGAAAATGGTGAATGCACATGCATGTATGTTTAGTCTATAGACATACGCCTTTGAATGCATATGTGCATGGGCGTGTAGTCTTTCTTTACAAATTGACATTACCAACTACTTGTCTGGTATGCATAATACAGCGTTTTGTAGTCGTATTCTTGGATTCGTGTGAATGGGGATCTTTAAAAAAAAATAAAAACTTTTCTGTTTTTAGTCCATCATTGTCATGTAAACGTACACCAGGTATATATAAAAAAAGCATGTTTTTTGAGATTTACAGATGGGTAAAAGCAGAAAAAAAAAATAATAATTTAATTTTTTTTTTTTAATAGGCCTATTGTTTGTTCCCTTTCGTTCAGTCACTACGACGTACGTTAGTGACTAACGAATGGGGGTTTCGCTTAGAAGCCAATTATCTTCGAGAATTCAACAGCGCCCAATGGCAGTGCCAATGCCATGGGCATGCGGAATTTGCATGCGTAACTCCGCCCCACCTCGTGGGTATATAAGGAAGTACGCTGGCAACATCGCATTATGTTTCTGCTTTGGAGCCAAGAGTATCTCTTCACTCCTTCAAGCCTGATCCTGAGTCTTCGACAAAGCTTTGAGACGAGCAGCTTTCCAGAGGCGTTGGTGTTACGGCGCGTTCCAGTGATCATCATACTGCCTGCCTGCTGATCTGCGCAGTGGTCCGTCTGACAGCTGGTGTGTGGTCGCTGGGCGCTTCGGCGTTCTCTGCGAGGCTTTCCTCTCCTAAAAGAGCTTGCACGTGACGCGTCCTTTTCAGGATGTCTCGTCCGTGTACTTCTGGGTGTGGCCGGTTGCTTTCCTCTTCTGATGGGCACAAACACTGTCTGGTATGTCTGGGCTTTCAACATGCTCAGGCAGCGTTTGTGGATGAGTCATGTTCCCACTGCGGGAATATGACCATCGCGGTGTTGCGGTCAAGACTCCATGACCTTCGTAAAGAAGTGAGAGTCCCCTCTACCACACCCCGATCTACTGAGTCCCCGAGGCCCAGTACTTCGGCTGGTGGTCAGGGTGACCTGACGGTTACGGTGTGGAACAAAGCCCCGACGCTCATGCCTCGGGCCACACCCCCGTCTTGCACACTGCAACCCGCGAGTGTTCAGACGCAGATCGCGGGGCCTGCTTCGGCCCCCCCGCGCATCTCGTTTGGCGCTCCAGAGGAGGATGCGATGTCGGTCACCGCATCACAAGGTGGGCTCGAGTCCTCTGAGGATGATGACTCGGCTGTGTTGCCGCCTTCGGGCGTTCCAGCATTGCCCGAGTCGGACCCAGAGCTGACAGCCATGCTGTCTCGGGCAGCCGCGAGCTTAGGGATAGAGTGGAACCCTCCGCCCTGTCCCGAACGCTCAAGGCTCGATGATTGGTTTTTGGGAGCCCGCGCTGACAACCGTCAGTCCCCGCCCCCAATACCTTTCTTTCCCGAGCTGCATGAGGAACTCGCGCGGTCCTGGAAGTCCCCGTTGTCTTCCCGTGACCGGTCAGCGACTTCCTCCGCCTTCTCCGCCCTCGATGGGGCGGCGGCTAAAGGGTACACTGGGGTCCCCCCAGTTGAACGTTCTGTTGCGATGCAACTGTGTCCTCAGAGCGCTTCAACTTGGCGCGGCGATCCAAAGCACCCCTCCAAAGCCTGTCGATTCACATCAACCTTGGTGGCGAAATCGCACAGAGCCGCGGGGCAGGCCGCCGCTTCTTTGCATGCCATGGCGATCCTTCAGGTCTACCAGGCCAGGATCCTCAAGGACATGCACGAGGGTGGAGTTGATCCGGGGCTCTTAAATGAGCTGCGTGCCGCCACCGACCTCGCTCTCCGGGCGACGAAGGTGACCGCACGCTCCCTGGGTCAAGTGATGTCCACAAACGTGGTCCAGGAGCGTCACCTTTGGCTGAACCTGGCAGATATGCGGGACACCGAGCGAACCCGGTTCCTCGATGCCCCCATATCCCAGGCCGGCCTCTTCGGCGGGGCGGTTGAGGACTTTGCCCAACAGTTCTCAATCGCCCAGAAGCAGACTGAGGCTATAAAACACGTACTGCCCCGGCGGCCAGCTGCTGCCTCCACCCAGCCGCCGGCACAGTCGCCTCAGTCTGCTCCCCGCCGAGGACGCCCTCCTAAGGCTCCCGCCCCTCTCACCCGGTCCAAGCAGCAGCCTTCACCCGGGCCGGGTCGTGGAGGAAGCCGTAGGAAGGCGTCCAAGTCCCCTCAGGCCGCCCCGCGCCCCGCTAAACGCCAGGCCAAGCGGCGCTCCTGAGACGGACGGCTCAGGGATGGGAAATTCTTTCGAGGAGATGGTAGCAGGACCACTCCTTCCCCCGGTGGAGGGCCGGGGGAGAATCCTTTGTTCAGCTGCTGGCCCACGGGTCAGCAGCACCCTATTTTGGTCAAAGAAAGAATTAACACTCCCATCCCTGAGCCCACAGAGTCCGGCGATGACAGTGCGCGCCACCCACGGGTCCCGCCACTCGCATCCCACTCTGTCGCCAGCCTCCTGGCAGAGCAGACCCCAGTGGAACGTGCGTCCTTCCCTGGTCTCCTCTGTCAGGACGCAGCAGTCAACCGTGCCCCCGCACCGGGACGCCCCTCAGCCTCCCATGTCCGGGCCGGTGACGCTGCATCGCTGCAAGCCCACACCGGGTACGTCTGTGCTCCGAATGACCCCGCTGGCACAGTTTTTGGAAGTCTGGCTTCAGCTTCCAGGGCTGTCCCGCTGGGTCGCGCGGACCATCAGGCGCGGCTACGCGATTCAGTTCGCGCAGGTTCCTCCCTGCTTCCGGGGAGTCCGCTCCACTATGATCGGGGCCAATGCCCCCGTCATGCGAGCGGAGATTGCCACCCTACTGGCGAAGGGTGCGATCGAACCTGTCCCTCCAGCCGAGATGAACTCCGGGTTTTACAGCCCGTACTTCATCGTACCCAAAAAGACCGGTGGGCTACGGCCAATCCTGGACCTGCGCGTCTTGAACCGTTACCTTCACCGGTTTCCGTTCAAGATGTTGACAGCGAAACGCCTTTTCGAATGCGTTCGTCCAGACGATTGGTTTGCAGCGATCGACCTGAAGGACGCCTACTTCCATGTCTCCATTCTACCTCGACACAGACCGTTCCTACGGTTTGCTTTCGAGGGGCGGGCATATCAGTACGCAGTTCTACCATTCGGGCTATCTCTGTCCCCTCGCGTCTTTACGAAGATTGCCGAGGCAGCCCTTGCGCCCCTTCGGCAGCACGGGGTTCGCATCCTGAATTACCTCGACGACTGGCTCATACTGGGTCACTCTCGGGAGCAGGTTTGCGGACACAGAGATCAGGTGCTCCATCACCTAGCCCGTCTGGGCCTTCGGGTCAACTGGGAGAAGAGCAAACTTTGCCCCGCGCAGAGGATCTCTTTTCTCGGTATGGATATCGACTCGGTCGCCATGTGCGCGCAGCTTTCGAGCGAGCGCGCGCAGTCTCTGCTGACTTCCCTTCGTCAACTCGAGGGCAAGAATGCGGTTCCACTGAAACTGTTTCAGAGGCTCCTGGGGTATATGGCATCTGCAGCCGCGGTGACGCCGCTCGGATTGCTTCATATGAGACCGCTTCAGCACTGGCTACGCGATCGAGTCCCGAGATGGGCATGGCGGTCTGGCACGCTCCGGGTACAAGTGACTCGGGCCTGCTTACAGACTCTCACCCCGTGGTCGAACCTCGAGTTTCTACGGACCGGAGTGTCCTTAGAACGAGTTTCCCTGCATACTGTTGTATCAACAGATGCGTCATCCACCGGGTGGGGTGCCATGTGCAATGGACAAGCAGCCGCGGGCTCCTGGACAGGACCCCAGCGCCTTCTGCATGTCAATTGCCTCGAGTTACTGGCAGTACGGTTCGCCCTGCACCGCTTCCGAGCGTTGCTGAGGGGTCAACATGTACTAGTCAGGACAGACAACACGGCCGTAGTAGCGTACATCAACCACCAGGGCGGTCTACGCTCCCGCCGTATGTCTCAACTCGCCCGCCATCTCATTCTATGGAGTCAGAAGCACCTGAGGTCCCTTCGTGCTGTCCACATCACGGATTCAGCCCCTCCCCGGAGAGTGGAGACTCCATCCCCAGACGGTTCAGCTGATATGGGAACGGTTCGGCGACGCACAGGTAGACCTGTTTGCCTCCCAGGACTCTTCCCATTGCTCCCTGTTTTATTCTCTGACCGAGGGCACCCTCGGCACGGATGCACTGGCGCACAGCTGGCCGTCAGGGCTACGCAAATATGCGTTTCCCCCAGTGAGCCTTCTTGCACGGGTACTGTGCAAGATCAGGGAGGACAAGGAGCAGGTCATTTTGGTCGCCCCGTATTGGCACGGCCAGACCTGGTTCCCAGAACTTCTACTCCTTGCGACAGCCCCTCCCTGGCCTATCCCTCTGAGACCGGACCTTCTCTCTCAGAGACGGGGCACTCTTTGGCACCCGCGTCCGGCGTTCTGGAAGCTCCACGTGTGGCTTCTGGACGGGACGCGGCAGGTTTGAGTAGTCTTCCACCTGCGGTGGTCGCTACCATCACTTCGGCTAGAGCTGAGTCTACACGACGTCTCTATGCTTTGAAGTGGAACCTCTTCGTCTCATGGTGCTCTTCCCGCCAAGAAGACCCCTGGAAATGCCCGATCGGGTCTGTGCTATCGTTTCTCCAGGAGGGGGTGGAACGAAGGCTGTCTCCTTCCACCCTTAAAGTGTATGTGGCCGCAATATCTGCCTACCACGATCTCCTGGGGGACAAAAAGGTAAGTCAGCACGACCTGATCATCAGGTTCCTGAGGGGGGCGAGGAGACTGAATCCTCCTCGCTCTCCTCTCGTACCCTCTTGGGACCTCTCAGTGGTTTTAAGTGCTCTGCAGAGGCCTCCATTTGAGCCTTTGCGGTCAGCTGAGATTAAATTCTTGTCTATGAAGACTGCTCTGCTGACCGCATTGGCCTCGCTTAAGAGGGTCGGGGACCTGCAAGCATTTTCGGTTGACGAAGCGTGCCTAGAGTTCGGGCCGGCTAACTCTCACGTGATCCTGAGACCCCGGCCCGGATATGTGCCCAAGGTTCCCACCACTCCGTTCCGAGACCAGGTGGTGAACCTGCAAGCGCTGCCTTTGGAGGAGGCAGACCCAGCCTTGGCATTGCTCTGTCCAGTACGCGCTCTCCGCGCCTATGTAGACAGTACGCGATGTTTCAGGACCTCAGACCAGCTCTTTGTCTGTTATGGTGGAGAGCGGAAGGGAAGTGCTCTCTCGAAACAGAGGTTGTCTCACTGGATAGTGGACACCATTGTTTTGGCTTACCAGCAGCAAGGTCGACCATGTCCCCTTGGGGTTAGGGCACACTCCACTCGGAGTGTGGCCTCCTCTTGGGCTCTAGCGCATGGCGCCTCGCTAACAGACATCTGCAGAGCTGCAGGCTGGGCGACACCCAACACATTCGCCAGATTCTACAATCTCCGAGTGGAGCCAGTGTCCGACTATGTACTCGCCCCTACGGGTGGCCGGTAATGGGCCAGGCTCAGGTGTCTTCGCTTGCTCGCCATTCCACTCCACGGACTGGATACGTGCGATATTTTCCTCAGGTGAGCTCCCCGAGAGCCCTGAGCTCCTCCAGCACTGCTTACGCCGACATCAGTTCAGTCTGCCCTTTCGAGCCCAGACCCTCATGTCCGGCCAGGTGCTCCGTGTGCATGGTTCCCCTCCGGCGACCCCCACACGAGTATTCCCACCGTAAGCCTCCTCAGCGAGCAGGTGTCTTTCCCTCGGCAAGTCCCTGCCACCCCTAGGGTTAAAAATCCACCTTCGGCTGGTACCCTAGAGATCTTCCATATGCAGCCCTTAGCGGGTCATATGTGTATTCTTAAGTCCTCCCTACGGGTAGGCATCTTGGCATTCCCTCACTGGGATATGCTTCCCAGTGTACCTTGGTATTCCTGTGATAAGTGGGAGTCCTTCGTCCGTACTAGTCTTACGACAGGGTACTCTCACTTACGCAGGGCACTGGATGACGGCTGAGTGGCGTTGTTGTATTGGAACCCCCATTCGTTAGTCACTAACGTACGTCGTAGTGACTGAACGAAAGGGAACGTCTCGGTTACGTATGTAACCCTCGTTCCCTGAGGAGGGAACGGAGACGTACGTTTCCTCTGCCACGTCAGCCGTACTGCTGGAACGCGGAGTTCAGTCTTGGCTCCTGCAGCAGTAACATAATGCGATGTTGCCAGCGTACTTCCTTATATACCCACGAGGTGGGGCGGAGTTACGCATGCAAATTCCGCATGCCCATGGCATTGGCACTGCCATTGGGCGCTGTTGAATTCTCGAAGATAATTGGCTTCTAAGCGAAACCCCCATTCGTTAGTCACTAACGTACGTCTCCGTTCCCTCCTCAGGGAACGAGGGTTACATACGTAACCGAGACGTTTTTCCTTATTTAATAGATTGTGTTGTTTCAAATATTCAACATTGACAAATCCAACTTAAGCATTGCTTTCCAATAGTTTAGCTTGGTCATTCACAAGCTAGGGTGGAAAGAGTACTGAAAAAAATATACTCAAGTAAAAGTACCATTACTTACCAAAAAAAATTTAGTGTGAGTAGAGAAAACAGTACCAAAACACTATTTGAGTAAGAGTAAAAGAGTAGCTTAATGAGTACTGAGCTGCGGACCCCCTTATAATAAACACTGTACACTTTGATTTAAAAACACTTGAGGGAGTGTTTTATGCAATACCTGCAACCTTGTGCCAAGATATAAAGATATACATATCATTCTAGTAAGTATAAATCAAAATTATGTAATTAAATATTGGTATCTTAATTGAATTGATGCTTGAAACATGTGCTTCCACAGCAGCCATGATTAACATCAGTTGGCACCATCTACTGTGCTTGGGTTAAAGTTTGCTATGAGCAATTTGATTTGATGGGAGTCAAGAGACCAATTATTCTCTCTCTCTAGCCAATGGGATAGTTGAATATGGCCACCATGTTGGATTTCCGAACTAGCGAGTATGTGCATAGATACTTCCGGTTGCGCCTGACGCCAGTACAGAGAGCCGAAGAAGGTGAAAATTATATTTTATATAATCTGCTATATCACTTAAAATACTACTAATATTACTATTACATGAGCCAATGGCATATGAGTCAGGTGAACGACCAAAATACACTTTACCCTAAACTTTACCCACTTTTGTCCACAAAGAAAAGACTTGGACTCATGGAAAAGAATTGGAACCTAATTAAGCATAATCAAGCTCCTTAATCACAGAATCATTTAGAGACCATCCAGGAACAATTACTTCTAATTGCAGGAATGAGGGGGTGAGTCTTGATTAAATAGTGGGAGAGGTCATGGCTTTTGCTGCAAAATTTGGCTGATTGCAGGTTGGAATATGGGCATGCTGATTGCGCCATATAACAGTCAATCAGTCCTCGGGCTGCGTCAGCGAGCTTCCAAGTGTATGCCAAAATCTGGAACAAAATGGAGGTATGGTTGGCTTTTGTCTGTGAATCATGCTCATTTGTGACCCTGTCACACAAGTATATGTGTAGCAATAGCCAACAACATTGAATGGGTCAAAATGATAACTTATTCTTTTATGCCAAAAATTCCATGAAGATATTTTGTAAATGTTCTACTGTAAATATATATATTTTTTTTTAAATGTTGTAAGGAATATGCGTTGCTAAGGACTCCTGTTTACATGTCTCGCTTTAAGAGGCAATAGTAACTTAAAAGAAGTAGTTAGCACAATAATTATTTGTGTATACAAAATCAGAGACTTTACACGTTCAGACCATGTCTCCAACATGATTCCTTTGCATTATTTTCACCCTCAGCTCTAATGAGTCTGCACAAATGGAGTTTACAACAAAACCAGGGCATATGCGATAACTGAAAACAAATATATATTTCATGTGGCGTTTTTTGCTCATAACTTTATGACAATTGCACAGATCATAGATCATTGCACATCACCATTTACAGCAGCTTCTTACGATTAAAAAAGCAATATAATCAATTGCATGGATCACAAGATATTATTTACGGAATGATGTAACATTTGGCTAAAAATATTCCATCTCGTCTCACCGAGTTGCAATGTGTGATCCAATGTTCCTGGAACCATCCTTGCTTGTCATTTTAAAGCTTAGAAACTCGGCTTTTAATGCATCTAATCATTTTGATCAACTCTTAATAATGCTGAGTAGTCCCTATAAACCGGAGAGTAGCCTACTGCCCACCGGCGCCACCTAGCAACGAAAACATTAATAATCATATTTTCCAAAAAGCCTTGAATAGGTGTCAAAAAAGGTGTCATTTGTAAGCTTAGAGTCTGAACTGTACAATGTATGCCAATTCTATTAACTCCTTAGTGCTGAGTGATTTGCTGATAAATAGAAAATAAAAATCAATTTTTTTAACTAAAAAGAAATAAAGGCAACCTTTCTTCCAAATGCTGTAACTTTTAATTACTTTGCTATCACCACAAAATGTAATCCATATGCAGCTCACATGTAGGAAACTTCTTTTCTTTTCTTTTTTGCTAATTGCTTTCCTGAATTATTGCATGTCAAATAAGAAACACACACACACATATATATATATATAATTTTTTTTTTTTTAAGAATATGTAATAGGCTGTTTTTTTAATGTTTAAAACATCATGCATTTCAATGTATTTGATTGACAAAATAAATAAATGTACACAATTTAAAAAGATGTCCATGTTTTCTACTTTTACAGTTGTGTTACAACTCGTAGCAGACATATATGGTAGCTTGTAGCAGACATATATGGGAAAATTATATTGATGGTATTGAGACACAGCTCAAAAAAATCTCGGAGTTACAGATCATTACAGAGTGTTACAACGATCCTGGCCTCCCCTACTAATGAGATCACATTAAAGTAGCACAAAGACTTTGAGAAAGAACTTCTGGTTTATTTCAACATTAAACTCCTTCAATGTCAGCACCTGAATCTCTCTAAGTTAGATAAAATCTCTACTTGAATTTCTTTAGGGATAGAAAAGACAATTCAGATGAGCCCTGTGTGATGAGCTTCCCCTTAGTTTCTCTGTGTGTGCAGAGAAATGAAGGACGACTATTAAAATGCTAAAATGTTCTAAGTTATTAAGCCAAGTTAATTAAATAGATTTTTTTTTTCATTGTTAAATATGCACACAATGGACAATTCTTGTCCAAAGTTAGTGAATATGAATGGTGCCGAATGCTATAATTTGCTGCTAACAGAAATATTTTTTAAAAGCTCAATCCCTTCAGCTGTGAATAAACACTCAAAGACTTGCACTGCAAGATCATCAGAAGCAAATTGTAGAAAAGCTGTCATTATAACCTTTTTAAGGTGAAGTGTGAGATTTTAACTATTAACGTCACCACCAGAATTTAAAAAAAGAGAAACCTGTCTGCCAGTAGTCAACAAACAATCGCAATCCAAATTCACGTCATTGCTTAAGCCAATAGGCCGCAGTGTTTACTTTTGGGAAGAATCAATTTAGAAATGGTTTACTTCTCATGGTAACTGTCTTTACATATGAATAAAATAATACTTTAATGTCAAAAAATTGCACACTTCAGCTCTAAAGAGAAACAAAACGTAAAACCGACAGCAACAAAAACTTTTTATTTGTTTAGTTCCACATGAACACGTGAGGAAGCATTTAGACTGTTCATATGTCTTCTTTTCTTTTATGTTAATTGATGTAAAGTGTATCCTTGTTATTGATATTTTTAAAAGCAGTTACAAGGCAAATGGTAAAGCTAAAAGCTATGCCAGCCATATTAGTTCAAAGAAAGTCAGCAGAGGCGGCAGCTCATTAGTTTTTGCCATAGCTCAACTCCCTCACAACCTCTCCTCTGCTCCGAGAAATACTTAAAAGATCAGTTAAAATGCTAGAGGAAAGGGGAAATATTAAAAAGCTAGGAGAATTGGTACAGCTGAGGGATGCAGAATCATAAAATTCATAATGAAGTGGGACTGTCTGTGAATGTGGACAATAGGGACTTGATATGGACTTCAGCTTCTTGTTCACCTCAGCTTCTTGTGGTGAAAAGCATACTCCAGGGCCCAGTTAATGGCCGGGCCCCTCTCTGTCCGTAACAGTGGAAGAAAAAACAAAAGTTTGCTCCATTTTGATTGGATCTTGGTGGACTAACACAAACAAACTGTCCAACGTCATCAGATAAAGAGCCAGACACCTCTTACTGTAGAAGGCAAGAAGACAACCTCTAGTACCAAGCCTGGGAAGGACAGGACATCTCATTGGTCTACAGGCAGTTTCTGCCCTGCACCCATCATGAGACTAATCCCTAAGGTTTGAGCCAAATTCCAATAAAATTCTTTAGGACTTTTTGGATGCAAGAGCAGTGGCTGAATCAAAGGGAGGCCACAATGATCCATCCAAATCCATTCATAACTATGTTTGGAAACTTTAAAACTGATGTAAACTACACGCATCCATTTCATACTTATTCAGAGAAATAAGTATTCTCAGTGACAGCGGTTTGTAATGCGACATCTTACACTCATTCAGCTGTTACAAATCAATGAATGCATTATAGTTCAATCTTTTTCTATATTGTTTGCGGTGCGATCGTCGACCTCTAGGTTAACAGATACGTACATTCTTGTTCTAAGTCTCCCATCAGGTGAGACATAGCAGATACACTGTTCTGAGACTCCGGTTCGTCCAGAGAGACAACACAGATTCCATGATCTTGGTCTACAGTTTGTGAGTCAGCAACAGATACGACCACGTTCTGAGCCTGTAGTCTGTTAGGAAAGTGACATTAACGAACACCATGTTCAGAGTCTTTTTTAAGCAAGACGGTACAACTACAGCACGTTCCAAGTCTCCATGCCAGAGAGACACAAAAGCGGATGTGTCTGACCCAGAGAGGCAGAAGACAAACTGACATTTGCAACAAGGTTAAGCTTAGGAGAGCAAACCTCTGTGTGTTCCAGACTGTTAAGGACCTTCTGTGCCTACTTCAGGACCCTTTGTGCTCCAGGAGATCAGCATCCCATAGAGCTCCTTGTTCAAGGCTGTTGAAACGTATTCTGGCTCCTTTTCCCACTTCATTGTCACACAGTACAACCACCAGTGGAAGAAGTCACCACCATCAGACTGCTCACTCAACTACATGGAACGTAAATATCACTTAACCAGACCTCTTTCCATAGACCTTGGCTTTGTTAAATAGTAGCATATGAGTTTCTAATTTACATTAAAGGTAATATAACTGGTTCTCGTTAAAAACAAATAATCTTATTTGTTTGGCGCATAAGGTTCTTCACCTGTTTCAGAGAAACAGTTTATCTTTACATATAGATAACATAACTCTGCCATAGCCACACTCAACTTAATCACTTGTATTGTATGCATTTTAAGCATGTTATTCCTTTATCTTCCATGGTATTCATTTAGTAGTTGTGTTAGTTATTCTTGTTTATCTTGTGTTAATAAAATGTATTTTATTACACGTGTCTTCCTTATGCTGATAATACAGAAGAGGCTCTACAAGTAAGATAAATCAGCTGACAAACTCCCTCCAGTTTACAGTCTGATTAAACACCCCATGTTGGTAGTGTTCTCAAACTGCCTTAACTTAACTGGTGCCTTGAACTAAGAGAGGGGAAGTGGTCATCTGATTTATCATAACCATAACCATACCTTAAAGCAGGGATGGGCAACTCCAGTCCTCGAGGGCCACTGTCCTGCAAAGTTTAGCTCCAACCCTGATAAAACTCACCTGCCTGTAGCCTTCTAGTAATCCTGAAGACATTGATTAGCTGGTTCAGGTGTGTTTGATTAGGGTTGGAGCTAAACTCTGCAATACAGTGGCCCTCGAGGACTGGAGTTGCCCATCCCTGCCTTAAAGGGTTACTTCAGTCATTAGCATTAAGCTTTGTATCAGTAGAAACCCGGTAGTATATTCAAATGATAGTGATCGTTGAATTGTGGGTTCATTAGCCTATTATTCTTAATGGAAAACACAACAACAAAACAGTACAATGACAAACTCACTTAAATAGGCGCTTTTACATTTTGCTTTGAAACCAAATCTTCTGCGATCATCTTGTCTGTCAACTCCTTGCTCTCGTGATAAATTAAATCTCACTCCTGCTGCGTTTATGGTGCGACTCTTGTTCAGCTCATGCTGTATTGAGCAGACACGTTCAGTTTTTAATTAGTGTCTGTTCTCTAAGTGAACAAAATTATTTTATTGCTATAACAATCAAAATGACGGTGCCACGGTGGGCAAGTGATGCAACCGTAGGCGTGAAGCGGTGAAGTACCCCTTTAAGTAAAAAAAATCACTACATAATTGGTGTCCCTGGGTGGGTGAAAGTAAAATTACTACATTCGGTTTTGAACAAATTATGTTTTGTAATTGTGAGGACTTCATGTCTATATAAACAAAACTTAAAAGATTTTCCTTCAACTTTTTGCTTTTAGGCATCACTTTATTTAATTTCATATGGTCTCATGTGAAGATTAAAGGAAAATGAAAGATAATTAAGTGTAATTTAGGTAGCAACTGTGTTTATGTACCTTAATCCTTGTCTTCTTTTCCCAATAAATACAAATGTTCACCTATAGAAATTGAAATACGATAAATTTACTTGAGCAGCAACACTCATAAGATTTTCAGAGAATGTATCTTTAATACAAGTATATTTTTACTACACTAGCTGTAGACCATGCTTTTTAAAAAGGTAAAAAATCTGGCAGTGCAGTAAGACAAAACAAAAAAGGTGAAAACTTAAAAGTTTAAAGGTCCCGTTCTTAGTGTTTTTTTGAAGCTTTGATTGTGTTTACAGTGTGCAATATAACATGTGTTCATGTTTCGCTTTTAAAAAAAACTGTATTTTTCACACAGTTTACTTATCTGTATACCGCCGCTGTTTTCACTGTCCTAAAAACGGGCTGATGAGTTCCTTGTTCTATGAAGTCCCTCCTTCAGAAATGCGTAACAAGTTCTGATTGTGCCAGTGGTTCCCGTGTTGTGATTTGACCGCAGCTTAGTGCACATTTAACGTATTAAATGTTGTTGTTTTTTCTTCAGAAGGCCTTTATTAAGCCCCCAGAGCTGTATGGAGCACTTTAATAATGGATGGATACACTTTTTTGGTCTTCATATTTTGGGCTGCCATTCACTGCCATTATAAAGCTTGGAAGAGCCAGGACATTTTTTATATAATTCTGTATTTGTCTGAAAGAAGAAAGTCATATACACCAAGGATGACTTGAGGGTGAGTAAATAATGGGGTCATTTTCATTTTTGGGTGAACTAACCCTTTAATATTCCTGTGGTTTTAAATGTTGTTCTCGTTGCTTTTTTGCATTGGAATATTGCACGTTACTAGTAGATACAGCATGAAATAAACATGTATGAACATCAGAGAATATGTTGAAAAATACAGTACAATGTATGAAATCTGTATCTTCTCATGTAATCGCACAATCAGCGTTTCAACTGTGCAGATGTTAATAAACGTTATTGTGTTTTTACTTGACCTGTTCTTCAGTATTTAATGTACAGTGTATGTTTGAATAAATCTTTTTTTATGATAGCCACCACTTAAAAGTTGTATCTCTCTCTCTGATTTTTTTCCAGCCAGCTGATGATGAAGACATTGTTTGTGGGGTTAATGTATGGCATCTTGACCGTGAGTGATGACATCAGACATGATAGTGCCTTCCCAGATTGTGGATGTGGCTGTGATACTGGAAGGGGAGATTCTGGAAGTGGTTTTGGATTTAGATGTTCTAAATGCCTTTGCCACACTGTTTGGACTCCTTTATGCTTTGAACAATGACTGTCCCAAAGAGCTATGATGTTATCCAACTTTCTTTCTTTTTTTTGATTAAGGTTGGTGGGGAGAGCGGCACAGCTAAGATTGATGGACTAAAAAAAATGCAGTGAGGTAACACTGGTGCATATGTGCTGTTTATGTTAATTGATAAATGTACTGAAGCTTGAGAGATTACACATTGGTAATTAAAATCAACTTAAATTAAGTTTAGATTAAAATGGTATAAAGCCAATTCAGAGGTGTTTAACAGTCTTTGCCGTTTCTTTTTGAAATTTTCTGAAGAAAGGACATTTCTGTAATCTATGTTGGTGAGCTTGTTTCATTGAATTTTTCAAAACAAATTACTTTATTTGAAAACTGAGGTAAGACACAAGACATATGTCACAGGTCGGGGCGGGCCAAACCAGACTGCACCCACCCCTGAAAAACCCGGGAACCACCTCGAGGAACGTGTCAAGGACCAGACAGACAAGGGAATAAAATAATACAGTTTATTTATTATATTAAAAGATCAGTGAATTGGATAGGTCCTAATTAAAATCTTCTTCTTGCCGCCAGGACAGTTCAAGTGTCTCTAGACCTCCCGGGACGGGAGGGGAGGGACGATCGTGACGGACCGGAGGCTCGTCGGAGGGAAATCAGGGGGGAATCCCCGCGCCGTCCAGGTAGGTCACTGGGTAAGTACTCCTCTACGGGACTCAAGAGGGGAGGCCGTGGTCATACGAACCCCATTCAGACTGGAACCAGGTAAGTATGCAGATGCGGGGGCGAAGCGAATCACTGGGGTTACTCCGGAGGGAGGTACTCAGAGGTGGGGGCAAGCGAGCCACTGGAACGTTACAGCAAGGTTTAACTGTCCAACAATATGTGGGACATTCGACTGGATTACCTCTCTTCTTCTTCTGAGCAGGGTAAAAGGCTTCCAATAAGGGCGTGTGGGGACCACCAGGCGGGGAGGACGCTTGGAGCGGGGCTCTCACGTCAGCTGAACACTGGGACAGACACAGCACAGTTTCGACGGTTCAACAGTATGTGAAGCTTTTCAACTGATATACCTTCTCTCCTTTTGAACAGGGTCAAGGCTTCCAATAGGGGCGTGTGGAGACCACCAGGCGGGGAGGACACTTTGGGCGGAACGCTCCACTTCAGCTGAGCACTGGAACAGTACAGCAAGGTCTCAACGGTTCAACAGTAGGTGAAGCTTTTCAACTGATATACCTTCTCTCCTTTTGAACAGGGTCAAGGCTTCCAATAGGGGCATGTGGAGACCACCAGGCGGGGAGGACACTTTGGGCGGAACGCTCCACTTCAGCTGAGCACTGGAACAGTACAGCAAGGTCTCAATAGTTCAACAGTATGTGAAGCTTTTCAACTGATATACCTTCTCTCCTTTTGAACAGGGTAAAGGCTTCCAATAGGGGCATGTGGAGACCACCAGGCGGGGAGGACACTTTGGGCGGAACGCTCCACTTCAGCTGAGCACTGGAACAGTACAGCAAGGTCTCAACGGTTCAACAGTATGTGAAGCTTCTCAACTGATATACCTTCTCTCCTTTGAACAGGATCAAGGCTTCCAATAAGAGCGTGTGGAGACCACCAGGCGGGGAGGACACTTTGAGCGGGACGCTCACTTCGTCTGAGCACTGGAACAGTACAGCAAGGTCTCAACGGTTCAACAGTATGTGAAGCTTCTCAACTGATATACCTTCTCTCCTTTGAACAGGATCAAGGCTTCCAATAAGGGCGTGTGGAGACCACCAGGCGGGGAGGACACTTTGAGCAGGGCGCTCACGTCGGCTGAACACTGGGACAGACACAGCACAGTTTCAACAGTACATGAAGCTTTGCAACTGATATACCTTCTCTTCTTCTGAACAGGGTAAAGGCTTCTAATAGGGGCGTGTGGAGACCACCAGGCGGGAAGGACACTTTGAGCGGGACGCTCACTTCGTCTGAGCACTGGAACAGTACAGCAAGGTCTCAACGGTTCAACAGTATGTGAAGCTTCTCAACTGATATACCTTCTCTCCTTTGAACAGGATCAAGGCTTCCAATAAGGGCGTGTGGAGACCACCAGGCGGGGAGGACACTTTGAGCGGGGCGCTCACGTCGGCTGAACACTGGGACAGACACAGCACAGTTTCAACGGTTCAACAGTACATGAAGCTTTGCAACTGATATACCTTCTCTTCTTCTGAACAGGGTAAAGGCTTCCAATAGGGGCGTGTGGAGACCACCAGGCGGGAAGGACACTTTGAGCGGGACGCTCACTTCGGCTGAGCACTAGAACAGACACAGCACAGTTTCAATAGTACATGATATACGAAGCACTCAGCATTAACGGGGCCGGGTCTTTTCAAAGCAGGAAGTTGGGCTGTTGCTTTATCAGACCCCTTCGTTAGAGACAGCGGGTGGAAGACTGTAGGAGACGAGTGCACGGCAGACTTCTATTACTTCTCCACACACCAATTTCACTTCACAGCACAAACCGTGTAAATCGTCACTTCAGGCACTGCAATTCCACTCGCACACCGTGCATTCGGGCCAGCACTCACCCACCGGTCTTTTCTCCCACCAGATCGGATCTAGTCCTCGATCAGGGCTTGACTTCGCTCCGGGAAAGCAGAAGAACGATGCAGCGATCATCACATTCGGCAAGGAGAGGACAGAAGTTGGAGACAGATCATTAATTCACTCGGTGTCATAGTTCACTCGTGCCAAACATTTTCCAAACTCTCCACACCACTTCAGTGTTAGTGCATATAAACAACGGATCCAATACTCATCACTTGCGTCTTTCTCACTGCTGACGATATTCCTCAAGCCTTCGCTGACAAATCCTTCACTCCTTCCTTTCTCTTCCACAGCTTCAATCTTCCCCACTCCACAGCCCAGCCTCAATAAAAAGAACAACCCGCTGAAAAACACAGCATCATACGGGAGGAGATCCACACCACAGTCTGTTTTCTCTCTGTTTTTAAAGCCTCATCTGAATAGGTGTCCCTCTCACAGCATTCTCTGTAATTGCCCCACACCTGCTGTCACTCAGGCAATCAGCCCCGCTGCCATGGCAACAGATTCGCAGGGCATAGAATGGACGTTCACTGGAAAATCCTGAATAACTGCATTCACCAGGATCTTAGTCCCGTTTGGTTTTTGTCACCCCGTGACACACCCCCCTGCCAAGCCGTTCTAGTCCCTAGAACGGGATCCGGACACCCAGTCTCCGTACCTGGCTGGGGGTTGCCCCCGGTTCTCCCGTTGGGATCGCCTTGGCGGGGAGTTAGGTTCCTCTGGCCTTGGCGGGGAGTTAGGTTCCTCTGGCCTTGGCCCTATATCCAGCCTCCGGGGGGCCACAGCCCATCCCACCACGGGAGGCATCCACGCTGGTTCAGTCGGAGGTCTCTCTACAGTTGGTTCGGGGTAATTCGGACAAGGGCGCATCAGGTTTCGGTGGAGCACCCGCTCTGGACCTTCTCTCCCTTCGGGACGGATGGCATACACCGGTTGATCGAGATGCGGCTGTCGTTGGACCACATA
This sequence comes from Romanogobio albipinnatus, assembly GCA_023566225.1. Taxonomy (NCBI): domain Eukaryota; kingdom Metazoa; phylum Chordata; class Actinopteri; order Cypriniformes; family Gobionidae; genus Romanogobio; species Romanogobio albipinnatus. Next base: position 43,253,950 of record CM042242.1, read on the forward strand.
CGGCTGGGGCTCCCACCGATCACTGAGTTTGCCCTTTCCTTGTCGCCGGTTATCTCGCACCAGAACTCTTTCGCCAGGCAGTAGCGGCGCACTTCGAGCCGTACGGTCATACAACCTTTTGTTCTTGGCTGCGGCTTGTTTAATTCGGTCCGAGACCCGTTCATAGGCCAGTTGAAGGCGTTGATGGTGTCTGGCCACCCACTCCGTTACACCGCCTCCCTCTTCAGCGGCCGCAGTCCCCAGCAGTAGGTCAACGGGTAGTCTCACATGCCTTCCGAACATCAGGTAGGTCGGTGCATACCCGGTCGTGCTGTGTATGCTGTTGTTATACGCCTGGACCATTGCCGGGAGGTTGTCAGCCCAATGCCCCTGTTGGTCGTTTCCCAAGGTCCCCAAGAGACCGAGCAGCGTCTGGTTAAACCTCTCGCACCCTCCGTTCCCCTGAGGATGATAGGGCGTCGTATGGGTCTTCTTACATCCGTACAGTTGGCACAGCTCGTGTACTACCCTGGATTCAAAATTTGGCCCTTGATCGGAATGGAACACTTCGGGACACCCGAAGGGCTGGATGACATGCCTCCACAGGGCATTAGCGGTGGTAATGGCGGTCTGGTCCAGAGTTGGGATGGCCCAGGCATATTTGGTGAACAGGTCAGTGACCACTAGGAGGTTTTGAATGCGATCGACCGGCCGACCCAGCGTCAGATAGTCCATAGCGAGGATATGCATCGGTGCTTTAGCTCGAATTGGGACCAATGGAGCTCGTGTCTCTTTCCTGGCTTTGAACAGGGTGCAGCGCGGGCAGCCCTGTAGGTAAGTCCTCACGGTCCCCTCCATCCCAGGCCAGTAAAAGTGGCGTCGCAAGAGTGCCGTCGTCCTCTCCCGCCCTTGATGACCAAGCTTGCTGTGATAAGCCTCCAGCAGAGCGTGACATCTTCCCTCGGGGACCACCACTTGCCAGACCAAGTCACCCGAGCGTGAGTCCTGGAGGGACCGACAAATCACCCCTTCCTTCAGATGGAGCCTCTCTTTCTGGCCCAGTAGGCCCCTCACGATTCGGGTTTGAGCCCGGCGTCCCGCACCCTCCGGCCACTTGTCCTGTTCCAGCCAGACCCGGACCAGTGACAGGTCCTCATCCTCGCCCTGCAACACCCTCCAGCGCTGTGGGTCCCATCCCCAACTTGCGGGCGGTTCCTCCAACGGTGGTCCCGGTGCCTCCACAATGCCCACCATCATTCCCTCGTCGCGGTTCACCTCCCGCATGGGTCTCAGACCCTCCGGCCCTCCTTCTGGCCACCTAGATAGTACGTCAGCGTTGGTATGTTCCCTTCCTGGCCGGTACTGAAGCTGGTACTCAAAGTTGGCCAATTGTGCCACCCACCTCTGTTCCACCGCCCCCAACTTGGCAGTTTGTAGGTGTACCAGTGGATTGTTATCGGTCACTACGGTCACCTTTGCTCCCCATAGGTAGTCTTTGAACTTCTCACTGAGCGCCCACTTCATGGCCAGTAACTCAAGTTTAAAGGAGCTGTAGTTGGCATCGTTCCTCTCCGCGGGGTGTAGACTCCGGCTCGCATAAGCAATGACTCTTTCTTCCTCCTGCTGTTTCTGCGCTAAGACAGCCCCCAAGCCCAAGTGGCTGGCGTCAGTGTAGAGGATAAAGGGCTGGGTGAAGTCTGCGTATGCCAGGATGGGTGCTTGTAACAGCTCCTGCTTGAGCCTCTGGAAGGCGGTCTCGCATGCCGGATCCCACTGAATCGCTGGGGACCCTCGGCCCTTGGTGTGTCCCGTTCCACCCAGCAACTGGTTCAGGGGTTTGGCGATCTTAGAGAAATCCTTAATAAATCGCCTGTAGTACCCGACAAAGCCGAGGAAGGATCGAACCTGGCGCACGGTCTTCGGGGCAGTCCACCCCTGTACAGCCGACACCTTCTCTGGGTCCACAGCGATTCCTGCAGCACTCACGATATGGCCCAGGAACTTTACCTCCTTCCGGAAAAGCTGACATTTATCCGGTTGGAGCTTCAGCCCGTACTTCTCAAGGGAGCGGAACACCTGCTCAAGATGCTGAAGGTGAGTCTCAAAGTCAGGGGAATAGATAATCACGTCATCCAGATACACAAGAGCGGTATCCACTAGCTGGCTCCCCAGGCAGCGCTGCATTAGCCGTTGGAACGTGGCGGGGGCGTTGCAGAGGCCGAACGGCATCCGGTCCCACTCATATAACCCAAAGGGAGTCGTGAAGGCTGTCTTCTCCCGGTCCCGCTCGTCCACCTGCACTTGCCAGTATCCGCTCGCCAGGTCTAGTGTGGAATACCAGGCCGCCCGGTTGAGACTCGTGAGGGAATCCTCGACTCGAGGCAATGGGAAAGCATCCCGCTTCGTCACTTGGTTCAACCTCCGATAATCCACACAGAATCTCCATGCGCCTGTTTTCTTCCTCACCAGAACAATCGGGGCCGCCCAAGGGCTACTGCTCTCATGGATGATCCCTTTATCCAGCATCCCCCGCAGCAGAGCCCGAACCTCAGAATATAATGTTGGAGGTACCGGCCGGTAGCGCTCCCTACTAGGCGGGGCTTCTCCAGTGGGAATTTGATGCTGAACAATGTTAGTACACCCGTAGTCCTCGTCATGGGTGGAGAACAACTGTGGCCATTTTGATAGAAAAGCCTCGAGCCGTCTTGTTTGATCCTCCTCCAACCCTTCTCCCCGTAGGGACTCACCTCCGAGATGGGCCGGCAGTCCTCCTTCAGCCTCCCCTCTGTGCGTCCCCGTCTGCGTCAACGCAACCTCCACTACGGTTGGGCCCACTTGACTGAACTGGACTCCTCCTGGATCTTGCACTTGCTGGGGCAACACTGAGGTAACTCGGGCTAGACACTGATGACGATGCAGTTGGATCGGGAAAGGGTTCGTGTTCCGGACTCTCACCCGGACTCGGCTGCCTCGGGCGGATGCCAGTCCTCTGGCCACTTCCACCTTAGGACCGTCGTTGTGCGGTTCTACCAACACCCACTCCTCCGGGTGGTAAAGTCTAGGGGGCACCCGGACCCAAACCATCGCCTCGCTTCGAGCCGGGATGGACAACGCATAGCGGCAAGCCACTCTTCCAGTGCTCTCCCGGTCCCCCTGCTGTTCGGCCAGGCAAACTCGGCGACAGTCAGCTCTAACGCGATCCCATTCTCTGCCCTCAGGCGTCGCAGTTGCTCGGGCCGGCCCACTCTGGAACAGCCCCTCCCAGCATTCGGAGATGACATTCATGCCCAACAGGGCGCGATGAGACCCTAGGCAGGCGTCGCGAACCACCACCACCCCCTTCTGGGGTACGACCATGCCATGGATCTCTAGGTCTGTCACTACGTATCCCACGTATGGGATGTCGAGACCGTTGGCCCCTCGCAGAGTCAGCCAGGGGGCTTCGGTCGTCGGCCGGCCCTGGGTACCGAATAGTTCCTGGACTAGGCTCTCCGCGAACAGAGTGACTTGCGACCCCGTGTCCAGCAGACACTGCACCTTCTGGCCATTGACTTGAACCATGATGACCGGACAACGGCCCACCAGGCGTTCCTTCGATAGTTGGGAAGACGAGGGGTCTGAAAAGGGGGTCCCGACCACTTGACCCACAGTGGCCGGAGACTCTAAAAACCCCCCTGCGAAGCGCGTCTGGAGGAGCACTGACGAACGTAATGTCCGGCTTCCCCACAGCCATTGCAGATAGGACGCCCCTGTTCGTCCCACTGGAATCGGGGACCCGTGGATCGAGTGAAGTGATGCTCTGGAGGGCGATTCCCGTCGGAGTAGGCTCGCTCCCGCGGTGAGGGTAATGAATGGAGGCGTTCTCGGCGGAGTTCTTCGACGACAGACTTAGACAGTTCAGACATTTGCTCACGGATATCCCTCTTTAGTTCCTCCCGGAGGGCATGCTTCCAATCGGAAGTAACAGGGGCCGAAGGCCCACTGACAGCGTTCGCAGCCAGACAGCTGGGGGGATCCATACCTTCGGTGTGGTCACGCTCGAGGGCTAGAGCCTCCTGCCGCAGCTCTTCGAACGTGAGGTCCGGCGTCCGTCTCAGTTGCACCCGCAGACTCTGACGCACGGGACCCTCCCGTAATCCCAACAGAAACTGATCTCGCAATAGGGTCTCCTCGTCCCCCAGGCCGTGATCCTGTCTTCCCCTTAGCCTGGTAAACTGTTCCCTCAGTTGCAACGTGAATGGCCGAACAGTTTGTCGAGGCCCTTGCCTACAATTAAAGAATTGCGTTCTCAGGACCGCTACCGGGGTGGTGTCTCCGTATTGCCCCGTGAGAAAATCAAAGATGGCTTGGACTGTGCTGCGGGTTGCTTCCGGCGCTGCCTGTACTTCTCTTCTTGCTTCTCCCTCCAACGAATTTAGCACAAACTGTACCTTCTGAGGGGCACTTAGCCCTTGGAGCCCTGCCAGGTATTCAACCTGGGTCTTCCATGCTGACAGGCTCAATTCTGACCCTGGACCTCCGTACTTCTGGGCCCACGGGGCCCCCATAAAGAAAGGCATAACTGGCTGCCGGGCCACTGGCTCTTCTTCTGCCATCTAGGTCCTTGATCGCTCCACTCGAGGTGGTAACCCTGCCGACTACGCCAAGTTCTGTCACAGGTCGGGGCGGGCCAAACCAGACTGCACCCACCCCTGAAAAACCCGGGAACCACCTCGAGGAACGTGTCAAGGACCAGACAGACAAGGGAATAAAATAATACAGTTTATTTATTATATTAAAAGATCAGTGAATTGGATAGGTCCTAATTAAAATCTTCTTCTTGCCGCCAGGACAGTTCAAGTGTCTCTAGACCTCCCGGGACGGGAGGGGAGGGACGATCGTGACGGACCGGAGGCTCGTCGGAGGGAAATCAGGGGGGAATCCCCGCGCCGTCCAGGTAGGTCACTGGGTAAGTACTCCTCTACGGGACTCAAGAGGGGAGGCCGTGGTCATACGAACCCCATTCAGACTGGAACCAGGTAAGTATGCAGATGCGGGGGCGAAGCGAATCACTGGGGTTACTCCGGAGGGAGGTACTCAGAGGTGGGGGCAAGCGAGCCACTGGAACGTTACAGCAAGGTTTAACTGTCCAACAATATGTGGGACATTCGACTGGATTACCTCTCTTCTTCTTCTGAGCAGGGTAAAAGGCTTCCAATAAGGGCGTGTGGGGACCACCAGGCGGGGAGGACGCTTGGAGCGGGGCTCTCACGTCAGCTGAACACTGGGACAGACACAGCACAGTTTCGACGGTTCAACAGTATGTGAAGCTTTTCAACTGTATACCTTCTCTCCTTTTGAACAGGGTCAAGGCTTCCAATAGGGGCGTGTGGAGACCACCAGGCGGGGAGGACACTTTGGGCGGAACGCTCCACTTCAGCTGAGCACTGGAACAGTACAGCAAGGTCTCAACGGTTCAACAGTAGGTGAAGCTTTTCAACTGATATACCTTCTCTCCTTTTGAACAGGGTCAAGGCTTCCAATAGGGGCATGTGGAGACCACCAGGCGGGGAGGACACTTTGGGCGGAACGCTCCACTTCAGCTGAGCACTGGAACAGTACAGCAAGGTCTCAATAGTTCAACAGTATGTGAAGCTTTTCAACTGATATACCTTCTCTCCTTTTGAACAGGGTAAAGGCTTCCAATAGGGGCATGTGGAGACCACCAGGCGGGGAGGACACTTTGGGCGGAACGCTCCACTTCAGCTGAGCACTGGAACAGTACAGCAAGGTCTCAACGGTTCAACAGTATGTGAAGCTTCTCAACTGATATACCTTCTCTCCTTTGAACAGGATCAAGGCTTCCAATAAGAGCGTGTGGAGACCACCAGGCGGGGAGGACACTTTGAGCGGGACGCTCACTTCGTCTGAGCACTGGAACAGTACAGCAAGGTCTCAACGGTTCAACAGTATGTGAAGCTTCTCAACTGATATACCTTCTCTCCTTTGAACAGGATCAAGGCTTCCAATAAGGGCGTGTGGAGACCACCAGGCGGGGAGGACACTTTGAGCGGGGCGCTCACGTCGGCTGAACACTGGGACAGACACAGCACAGTTTCAACGGTTCAACAGTACATGAAGCTTTGCAACTGATATACCTTCTCTTCTTCTGAACAGGGTAAAGGCTTCCAATAGGGGCGTGTGGAGACCACCAGGCGGGAAGGACACTTTGAGCGGGACGCTCACTTCGGCTGAGCACTAGAACAGACACAGCACAGTTTCAATAGTACATGATATACGAAGCACTCAGCATTAACGGGGCCGGGTCTTTTCAAAGCAGGAAGTTGGGCTGTTGCTTTATCAGACCCCTTCGTTAGAGACAGCGGGTGGAAGACTGTAGGAGACGAGTGCACGGCAGACTTCTATTACTTCTCCACACACCAATTTCACTTCACAGCACAAACCGTGTAAATCGTCACTTCAGGCACTGCAATTCCACTCGCACACCGTGCATTCGGGCCAGCACTCACCCACCGGTCTTTTCTCCCACCAGATCGGATCTAGTCCTCGATCAGGGCTTGACTTCGCTCCGGGAAAGCAGAAGAACGATGCAGCGATCATCACATTCGGCAAGGAGAGGACAGAAGTTGGAGACAGATCATTAATTCACTCGGTGTCATAGTTCACTCGTGCCAAACATTTTCCAAACTCTCCACACCACTTCAGTGTTAGTGCATATAAACAACGGATCCAATACTCATCACTTGCGTCTTTCTCACTGCTGACGATATTCCTCAAGCCTTCGCTGACAAATCCTTCACTCCTTCCTTTCTCTTCCACAGCTTCAATCTTCCCCACTCCACAGCCCAGCCTCAATAAAAAGAACAACCCGCTGAAAAACACAGCATCATACGGGAGGAGATCCACACCACAGTCTGTTTTCTCTCTGTTTTTAAAGCCTCATCTGAATAGGTGTCCCTCTCACAGCATTCTCTGTAATTGCCCCACACCTGCTGTCACTCAGGCAATCAGCCCCGCTGCCATGGCAACAGATTCGCAGGGCATAGAATGGACGTTCACTGGAAAATCCTGAATAACTGCATTCACCAGGATCTTAGTCCCGTTTGGTTTTTGTCACCCCGTGACACATACATTAGCTATGTTTCCATCCACCTATTTGTATGTGCATTTTGGGATATTAAATACAGTGGCTTCTTTTACTTCTAGAGATCATTAGTACCAGTTTATCAGGAAGTGATAATTTTCTTCTCTTTGACTGACTCAATGGAAACACTGCTTTATTTGCATTTTTTAATAAAATATTTTATACCAAAGTTAAACTCACTAACTTTGGATGCAAACAGCTATTGGGGCAGGCATAAGATACCTTTTTTGTGTGGTTGTTTTAGGTGTTTGTTTTTGCAATAAATGTAATTGTGTATTGATATGTGTTGCTGTGATTTTAATTTGCCATACTTTTAGTCTAAATCAAATGTAATTTACAAATGAATATAGTAATGCAATTAATACTGATTTAAGCAGCTTTGCAACCAACTAAAGTGAAGTTTTCACGACTAGAAAATTTAAGTTCAGATAACTAAAGGGAAGTTTTCATTACTAAATTGAATTAGTTCAGATAACATTAAAATAAGTCAGAAAAAGATAAAATATATTGAGTTGAGTCAACAAATCATTTTTACAGTGTATGAGCAGTATAGAGATGATGAATGGATGATAGCTTGAGTTTACTGTCTTTGCAGGTGATCAAGGAGATCGTGGATGTGGAAATCATGGACCGGGGATGCACACACACTTCATAATTCCGATGGTGAGTAGACAGTAGACAGATTCTTGAATGAATCGTTCTTTTGAGCCGAAGATGAAGATATTGTATGTGAAGACTCACCTGAAGAATGCAACAGTTAATACTTTTAAGCTGTTTTTGGTCAGTTTTGGCAATAAATACCTGTGACTGTACTTTTATTTGCCTTTATTTATTTGTTTGTTTTATATTGTTGAGAAGTGGGTAGGTTTAGGGTAGGAGTTGGGTTAGTTGCTCCAAAATATAATAGCCTATAAATATAAATAAAATCATGTCTACTTTTACAAATGCAAATAATTAAATTTGTTTTAATCTGACGCATTGGGGAAACAATTGAAATCAATAGGGTACCCTGCGCAACAGAAAATTACTAAAGGGGTACCCTGTGCGTTAAAAAGTGACGTAGAGGCAGAGTCCTGCAACGGGTCGGGTACCCGTGGGTACCCACGGGTACCCGCATAAAAGTGGCTAAAACGGGTGGATTGTGACATTCCTAAAATTCACGGGCGGATTATTAACTCCTTGCGGGCGGGTAGTAGAGCGGATGAAAAATGTGCAATATTTCTATGTCTAAATTACCATTACACATACGCAAAAACGATATGACATTTGACCCATCATGTCACCACCACTGTAACTGTACCACTGCACCACCACCACCGTAGCCCAGAGTTTGTTTGGTTTCAACAGTTGATTGTTTGTCAGACGTAGCGAAGTCCGCGTCCCGGTCTCTGCATACATCGAGTTCAAGCCACTCAAGGGATTCCTTTCGATGTTTTGTTGTGGTGGAAAGAGCATGCGAAATCATTTCCCAACCGGGCAATGATTTCGCGGAATGTTCTCTCCATCCCAGCATCAATCGCTGCAAGTGAGAGAGACTTTTCCACAGCTGGCTTTGTAATCCAAGAACGGAGAACGCAACTTAAACCTGGGACTGTGGACGATATCCTTTTCCTGCACATTAACCTTAAGGGAAATATGCAGGCATAGGCCTATAGGCTATAAAAATGTGTTCTACTGTTTGTGAGCGACAGGCTCAGTTATTTTTCTTCTTTTCATTAACAGGTCTATTTGCGTAGGTGGGCTATAGTTATCAGTTTCCATAGCCTATTTGGGTTCGTTGTGTGATTTTATCGCGGGCACGGATCGGGTAACGGGCCAAATATTAACGGGTCTGGGCGGGTGCGGATTTTATTTTGATATTACCACGGGTGACGGGTCGGATGCTGAACTTTGCGGGTACGGGCGGGGGCGGGTCTCCAAAAATGGACCCGTGCAGGACTCTGCACAGAGGGGTCCTGACCAAGAATCAATATGTGACAAATTGGGAGTAAGAATGTGTTGCAGGAGACATAAAGGAAATGGAAACACTAGAGTAACTTAGGCACTTTGGAACATAGGAAAGTAGTCCTTTTCTCATAAACGAGACCAGACAGTGCTTTTGACTGAGGTGTGTGCTTGTGGTGATGAGCATGCTGATCAGGTGCGGGTGCAGATAATGGCTGAGTGAGTGCAGGTGATGAGCAGGAGGGATGCTGGGTATTGTAGTCTAGAGTGTGAGTGAGACACTGCAACAGTGAGGGAGGACTGGTGCACTCGTGACATCTGCAGTGTTGCAATTTATTTCAAGGACTGGAAAACAAGTAAAAACATTCATTTTTCAGTGTAGATTCATGTGTTTACTCATCTGTAAACTTGTCAAGATTGTATATTTCATAAAATTCACTAGAAATGCAAACACTGATCTCATTGCAAACATGCAATAATTGAATAATATTATTTACTTTGTGATTTATTCTTACATGTGTAACAAAGTGTATTGCTGCTGCTGTAGTGCTCTGATGCCTTTCTTGTTCATGTTCGTACAAATGACGATGTGTTTTGCTCTTGGGTGATATTTTGTACTTGTCGAGCTTTGAAGATAATTAAAGCTGCAGTAAGTGATCTTTTTTTAGAATAGCATACATAAAATGTCACTTCTACCTGACAGACATCACTGAAATAGATGTACAGAGAATTCACATTAGTCTCTGTGACAGCCCTAGGCTCTGTTAAATCACATCAAAAGAGAGGATTATTAAAGGGATAGTTCACCCAAAAATAAAAATTCTGTCATCATTTACTCACCCTCAAGTTGTTCCAAATCTGTATGAGTTTCTTTGTTCTGCTGAACACAGAAAAATATATTTTGAAGGATGTGTGTAACAATGCATTTAGAGCAACCATTGACTGCCATAGTATTTTTTTTCCCCTACTATGGCAGTCAATGGTTGCTCTCTCTGCTTGGTTACAAACATTCTTCAAAATATCTTGTTTTGTGTTCAGCAGAGCAAAGAAACTCATACAGGTTTGGAACAAC